>CM038717.1:37186698-37391698 GCA_021613375.1 Megaleporinus macrocephalus
CATCACGCCAGCTGCTGCATTCAAATGAGGTCATCTTTAAACCACCACCGCCAGAATTGACCCACCAGACAAAACCACTGTCAATACAGGTTATTATAACAGCTGCCCTATGGGGTGGGAGTGCAGAGTACCACCTGGATCAGCTACCAGCTGTTGACGGCTGTTGTGTAGATGGGATTTGAACCCATGATCTCCTGAAGAAGTGAGTTAATATAAGCAAAGTGACTGACTGAGTTTAAATACACACAATATCCGATTTGTATTGTTCAGTTATGTATTTGATGTTCAATAAACCACTACACCATCATACTAACCACTACATCACCGTACTAAAAAATACACCATCATACTAACCACTACACCACCATACTAAAAAATACACCATCATACTAACCACTACACCACCGTACTAAAAAATACACCATCATACTAACCACTACACCACCGTACTAAAAAATACACCATCATACTAACCACTACACCACCATACTAACCACTACACCACCGTACTAAAAAATACACCATCATACTAACCACTACACCACCGTACTAAAAAATACACCATCATACTAACCACTACACCACCGTACTAAAAAATACACCATCATACTAACCACTACACCACCGTACTAAAAAATACACCATCATACTAACCACTACACCACCGTACTAAAAAATACGCCATCATACTAACCACTACACCACCGTACTAAAAAATACACCATCATACTAACCACTACACCACCGTACTAACCACTACACCACCATACTAACCACTACACCACCATACTAACCACTACACCACCATACTAACCACTACACCACCGTACTAAAAAATACACCATCATACTAACCACTACACCACCGTACTAAAAAATACACCATCATACTAACCACTACACCACCGTACTAAAAATACACCATCATGCTAACCACTACACCACCGTACTAAAAAATACACCATCATGCTAACCACTACACCACTGTACTAAAAAATACACCATCATGCTAACCACTACACCACCGTACTAAAAAATACACCATCATGCTAACCACTACACCACCGTACTAAAAAATACACCATCATACTAATCACTACACCACCGTACTACAAAATACACCATCATACTAACCACTACACCACCGTACTAAAAAATACACCATCATACTAACCACTACACCACCGTACTAAAAAATACACCATCATACTAACCACTACACCACCGTACTAAAAAATACACCATCATACTAACCACTACACCACCGTACTAAAAATACACCATCGTACTAACCACTACACCACAGTACTAAAAAATACACCATCGTACTAACCACTACACCACCGTACTAAAAAATACACCATCGTACTCACCACTACACCACCGTACTAAAAAATACACCATCGTACTAACCACTACACCACCATACTAAAAAATACACCATCGTACTAACCACAACACCACCGTACTAAAAAATACACCATTGTACTAACCACTACACCACCGCACTAACCACTACACCACCGTACTAACCTCTACACCACCATACTGACCACTACACCACCTTACTAACCACTACACCACCGCACTAACCACTACACCACCGTACTGACCACTACACCACCGCACTAACCACTACACCACCATACTAACCACTACACCACCATACTAACCACTACACCACCATACTAACCTCTACACCACCATACTAACTACTACACCACCGTACTAACCACTACACCACCGTACTAACCACTACACCACCATACTAACCACTACACCACCGTACTAACCACTACACCACCGTACTAACCTCTACACCACCGTACTAACTACTACACCACCGTACTAACCACTACACCACCTTACTAACCACTACACCACCATACTAACCACTACACCACCGCACAAATCACTACACCACCATACTAACTACTACACCACCATACTAACCACTACACCACCATACTCACTACTACACCACCGTACTAACCACTACACCACCATACTAACCACTACACCACCATACTAACCACTACACCACTGTACTAACCACTACACAACCGTACTAACCACTACACCACTGTACTAACCACTACACCACCATATTAACCACTACACCACCGTACTAACCACTACACCACCATACTAACCACTACACCACCATACTAACCACTACACCACCATACTAACCTCTACACCACCGTACTGACCACTACACCACCATACTAACCACTACACCACCATACTAACCACTACACCACCATACTGACCACTACACCACCATACTAACCACTACACCACCATACTAACCACTACACCACCGTACTAACTACTACACCACCACACTAACCACTACACCACCGTACTAACCACTACACCACCGTATAGAAAAGTGCGTGGCACTCTACTGAACTTCTGCTCGTCTGCCTACAGACACTGTTTCGTATACACTGAGTCGATAGTGACTGTACTACTGACTGTAGTGTTGGTTTGACCTGCACTCGTCTATTTGTCCCTTTTCTATCCCTCTTTTTTCCCCATTCATTCCTATTTCATTAAACCTACAGCCACCAAACTGCCTGCCAAGCTACTCACTCAGGGCAGATCCCCAAACACACGGACCCACACTCCTCTATTTGTTGTCTATTCATCCCTCGTTCCTCACACTGCTTAAGCAGCGCAACCATCCTTCAGGAAACAAATTTGTATGTTATATTCAAAAAGCTATTTGCTCCAGATGGTAAACTTTTATTTGCTCAGCAAAACACTTTATTATTTAAATATTAAACAGTACTAATAGAGCAAGTAGTGCTTTTACATCTGTCAGTGTGTTTATTTAACCCTTTCCAAGCTTCTCCTTCTATTAACAACCCAGTATTATTAACAGTTCTCATCTAATACCTGCTTTGACTGCTTCAGTACTTCAAGCTAAATCAAGATTGCTGCTGAAGGAACTGAACACATTCATACAATGTCTGGGGCGTCCAGGAGAAATCTGGAACCTAACTTTGTTCTTCAAACTGGAGCTCAAGATCTGATCTACTTCTTTCACAATAAGATATTCATGTTACTTTGTATTGTATTTATGAGATACATGTGGACAACAATGTTAGGAATGGATGTTTCTGGGAGAAGCACTGTTACTGAGATACACTGTTGGTATCCTCTTCTTATTTGAAACTCAACACATAAATAAGCAAGTACAAGTTGAAACAGCCTCTACTTTGGATTTTTAAGTCTATTATCAACATTTACTTTCAATTATTTGATGAAATTTGCTTCACGTGCATGAGATGTTCATGCAAAGCCTTCCTAGTTCTGACCAGAGCGCCTACAGAAGAGGCGATCATGTAGAATTACACGCTGTCCCCTTTGATCGGTCACGCTGTGGAGTGTTTGGTGCAATGTATTGAGGTTGCCAGGTCTGTGGTCCAATTTGGGCAAGTTTGAGAAAGCTGTCACGGGAGAGAATAATAAAGTATCAGCTTCTTATGACCGCTATTAAGCAAACTCTGGGCTGGAGATGTTTGCTGGATCTGGCAATCCTGTCTGTTTGAAATTGGCATGTGTGGCGTTTATCAATTAAATACACATAAAAGACTTTTTGGGGAATTTGTAAGTGGCCTAATGGCTGAATCAGCTTTAGGGTGTTTGTTATGTTTGGTTTATGCTACATTGTAGGGACCTGTATATATATATATATATATATATATATATATATATATATATATATATATATACACTACTGCTCAAAAGTTTGGGATCACAGTGAAATGTTCTTGTTTTCAATGGAGTATCTTCCTTCCTTAACACAACAATGGACTGATGGGTCTCTAAAGAAAGTTGGTTCTTTCTGGTCATTTTGAGTCGGTCAGCATATATATATATATATATATATAAAATACTCATAGGGACCTTGCTTACTTGTGGGGACCACAAGGTAAGCCATTACATGTTAAGATGAGGACATGTTTTATGGTTAGGTTTTAGGTTCAGGTCAAGCTTAGGGTTAGCCTGGTTGAGGTTTTTAGTAAGTCTCCAAGAAATGAATGGAAGTCTATGGAATGTAGTCCCCACAAGTCACAGAGACGAACAATGTGTGTGTATTACTCTTAATACTGTCACTCTGTTTTCTGAGCTGTTGCCATGGGCAACACACACAGCGGGGAAGTGAAAGAGAGGAAATCAGAATTTACACACACACACACACACACACACTCACCTCTGGTCCTGCTGGGATTCTGCCTGAAATGAATTTTCTCCTGCCCACCTTACGTGCTGCTAACGGACACACAGTCTCAGTGAAATCTAATCTAAACGACACGACTCCTGTAACGACGTCCAGCACGAACAGTGAAGTCCAAATGAGCTCTGAAGGAAACGGCTTTGCTGTTGCTGGATAACGGCGGCGCCGCAGGTGTGCTGGTGTTGCACGCTCTGCTGTTATGCATGCAGACCTCAAATGAAATGTTTTGTTGATTTTCGGAGTGAAAATAAGTATTAATATGACATTTTTTTTACAAATTGGTGCTCGTTCGCTGAGTTTTACATACAGAACTGTGGGCCAGCATAGTGAGATCATTTGGTCACACCGAAGTAAGGAAACAAGAAAAACATGCATCTTGATTTTTATTTTCCACATCGTTTGAGTTCAGCAGCTGCTGTTTACGCTGTCCACAAAAATGTATAATGAATGGACCAATAGAAATGCTCCAAAATAGCTCAGAAAAAAATCCAGTTCCATTGACTTGCATTGAAAGTGAAGACAGTTTTTGGCCTCTCTTGTAAAGTTGCCATGTAGCAGTTATTTGAGAGACGCTATGGCTGGTTGGGTTCTGGCAGGCGCATCTGGATCTCTCTGGGCCATCAAGTAAATGCTGGATAACGAATTTGCTATGTGGGATTTTTGAAAACCGATAGCCAAACATCACAAATTAAACAGCTATTCATAGTATTGTGTGCCAAGAAATTCTAATAAACATTAGAAACTTAATAGACTGACTGAATGAACTGATCGCGCCAGAGTAGCAAAGAGTGCAAACCAGCTTCTAGGCCTGAACTTTGGAGGTGTGGCTGAAAGGGAGTCTCATGAAAAGAATGTAAGCTGTAATAATAATAATAAAAAAATTATAATAATAAATGTAAAAAATAAATAGATTTGATAAATAGATACTTTATGGTTCCCAGAGGAAAATTCAAGATTTAACACACTCATGAAATGAAACACTCACACAACTGAGCAGACACACTAGGGGGCATACTGGCCCAGAGCTGTGGGCAGCCCTACCACAGCACCCGGGGGAGCAGTCAGAGGTTAGGTGCCTTACTCACTTCAGTCGTGTCCCATCTGTTCATGGGACCAAACTGGTGACCTGCCGGTCACAAGGCTGGTTCCCTAACCTCCAGCCCACTACTGCACCAATAGCTTGTACCTGACGGCTGTTTGGATAAATGAAGGCTGTCTGACGTTAAATCCTGGTTCCATTGGCTCACATTGAAAGTAAAGAATGTTTTTGGAGATGCTTGTTGTTCTTTGGACAGCGGCAGGACCGTTTAAGAGAGTAACATGATGTAATAAATCAGAACACTTAGATACAAAGGTAAGATCCATGAGCAGTCTTGTTTACTGAATATAACCAGGAAACCAGGACACCAGGGCAGCAGGGTTAGCTACGGGAGCAGGTCAAGCAGAGTAGATGGGAAGCAGCTGGAGTTGGTAACTCTGACTAGAGCTGGCTTTTCCGAGTGTTGGTTTTCCCGTCTGAGCCGTAGCGGAGCAGACACAAGAACCCATTTCCAAGGGTAACGTTAAAGAACAGCTCAAAATAGACTCATAACAGCAAGTGGCACAGAGAGAGTGTAGACTGGACAAAACTCCCGTTGACGTTATATTGAGCTAACTCTTCACCAGTACAGGACATAGAGCAGAGACCACGGAAAGTTGGCTGACCTTGAGCTCAGAACGAGGGAGGGTCCACTGTAACACTGATGATCTTGACAGAGCTTGACTTGGAAGACGAAGGGAGTTGACTTGACTTGGCAGAGCCCAGCATATCCTACCTGAACAAGGAAACAACAGGAGGCCTGGTGCGTACGCAAGAGTGTACATTCAATACAACCCACTGAGGAGGGTATATAAAGAGTGAGTACCATGAGCTACAGGTGTGTGTGTAATCAGTGCCAGGTGCATGTATTCTAGGCTACCTATTACTCCGAAGACTGAGACCTCTGGTGGCGCTGAGCAGTCGTGGTTTTACTTGAATGGCTTACTTTTTGAGTAGCTACCCAACACTGGAGCTCTCTATACTAACTTTAACACAATGTACAGACTGCTTTACAAAAAGATCAATTGTCAAAGCATTCTGCTAGACCTCAAAAGAAGAAGACTCAGTTGGTTCGGTCACGTGATCCGGATGACGCACTGAAATGGAGACCCCAGGGAAAGAGGAGACTGGGAAGACCCAAAATCACTTGGCGCCGAACACTGCAAGAAGAGATCAAAAAGATGATCCATACTTGGGAGGAGATCGAGATGTTGGTCAAAGACAGATCCAAGAAAACAGTTGCAACCTTATATCTCAATGGGGATATCTTACCTTTAGAGGTGAATCCACAAACCCCTTCCTTTCTTTCCTTTTATCTGCTTCTAACAGCAAGCAGTTCAAGCAGCAACAACAAACCTAAGTGCTCGCATTAGAACTAATGAAGCTGTTTACACCAGCTGAGCAGCCGCTTGCAAAGTGATGCGATGCGCAGTTCTGTCAGACAAACCCGTTTCCAGAGGCTAGCATGTCTCTCTCTGTCATCCTGCCTCTAAATGGAAGAGGAGAAGTTCTTCCTCAAGTAGAGGAAAGGAGGCACCTCTAGGGGTCTATCACTTAATATTATAAGGACCAGTTATAATGACAGTGGGTTGCATTATCACCACACAGCAAAAAGGGCCTGGGTTCAAATCCCCAGCCGGGCGACCAGCATCCTTTCTGTGTGGAGTTTGATTGTTTTTCTCTGTCTGTGAGATTTTTCCAGCCAAAGACATGCAGTCAGGTGAGCTGGAGACCTTAAATTAGGGTATGTTTTGCCTTGTCATGCATTTGAGGTTTCCAGTGCAGGCTTACTGAACACCTTGCATACATTCAAATGCTCTCTTGCTGTTGTTTCTTGACTCTATACTGCCTTTGAATAACTTTTAGATTAAAAGTTCCCAATTCAAACCATGCAGAAGACCCTTCTCCTGTATGGAATGCAGTTGTTCTTAATGTAAACAGCAATGGTGCGTTCAAATGTGCAGAGGCATGGCTAATTATTTTCTCAAACGACCACATTTACATGATAATCTGGTGCAAAAGATGGAAAAATAAGAGTTCTAAAACCTGATTATGAAATAGGTCCCATAATTTGATTGGCTGAACAAAGTACATGATGTAATGCATAACAACCATTCCATAATAACTGAACTCTGTATTAAGGACCAAGTCAAGTCAAATCAAGTTTATTTCTGTAGATTCAAGATTCAAGAGTTTTATTGTCATATGCACAGCAGAAACAGACAGTTACACTGTACAATGAAATTCTTACCTTGCTGTAATAATACCTACACCTATAATAATATAAGTTGAAGTAAATAAAAGTATTTTTTTACATAGTTAAAATAAAGTGCAAGTTGCAAGTAACAAATGTAAACAACAATGTTTTGTGCAAGTAGTGAGTGTAAACAGTATTGTATGTAAACAGTAGTACAGTTGGTGTAAACAGTATTGTATGTAAACAGCAGTACAGTGAGTGTAAACAGTATTGTATGTAAACAGCAGTACAGTGAGTGTAAACTGTATTGTATGTAAACAGCAGTACAGTGAGTGTAAACAGTATTGTATGTAAACAGCAGTACAGTGAGTGTAAACAGTATTGTATGTAAACAGCAGTACAGTGAGTGTAAACAGTATTGTATGTAAACAGCAGTACAGTGAGTGTAAACAGTATTGTATGTAAACTGCAGTACAGTGAGTATAAACAGTATTGTATGTAAACAGCAGTACAGTGAGTGTAAACAGTATTGTATGTAAACAGCAGTACAGTGAGTGTAAACAGTATTGTATGTAAACAGTAGTACAGTGAATGTAAACAGTATTGTATGTAAACAGCAGTACAGTGAATGTAAACAGTATTGTATGTAAACTGCAGTACAGTGAGTATAAACAGTATTGTATGTAAACAGCAGTACAGTGAGTGTAAACAGTATTGTATGTAAACAGCAGTACAGTGAGTATAAACAGTATTGTATGTAAACAGCAGTACAGTGTGTGTAAACAGTATTGTATGTAAACAGCAGTACAGTGAGTGTAAACAGTATTGTATGTAAACAGCAGTACAGTGAGTGTAAACAGTATTGTATGTAAACAGCAGTACAGTGAATGTAAACAGTATTGTATGTAAACAGCAGTACAGTGAGTGTAAACAGTATTGTATGTAAACAGTAGTACAGTTGGTGTAAACAGTATTGTATGTAAACAGCAGTACAGTGAGTATAAACAGTATTGTATGTAAACAGCAGTACAGTGAGTGTAAACAGTATTGTATGTAAACAGTAGTACAGTGAGTGTAAACAGTATTGTTTGTAAACAGTAGTACAGTGAGTGTAAACAGTATTGTTTGTAAACAGCAGTACAGTGAGTGTAAACAGTATTGTATGTAAACAGCAGTACAGTGAGTGTAAACAGTATTGTATGTAAACAGCAGTACAGTGAGTGTAAACAGTATTGTATGTAAACAGTAGTACAGTGAATGTAAACAGTATTGTATGTAAACAGCAGTACAGTGAATGTAAACAGTATTGTATGTAAACAGCAGTACAGTGAGTATAAACAGTATTGTATGTAAACAGCAGTACAGTGAGTGTAAACAGTATTGTATGTAAACAGCAGTACAGTGAGTATAAACAGTATTGTATGTAAACAGCAGTACAGTGTGTGTAAACAGTATTGTATGTAAACAGCAGTACAGTGAGTGTAAACAGTATTGTATATAAACAGCAGTACAGTGAGTGTAAACAGTATTGTATGTAAACAGCAGTACAGTGAGTATAAACAGTATTGTATGTAAACAGCAGTACAGTGAGTGTAAACAGTATTGTATGTAAACAGCAGTACAGTGAATGTAAACAGTATTGTATGTAAACAGTAGTATAGTGAATGTAAACAGTATTGTATGTAAACAGCAGTACAGTGAGTGTAAACAGTATTGTATGTAAACAGCAGTACAGTGAATGTAAACAGTATTGTATGTAAACAGCAGTACAGTGTATGTAAACAGTATTGTATGTAAACAGCAGTACAGTGAGTGTAAACAGTATTGTATGTTAACAGCAGTACAGTTGGTGTAAACAGTATTGTATGTAAACAGCAGTACAGTGAGTGTAAACAGTATTGTATGTAAACAGCAGTACAGTGAATGTAAACAGTATTGTATGTTAACAGCAGTACAGTTGGTGTAAACAGTATTGTATGTAAACAGTAGTACAGTGAGTGTAAACAGTATTGTATGTAAACAGCAGTACAGTGAATGTAAACAGTATTGTATGTAAACAGTAGTACAGTGAGTGTAAACAGTATTGTATGTAAACAGCAGTACAGTGAATGTAAACAGTATTGTATGTAAACAGCAGTAGAGTGAATGTAAACAGTATTGTATGTAAACAGCAGTACAGTGAATGTAAACAGTATTGTATGTAAACAGTAGTACAGTGAGTGTAAACAGTATTGTATGTAAACAGCAGTACAGTGAATGTAAACAGTATTGTATGTAAACAGCAGTAGAGTGAATGTAAACAGTATTGTATGTAAACAGCAGTACAGTGAATGTAAACAGTATTGTATGTAAACAGCAGTACAGTGAATGTAAACAGTATTGTATGTAAACAGTATTGTATGTAAACAGTATTGTATGTAAACAGCAGTACAGTGAGTATAAACAGTATTGTATGTAAACAGTAGTACAGTGAGTGTAAACAGTATTGTATGTAAACAGCAGTACAGTGAATGTAAACAGTACTGTATGTAAACAGCAGTAGAGTGAATGTAAACAGTATTGTATGTAAACAGTAGTATAGTGAATGTAAACAGTATTGTATGTAAACAGCAGTACAGTGAGTGTAAACAGTATTGTATGTAAACAGCAGTACAGTGAGTGTAAACAGTATTGTATGTTAACAGTAGTACAGTGAGTGTAAGGTGCAGTTAAAATTAGACCAGTTAAAACCAGTTCAGATAGGAGAGGTTAGAAAGGTAGTGCGTGTGGTGTTCACAAGCCTGATGGCCTGTGAGTAGAAACTGTTTGTCAGTCTTGTGGTCCTGGACTTCACACTCCTGTAGCGTCTGCCTGAAGGGAAAAGTGTGAAGAGTGTGTGCTGGGGGTGTGTACTGTCTCTGATTATGTTGTGGGCCCTCCTGGTGACCCTGGTGTGGTAGATGTTCTGTAGTGAGGGGAAGGCTGCTCCTGAGGTGGACTGTGCAGTTTTGATCACACGCTGGAGAGCCTTTCTGTCCTGAGCAGTAGAGTTTCCATACCAGACGATGATGGAGCTGGTAAGAACACTCTGAGAATTTTGGCTGGCATACCAAATTTTCTCAGCCTTCTCAGAAAGTACAGTCGCTGCTGGGACTTCCTGATGAGTGTTGTGGGGCCAGCTGAGATCCTCACTGATGTGCATACCAAGTTATGTGGTGGAGAGGATGAAAACCTTCAAATTAGCGCTTTTTACAACTATGTTGTCACAAAGAAGCTTTACAGGAGTTTAAAAGCATGAAAACATGAAATCACAACACTTTATCCACTGTGAGCAAGACAGAGACCACAGTGGCGAGAACACCTCCCTCAACTGGAGGAAGAAACCTTGAGAGGAAACAGACTCACAAACAGAGACCCATCCTCCTCTGATCACACAGTATTTACAGTTTATTAAACTAAAGCTGAGTCTGAAGGTAAAAGCTTTAGAAGCTGTGCAGGTGCTACATCAGGTGGATGATACAGCGATGCAGTCAACGATGTAGCAGATGGCACCAATGGAGAGAAGAACTGGTTGGTGCCAGATGACAGGGGGGCCCTGGTGGTCAGTCCTTTAACAGTATTCGGCGGGACAGGTGGGCTGTTATTACCACAGAAAGAGAAAAGAGACTGAGTTAGTTCTGGTTTAGGTTAGTACAGAGAAAGAGTTAGTTCTGGTTTGGGTTAGTACAGAGACAGAGTTAGTTATGGTTTAGGTTAGTACAGAGACAGAGTTAGTTCTGGTTTGAGTTAGTACAGAGACAGAGTTAGTTCTGGTTTGGGTTAGTACAGAGATAGAGTTAGTTCTGGTTTGGGTTAGTACAGAGACAGAGTTAGTTCTGGTTTAGGTTAGTACAGAGACAGAGTTAGTTCTGGTTTGAGTTAGTACAGAGACAGAGTTAGGTCTGGTTTGAGTTAGTACAGAGACAGAGTTAGTTCTGGTTTGGGTTAGTACAGAGACTGAGTTAGTTCTCATTTGGGTTAGTACAGAGACAGAGTTAGTTCTGGTTTAGTTTAGTACAGAGACAGAGTTAGTTCTGGTTTGGGTTAGTACAGAAACAGTCTTAGTTCTGGTTTAGGTTAGTACAGAGACAGAGTTAGTTCTCATTTAGGTTAGTACAGAGACAGAGTTAGTTCTGGTTTAGGTTAGTACAGAGACAGAGTTAGTTCTGGTTTGGGTTAGTAAAAAGTCCACCTCCACTCCACTTAATCTAAATTAGAAGCACCTGTTTGAGGTCGTTAGCTGCGTAAAGACACCTGTCCACCCCATACAATTAGTAAGACTCCAACTACTAACATGGCTAAGACCAAAGAGCTGTCCAAAGACACCAGAGACACAATTGTAGCCTCCACAAGGCTGGAAAGAGCTACGGGGCAACTGCCAAGCAGCTCGGTGAAAAAAGATCAACTGTTGGAGCAATTATTAGAAAGTGGAAAAAACTAAACATGACTGTCAATCTCCCTCGGACTGGGGCTCCATGCAAGATCCCACCTCGTGGCGTATCAATCTTAAGAAAGGTGAGGAATCAGCCCAGAACTACATAGCAGGAGCTGGTCAATGACCTGGCACCACTGTTTCCAAGGTTACTCTGGGTAATACACGAAGACGTCATAGTTTAAAGTCATGCATGGCACGGAAGTTTCTCCTGCTTAAATCAGCACACGTCCAGGCCCGTCTTAAGTTTGCCCATGACCATTTGGATGATCCAGAGGAGTCATGGGAGAAAGCTCTGTGGTCAGATGAGACCTAAATAGAATTTTTTGGTCTTAATTCCACTCGCCGTGTTTGGAGGATGAAGATTGATGAGTACCATCCAATATATATATATATATTAGTTGCCTTATGTTCTCGAAAATGCCCTCTAAACAACTAGGCAGAGCCAGTAGCTGGGCATCAACCCAATAAAGCCCACCAGGGAACAAGGTGGCGTTAGAAAGTTGGCTGTAAGGAGGCATTTGAGATTCAGCCCCAGCGTGGGAAGAGGGCCGGCATTGGCTTGGTGCTATATAAGACTCACGGTGCTAATTTGGTGATGTGTACATTATACATTGCTATATTATCATTTGTTTGTTATTATACAACCACAAAGGTAACAAGGTATTAAATTAACTCTAATATACAGTGATGGGCGGTTTTAGTGGACAGAGCTGGTTAAAGCTATAAAGAGAACGTGACTCCTAGCAACCACCTGGAAAAACCTGCTACACCACCAACACTGTCTATATCAGATGAACACCAGTTCTTTGGAAGAAAGAGAAAAACATCAAGGTCACCACCAGCTGTTTCTGTCCATCCTCCACCGTGAGAAAACACCTTAGCTCTATGAATGAAGTGTAGTTCGAGAAGTTCCTCACTGAGAACAGGAGATACAGTCCCATCAAACAAAGAAGCTGCTGGTGTTCTCAGAAACAATGGACTGACCAACCTCAGAGTCCAGACCTTTAAGTCAAGTCAAGTTTATTTTATTAACAATTTATTTATTTTATTGTCTCAAAGCAGCTTTACAGAGTTTTGACAGTTACAACATACATCCCATACAATGAGCAAGCCAGAGGCAACAGTGGAAAGAACAACTCCCTCAGACTGGAGGAAGAAACCTTGGGAGGAACCAGACTCACAAGGGGAGACCCGTCCTCCTCTGGTCAAACAGTATTTACAGTTTAATAAACTAAATACCAAAGAAAAGAGTCTCTGTTTGAAATCTGGATAGCAAAGCTTTAGCAGCTGCACAGGTAGAGGCAGTCTCTGGCTGAGGCAGTCTCTGACTGAGGCCGTCTCTGGCTGAGGCAGTCTATGACTGAGTCTTTATGTAAAGTGAGCGTGAGGTGAAACAGTCCCATCCTATCTTAATGCTGGTGCATCTGGATGGTGTACAGTGATGTAACTGAGGGTGTAGCAGTAGACACAGATGGACAGGAGAGCTGGCTAGTGATGGTGGGGTGGAGGCCCTGATGGTCAGTCCTCCAACAGCGTTCAACAGACAGGAGGACAGTCATTACCTCAGGAAGAGTAAAGAGAGAAAGTTAGTTCGGCTCAGGAGTATGACACATCACTAAACGTTTGAGGGTATTTGGACTGGCGAGACGCAGAACCGAAACTGAGGGTTCTGAAAAGAACGGAAGCTGTAATGAAGGTAAAGCGTGGACAGTAAACATGGAAACATCTGAATCTGTAGTTTCTGCTAAGTGTGTGTTTGCTGACCCTGAAAAGCGGATAACTTGTCTGTTTTGACTTTTCTGATTGGTAATGAAATAAATAAAGGATGGCCTCTGACTGTAGCTGTGTTTCTGTTATCCGCTCCTATCTGGATGTGTGAATGTGTTTGTACATCATTACGTTCCTCTCCAGAGAGCTGTGCTGAATGTAGAGTTGTGTTTTAATATGCAGTAATTTATTGCTGTTGTCTAAATGTCTATGAGTGTGTATGCGGCGGAGGGGGGCGGACAGTGAGAGTTTATATCTGCTTTGGAGTCGTTTCTATTTACAAACTATTTGATACAGCATATAAATCACACTGCGCCTCCGTCGTTTGGAGAAACACTCCTGCTCTCTGTTCACTCCGCTTCATCTTCTCGTTCCTCCACTTCTCTCAACACACATCGTCCAATGTGCCACACTGTAAAAACTATTTGGTGTTTGAATGGAGGACTCAAGTTGCTTTGACTCTCTGCACCCTCTATGGCACTAGGGAGGTAGGGAGCTGGGGCCCAACCCGTTCGAACCACATCCAACAGGATTAACTGTGAATGCAAGAGGAAGCTGTCTGAAAGGGATGTTGGGGTGCTAACCTGGATTGTATCCAAAAAACATAAAACCACGGCTCCAAATCACGGCAGAATTAAATATGCACCTCAGCTTCTCCTGTTTCCACCAGAACTGTCCGTCAGGAGCTCCACAGGGTCAATACACACAGCTGGGCTGCTATAGCCAAACCTTTGGTCACTCGTGCCAATGCCAAACGTCGGTTTCAATGGAGCGCAAATCTTGGGCTGTGGACAATGTGAAACATGTATTGTTCTCTGATGATCCACCTTTACTGTTTTCCCCACATCCGGGAGAGTTACGGTATGGAGAAGCCCCTAAGAAGCGTACCACCCAGACTGTTGCATACCCAGAGTGAAGCATGGGGGTGGATCAGTGGTGGTTTGGGCTGCCATATCATTGCATTCCCTTGGCCCAATACTTGTGCTAGATGGGCACGTCACTGCCAAGGACTACCAAACCACTCTGGAGCACCATGTGCATCCAATGGCTCAAACATTGTATCCTGAAGGCGGTGCCGTGTATCAGGATGACAATGCACCAATACACACAGCAAGACTGGAGAAAGATTGGTTTGATGAACATAAAAGTGAAGTTGAACATCTCCCATGGCCTGCACAGTCACCAGATCTAAATATTGTTGAGCCACTTTGAGGTGTTTTGGAGGAGCGAGTCAGGAAACGTTTTCCTCCACCAGCATCACGTAGTGATCTGGCCACTATCCTGCAAGAAGAATGGCTTAAAATCCCTCTGACCACTGTGCAGGACTTGTATATGTCATTCCCAAGACGAACTGACGCTGTATTGGTCGCAAAAGGAGGCCCTACACCATACTAATAAATTATTGTGGTCTAACCCTTTTTTTAAATTTTAAATATCCAAAATGTAAAAGAAGTCCTAACACTGGCAGAGGAGGAGAGTGAATGTTTTCACAAATGGATATATTCTCCTCATCTAGAATTTGTTTCATGCAAAGAGAAAAACATTATAGTGATGTGTGAGTTATGTCCAAGCTGAAACACCTTTCAACTGCAGCAAACTCCACAAGCAACTTGTCGAAGCTGTTAATCAGGGTGCAAAGTAAAACAAAACTCGTTGTTAAAGACCCCTGTGTCGAAGAAGAGCGCCCCCTATAGCACCCAAACAAGCTACACTAGATTTCCATCGAGCGCCAGTATCATGGAATAGGTTTAAAAAGAGCCCCTTGAAGATCTGAGAACTTATTTCATTTATGAAGAGTTTATTTTTGTGAATTCAGTTCTTATGCTTGCCTGTCGTGAAACGCTGACATGTTAGTTTTGTTTTGTTGTATCATTAAAGAAAGCTTTATTGGACTTAATTCTTCTATTGCTAAAATACACTGACTTGTTCTGAGAAAATAAGTAACACCAAGTAAAGTGAAGTCCATTTTATGCACATTAAGTACAACTGATTCCTAAATAAACTATTGAAAGATTAGTTGATTTGTGCATTCCAGATATGTTTGTAGATTTGATTCCAGTATTTGAATGGGTTTCAGGATGTAACGTAAAAGTAAGGTTAGTGAGGTTAGATTACATATTCCAGGAAGTAATGAGTAAAGTAATCCCATTACAATTTTTAGTAATGGGATTAAGCAATCAGTAATGGATTACTTTTTAGGGACGTAGGTGGTGCTACGGAGCTGGGCACCCTCTAGGAAACTAAGCAGAGCTGAGCAGCAAGGAACTGGGAGGCATTGTTGGCCTTCAGCCCTCTCCTCTCCTCTCAACACACATCTTCCAACATGCTGTCAAATCTGACTGACCAGTGTTGTAACTTCTTTTCTTGCTGTCAAAATGAAGAGGGAGGCCAGTTCAGAGTATAAGCTTTATTCTTGAGGATACCGCGGTACAGATGTTCTTTGAGGGGCTCTTAACATGGTCTTAAATAGTTTCGGCAACTGCACGGCCTTATAGGCCTGCCTCCATGTTCCATCTGGCCCATGTGATCCGTCTGGCCAAGACGTTATCTCCTGAGTTTGGGGCAGCTTCCTTAGGGGTTCCTGCCACTGAACCACAAACGTCCCGTAACCTCTGTAGCGTTCAGTATGCCCATCTGATCCTATAGTATGTAAGAAATATTCACAACACCTTACACCAATATGGTTTCATACACTCTTACAGGTTCTATTAAGATTATCCAGCAGATTATCCCCCAAACCCCCCAAACCCCACCCCCCCACACATATAAACTTTGCAATACGTAGTGGTGACGCCCCCTCTGCTGTCGTAGAGAAGAGACTGCTGCCGTTTAACAGAGGACAAAGCTTTACTCAAGTTCAAGGAGCTTGACTGTCTGCAACCTTGAGGAAACTCGGGTAGTAAGGAGCTGGGGCCCAACCCCATGATGCGCTTTAGGAACCTAGGTGGCGATACGGAGCTGGGCACCAGTTCAACTACGCCCTCCAGAAAACTAAAGAGCTGGAGCTGGGCACCAGCCCAATATACAAACAGTATGCTTCCTACACTCTTAGAGGTTCTATTAAGATAATCCAGCTACCACCCCCCACCGCCTTCTCCCATCCCCCTTATCCCTCATGAATTCAATCATCCAAGATATGTTTGGTGTGTAAACTTTGTTTTGTTAGTTTTGGCCCTGGAGCTATGAGGCTAACATAGCTTACAAGTAATGGATTCTTACACCCAAACTTGCCTCAAAGCTTGTAGAGCTGCTCAGTAATCTCTAATATACTTGATAATGTGGTTTCAGACACTGTATGAATCAGTGCTATCTATAAACACAGATCAAAGCACTGGCCAAGTTCAGGCCTGCTACTTTTTATAGCTATACTAATGCATGTTAGTCTATATTTATACCAGGTGTTTCATTATCTGATCAGTAGAAGTGCCAAAAACTGCTGGCTACAAAGTAAACCAAGTACCTATAAGCTTTGCAATACATAGAATCATGAGGTGGCGTACCCTCCACTGTTGTTCTAGGAGCTTGACTGTCTGCAACTAAGAGGGCTGGGAAGCTTAGGCTCAACTCCATTATGCCTTCTAGGGACCTAGATGATGCTATGAAGCTGGGCACCAGTTCAACAATGCCCTCCAGAAAACTGGGCAAAGCTGGGCGCCAGCCCAGTGATGCCCTCCAGAGAACTGAGCGGTGCTAGGAACTGGCCGAAGCTCGATTATGCCCTCCAGGGATCAAGACGGTGAAAAGAAGCCGGGCGAGGACTCAACAATGTCCACTAGAGAACAAGCCAGAGCTAGGGGGCTTGGTACCAATTCAACAATCCCATTTAGTGAACTAGAGGGAGCTAGGAGCTGGGCAACAGCCCCAGAAAGAACACCTGGGAACAAAGTGGTGCTAAAGAGCTGGGCAAGGGCATGACAATACTCTTAAGGGAACAAGACGGAGCTAAGGAGCTGGGTATCAGCCCAACAAAAGCCTCCAGGGAACTAGACAGAGCTAAGGAGCTATACCCCACTAGCCCAACAGTATCCTCCAGGGAACTAGGAGGAGTTAGGGAGCTGGGCACCAGCACAATAGTACTCTCCATGGAGCTAGGCGGAGCTAGGGAACTGAACTACAGGGAACCCTACAGGGAACTAGGTGCTACTAGAGAACTCGGCACCAGCCAAACTATACAATCCAGAGAAGTAGGTAGTACTAGGGAGCCTGGCATAAACCTGACAATACCCTACAAGGAATAAGGCTGCATTGGGAAGCTGTGTGCTGACCTCTCTGTGACCCCCAGAGCTCTAGGTGGTTGTCTGTCAGTATCCTCCAGGGCTCTTTGCAATGCTTGGGGGCTGGTTCCTTGCCTGTATTGCACAGAGTTGGAGTAGAACAGTTGCTCCCAACCCTGGTGCCTGTAGAAACATCTGGCTGTAGTATTTTTCTTACATTAATTAAATAATTAGCAAGCCCTTCCTGAGAAGTAGATATAAACAGAAGAAGACAAAAAGGTGTAGGGAGTAGTCCAGGGTTGGGACAGGTGACCTGTCTGGCAAAGACAAATATAAAAACTCTACAAAAGCTACAAACAGATTCAGATTAGCAAAGGTAAGACATAAATGGTCCATGGAATGGTTCACGCTGTGTCAGTATGCTTTAGCCTTGCATATTAAGGTCTGGGTTTTTGTTTCTTGTACATTCAGCTGCAGTGTTGGTTGCGAATGCTGCATTCTCACTGAAGTATCAGTCTGGCTATTGTTCTGTTTCACCACAGGAGGTGGAAACATTGGAATAGTTGGGGTGAGGACTGCTGTCAACAATAGGACATAGCCTGGTGATAGGTGGTGCAGTACTGTACAATGCTAAAGCAAAACTGTTGCTCCCAACCCTGGTGCCTGTAGAAACTCTTGCTCTTAGTATTTTTTTCTACATTCATTAACTAATTAACAAGCTCTTCTTGAGAAGTATATATAAACAGAAGAACACAAAAAGGTGTAGAGAGTAATCCAGGGTTGGGACAGGTGACCTGTCTGGCAAAGACAAATATAAAAACTCTACAAACTACATCAGATTAGCAAAGGTAAGACATAAATGGTCCATGAAATGGTTCATGCCGTGGCAGTATGCTTTAGCCTTGCATATTAAGGTCTGGGTTTTTGTTTCTTGTACATTCAGCTGCAGTGTTGGTTGCGAATGCTGCATTCTCACTGAAGTGTCAGTCTGGCTATTGTTCTGTTTCACCACAGGAGGTGGAAACGTTGGAATAGTTGGAGTGAGGACTGCTGTCAACAATAGGACATAGCCTGATGTTATGACATTGCACATTTGGATAATTTATCTGCCACCCAGAAATGACTTTCTGTCAGTTTTAAACAGTGCTGATGAAAGCGCGCTGGCTCTGAACGCGGTCTTATTCCGTGATGATGTCTTTGTGTTTGTTGTGTCAGTGTGCGCGGCTGAGTGAGACTGCGGAGGACAGTATTGTTCTGGCTCTAATGAAGGTTTTTTTGTTGTTTTTTTTCCAGGCGCATTTCCAGGCATTTATCCAACAAAAACCTCATCTCCTATTCCTCCGCTCTCTCTATCACTCTCTTTGTCTCCTCCCTGCGTTTCTCGGTCTGCCTCGCTCTTTCTCTCTTCCTCCCTGTCTTTCTTCTGGCTGAAGAGGAACTTTCCATAATTCATGCGGGGAATCTCGTCTAATGATTCGAGGAGCGAATTCTCACACCTCTAATAAGGCCCTATTCATCGGCAAACACGCGCCCGTCATCGGCGATCGAGAGAGAGAGAGAGAGAGAGAGAGAGAAAAGAAGCCCATTAGAAAGCAGCTGCGCTCGGCCAGCAGAAATAGATTGGGTTTGAAAGTTGACATTAAAATTGGAATGGATTGGAGCGTAAAATCATTCAGACCCACTCGCTGGGGAGCCGTCGCGGGTGTGTGTGTGTCGACTACACTGTACTATACAATAAAGGAAAGGTTTGACTAAAGAAATTCATATAATCAAAGTTGTCAAGGAATCAATCAGCTAGATGTTTGGTATCCAAGTTGTTTTTAGTACTTTAAGTGATGTTTCTGAGGGTGTTTTCACACCAGCACTAGTTATTCCAGTTAAAACGGACTCTGAATCGTTTGCACTCTTGGTTTGGTTCATTTTGGCAAGTGTGAAAACAGTAATGGCACTCGGATGCAGACCAAAACAACCACACCTAGACCCTCAACAGGAGGTGGTCTTGGTCTGGTTCCAAACGAACTCTGGAGCGGTTCAATTGTGGTGAGAACATGATCCAACCTCGATCCGACCCAAGAATTAGGTGTACTCCACAAGTTTGATCTAAACATTTCCTGCAGGCAGGTGTGCTTTGCACTACGTGATCCAGCAGATGGTGTAAACAGAGAACTGGAGAACTGTAGCAGCTAACAGGGCGAGGACAATGAAGCGAGGTCTCTCTTGGACTAGCAGTGACGTTGTCTACTTGATGTTTGAAGTGAACTGGACGTTCTGCAGGTGTACTGTAGTTTGGTAGATCAGTGCTTTTCAACCTGTGGGACGTACTGCAAGGAGGCCGTAGGCCAAAAATCTTTTATTTTTTTTTGCTAAGTATTTTTTCTCCAATAAATAGATAGTTCAGCATATTTAATTCGTTTATTTGCAAAACAAAACGTGTTTAGTTTTGAGTTCTTTGATTGGTTTGGCGTAGTATAGTCACATGACACGCAGCACTAGCTAGTTAGTTAGCTACTTCAGTCTGAGTGAAGCTGTTGTCTTGTGTACACATCGTGGATAAATGGTTAAAAACAGGGTCCTTGGCAACAAAAGCTGGACCATCTACAAGTGAAGCAGCCGTTGTATCTCTTACTGAGAGAACCGAGAAAAGCAAGTATAAATCCAAAAGAAGAAAATACAGTGAGTACCTAGCACTAGGCTTTACAAGCACAGGAACAGAAAACGAGCCGCTACCACTCAGCGCTGTGTGTTCGGAGGTCTTGGCAAATGAAGCGTTGAAGCCAACCAAGTTACGTCGACATTACACAGCGAGACTAAACACAGCGAGTATGCGTCTAAACCTGTGGATTTTTTGAGAACAAACTTAAAGAAGACCAAAGCAGGAATTGGCTTGCTCTGGAACTGATAATGCTAAAGCTGTTGAGGCTTCCTACCGTGTTGTGCTTATAGCAAAGGCTGGAAAGGCTGGACCAAATACAGGAACAGGCTTAATGTTGAGCCAGACCTCTGTTTGCAACGTTCTGCACTTCAATCTGACATCCACCACTTGTTAGCTGGCAGACAACATCAGCCATCTCATTAGGTGAGTGACATGGTTGCACTGTATTTGGTTTTAAACTGTAATATAAAATATTCTGGGGGGCCGTGGAAAGTTTTGGGGTGGATTAAGTGGGCCTTGGGTTGCAAAAGGTTGGGAACCTCTGTGGTAGATTGTCCAGATTATTATTACAGCTATGAACAGATGCTGTCTCTGCCGCTGCTCCGGCTACGCTGTACAAGAAATGTGCAGTAGTTTGGGAAAACCGGATCTTCTCCCTGTGTTTACTTTCTTGCTCACACGCTAGATAGCTCTGACCAATCAGAGGAGACGATGTGCTCACGTGGTTTGTTGGGGCGAAACAAACTTAACCGAGGAGGAAACGCTCCAAGTAAACAAACTCATTAACTGATCCGGACCAATGAAACATACTACAGGTGTGAAAACGCCCTTAGTCCCTTAGTCCAGCTACTCCGCTCCACTAAACTCTGGATCCAGTTCATAAAGAGTTTGGGAATCAGTTACACTCTCATTGTGCACGGCTGTGAGTCTCACTGTAAACTCCTAAATAACTATTTATAAGTCAGAGGAGTCGAGAGTCAGGCGTTTTTGACATCACGTCGTATGTCTTTACATATTAACGCTACATGCGTAGGCTCAGAAAGAAGCTCCGGCTCAATGTTTAGGTCTCAAATGAGCTTAAAGTTAATATAATTCTGATAA
This sequence comes from Megaleporinus macrocephalus, assembly GCA_021613375.1. Lineage (NCBI taxonomy): Eukaryota > Metazoa > Chordata > Actinopteri > Characiformes > Anostomidae > Megaleporinus > Megaleporinus macrocephalus. The sequence continues at coordinate 37,208,410 of CM038717.1, forward strand.
AGATGATTACAGTAGTAGATAATTCACCCCCATCCTCAGAAGACAAGTCCTTCACTTCAATCATCTCATTTTTCAACTTGAGAGCACAAGGATGGGGTTTCTAATAAAGTGGCCAGTTGTTGGAATCACAAGGTAAGTGTTTCTAATAATGTGGCCATTTAGTGGAAGCACAGGGTAAGTGTCTCTAATAATGTGGCCAGTTAGTGGAAGCACAAGGTAGGTGTTTCTAATAAAGTACCCAATTAATGGAAGCGTTTATTTTAAAGAGGCCAGTTGATGAAAGCAGAAGGTATGTGTTTCTAATAAAGTGGCCAGTTGATGGAAGTATCAGGGGATGTTTCCAATAAAGTGACCAGTCCGTGGAGACACATGGTGGTGTTTCCAATAAAGTGACCAGTTATTGGAAGCACAAGGTAGGTGTTTCTAATAAAGTGACCAGTTAGTGGAAGTACAAGGTGGGTGTTTTTAATAAAGTGGCCAGTTAGTGGAAGTACAAGGTAGGTGTTTCTAATAAAATGGTCAGTTAGTGGAAGTTTTCTTTGTAACTGTTTCACCTCTTTTTTTGGGAATAGTAGATTAGCTTCATCCACCAGATATTATGGTAGCTTCAACAAATTGTATCCTAGTCCTAAAATCTAGGCTCAGCGTTCAGCTTGAAAACAGTGATCTTGTGAAAAGGTAGTAAACTGGAGTCAAGCTTAAAAATAAACCTGAACTTAGTGTATAGCGTGTAGCAGCACCTTGTACTGTATAAGATATACGATGCTCTGTGAGGTGTTTGCTGGCCTTTATTGTTTTGGATTGTGGTGTTTGTGTTTTGATATCTGGACTGTGGTGTTCGTCCCTCGTACAGGTGTACAGGTGATGGCTGTATTTTAGACCTGTGGCGTCTAAAGACTCATCATTCACTCATCACTTAAACCCTGAGGTTGAGTGGAAATCTGTGTGTGACTCAGTGTGTGTGTGTGTGTGTGTGTGTGTGTGTGTGTGTGTGGTTTTTTTCTGATTGGGAGTAAAAATAAAGCTGTCAGCGGTGCGCGTCTCCTCTCTGGAGGGTTCTCCCCTGCTGCCAACTCGCACAAAGCTCCGCCAGACACCGCAGACGGGAGAGGAGAAAGTTTTGTTGAAACTACACTAATGAGAGATACAGTGTGTGGCAGCATCTGTCCGTCTGTCTGTCACCGCAGCACAGTTAACGTAAGCTCATCTGCTAACACAGACCGAAGACAGACGGACAGATTGATTGATAGATACACAAACAGACGCAGAGGTAGACGTAGAGATGAAGTGAGGGGCAGGTGCTCAGATCAGATCAGGGTTAAAACAGTGACCAGTATTAATGATGTACCGTGTTATGAAAACAGAGCTCTGATTAATCAATTAAGGAAATAATTCAAGAGGAATTCCACTAATTAAATCACTAAGTTAGTAAAATACAAGGTAGGTGTTTCTAATAAAATGGCCAGTTAGTAAAAGTACAAGGAAGGTGTTTCTAATAAAATGGCCAGTTAGTAAAAGTACCAGGAAGGTGTTTCTAATAAAATGGCCAGTTAGTAAAAGTACAAGGAAGGTGTTTCTAATAAAATGGCCAGTTAGTAAAAGTACAAGGTAGGTGTTTCTAATAAAATGGCCAGTTAGTAAAAGTACAAGGAAGGTGTTTCTAATAAAATGGCCAGTTAGTAGAAATACAAGGTAGGTGTTTCTGATAAAGTGACCAGTTAGTGGACGTACAAGCTAAGTGTTTCTAATAATGTGGAGAGTTAGTGCAAGTACAAGGTAGGTGTTTCTAATAAAGTGGACAGTTAGTGGAAGTACAATGTATATGTTTCTAATAAAGTGGCCAGTTAGTGGAAACACAAGGTAGAGGTTTTCAGTAAAGTGGCCAGTTAGTGGAAGTACAGGGAAGTTGTTTCTAATAAAGTGGCCAGTTAGAGGAAGTACAGGGAAGATGTTTCTAATAAAGTGGCCAGTTAGTGGAAGTACAAGGCAGGTGTTTCTAATAAAGTGGACAGTTGGTATAAACTAAGAAGACTCATGTAGGTTCACTGGTGGTGTTGATAGTAAACAGAAACCCTCATTGCTCACTAGCAGCTCAATGCAGAGTATTTCATACACACACACACACATATATATATATATATATATATATATATATATATATATATATATATATATATATATATATATATATATATATATGCAGATATAAAATATATATTAATGATATGTTAATGGGTTTTTTTTTATAGTTATTTACTTATTTGTTACTGATACATACATCTCAGTCCAGTTGTGGTCAATAGCCCAATATTCTGAAATTCTGGTCTAATCTAATGTATATACAAGCCATGCATAGTATATAATAATACTGTCTCAATATGTAATGACACCAATTACAGCTCTTATAAAAAAACAGTCACCAGCTTGCAGCTGCAGTCTCCCTGCACAGCCCACGCCAGCGCAACACGGGGCCGTTAATTTATGCACAGCTGACGTGTTTGTGTTGCACTTTAAATGTTAATATATGCACGTGCTGCGTACAGTGTTCGCCACTAAGTGGCGAGTCCACATAGTCATTCTCTGAATGGTAAACAGTAGCAGTGCCGGTGGAGTTCACACAGTTCAGCTTTACACACACACACACGAATGAACTGTTAATAGACAATAAACAACAATAGTTTTGAAATTCAGTTTATTTATTTATTTATTTGCATTTTTATTTCCTTTTACCATTGTTTATTGATTTTTTTTATTTTTTATTACTCTATTATTAATAATATTATTATTTTATTATTACTTCTATATTTTTTTCTTTTACTATTTTATGTTTTACTACTATATTTATATATACTTTATTTGCTTATTTTTATCTTTGTCTTATTCCTGATTTTAGTTTCTTATTTAGTTTTTATTTGTTTATCATTTACGGTTTTTCTTAATTTTCTCTGTTTAAAATTCATTTAAATTTATTTTCAATCCCTTTTTTTAAATAATTGTAATGCTCGGCGACATTGTAAATGAGGGCCTCCCTCCATGTATTTCCGAGTGAAAATAAAGGTTGATTGATTGATTGATTGATTGATTGATTCTCAACAAATCAGCTGTGAAATTACTGTTAATACATACATTACCTGAGCACTTTATTAGATCCACCTCCTTGTAGCTCCTCGGACCACACTGTCCATTATATCGGCTCCACTGACCATACAGGAGCTACACTTACAGACTGTAGTCAATCTGATTCTCTCTATACTTTATTACCCTGTTCTTCAGTGGTCAGGCCCCCCACAGAGCAGGTGTTATGTGGGTGGTGGACCATTCTTTCTCAGCACTGTGGTTGTTGTGGTAGTGTGAGTGTTTGAACACTGTGTCCACTCACTGTCCACTCTATTAGACACTCCTACTACTTGCTGGTCCACCTTGTAGATGTAAAGTCAGAGACAGTAGCTCATCTGCTGCTGCACAGTCTGTGTTTCTCTAGTCCTTCATCAGTGGACACTGTTGTCTGGATAGTTTGGTTGGTGGACGATTCTCAGCCCAGCAGTGACACTGAGGTTTTCAAACACTCCAGCAGCAGCAGCACTGCTGTGTCTGATCCACTCACCCCAGCACAACACACACCAACTCTCACCAGCTCTAGGAACACATTGTAGTTCTACACTTACAGACTGTAGTCCATTTGATTCGCTGCATACATTGTTTATCCCCTTCCCCTCTGTTCTTTAAAGGTCAGGACCCCCACAGGACCACCACAGAGCAGGTACTATTAGGGAGGCGTATCATTTTCAGCACTGCAGTGACACTGATGGTGGGGTGTTAGTGTGTGTTGTGCTGGTGTGAGTGGATCAGAGACAGCAGGACTGCTGGAGTGTCCTGTGGGCGGCGTCCTGTGGGCGGCGTCCTGTGGGCGGCATCCTGTGTCCACTGATGAAGGACTAGAGGAACACAAACTGTGCAGCAGCAGATGAGCTACTGTCTCTGACACAAGGTGGACCAGCAAGTAGTAGGAGTGTCTAATGGAGTGGACAGTGAGTGGACACCCTAACCCTAACCCTAGTGTTTAAACACCACTCACACCAGCCCAACACACACTAACACACCACCACCACAACAGTGTCATGGCAGAGGTGGGGGTCCTTATCATAGAAGAACAGGGTAATAAAGTATACAGAGAATCAGATGACCTACAGTCTGTAAGTGTAGCTCCTATACGGTCAGTGGAGCTGATATACTGGACATTGAGTTTAGTTACATGGTAGACGTACCTAGTAAAGTATTTTTTAAACTTTCCTACCGTGTAGGCTGGATAAGGGCCTTCTCAGTCAACAGTCCATCAAAAGCACTGTTGTTGGCAACAGAAAGAATTTAAGTGTTTTTGTTCTCTCAGCTTTCATAAAAGAAAAGCTGGGGGCCTCTGATGTAGGTAACGTTAAGCTTCTTGGGAGGAAAAGGAACAAAACAGCCAAGCTTCGGGCTCCCGACGTGCATTAAAAAGGCCACGACCGCCGTTTATTGTTTGATTATAAAGGCTGTGAATGGAAAGGTCAGTTTTAAGGTGCGGTTCAGAGTGAAAATGGGCCCAAAATGGCATTTCATGATGACAAATTAAAATATATATATATTACAGGGCTTTTCTGAGTGAAACCCGGCCAGTCCCAGCGCTAAATGAAAGCGAGGGGATATTATACCTGAGGAGCGCCGATAACGAGGAAGCGGCGAGCGAAGAAAAGAGACAGATTAGAGGGAAAGAAGCTCAGCCATTATTCAGGAAAATGGCCAGAAGAATGAAAAGTGTAAATCAGCTCCATGAGCGGAGCAGTGAAAGGAGAGCAGATGAGCGAGGGATGGTTGGCGGCGCGTGGGAGGGCAGGTGAATGTGTGCATATTACAGTGTGAATCATCTGTACGTGCGCATGTTTCAGCGCCGGGCTGCTGCGCGGTTTCACGGGCGCGCTGACATGAAGCTGCTGCAGCCCGAAGGAAGCGAGACAGGCGGACACGCCATCTCTGACTTCACTTCAGTGCTCAAAAGTTCACACTCAGAGTTATACAAGGGCTGCTCGGGAGCGCCGAGAGGGGGGTTTCTAGATCATTTCCCATAATATTCCTACACCGACCCTTATTTTTGGAATTTCTATCAAAATTATTCGTTTTCCTTGTTAAAAAACAATTATTGTAATTGTCGTGTTAGTTCTTCTTATTAATATTATTATCCAGCCACTATCTTACTGGGGCTGGAGCCAATCCCAGATTATCGGGCAAAGGCGAGGTACACCATGGACAGGTCGCCACTCCACATGGCCAACACTAACTCATTAATTTAGAGGGAGTGATCAACCTAACATACTTGTGTTTGGACTGTGGGAGGAAACCCACTCAAGCACGGGGAGAACATACACACTCCACACAGAACCACCCAGACCAGGAATCCAACCCAGATCATCTTACTGTGAGGAGACAGTTCTGACCACTACACCACCATACTAACCACTACACCACCATACTAACCACTACACCACCATACTAACCACTACACCACCTTACTAACCACTACACCACCATACTAACCACTACACCACCGTACTAACCACTACACCACCATACTGACCACTACACCACCATACTAACCACTACACCACCATACTAACCACTACACCACCTTACTAACCACTACACCACCATACTAACCACTACACCACCTTACTAACCACTACACCACCATACTAACCACTACACCACCGTACTAACCACTACACCACCATACTAACCACTACACCTTCGTACTAACCACTACACCACCATACTAACCACTACACCACCTTACTAACCACTACACCACCATACTAACCACTACACCACCATACTAACCACTACACCACCATACTAACCACTACACCAACGTACTAACCACTACACCAACGTACTAACCACTACACCACCGTACTAACCACTACACCACCATACTAACCACTACACCAACGTACTAACCACTACACCACCGTACTAACCACTACACCTTCGTACTAACCACTACACCACCATACTAACCACTACACCACCGTACTAACCACTACACCACCATACTAACCACTACACCACCATACTAACCACTACACCACCTTACTAACCACTACACCACCGTACTAACCACTACACCACTGTACTAACCACTACACCACCATACTGACCACTACACCACCATACTAACCACTACACCACCATACTAACCACTACACCACCATACTAACCACTACACCACCTTACTAACCACTACACCACCATACTAACCACTACACCACTGTACTAACCACTACACCACCATACTGACCACTACACCACCATACTAACCACTACACCACCATACTAACCACTACACCACCTTACTAACCACTACACCACCATACTAACCACTACACCACCTTACTAACCACTACACCACCGTACTAACCACTACACCACCGTACTAACCACTACACCACCATACTAACCACTACACCTTCGTACTAACCACTACACCACCATACTAACCACTACACCACCTTACTAACCACTACACCACCATACTAACCACTACACCACCATACTAACCACTACACCAACGTACTAACCACTACACCAACGTACTAACCACTACACCACCATACTAACCACTACACCACCGTACTAACCACTACACCACCATACTAACCACTACACCAACGTACTAACCACTACACCACCGTACTAACCACTACACCACCATACTAACCACTACACCACCATACTAACCACTACACCACCTTACTAACCACTACACCACCATACTAACCACTACACCACCATACTAACCACTACACCAACGTACTAACCACTACACCACCATACTAACCACTACACCACCATACTAACCACTACACCACCATACTAACCACTACACCACCTTACTAACCACTACACCACCATACTAACCACTACACCACCGTACTAACCACTACACCACCATACTGACCACTACACCACCATACTAACCACTACACCACCATACTAACCACTACACCACCTTACTAACCACTACACCACCATACTAACCACTACACCACCATACTAACCACTACACCACCTTACTAACCACTACACCACCATACTAACCACTACACCACCATACTAACCACTACACCACCGTACTAACCACTACACCACCATACTAACCACTACACCTTCGTACTAACCACTACACCACCATACTAACCACTACACCACCTTACTAACCACTACACCACCATACTAACCACTACACCAACGTACTAACCACTACACCACCGTACTAACCACTACACCACCGTACTAACCACTACACCACCATACTAACCACTACACCAACGTACTAACCACTACACCACCGTACTAACCACTACACCTTCGTACTAACCACTACACCACCATACTAACCACTACACCACCGTACTAACCACTACACCACCATACTAACCACTACACCACCATACTAACCACTACACCACCTTACTAACCACTACACCACCGTACTAACCACTACACCACTGTACTAACCACTACACCACCATACTGACCACTACACCACCATACTAACCACTACACCACCATACTAACCACTACACCACCATACTAACCACTACACCACCTTACTAACCACTACACCACCATACTAACCACTACACCACTGTACTAACCACTACACCACCATACTGACCACTACACCACCATACTAACCACTACACCACCATACTAACCACTACACCACCTTACTAACCACTACACCACCATACTAACCACTACACCACCGTACTAACCACTACACCACCATACTAACCACTACACCTTCGTACTAACCACTACACCACCATACTAACCACTACACCACCTTACTAACCACTACACCACCATACTAACCACTACACCACCATACTAACCACTACACCAACGTACTAACCACTACACCTACGTACTAACCACTACACCACCATACTAACCACTACACCACCGTACTAACCACTACACCACCATACTAACCACTACACCAACGTACTAACCACTACACCACCGTACTAACCACTACACCTTCGTACTAACCACTACACCACCGTACTAACCACTACACCACCTTACTAACCACTACACCACCGTACTAACCACTACACCACCATACTAACCACTACACCACCTTACTAACCACTACACCACCTTACTAACCACTACACCACCGTACTAACCACTACACCACCGTACTAACCACTACACCACCATACTAACCACTACACCACCATACTAACCACTACACCACCGTACTAACCACTACACCACCGTACTGACCACTACACCACCATACTAACCACTACACCACCATACTAACCACTACACCACCGTACTGACTACTACACCACCGTACTGACCACTACACCACCGTACTGACTATACCACCATACTAACTACTACACCACCATACTGACTATACCACCATACTAACCACTACACCACCGTACTAACCACTACACCACCATACTGACCACTATACCACCAATGCTAAACACTACACCACCATACTGACCACTATACCACCAGTGCTAACCACTACACCACCATACTAACCACTACACCACCATACTGACCACTATACCACCGTACTGACCACTACCCCACCATACTGACCACTACACCACCATACTAACCACTACACCACCATACTAACCACTACACCACCATACTAACCACTACACCACCATACTGACCACTACACCACCGTACTAACCACTACACCACCATACTAACCACTACACCACCATACTAACCACTACACCACCAGTGCTAAACACTACACCAAAGGTCAAATTCTGCTGTGTGCAAACAGAGGTGGCAAATAGATCTTATCTCTAACCTGAGATAGATCAGCCCCACATTATGCTGGCAGGTAGAAACATTCAAAGACATTCATGCTCTGCTGCAGTATCATAAATAATTTCCTGACCACCAAAAGAAGAGGAGTAGAACTGCTTTCTAGTGTCTCCAGCCACTGATCTGTCTTTGCTCAGCTATGAACTGAGCCTGTACTGCCAGAACTTCTCAGGCTAAAGACACACAGTTAGCCTAACTAAACATTTAGCCTCCAATGAAACAACAGCTTAACAAGCCACTACACTGGCTTCACCAAAACCTTGTTCTGTCCTCCGTTTTCTTCCATTCTTCTAGATGTTCTCCAGATAGCCCCAGTGCACCATCTAGCTAACTGAGCAAACTTCATAACGTATATGTATGTTGGTATGTAGCCCTTCTCTTGCGGACCCTGCTGACAAAATAAACAGCAAACTTGTACAGCTGGTCTAAGCTGGATAGGAGGATGTAGGTGGTCAGGATGAAGGACATTGAGAAACGGCTAAAAGAAAATAGCTATACAGTTTAAAATGTCCAATTTCCGCCATCAGGCAGTAACTCAGAAGCTCAAAGCAACTGGAAGTGCTAGGAATCAGCTAAGAACGTCTATTCCCATCCCAGGCACAACGAATTTCCAAGGATCACAGCCGGCGAATTGCAGATGTTAGATTGGTCTATGGGGTAGAAGATCTCACAAACTACAATCAGACCCAACCAACACATCCACAAGTCGTTTACAAGTTGTAGGGTTGTTAAAAGGAAGAAAGCTTTTGCTGCCAAAGACCCTAACCCTAACCCTAACTCTAGATGTCGCTGGGACTTTCAGTGGGACCATGTTTCACAAATAGAGACCAAAAACATACAAAAACAAGCTTTAAAGCTACAAATCAGTGGGGGATTGACATATGCTTGATCATTTTAAACACCTAGTCTCTAACCCCCTTCAGACAGCCTACCACTGTTTTAGCTGATTTTAGTTTTTAGATTTTATGTTTTCAGTTTGTTTTTTTTGTTTTATCTCACATTTTTAGTTAACTTTTAATTTCCTTTTTTCTTTTTATATTTCTTTTATTGTTTCCTTATTTTCTTCTATTGTTCTGAGTTATTGTTTATTTACATTTTACTCTTTTATGTATTTAGTTGTATTTTTTTATCTGTAGTCTTTATTATTTTTATTACCTTTGATTTTCTTACCTATGATTTTACTGATTCCTACCTTTAAATTCTTATTTTTATCTTATTTGTTTTATATCTTATTTTATTTTAGAATATCTTGTATCTTACATCTTATTAAAATGCTGGGTCTTTTTATTTTTTATTTTTTTAATATTTTACTTTGTCGACCCCCTTACAATGCATGATGCTCGGCTACATTGTAAATGAGGGCCACCCTCAATGTTTAAATAAAGGTTGATTGATATGCACAAAGACAGCCATGCACGAAAAGCCCTCATCCCCACAGTGAAGTATGGTGGTGGATCCATGATCTGTTTTTCTTCTAAAGGCCTGGACTGCTTGTTCAGATACGTAGTATCTGTCATGTACCAGCAGAAAGCTTAAAGTGGGTCACAGTCTCAGCAGATTTGTGTCAAATGAATGATGAATAATTGAGCTTTGCATTACGCTATCATACTGATCTTTCATTCAGAAGGTTTAGGCCTCATTCACCATCCAAGAAATATCTCCTTAAACCGTTTTTTGTGAATTTATATTTTCTTGGATATTATTGATTGAGATTCTTTTCAGAGCCACTTAAATACCTTAAAATAGTTAAGCCCCACATTATGCTGCTGGGTAGAAACATTCAAGGCTGCTACACAGCCTTCACACTCTTCTTCAATAAATAATTCTCGGACCGCCAAAAAAAGAGGAAAGATATAACCAGTTATGGGGCCTTGATGGGCTTTTGATGATCTGGGTCTATTGACTGTTTTATAATGTATTGAGCTTCTACTAGGGAGCTCTAGGTTCTACAACGTTTGGCATTTATGTTTAAATGTTTAAAAGCTGCTTTTACTTTGCACTTGCGTGGAAAGAAAAAGTGTGATAATTGTGCAGCTGTCTAGAGCAAGGTGTCCAAAGTCTGGGCCCTAGGCCAAATCAGTTTTACAGATTTTAATTGATCAATCCAGACAGCAATTCTTTATATAGTCAGAGCTTTTGTTTTGCTGACTACTATTGGAATGTATATCATGAAGTGCTTGCAAGACAGATCGTATAGTTTAATTTGAATGTCTTTTTTGTAATCTGGAAAGATTATTTATGCTGTTTTCCAGATCTCTTAACATTGATTTTAATACTTTTAAAATCACAACTTTGAAGGTTTCTAATGTGGAAAGAGTTCATGAATATAAGTATCTTGGCATATATCTAGATGACAAATTTACTTTTAAGCACCATATAAACAAGCTTTCAGGTAAGCTGAGGCCCAACACACACAAGAAAAAAGATTGTTGAAGCAACACTGTTATCTATGCTTGACTACGGTGATGTGATTTACAAACATGTGCCAGCAACTACACTCAAACCACTAGATTCAGTATATCACGTGGCACTAAGAATTATTACTGGTGACCCGTATAGTACACATCACTGCTTACTGTATGAAAAAGTTGGGTGGTCTTCACTTGCTGTGCGTAGGGAAACACATTGGTTTATTTTTATTTTTAAAGCACTTTCTGGCCATATGCCACTGTACATCACACAAATGCTCACTAAAAATAACACAACCTACCAGACTCGCTCCGGTGATTGGATCACCCTTCAGGCACCGAGAGTTTTTAGTGAACTGGGAAAATCTACTTTTAGCTACAGTGCACCAGCAAGCTGGACCTCACTACAGAACTCACTAAAGCTCAGCTCGCTGGAGTCACTCCATCATTTTAAACATCTAGTCTCTAACCACCTTCAGACTGTTTTAGCTGATTTTAGTTTCTAGATTTTATGTTTTCAGTTTTTATTTAACAATTTTAGTTAACTTTTAATTTCCTTTTTGATCTTGTTTTTCTTTTTTACCTGTTTTCTTTATCTTTCTTTTGTTGTTTTCTTATTTTCTTCTTTTGCTCTTAGTTATTGTTTACGAATATTTTACTCTTTTATGTATTTAGTTTTATTTATTTATCTGTAGTCTTTATTATTTTATATTTTTTACCTATGATTTTATTGTTTCTTCTTTTATTTTTGTCTTATTTGTTTTATATCTTTTATATATATTTTATAATATTTTGTATCTACATCTGATTAAAATGCTGGGTCTTTTTATTTTACTTTGTCAATCCCCTTACAATGTATAATGCTTGGCTACATTGTAAATGAGGACCATCCTCAATGTACTCGGAGATTAAATAAAGGTTGATTGATTGATTAATTAATTGATATATATATATGTATGTATGTTTTAATACTGTTTTAATACAGGTTATTATGTTAATGAGCTAAAATTGTGAAAGATTATATAAAAAAAATATATTTCAAAAGGAATTTGAAACAGTGTGTTACATTAATGACAAAATTATGATTATGATATATATATATATATATATATATATATATATATATGGTATAATTTTCTGTGATGAGGTGTTGCGTTATATGAGCTAAAAATGTGAAAGATTATATTTAAAAAAAACAATATATTTCAAAAGGAATTTGAAACAGGGTGTTACATTAATGACAAAATTATGATTATGATATATATATATATATATATATATAGTATAATTTTCTGTGACGAGGTGTTGCGTTAATGAACTGAAATTGTGAAAGATTATTTTAAAAGATTATATTTCTAAAAATCTATATATTTTAATAATTTTCTGTGACAGGGGTGTTACCTGAATGAGCTTAAATTGTAAATTGTCTATATATTTTAATACTTCGCATTAAAAATCTGGTACAGCCAAAGTGCATAGACTGTGAAAAGCTGGAAAATTAAAAACAACAGTTACAGATGTATCTTACTATCTAATCTTACTGTGTTGCGGTGATGAGAATTCAGTCATTTAAATTGGAAAACATATTGAAGTCTTATATCATTCAGGACAGACTGCATCGTTTGCGTTACCAGACCAAAAAAAAAAAAACAATATGTTTTAGCCATTCCACATTTTCCAGTAAACAGTGTTTTAATCATGTTCAGTGAGAGTTTACAGACCCTGGATGACCCACTATCCCCACCAAACAGGGTCCACGTCAGTGCCTGGATCTACTGCGTGTGGCCTAATAGTGAACCTGAACCTGAAATGTGTTCCGCAGCGGAGATGCGCTGTAAACCTTTTCACACCAGCGCGGAGGTTGTGAACAGGACTGAGAGCTGGAGACGTGTTCGGTAAAAGCTGTAAAAAGGAGACAGGATGGTAATTATCCTTAGAGCGCCTGAAGCACTTCCGTTCAGCCAGAAAGACGAGAGAGAGAGAGAGGGAGAAAACAGATCACATGACCTTTATTCCTCTCGTCTCAATGTGTTTATGGATGGAAGACACAACTGTGTAAAGTGTGAGCATATGCTTTCTGCACATCCTTATCGGCAACAGCCATCTGTCCCCGCTGGTGTGGACACTGCCAGCAACTAAATGGCCAATAATGTGAAGTGGATGGGAGCGTCAGTCATGAGTTCGCACCTCAGTTTCTCACATTTGTTTTCTTTTTAGATTCATATACACTACTGCTCAAAAGTTTGGGATCACAGTGAAATGTTCTTGTTTTAATGGAGTATCTTCTTCCTTAACACAACAATGAACTGACGGCTCTCTAAAGAAAGTTGTTTCTTTCTGGTCATTGTGAGTCGGTCAGCAAGACATCAACTGCTGATCTTCAGATACTAAACTAACCTAGAATGTTGTTCCCTTTTATACTCACTTATTAGTAGAATGTTTTTCAGCTGTGCATCACAATTGAGCAAGAGTGTCCTAACAACCAATTAGTCCAATAACATCCTTAACTTGGATTGGTGGCCGTACCAGGAGATTTTGACAGAGGACTGAGAATTGCTGATAATAGAACTATATGCAAAATAAGCCTATATACAAAAATAGACTTTAATACAAACATATTTATTCTTTAAAAATCATCTGATACACTTACATTAATTGTGAAATGGACAATATTGTTGGTGAATTGCATGAAAATTTCATGAAATGAAATTCTAAAGTGATCCTAAACTTTTGAGCGAGGTGTATATGCACATACAATATTCACTTGTGTGTAGTTATCAGCTATTATGTTGTCATAAAAATATTTAATATATACACAACTACCTTTACATTTACATTTAGGGCATTTAGCAGACACTCTTATCCAGAGTGACTTACAAAAGTGCTTAGTGTTCAATCAGAGTACGAGTATCTCTATCTAGTGCAAACAGGTTTAAGTCCAAACTACTCTTGAGCTCAAACAAGTGCCAGAGCTGATACCTAGAAAGAAGATAACAAAATATAAGATTAGACACAGAGCAACACCTAGCAAGACTGGAACACCTACAGAGAAGAGAATAAATACAAGACCACATACAGTATATGTGCAGTACTTACCCAGTGTTCCTAGAAGATCAAGTGCAGTTACGGTTTCTACCAATGCTTCAGTAGATTAGTGCTTATAATTGCTTCACAAAGAGATCTGTTTTTGAAGACCGTGAGAGAGTCGGACAGCCAGTGGAAATTCGTTCCACCATCTGTGTCTGGTCGCCTGGTCTTGAGTGATGGCGGGTCAAGCCGAGACGTACTTGAAGCACAAAGGACTCAATGTGAGGATCAACTTTTGACCAACTATGCACTTAATCTTGTTTAAAAGCCTTTATCTTATCAATAACTGTATATTCACCAGTAAGAACACCAGATATCATTAGAGGTAAGTATGTATAAATACAATACCAAGTACCATAAATATCTTACTTTGAAAGACAGCAGCTAGCCGGATTGGGAGACTCAATAAGTTCCTGGTAGGTGGTCACAGGAATCTGGAGCCATGCTGACTGCAGTGCATCCCACAGCTGCTGGAGGGCACATGGGGGAGGATCCATAGACGCCAACACCACCATCCATGTGGTCCCACAGATGCTCAGTTGGGTTCAAGTTTGGGGAATTAGGGGTCCAGGGCAGTACTTGGAAGTCTTGGTCAGCTCTTCCAACCAATGTGGGACATTTCTAGTCGTGTGTCGTGTTGTCTTGCCGGAAGATCTTATCCACCCCAGAGAAGACCATCAGCATGTATGGCGTATGTGATCTGTAAGGATGGATTTAGACCCAAATCGGTTGAGAGTGGCTTCCACATGGATGAGTAGGTCCAGAGAACGTCACAAAAACGTTCCCTAGACGGTAACGCTGCCAGCTGGAAGCAAATGGAAGCATCTATGAGTAGGTGTAGTGCAAAAGTTTGGTCCATCCTCTGTTGCTCTACTTTCTACAGAGTTCTAGAATGCATCTGGAAGCATCATCAGCACAAGAACTGATGCATCAGGAGCTTCAAGAAATTAGTTTCAGTGGCTAAGCAGCTGCACATAAGCCTAATATTACTACACACATGCCAAGTGTTGACTGGTGGGGTGTAAAGTTCCACCACTATTTGGCAGTCTGGTGGATAAATCTGGGTTTGGTGAACACCAGGAAAATGATACCCACCGGAATATATAGTGTCAGCAATAAGTTTGGTGGAGGGGGGATAATGGGGAGGTCTGGAGCTGTTTTTCAGGGTTTGGGCTCCATAATGCCAGTGAAGGGTGCTTATATAGGTACAGTGGTCAGGTGTCCATACGCATTTGGCCATATAATGTATAAGTATCTTCAACATTCTGGGTATTCTCTGAGTTGATTTTTTTTTACCAGAAGTCTGTTGTGAAGAAAACAAATCCAACCGAAATCAACCCAGTAACAGCAGCAGGTGATTAAGGCACCAGAATGCCGAGTGCTGTCGGGTCTCTGGGGTTTGTGAGTTTCTGTTCTACTCAGCACAGACCTGCTGTGAATTATCAAAAGCTGTTGCATCAGCAGGACACACACACACTCACACACCAGCACACACGTTCACTCTCTTATGATCACCCACTCAACCACAAACACAGTGGTCTGTTGTGGAAAGTGCACACCATCGCTTTTTACCAGGCTGCAGATCACATCTTTTCTTCGGCCTGCCAGAATTAGAACAACCTGAGACCAGGTTCCAGTGTAAGAATAGCTACCCCCAAACTTCACTGACCACTGGCCAGATACTGGTTCATTCTTGTGGCACTCGGGTGCAAATATTTTTATCTTGCTGTAACGAGCCCTGCGCACAGGTGTTCCTTATTTACGATCTATTGTAACCACACTTGAGTGAGCGAGTGTGCGCTGCATTTACACTTCTCCGACGCATCAACGGACGTGAGCGCACTCCTCCTCTTCAGCTGGCCGCATGTGGGCATTTACAAAGTGTTCCCTGTGTCGTCCGATCAAGGGCGTAGACGCTTGACATTGGTGGGGACATTGGTAATACATGGCTGTATGAACAAGTACTGCATTAACAAGTAAGAGAACTGACTGTTGGCAGTTTGTTGTGCAGTTCATGGGCGGAGCCAAAGCAGGGGCAGCACTGGGGAGGCACTGGACCCCCCTGAAATCTGATTGAACCCCCCAGATGCCACCCCAGATAACTGACATGCCACGGCACCACTTGTCTTGTTGGAAAGAGCCCGTTGTATTTTGTAATGGGTAATACCTGCTGACTGCTAGGTCCCTCCTGTGCAGTAGTTGGCGCTATGTATCACCATTATAAAGAGAGGGAGGAGAAGAAGAGAGTCAACCTCTCAGGAGAGGTATCGCGGCAGGGAGAAGAACAGCAGCCTACTCGGTGATGGGTGGTGAAATAGTCAGAGTGATTGTTGAAAGTCACTCTTCTGTTCAGAGAGGAGATCGTTTACAGTGTGATATATCAATTCACCTAGGAGTATCAAGATAACGTTAACATTACGTTACATCTCATTTCTCCTACAGATGACTAGTACGAGCTTCCAGCGCACACTTCAGTTTATACGCTTCACTCTGGGTGTTTGAACTGGGCAGTATGTGTGGGGCTTGGACTTTCTTTCTTTACTCTTCCTGAGGTAATGACTGTCCTCCTGTTGAAAACAGTTGGAGGACTGACCATCAGGGCCTCCACCCCACCCATCACCAGCCAGCTCTCCTGTCCATCTGTGTCAACTGCTACACCCTCAGTTACATCACTGAGCCATCCAGATGTACCAGCATTGAGATAGGATGGGTTTCAGCTCATGCCCACTTTACATAAAGACTCAGTCAGAGACTGCCTCAGTCAGAGACTGCCTCAGTCAGAGACTGCCTCTACCTGTGCAACTGCTAAAGCTTTGCTATCCAGATTTCAAACAGAGACTCTTTTCTTTGGTGTTTAGTTTATTCAACTGTAAATACTGTTTGACCAGAGGAGGACAGGTCTCCCCTTGTGAGTCTGGTTCCTCCCAAGGTTTCTTCCTCCAGTCTGAGGGAGGTGTTCTTGCCACTGTTGCCTCTGGCTTGCTCATTGGGGGATATATTTTGTAACTGTCTGTATAACAGATTTTCATTGCAGTTGATTGGGTTTCTTAAATATTCATTGTCTGTGGACCCCCTACAATAGCTTCGGCCACCCTTTGGCCACCATAAGAATAAAAGTCTAGCTGGTGCAGTTAATTTCCAAACCACTGTAGTTCATCTGATTCTCTGTATACTTTGTTACCCTGTTCTTCAATGATTAGGACCCCCACTGGACCACCACAGAGCAGGTATCCACTTGTGGTTGGTCATTCTTAGCTCTGCCATGACACTGTTGTGGTGGTTATGTGTTAGTAGGTGTTGTGCTGGTACGAGTGGATCAGACACAGCAGTGCTGCTGGATTGTTTAAAAACTGTGTCCACTCACTGTCCACTCTATTAGACACTCCTACTACTTGCTGGTCCACCTTGTAGTCAGAGACAGTAGCTCATCTGCTGCTGCACAGTTTGTGTTCTCTAGTTCTTCATCAGTGGACACAGGACGCCGCCCACAGGACACTACTGTCTGGATAGCAGAGACACTGAGTTGTTTAAACACTCCAGCAGTCCTGCTGTCTCTGACCCACTGACACCAGCACAGCACACTCTAACACACCACCAACAGATCAGTGTCACTGCAGTGCTAAGAGTGATACGCCTCCCTAATAGTACCTGCTCTGTGGTGGTCCTGTGGTGGTCCTGACCTTTAAAGAACAGAGTAATAAACTATACAGAGAATCATATGAACTACAGTCTGTAAGTGTAGCTCCTATATGGTCAGTGGAGCTGATACAGTGGACAGTGAGTGTAGATATAAGGAAGTGGTTTTAATGTCATGGCTGATCAGTGTACTTTACACACTTCAGATCACCATGAGATGCTCCCTATCCATTCCGATCACTCTCATAATGCTCCTACTGGTCATACGATGCCTTCCACCAATTGGAACCCCAGTACTCATAATCACCTGAGTACTAATTTGGGTCACCTGTTATTCCTTCTTGCACTCATTAGGTGTGTTCGACTTCACACGGCGCTGCGCAGCACGATCGCCGCCTGAGAGACGACAGAGCTTATTCCTTATTGGTCAGAAGCTCCGCGGACACCTCTGACGTTCCACTCTTTTAACTGTAAAATATATACGCTACCACTCAAAAGTTTGGGATCACAGTGAAATGTTCTTGTTTTAATGGAGTATCTTCCTCCTTAACACAACAATGGACTGACGGGTCTCTAAAGAAAGTTGTTTCTTTCTGGTCATTTTGAGTCGGACAGCAAGACATCAACTGCTGATGCTTCAGATACTAAACTAACCTAGAATGTTGTTCTCCCTTTTATACTCACTTATTAGTAGAATGTTTTTCAGCTGTGCATCACAATTGAGCAAGAGTGTCCTAACAACCAATTAGCCCAATAACATCCTTAAGTTGGATTGGTGGTCGTACCAGGAGATTTAGACAGAGGACTGAGAATTACTGATAATAGACTATATGTAAAATAAGCCTCCATACAAAAATAGACTTTAATACAAACATTTTTATTCTTTAAAAATCATCTGATACACTTCAATTAATTGTGAAATGAACAATATTGTTTGTGAATTGCATGAAAATTGCATTAAATGAAATTCTAAAGTGATCCTAAACTTTTGAGTGGTAGTGTAATCTCCTCTAAAACTCTTTAAAGACCCTACATTCACACTAATACTGTCATATCTAGTAGCATGATAGTTCATTTTCGTGCAGTGATAAAAATATTTATTTTTCATTAGAGATGGACTGTTCAGCGTTTTTGAGGCCGATTCCGATCGCCGATCACCTTTCAATGCAATCGGCCGATATCCGATATACTGATCGAGGGCGGGGCTATATGCCACGGCAGGGCTACATGTAGTTATTAGAGTAAGCAAGTCATGAAGCATGGTCGAAACTGGTTTATTACCAATTTTAACCAGCTCATATGAAACAGCATAATATTTTTAACGAAATTAACAGTACATATACAAAGTAAATCAAACAAATATCCCCAATACTGCAATCATTCAATTTAGACCCTTAATTTAAAACAAAAAAAGCGAATTAAATAAATGCAGTCATTCAACATAGACTCTGGTTATTTTAAACAAAAACTACAATCATTAAATGTAGATCTTGAATTGTTGCTGCTGTTCTGTTTGTACCGGTCGGATCTGGCCTGTACGGTGTTCTGGGTTGTTTGTTTTGTGTTAGCTGTGCGTGCTAGTTCTGCTGTTTTATAATACTCACTGTATTCAGCCGTGTGGGGTACTCTTAAACACCGTATCAGATTAGTAGTGTTAAAATTAGTAATGTTAAAGTCTTGGTTCCCCAACGAGACACGTTGATTTTACTAATTTTACAGAATGTCACATACGGTGACAAACTGCCAGACGGACGCAATGCAAAAGCGCCGCTTTAGTCAGTCTGTGGAAAATGAAAGGGTATGTATTTCCACCTAGTGGTTCAGATAGGAATTGCAGGGAGCTGGCCGGAGGGGGTTTCAAAGAAATGCTAGCTGGAAAGACAGAAATTAAGCTTATTTGGCTAAATTGGAGAAATATCGGCCGATAACCGATACATAGCCGATTGATCCTTCCATCTCTATTTTTCATAATTAGTATTTCAGATCATAAAGAGGCTCCAGTGCTGTAGATACTTGGTTCTTCTAGAGTGTTCTGAACTGCTCTTACGATTTGTAACTTTGTGTCTTTAAAAGCGCTACATCACTGTTTGGATCTATTTCTACTTTTTTTCTTTCTTTCTACTATTTTTCTATTGCATCTACTTCATCAGCTGTAAAGAGAGCAAACACTGTGAGGTCCGCCATTCTTCATGTAGGCTGAAGATGGCGACTGTCCGAGTTGAGGCTCTTTTCTAACCTCCTCCCCCCACTGCATCCGGCTGCTCTTGCTGACCACCAAGGCCAGACGCAGCCGTATCTCGAACATGCCTACTGTGAATTGTTGCCTCTATCCTTGCCAGTAGAAAGTACAGATAATGGAGTGTAAATGTAAGGAGTAGAAAGTACTGATAATGGAGTGTAAATGTAAGGAGTGGAAAGTACTGATTATGGAGTGTAAATGTAAGCAGTAGAAAGTACTGATAATGGAGTGTAAATGTAAGGAGTAGAAAGTACAGATAATGGAGTGTAAATGTAAGGAGTATAAAGTTCAGATAATGGAGTGTAAAGGTAAGGAGTATAAAGTACTGATAATGGAGTGTAAATGTAAGGAGTATAAAGTACTGATAATGGAGTGTAAATGTAAGGAGTAGAAAGTACTGATAATGGAGTGTAAATGTAAGGAGTAGAAAGTACAGATAATGGAGTGTAAATGTAAGGAGTAGAAAGCACAAATAATGGAGTGTAAACGTAAGGAGTAGAAAGTACAGATAATGGAGTGTAAATGTAAGGAGTAGAAAGTACTGATAATGGAGTGTAAATGTAAGGAGTAGAAAGTACTGATAATGGAGAGTAAATGTAAGGAGTAGAAAGTATTGATCATAGAGTGTAAATGTAAGGAGTAGAAAGTACAGATAATGGAGTGTAAATGTAAGGAGTAGAAAGTACTGATAATGGAGTGTAAATGTAAGGAGTAGAAAGTACTGATAATGGAGTGTAAATGTAAGGAGTAGAAAGTACAGATAATGGAGTGTAAATGTAAGGAGTAGAAAGCACAGATAATGGAGTGTAAATGTAAGGAGTAGAAAGTACAGATAATGGAGTGTAAATGTAAGGAGTAGAAAGTACTGATAATGGAGTGTAAATGTAAGGAGTAGAAAGTACTGATAATGGAGAGTAAATGTAAGGAGTAGAAAGTATTGATCATAGAGTGTAAATGTAAGGAGTAGAAAGTACAGATAATGGAGTGTAAATGTAAGGAGTAGAAAGTACTGATAATGGAGTGTAAATGTAAGGAGTAGAAAGTACTGATAATGGAGTGTAAACGTAAGGAGTAGAAAGTACTGATAATGGAGTGTAAACGTAAGGAGTAGAAAGTACTGATAATGGAGTGTAAATGTAAGGAGTAGAAAGTACAGATAATGGAGTGTAAATGTAAGGAGTAGAAAGTACTGATAATGGAGTGTAAATGTAAGGAGTAGAAAGTACAGATAATAGAGTGTAAATGTAAGGAGTAGAAAGTACTGATAATGGAGTGTAAATGTAAGGAGTAGAAAGTACAGATAATGGAGTGTAAGTGTAAGGAGTAGAAAGTACTGATAATGGAGTGTAAATGTAAGGAGTAGAAAGTACAAATAATGGAGTGTAAATGTAAGGAGTAGAAAGTACTGATAATGGAGTGTAAATGTAAGGAGTAGAAAGTACTGATAATGGAGTGTAAATGTAAGGAGTAGAAAGTACTGATAATGGAGTGTAAATGTAAGGAGTAGAGAGTACTGATAATGGAGTGTAAATGTAAGGAGTAGAAAGTACTGATAATGGAGTGTAAATGTAAGGAGTAGAAAGTACTGATAATGGAGTGTAAATGTAAGGAGTAGAAAGTACTGATAATGGAGTGATAATTTGTTTACCTGTTAATACCTTGTTTCAGTTGTGTTTTCTTGGTTTTTGCCCTTGTTTTCTAGCCCAGGCTGGTATTTGACTACCCCTTATGGCTTTTCCCATGTGGTACGCTTGAATATCTTTGGTTTCGACTCAGAACAGCTCAACAACTATCCTTTGGAATTGGCCTTTCCCTAATAAACCCTTGTACTTAACTTTTATCCGCCAGCATCTGCCTCGCTCCACCACCACCCTTACATACACCACTGGCCGCTCACAGCAGAGGGAGGGGATGGCGCAGTGAGGAGAGGATGTAGAAATGGTGGACAGCTTTTGCTTACTTGGATCAATTATTAACAAAGCATCCAGCAGTCAAGAGATACGACAAGGATTGGCACTCAGCACAGCGAGAACGGAGAGGCTTCTAAAAAAGAAGAAGTGATGTGTCTGTACAAACAAAGATCAGGGTTGTCCAGGCTGCGGTTTTCTCTGTGGATGTTTATGGATGTGAAAACCGGAGAATGATAAAGCAGAAAAGGAAAAATATTGATGACTCTGCACTTTGGTGCTGGAGAAGACTTTTGAGATAACCTATGGATGGCAGGGAAAACAAATAGCTCCTTGATCAAATCAGGCCTCACCTCTAATCGGAAGCCCGGATAAACAAACTGAAGCTCTTATGTTGGATATACTGTGAGAAAAAATCTAGAGATGGAAAGATTGAACGGCTATGTATCGGTGATGGGCCGATATTTCTCCGATTTAGCCGATCCCAAGAGTCGATCAATGGCGCTAAACGAATGGGCCTAATTTCTGTATTTCCAGCTAGCGTTTCGTTGAAGCCCCTTTCGGCCAGTTCCTTGCAATTCCTATCTGAACCACTAGGTGGAAATACATACCCCTTCATTTTCCACAGACTGACTAAAGCAGCGGCCTCGCGAGAACAGTTTATGGCGTTCACGGCGTGTGCTGATAGAAAACACGTCGTCCGTCTGGTAGTTTGTTATCATATGTGTTGCAGACTCATCCAGGGCGTTTTGTAAAATCAGTAAAAATCAACGTGTCTCGTTGGGGAACAAAGACAAAGACATTTAACACTACTAATCTGATATGGTATTTAAGAGTACACCACGCAGCTGAATACAGTGAGTATCAGTAAACAGCAGAGCTATCAGGCGCAGCTAGCACAAAACAAACAACCCAGAACACCAAACAGACCAGATCTGACCGGTACGAACAGAACAGCAGCAGCAATTCAATATTCTACATTTAATGATTACAGATTTTGTTTAAAATAACACAGTCTGCGTTTAATGACTGCAGTTTTTACTGCATTTATTTAATTAGCTTTTTTAGTTTTAAATTAAGGGTCTAAATGTAATTATTGCAGTATTGGGGATATTTATTTGATTTACTTTGTTTATTTACTGTTAATTTGTTAAAAATATTATGTTTAGAGAGTTTCATGACTTCCTTGTGCTAATAGCTACATGTAGCCCAGCCGTGGCATATAGCCCCGCCCTCGATCGGTATCGGCTATCGGCCAGTGGCACTAAAAGGTAATCTGCGATAGTAATCAGCCTCAAGAACGCTGATCGGTCCATCTCTAAAAAAAAAAAACACTTTGTTGCGTACGACAATTAAGTTTGGAACAGTTCAAAGAGGAAGAAGACTGAGAACCCAAACAGATGACAGCAGAAGAAACATTAATACCCATTGGGATGCAGAAGACGTGACACTGATAGTGGAAAATCTGAAAGACTTCTAAAGTTCTGAAGATGCAGCAGTCAAGCCAAACAACAATGACTGGTAGCAAAAATGAAGAAACTTGAAAAGATAGAATGGGATGACGTGTCTATACAAACAAAGATCTGAGATCAGAGCTGTCCAGGCTGTAGTGGTCTTTGGTTGTTTATTGAGGTTAAGATGCCGAATTAAAATGCTGGAGAAGACTTTTGAGATAACCTATGAATAGCAAGGACAATAAATGGGCCCTTGATCAAATCAGGCCTCGCCTCTCATTGGAAGCCCAGATAAACATACCAAAGCTCTTATGTTGGATATACTGTGATAAAAACAGTTGTGTACGACAATTAAGTTTGGAACAGTTCAAAGAGAAAGAAGACTGAGAACCCAAACAGACGACATGACACTGATAGTGGAAAATTTGGAAGAGCTTAAGGTCCTTATAACTTCTAAAGTTCTGAAGATCCAACAGTCATGCAATTCAACAACGACTGGCACAGAGCAAGAATGAAGGACCTTGAAAACATGGAATGGGATGATGTGTCTGTTCAAACAAAGATCTGAGATCTCTGAGCTGTCCAGGCTGTGATCTTATCTTTGGTTGTTTATTGGAGGTTAAGATGCTAAATTAATAAGCAGGACAGGAAAAATAATGATGCCTTTGAACTGTTCTGAGGAAGATGTTATGAAGTACCTATGGATAGCAAGAAAGCAATCCAAACATAGCCACCCACTCCTAGCCCAGATGACTAAACTGAAGCTCTTACTTTGGACATATTCTAAGAATGAGAAGAACCAGGTCATTGATGAAGACAGTATTGCTTGGAAGGGGACTAGGCCTTTAGTAAACCTAGGAACCCAAAGAGAAGACACCGGAAGAAACATCAGTAACCTTCAAAATGCAGATGACATGAAACTCATAGTGGAAAATCTGGAAGACATCAAAGTACTTCTGAAGTTTTGAAGATTCAGTGAAGCATTTCAACACTGACCTGGGCAGAACAGGAATAAAAGACACAGAATCCAAAACCCCATGGATCTATCCTCGTGAGACCACATGAGTTTGCAAGATCTGTTATTCACATTTATTGGTTCTAAAAATCCTGATTTGAAATTTGGGTGTACTGTTGCGCACTTTCTCAAGGTCTGGTCCAATAACTCATGGAAGGCCTATATATAATCTGTTCCTCTACTCCGTTACTCCGTTATGGCATAATTACCACCTTTTAAGAGGTGCGCAACCTTTCACTGAACCCACTTGGTCTTATAAGGGTATTAACATTTGTAGTGACCTCTATAATGATAAAGGCTTTCACTCCTTTCAGACATTAAATAATACGCTCTCTCTGCCAGCTTCTATCTATTTTGTGTATCTGCAATTAAGGTCAGCGCTCAAAGCCTATGGGGTTCCATGGGAATCGCGTACAGCTTTTCATCTATTGGTGAACTGGATAGAACCTCATATATCTTCGAGAGGATGTGTAGCTAGGATTTATCACACCTTGATTAAAACCTTGGGTTACACCAGAATGGAACACTATCTTAGCAGAACATCCAAAAATGTAGCACATCAGCTTATTAATTTTAAGGTTATTCATAGAGCTTACTTTTTACACCTAATAGAAGATTTAAAATTAAAATTTTACTTGTTATTGTCATGTATGTACCACCTCTGCTCCTGGTACATTTTTACATATGTTCTGGGAATGTCCCATGATTGTAGGATTTTGGAAATACACTGTGTTGTCTGATGTACTGGATATTGAATATAACTGGGATCCATGCTTGTGTCTCCTGAATGATAACTCCAACTTGGAGCTACTGTTTTCTGGATTTATTGCTGCTGAGAAGACTATCCCATAGAACTGGATCTCACCTGGACTTCACCTGGACTGCCATGACTGTTGAAACATGGCAGACTTTTGTGGTTTGCATTGAATACAGACATATCCTCCCACCTATTTTTGTTGGTGAAGATGATTGTACCTACAAACATCTATGTCTATGTTTTCTGGCCGTCTGTCGCTCCCCATTCCCCTGTTCAAATTTTGTGAAATAAAAATTCCTGATTAAAAAAACGAATGAAGGAGCTTGAAAAGGTTTGGTTTGCTGTCTTGTTATCTAAGGCACTCTTTTTAGTCCTAACCAGCACTAAAGTTCAAAGGCATCATTATTTTTCCTGTGTTTTTATTCTCCATCTCAAGCCCGGAAAACCAAACTACAGCTCTTAGGACATATTATGAGAAGACAAGACTAGGTCATTGATAAAGCCTGTTGAGAAGACACTGAAAGAAACATCAATAAACTATGATATGCAGATAAAAAGACACTGATAGTGGAAAATCTGGAAGACATCAAGGTAGTTATAACAGTCAAGCTGTTCACCACTGATAGGCACTTGACAGAACAAGAATGAAGGAGCTTAAAAGAATGGACTTGTCTGTACCAACAAAGATCAGAGTTGTCCCGGCTGTGATGTTGTCTGTGATTGTTTATGCAGGTTAAGCTTGAGAATAAAAAAGCAGGACAGGAAAAATAATGATGCCTTGCTATCTTGGATGCCCTCAGATAGCAAAAAAACCAAACCAATCCTAGCCCACCACTCTAAGCCTGGATAGCCAAACTGAAGCTCTAACTTTGGACAATATTGTGAGAAGAACCAGGTCATTGATGAAGACATTTAAGATTGGAACTGTTAAAGCTAAAAGAGAGGAAGAGAATGACCAGCCACAAGATCGATTGAGACAGTCATGAACAATCCAACAAAGGCTCCATCAGTCAAGTAATTCAACTCAGACTGACACTGAGTAGAGCAAGAAGAAAAGAACTTGCAAAGACCTTCCAATGGAATGATTTGCCTCTATATCAGACTTGACCAGGCCTTGGTCTTCTCTGTGCTTCTTTATGGATGTGAAAGCTAGACTATAAAAAGCAGGACATGTTGGTGAAGACTTTAGTGAGAATCTCAGACAACAAACCAAATCAAGCTTTCACTCTCACTTGAAGCCATGACAACCAAAAGGAAGGTCTCATTTCCGACAGGAAAGGACTATTGTGCTTGGAAACATTAAAGATGAAGAGGATTGCCAGCAGTAATATGGATGGAGACAAGCAAAGATATTATAATATCCACTAAGACATCCAAAGACCAAACAGAAGACAGGATACTAAAGGCCAGAGGAAGAACCACTATAACCCTTGATATGACTTTTAGTCAGGAGGTTCTCATAAAGTTTTTATATAACAGCAAAGAATCCATCAGTCGAGCTCAGATTGGCACTCAACAGAGCGAGAAAGAAGGAACTTGAAAAGACCTTCAAATGGAATAGTATGCCTCCAGATCAGATCAGACTGTAAAAAAGCAAGACAGGGAATGTTGGTGAAGACTTCAGCGAGTACCTTGGTCAGCAGGACAGCAAACCAAATCAAGCTTCCTCTCTCACTCACTTGGACAGTTCCATGGACAACTAATAGGTTATTATGCTAGGAACATTTTGAAGATAGATTAAAAGAGGAAGAGAATGACCAGCAACAAGATAGATAAAGACAATCAGCAATATCATGAACTTTGTTACCTTACTTAAGTAGAAATGTTGGTTATTTATACTTTACTGGAGTAATTATTCTTCAGCTGACTTTTTACTTCTACTCCTTACATTTACACTCCATTATAAGTACTTTCTACTCCTTACATTTACACTCCATTATCTGTACTTTCTACTCCTTACATTTACACTCCATTATCAGTACTTTCTACTCCTTACATTTACACTCCATTATCAGTACTTTCTACTCCTTACCGTACACTCCATTATCTGTACTTTCTACTCATTACATTTACACTCCATTATCAGTACTTTCTACTCCTTACGTTTACACTCCATTATCAGTACTTTCTACTCCATACGTTTACACTCCATTATCAATACTTTCTACTCCTTACATTTACACTCCATTATCTGTACTTTCTACTCCTTACATTTACACTCCATTATCTGTACTTTCTACTCCTTATGTTTACACTCCATTATCAGTACTTTCTACTCCTTACATTTACACTCCATTATCAGTACTTTCTACTCCTTACATTTACACTCCATTATCTGTACTTTCTACTCCTTTTATTTACACTCCATTATCAGTACTTTCTACTCCTTACGTTTACACTCCATTATCAGTACTTTCTACTCCTTAAATTTACACTCCATTATCTGTACTTTCTACTCCTTACATTTACACTCCATTATCAGTACTTTCTACTCCTTACATTTACACTCCATTATCAGTACTTTCTACTCCTTACATTTACACTCCATTATCAGTACTTTCTACTCCTTACATTTTAAACATAGTCTCATTAATCCTATTTCATTTCAGCTTGTTTTCATTGATGTACATTTACATTCCAGTAAAGATTATTGATAACATGTCTTTGAAGTTTGACTTCATTACAATACTTATAGACAACTAGTCATCATATCTTCTGCTCCATGAAACACATGTTAATGCTCAGTAGTACACAGATATGCTTCTTTATTATATTTATATTGTACTAAACTACATTCATGTTCAATGGGCGTATATGTGGCTGAAACAGGAAGCCTAGCGCATCCCAAATTTATCAACATTAACATTTTAATATAGCATTATAGTCATTATGGCTTTAAGAAGAATGTTTTTTTGGGGTGGTGGGCTAGTGTACTATAGAACCCTGTGGTGCGGCCTAAGCTTTTGTCCTTAATGCCTATTTTATCTTACATTACTTTAACTTTTATACTTTAAGTAGTTTTGAAAGCAGTACTTTTACTCTTTTACTGGAGTAAAAAGCTTGAGTTGATACTTCAACTTCTACAGAAGTATATTTAAACCCTAGTATCTATACTTCTACCTGAGTAATGAATGTAAATACTTTTGACACCTTTGGAAATGGCGTATGTTCTATGTGGTGTCGCTAGCTCTCACATGTGTTTAGTTCTCACAATAGTTTAGTTCTTGTGTGTTCTTGTGTTTTTGGGCAGCAGCCAAGTGAGTCGGTGATACCCCAGGGTGAAAATCGTGTAATTTGTGACCTCGTGTCGTTGACCAGTCATGTAGTGTGAACCAGGCATAAGAAACAAAGATCCAAACAGAAGACAAAGCATTCCCTGAGAATCTCTGCTGGTACTGTCTGCTCTTCATTCCCATTTCACGTTGGTCATCACTAATTTAATCTTAACCTGCGCTGAACGCCTGTGCTGGAAATTTGCGGTTCGAGATGACGCAGTATTTAGTATGTGTGTGCATGTCGTCCTTTCCCAACCTACAAATTAATTCTTCTCATTATGCTTTTAAGGAGCTTCGTCTCAGTTCTGCAGCTTCAGCAGATTGAAGAGAAAAACCTCTCCACCGCCAGCTTCCTGGGTGTATGTGTGTGTGTGAGAGAGAAAGAGAGTTATTAATATCTTGCATTCCCAACGCACTCTGTTTATTTTGTGGAATAATGTTTTGCAACCAGGCGGTATCGTACAATGCAGTTATAAATCCATGATCATCGTTTCCACTGCATCAGGAGCCATACCAGGAGGTAGTAATGGTGCCAACCACTGATAGGTTAATTAAACCATTAAAAACCATTAAAAACAAACATACCAGCTGGCTAAAATCACTGTCTCATCATAAATTGATGTGGCTCTGAAGCTCCTCCTGTATTGCTACTGTTGTTTTACTGTTAATGCTACACTTGCAGAAGACCTCAAGTGGCCATGCAAACTAAAAAAAACCTCTTCAAACTCTCTTAACTCTTACAACCCTTCCAGCCCTATTGATCAGTGGATTCATATATACTTATACAATCTTCAAAGGAAATGTTTGGATTAGAATCAACATGTAAATTTCCAATGCAGGGCTGAATCATGTCAGTTGGCACAGTGAAACTCCACTGAAAATGGTTGGGACCAGTTGGCACAATGAACCTCTACTGAACACTCTTTCAATTCCATTGAACAGGTTGGGAATCAGTTGGAAGGATGAAGTTCCAGAAAAACTCCATTGAACACTATTGGTTTCAGTTGGTGCAGTAGAGCTCAGTTGAACGCAGTGGGAGTCAGTTGGAGTGAAAACGTTTTGCTAATCCTGCATTGAATACTTTTGGGATCAAGTCCAAATTAACACCTTTGGGATGTGTTGGAGTAATGAAGCTCTACTGAACACTTCTAGAAAGGATTGGAGGGAAAGAGTTTAGATGAGGACCTTCAGAATGATTTGGAATGATTACCCTTCATTGAACATCTCTGGAATAAGTTGGAGCTGTGAAGCTTCTTTTGAACTCTAGAAACTCTAGAACTTTTTGAGCTCTAGAAAGTTCACTTTTGGGATGATTTGAAATGATTTGGAATTTTTTTGGGATGAGTTGGAGTAGTAAAACCCTAAACATCCAATGAAGCTTGAATAAACATTTCTAGTTATTTCAGAGCATTGAGCTTCTTTGAACACCTTTGGAAAGAGTTGGACTGATTATGCTCCACTGGCATGATTAATGAGTAATAAAACTGAACCCCTTTTGGAATTATTTGGTATGATGAAGCTTCATTCCACACCTTTGGGTGAGTTGGACTGATGAAGCTTTTTGAAATGTTGGAGGGAAAAACCTTTAGGGTGGGAGCTGAACACCCAGTGAAGCTCAAACACAACTGCGATGATTTAAGAGATAAGATAATCCTTTATTAGTCCCACAGTGGGGGAAATTCACCATGTTACAGCAGCAAAGGGAGAGCAAGGCACTCAGTACAAACAACAGATGAATGAACAGTACAGTATATACAATATACAATTAAAGTGCTGGACCTTTGGGATGAGGTGGAATGATAAAGCTCAGTTAGGATCTGTAATGAGTAACATGACTCCTCAATTGAACACCTCTAAGAAGGGTTGTAGGGAAAAAAAGTTCTATTCAACATCTTTGGGAAGATTAGAAATGATGATCCACCTAACATTTTTGGGATGAAATGTTTGTGATCCTGGAATGTGATTTGGAATGATTACCCTTCATTGAACATCTTTGGAATAAGTTGGAGCAGTGAAGCTTCTTTTGAACTTTTGAACAAGCTCCCTTGAACAGCTCTAGAGAGTTCAGCTAAACACTTTTGGGATGATTTGAAATTATTTGGGATTATTTTGGGATGAGTTGGAGTAGTAAAACCCTGAACATCCAATGAAGCTGAAATAAACATTTCTAGTTATTTCAGAGCATTGAGCTTCTTTGAACACCTCTGGAAAAAGTTGGACTGATTATGCTCCACTGCCTACTGACTACAGTAGCAAACTCAATATGAGCACTCTTCAGTTTGTGAGAAATGTCTGGATACTGATAGACATTTAGGTTAACTGAATCACCGCCCACAACTTCTTCCATCTAAACAGTACAAAATGTCACGGCTGTGGAATCATTTCACAATGTCCACATTTTTTAACGTGCATTTAATGTTCTAAGCACCTGGGAAAGAGCTGTGGCGAACGGCGTTACATAACACACCATCTGGAGTGCATTTGCAAACACCTCGTAGTGCTCAGGGTGCTGCTATACACACACTTACTTACACACATACACACATACCTGCTCTAGATTTGAGGAGTAGGTAGGTGTCTGTGTGCTCTCGCTACAGGGGTCCTGTAGAAGGTCTTTAATTAGAGACACAATCCGCCACTAAAACATGGCAACAAACTCTTCACACATCATATCCGCTCCGTAATTGAGAAACACTTATTCTAACAACGTTTAATGTGCTAATCAGTCCAACAACACGACTTTGGTCTAGATGCACCAAGTTGTTAAATAGCAACTCGAATTTAAACTGAATGCATTCATTCACTGATTCATTATGAAAAATGCAAGTGCTTGAGAAATCTAGTGAATGTTTCATTAGGTGTAAGTGTGGGATCCTTATTGGTTCTGCTCCAAATCCCAACTTTGTTTGCCCGGAAATGGAGTAAGAGTCCATCTAGACCGGTGGTTCTCAAACTTGTCCTCAGGGACCCCCAACAGGATTGGAATCTGGGGTTCTCAGTGGAATTGATTGAGGACCATGAATTCGTGCCCACCGTTCCTCAAGAATTCCCAATGCACCCACATTGTTGTTAAATTCTTCAAACTAGCTCCCAATTTAAACTGACTCACATGGCTTAATAGCTCTTTCTCTGAAACTGCTATCCCACTGCATGACTCGAGGTTCCAAGCAAGTTGAGCCGACACCAAAAGGTGATCTAAAAATGTTCCAGACTACTGATTGGTTGGAGAGAAACATTGACCACAAGAAGCTGCCTTTCCACACAAAGCACAAAGTATCTCCAACTTTATAGGAGAGGACAAACCGTGTCTTTAGTTTTAATGTAAGTCAATGAAACCAGAATTATTCACAAGCTATTTTGGAGCGTTTTTATTGGTCCATTCATCATGTTCATCACATGTTCACTCAATATAAACAGCAGCTACCACATTTAAATGGTGTAGAAAAATAAAAATCAACCACAATAGAGATATACGTTTTTCATTGGACAGTGACAATATGCTAATGATAGCTACCAGGTTAGCCTACCACGTTGGTTGTCTGAACTGTTTTTTTAGTAGTCCTTAGTCTTCCTGCCTCGTCTGAAGGTCTCTATCATGTGGTATTGTGATGAAGACAGTGCCTTGATAATATATTGCGATGAAGACAGTGCCTGGATAATATATTGCGATGAAGACAGTGCCTTGATACTATATCTGCAGTGGGCAATGAAAGAAATTGACCAAAATCGTGTTGAGTCTAGTCAATCCATGCTGCACCATGTGGTGGAAAAGTGTCTTAATTGCCCTCTACCAAGGAATCACCACCACTGTACTTAAAGTTCTACTTTCCTGTGGAATTTAGTTCCAACATGCTCACCTAACACTAATACATCTAATCCAACCAACCAGAGATGTTGGATCAGAAGCTAGATCAGATGTGGCAGATTGTGGTTGGAACATAGATACCCTGAAGCAGCATCGATGACCACTGCACTCAACTACACACTGACACTACATTGGTGTGTGTTGGAGAATGTCAGATCAATGGACTTTACATTGGGAAGCAGGTCAGACTGTAAGCTTGCTCTCAATGTCTATATTCAATAATGCAGCTTTGAACACAAGAAGCTGCTTTTCCACCCTATACACATATGCTGAAGCTATCTGCCAGGTTAACATACCCTCTTGCTCCGCCTTAGAGCAACCAGAATCAGCTAAACTCTGATGCAGCGTTTCCCAAATTCCCAAAAAGGCCAAGCCCATTGAGGAAGTACCATATCTGCAGTGGAAAACTACACAGCTGGTACCAAAAGTGAGTTGAGTTGAGTCAATTCAAGCTGTGCCATGCGGTGGAAAAGCAGCTTAGTTGCCTTCTACCAGTGGTCTCCAGCTGTCCTCCTAAAGAGTTTAGTTCCAACCAGCGTCTAACATGCTCACCTAACACTTATACACCTGATCCAGCCAACCAAGGCATTAGGTCAGAAGATAGATCAGGGGAGGCCCACTGTTGTTGGAACTAGATTCCACAGGAACTTAGATTTCCAGGAGCAGCATCGGTGACCACTGCACTTTACCCAACTGACACTACACTGGTGTGTGTTGGAGAATGTCAGGTCAATCGACTTCACAGTGGGACTTTACATAGGAAGCTGCTTTTCCACCCCAAACACATATGCTAGCGTTAACTGCCAAGTTAGTGCACCCTCCTGCTCCGCCTTTGAGCAACCAGAATCGGCTCGTCATCTAAACTCTGATGTAGCATTTCCCAATTCCCCAAAACACCAAGCCCATTGAGGAGGTACTATATCTGCAGTGGACAATTACACAGCTGGTACCAAAAGTCAGTTGAGTCTTTCCAAGCTGTACCATGTGGTGAAAAAGTGGTGTAGTTACCTTCTACCACTGGTCACCACCCATCCTCCTAAAGATCTACTTTCCTGCAGAGTTTAGATTCAACCTGCATCTAACATGCTCACCTAACACTCATACATCTGATCCAGCCAACCAAGGACGTTAGATCAGGTATGGCAGACTGGGGTTAAAACTAGACTCTACAGGAACGTAGATGTACAGGAGATCACTACACTACACCCAACTGACACCTCATGTCAGGTCAGAGGGCTTTACACTGGGGAAGCAGGTCAGCAGGTCAGTTTATCTGTATTCATGCAGTGTCGTGACTACAGACTAGAGGATCCTGAATCACCTCCTGGGTTATTTCCATAAAAGGTCAAGGACTTTCAGTAAAAAACAAAACAAATGTTTCTGTTTAAACTATGCAAGTGTGCAGAAGTTTGTGTAGTTATGAATATTTAAAGTCCCATGAGAAATATTAAGCTTAACTGCACAAGAGACCAAGCTGTTTTTGTTTTTATGTAGTGTTCCTCATTTCCATTCAACCTATGAGTTATTCATTTCTGGATAAAATATCCGGATATTTGGGATTATAATCTATTGTTAAGGCCTCGTTGCGCCTCCAAAGTGTTTTGATCTAGAATGACTATGACTTGTGATCATATAAACTGCATTACTATTATAGAATTATATTAATTGATCTCTCTTAGGGTTAATCATCTTTTAAGGATATGGTGTTTGACCAGCAAGTGCGATAAAAGGGAGTTATATTTAGTGACTGTCCAAAGAAAAACATGCAACAGCTGTGTAAAACTTACACAGCGGATAGTGTCTAGTTCAGACTACACGATTTAAGCCAGGTTTTTCAGTCGCAGACTGTTTTTTGTAGATTGCCCATCTACCTCTGCTCGGAGGCAAATCGCCGACCAATTGGCACTCGCTCAGCTGTGTAGTGTGAACGACTGAAAGACGCTCGCCGAGCCGTCACCGAGTGCTCGCCGACTAATCGCAGATATCTAGCATGTTTAATATCTAGACCAGTCGGCAACTGTGCATCAACAGCAGCATCTAGCTACAACCAATGGGATCGCATTTTAACAGTACAAAGACCTGACCACTCAAACAGTCGTGTAGTGTGAACAGTACAAAGACCTGACCGCTCAAACAGTCGTGTAGTGTGAACGGTACAAAGACCTGACCACTCAAACAGTCGTGTAGTGTGAACAGTACAAAGACCTGACCACTCAAACAGTCGTGTAGCATGAACAGTACAAAGACCTGACCACTCAACCAGTCGTGTAGTGTGAACAGTACAAAGACCTGACTATTCAAACGGTCGTGTAGCATGAACAGTACAAAGACCTGACCACTCAACCAGTCGTGTAGTGTGAACAGTACAAAGACCTGACTATTCAAACAGTCGTGTAGCATGAACAGTACAAAGACCTGACCACTCAAACAGTCGTGTAGTGCGAACGGTACAAAGACCTGACCACTCAAACAGTTGTGTAGTGTGAACAGTACAAAGACCTGACTATTCAAACAGTCGTGTAGCATGAACAGTACAAAGACCTGACCACTCAAACAGTCGTGTAGCGTGAACGGTACAAAGACCTGACCACTCAAACAGTCGTGTAGTGTGAACAGTACAAAGACCTGACTATTCAAACAGTCGTGTAGCATGAACAGTACAAAGACCTGACCACTCAAACAGTCGTGTAGTGCGAACGGTACAAAGACCTGACCACTCAAACAGTCGTGTAGTGTGAACAGTACAAAGACCTGACTATTCAAACAGTCATGTAGCATGAACAGTACAAAGACCCGACCACTCAAACAGTCGTGTAGTGTGAACGGTACAAAGACCTGACCACTCAAACAGTCGTGTAGCGTGAACGGTACAAAGACCTGACCACTCAAACAGTCGTGTAGCATGAACAGTACAAAGACCTGACCACTCAAACAGTCGTGTAGTGTGAACGGTACAAAGACCTGACCACTCAAACAGTCGTGTAGCGTGAACGGTACAAAGACCTGACCACTCAAACAGTTGTGTAGTGTGAACAGTATAAAGACCTGACTACTCAAACAGTGGTGTAGTGTGAACAGTACAAAGACCTGACCACACAAACAGTCGTGTAGTGTGAACAGTACGAAGACCTGACCACTCAAACAGTCGTGTAGTGTGAACAGCACAAAGATCTGACCACTCAGTCACGTAGTGTGAACTGTACAAAGACCTGTTCACTCAAACCGTCACGTAGTGTGAACAGTACAAAGACCTGACCACTCAAACAGTTGTGTAGTGTGAACAGTACGAAGACCTGACCACTCAAACAGTCGTGTAGCGTGAACGGTACAAAGACCTGACCACTCAAACAGTTGTGTAGTGTGAACAGTATAAAGACCTGACTACTCAAACAGTCGTGTAGTGTGAACAGTACAAAGACCTGACCACTCAAACAGTGGTGTAGTGTGAACAGTACAAAGACCTGACCACACAAACAGACGTGTAGTGTGAACAGTACGAAGACCTGACCACTCAAACAGTCGTGTAGTGTGAACAGCACAAAGATCTGACCACTCAGTCACGTAGTGTGAACTGTACAAAGACCTGTTCACTCAAACCGTCACGTAGTGTGAACAGTACAAAGACCTGACCACTCAAACAGTTGTGTAGTGTGAACAGTACGAAGACCTGACCACTCAAACAGTCGTGTAGTGTGAACCAGGCATAAACGGACCAATGAACAGGCTTCATAATAGCTTGGAAAAAATCTGGTTCTATTGACTTGCATTGAAACTAAAACTGTTTTCTGTTCTTTCCTGTAAAGCAATGTTTTTCATGGAGCCCACTTTACATTCATATTCTACACTGAATCTCTTGCAGGGATGTCCGAGAAGCCTCCTAGATCAGCTGTTCTCTTCTGGCTCAAACATGTTTCCCCCTTCAAACCGGGTTTTAGACAGACTTTTGGGTTTCTGCGTTAGTCCAGAAGCTTTAACTGAGCCGACTGAATGCAAATGACATGCGTTCTTTTCAGAATGGCTTTGCTAGTAACTCTGGGATTCTATTCCAGTCAAAACAGCGTCAGTGCCAAAGGCTGGAAACAAGAATAAGTGGTAGTATACAGGAGGTGTACATCCCGGGGGTCTGTCTTACACCACTCTAGTTAGACCAAAGTGCTGTGGTGTCAGAACATGAGTTCTATTGAGATCAGAGATGTTTAACCCGTGTTGTGCTATGGTTTCTCGCTTCTGCAGGGACTTTTATTTTGAAGGATAGGCCTAGCTTAATGTGGTATGTTGCAGGTCTTATGTACTCACCTTGGTGTTCTGTTGTAGAACGGGATGTGGGGAGGTAAATGGGAGGTAAAGGGAACTGGGATATACCCTCAGGGAGGGAGAAGGTCCTCAGTGTCCTAGAAAACCTGTAAGAGAAAAGTATTAGTAAATGTATACGTATGTATATGTTTTGTATATGGTTCTATAAAGAACCTTTTTTCAAATAGATCTTTGTAAAACAATAGTTTTCAAGGGTTCTTCAATAAAGGCAACAACTCAATTAATAACAATTCTGTTATACGCAGAACCAACATTTCATGCTTAAAAGGTTCTTTGCATGGTAAAATTGTTGTTTAAACAGATGGAAAAAATTTATATATGGTTCTATAGAGAACCTTTTAAAAAAAATGACTCTATGTAGTACCAAAAAGCGTTCTGCTATTGTTTTTGTTGCTATATACACTCTGTCGCCATATACACACAGGATGGTTTTTCAAGGGTTGTTTAGTAAAGGCAATGGTTCTATATAGAACAATTTCATGCTTAAATTATTTTTTTCCATAGTAAAATGGTTTTGGATAATTATTTTGCATATAGTTCTATAGTAGAACTGTTTTTGTTGATGTATAGAACCTTTTTGAAAAGGTTGTTTATAACACCACATACAACACATCCTCCATCAGTCTGAAAAAAACATTTCATTATGCACAGAACCTTTTAAGCATGAAATTGTTCTATATAGAACTCTGGGTTCTAGGTAAGACCACACCCTTTACTACAGAACCCTTGAAGAACATCCTTTTTTAAGAGTGCATGACTTTATACAACCCATCTTCACCTGAAGAACCATCTCACCATGCACAGAACCATTTAGGCATAAAATGGTTCTTTATAGAACTCTGGGTTTTAGATAGGACCACAGCCTTTACTACAGAAACCTTGAAGAACATCATTTTTAAAGAGTGCATGACCATATACAACCAATCTTTACCTGAAGAACCATCTCACCATGTACAGAACCATTTAGGCATAAAATGGTTCTATATAGAACTCTGGGTTCTAGATTAGACCACTGTTTTTACTACAGAACCCTTGAATAACCTCCTTTTTTAAGAGTGCTTGACCATATACAACCTATCTTCACCTGAAGAACCATCTCACCATGCACAGAACCATTTAAACATAAAATGGTTCTTTATAGAACTTATGATAAACAAGGGGAACATTGTTCGTCTCAGCCTCTTTTCTCCAAGGTCACAGGGTTCACTCTTTCCAATCTGTAAAACGCCACGTTCTTTGAAAAGGTACAGACTTACCAAATGTGGTTCTTCAAGGGTTCTTTACTAAAGTCAGTGGTTTTGTCTATACTGTACTTGGTCAGTGGAGGCCTTTTAGAAGAACGTGGCGTTTTACAGATTGGGAATAGTGAACCTCGTGACCTTGGAGCGAAGAGGCTTACGGGAAAACGAACCTGAGAGCGTTCGGCCTAGACGGACGACGTTCAGCTCGTATCGCTATCTGATGTAATTGAGTTGGGAAGAAAGGAACGCCGGTGGTGTTCAGTCTTCATGAGGGAATGTGTCAGTCAGTATAGGCGTGGAGGCTGTTAAACATGGCAGGTACAGGATGGAGAGACAGGGATCTAACTCTTCTGCGGATGAATAATTCAAGCGCCAGGGTGATCAAAGCGAGGCCCAACGTACTTTTTAAGAATCCCCCAATGGCCTGCCACTGAGGGGCTTCTCTCTTTCTTTCTGTCTCTCTGCCTGTCGTCTCTTTATTCATCATTCATTATCTCATTCACAGTCCACTTATGAAGTCGGAAATGAAGAGAGAGACGTGAAGAGTGGGACGGAGAAAAGATGACTGGTGTGGAAGCTGCAAGGCAGGAGGAGAGAGCCGGACGCAGAGAACGGAGCGAGAGATCCTGGCTGAACGGAGAGGTAGGATTAAAGACGGAGAGCAGATCCAGCGTCCCGCCTGCAGCAGATCTTCATCCAGAACCTTCTGATACAACACAGTTCATCACACTAACCACAGCAGACAGAGAGCTTTTCTTTCTCTGTTACTCTCTCTTTCTTTCTTTCTTTTTCTCTCTGTCACTTTCTATCATTCTTTCTCTCTTTCTATCTCTCTCTATTTTTTCTCTCTCTTAATCTTTCTCTCTCTCTCTCGCTGTCATACTCTCTTTTTCTATCTCTCACTTTTTCTTTTTTTTCTATCTCTCTTTTACTCTCACTTTTTTCTCTCTTACTCTCTCTCTCTCTTGCTCTCTTACTCACTTTTTCTCTCTTACTTTTTCTATCTTTCTCTTTTACTCTAACTTTTTCTCTCTCTCTTTCTCTCTCTTACTGTCTTTCTCTGTCTCTCTCTTACTCTTTCTCTCTGTCTGTTTCTCTCTCTCTCTTTTTCTATCTCTCTCTTACTCTTTCTCTCTCTCGTTTGTGCTCTCTTACTCTCTTTTTCTATCTCTAACTTTTTCTATCTTTTTCTATCTCTCTCTCTTACTCTTACTTTTTCGTTCTCTCTTTCTCTCTTACTGTCTCTCTCTCTGTCTCTCTCTTACTCTTTCTGTCTGTCTGTTTCTCTCTCTCTCTCTTTTTCTATCTCTCTTACTCTCTCTTTTTTCTCTGTCCTACTCTCTCTCTCTCTCTTTCTTCCTTTCTCACTCTCTCTTTCTATCTCACTCTCTTACTCTGTCTCTCTTTCTTTTCCTATCTCTCTCACTTTTTCTATCTTTTTCTATCTCTTCTTTTTCTGTCTCTCTCTCTTAGTGTCATTCTCTCTCGGTGTCTCTCTCTCTCTCTCTCTCTCTCTCTCTCTCTCTCTCTCTCTCTCTCTCTCTCTCTCTCTCTCTCTCTCTCTCTCTGTGTATCTGGGACCATGGCGGCTCGGAACACGTGTGTGTTTGTGTGAGAGTTTGTCTCGTGGGCGCGCTGTGCGGGTGGTGTGCAGGGTGAGTGTAAAGGAGTGTTGATTGGCTGTCGGAGAGGTGTTGGGGCACGAGAACATAGTCTCCGCCTCCCGAATCAACAGTGTGATTGTTGTCTTCCTGAATGGCGTGAACAGAGCAGCTCGACTGACTGAGAGTGATATAGTTACTGGTAATGAACTGAAGCTGGTCTCTCCTTCAGCTCCCCTGCTTAGAAACTCATGTTGGCTAATGTTCCTCCCTTCATCACTAATGAAACTATTCCTAGAGAGCAAGACAGGTACAGACACCTGGTCTCCCTCATAAAGAAAATCCCCCTCGGCTGTAGGTGCCCACGTAGGTGTCCGAAAACACCTACATGCCCACTACTCAGTAGTGAAATCAGTAGGCAGGCACAGCTAGTACGTCCAAATACTCAGTAGTCATGGAGTAGTACGCCAACGCTACCCAGATGACCTTCTAAATAGGGAGCCATTTATTGTAGGCGACCACATGACACAGGAGCCGTGGATAAGCAGGCAAACGGGGTACGTTGGCTGTGTGTACGTAGCTGGACCTCCCTGAAATCTGATTGGACCCCCCAGGTGCCACCCCAGATGACCGACATGTCATGGCACCGCACGTCTTGTTGGAAAGAGCTCGTTGTATTTTGTAATGGGTAATACCTGCTGACTGCTAGGTCCCTCCTGTGCAGTAGTTGGCGCTATGTATCACAATTATAAAGAGAAGGAGGAGAAGAAGAGGGTCAAACTCTCGGGAGAGGTATCGCGGTATGGAGAAGAACAGCAGCCCACTCGGTGATGGGTGGTGACATAGTCAGAGTGATTGTTGAAAGTCACTCTTCTGTTCAGAGAGGAGATCGTTTACAGTGTGATATATCAGTTCACCCAGGAGTATCAAGATAACATTAACATTACGTTACATCTCATTTCTCCTACAGATGCCTAGTACGAGCTTCCAGCGCACACTTCAGGTTATACGCTTCACTCTGGGGGTTTGAACTGGACAGTATGTGTTGAGCTCGGACTCTAACTCGGTGCTGGTCTTTCTAACGTGTAAACTAGCTGAAAAGTTTGAGTATTGAACTTTTATCTACAGTGGTCTCTTTGCTCTGACCAAGAAATGTGCAATAGTTTGGGAAAACTGGATCTTCTACCTGTGTTTACGTTCTTGCTCCAGCACCAGATAGCTCTGACCAATCAGAGAAGATAACGTGCTCACGTGGTTTGTTGGGGAGCATTTTAGTGCATTTAGGTTTTTGCCTGTGTGCCCTTAATGATGATTTTAAACCAGAGTGGACGCACTGTTTAAACCACCCTTAACCACAGAACCTGCAGTGGAGGATCTAACATGGGATTGTTTCTGTGAACTCTTTTATCTGTATCTGTTTCTGTTTCTCTTTCTTTGTCTCTCTCTCTCTCTCTCTCTCTCTCTCTCTCTCTCTCCCTCTCTCACTTTCTCTCAGTCTCTCTCTCTATATTTCTTTTTTTCTCTGTTTTCTCTCTCTCTCTCTCTCTCTCTCTCTCTCTCTCTCTCTCTCTCTCTCTCTCTCTCTGTGAGCTGTACTGTCTTGTGATGTGTACAGAGATGACAGTAATTCACAAATCATCTGTATGTGTGTGTGTGTGTGTGTGTGTGGTCTCAGGTGTGTTTAGCCAAACTAATCATTTCACAAAACAAACACACACACACACACACACACACACACACACAGAGAGAGGGGGGGGAGACGGAGATAGAGGGAGAAAGAGAGAGAGAGAGGGAGAGAAGGGGGGGAGGGGAGAGAGAGAGAGAGAGAGAGGCAGAGAGAGAGAGAGAGAAAGAGAGAGAGAGGCAGAAAGAGAGAGAGAAAGAGAGAGAGAGGCAGAAAGAGAGAGAGAGGCAGAAAGAAAGAGAGAGAGAGAGGCAGAAAGAGAGAGAGAAACAGAGAGAGAGAAAGAGAGAGAGGCAGAAAGAGAGAGAGAAAGAGAGAGCGAGAGAAAGAGAGAGAGAGAAAGAGAGAGAGGCAGAGAGAGAGAAAGAGAGAGAGAGGCAGAAAGAGAGAGAGAAAGAGAGAGAGAGGCAGAAAGAGAGAGAGAAAGAGAGAGAGAGGCAGAAAGAGAGAAAGAGGCAGAAAGAAAGAGAGAGAGAGAGGCAGAGAGAGAGAGAAACAGAGAGAGAGAAAGAGAGAGAGGCAGAAAGAGAGAGAGAAAGAGAGAGCGAGAGAAAGAGAGAGAGAGAAAGAGAGCAGTGAGTGTGTTTAACACGTGCTGTTTACACAAACTTCACAAACATCAGGATACATTAACACAAATAACAGACTAACAGCTCAGCAGAACCCACAACACTGTAGCTCAGCAGAACCCACAACACTGCAGAACCACGGAACCCAGATCACTGTAGCACTACAGAACCCAGAACGCTGCAGCACTGCAGAACACAGAACACTGCAGAACCACGGAACCCAGATCACTGTAGCACTACAGAACCCAGAGCACTGCAGCACTGCAGAACCCAGAACACTGCAGCACTACAGAACCCAGAACACTGCAGCACTACAGAACCCAGAACACTGCAGCACTGCAGAACCCAGAACACTGCAGCACTACAAAACCTAGAACACTGCAGCACTACAGAACCCAGAACACTGCAGCACTGCAGAACCCAGAACACTGCAGCACTACAGAACCCAGAACACTGCAGCACTGCAGAACCCAGAACACTGCAGCACTACAGAACCCAGAACACTGCAGCACTGCAGAACCCAGATCACTGTAGCACTACAGAACACAGAACGCTGCAGCACTGCAGAACACAGAACACTGCAGAACCACGGAACCCAGATCACTGCAGCACTACAGAACCCAGAGCACTGCAGCACTGCAGAACCCAGAACACTGCAGTACTACAGAACCCAGAACACTGCAGCACTGCAGAACCCAGAACACTGCAGCACTACAAAACCTAGAACACTGCAGCACTACAGAACCCAGAACACTGCAGCACTGCAGAACCCAGAACACTGCAGCACTACAGAACCCAGAACACTGCAGCACTGCAGAACCCAGAGCACTGCAGCACTACAGAACCCAGAACACTGCAGCACTACAGAACCCAGAACATTGCAGCACTACAGAACCCAGAATGCTGCAGCACTACAGAACCCAGAACATTGCAGCTCTACAGAACCCAGAGCACTGCAGCACTACAGAACCCAGAACATTGCAGCACTACAGAACCCAGAACGCTGCAGCACTACAGAACCCAGAACATTGCAGCACTACAGAACCCAGAACGCTGCAGCACTACAGAACCCAGAACATTGCAGCACTACAGAACCCAGAACACTGCAGCAATCAACCATTTCACACCAAACTGTACTAAATGACTTGTATGGTTGAATAATGAAAAACATACACATCAGTGGTTGCTAATAGAACACATAATTTTTAAGTCTTAAATAACAGACTGATTGTGTAACCTGCATCATTCTAATAACACATACAAAGACAAAATAAGTGAAGAGCCATCTGGTTCTAAAAAAGTATACTCTACAGAGGAATGGAGTTTTTACTGGCAGCCAAAACTTTATAACTGGGCGAACAGCTGGCAGAATTCTAGACTGGGCTGATGTACGTCTACACTGCTCATCAAAAGTTTGTGGACACACTGCCTTTTCATAATGTGTTTAACACAAATGAGCAAGATTCTTTGTTAGTTTACAGTAGATTAAAGTGCTACTTAGGGAATTTCCTAAAACTAGAGTTTACTATACACAGCCAACAT
This sequence comes from Megaleporinus macrocephalus, assembly GCA_021613375.1. Classification (NCBI taxonomy): domain Eukaryota; kingdom Metazoa; phylum Chordata; class Actinopteri; order Characiformes; family Anostomidae; genus Megaleporinus; species Megaleporinus macrocephalus. The sequence continues at coordinate 37,251,911 of CM038717.1, forward strand.
GTTAATGTGGGCCCACATGGAGTAAAGATGGGCTGCCAATTGGGTCCAACTCAGGAAACCCAGTTGATAGCTGGTTTACAACAGTGTATGGTCTCAGAATTGTGACACTGATAGGGCAGTGTGTGTGTGTGTGTGTGTGTGTGTGTGTGTGGTGTGTGTGTGTGTGTGTGTGTGTGTGTGTGTGTGTGTAACTGTGTTCTCTGGAATGATGGTTCTCCATCCAACACTTTTGGATGGGATGAGATGGGGTGGTGATCGTACAACATCCTGACCTTACTAACGCGCCTGTACTCCAAAAAATACTCCAAAATCTATTTCAACAAGAGCAGGAGAAACACACCAATTTTAGAAGAATCAATGAATGAGTATGTGTCCCAGTAACTATTGTTCTAAGACCTATTTTTAGTGCATCATTAGATAGAAGTTTATATATGCTTACAAACTATGTGTAAATATGTATAGAGCTAAAAATGTTAACAAACATGTTTAAGCTATATATATGCAGTTATATAACTTTTTGCAATACCTGAAGTTAAAACTCTTCATTATTAGTTATTACTTATAGAGGCTTATAATCTGTTAGTGAACGTGGATTTATGTTTCGTACGCATGTTAACACATTATCACACATTTACACTCATATATGATTATCGTAAAGTGGCTGAAACAAAGCAAATGCCCGCAGATATTAAAGTAGGCGATCCTTTAATATTGAAGAGTCAAAACCAAGAGATACAGAAAAACAGACATGCCGAGGCAAAGGCAGGTACTTATGCAAGCAGAGATAACCAACTTCAGGTGAGCAGAGCTAGTACTCAGGTGAGGAGTCCTATGATTGGTCGTGGGTGGGCATGTGATGGTGGCCAGTTGGTGAGGGGTATTCCAGAGTCTGGAAGCGTGCATTATCAGATCTAATTTATTTTATTTATTATTATCCCAAGGTAAGAGGTTCACCATTCGTTGGACCCCTGTGGCAAACTTTTAGCACATATTTACATTTTATCAGTCAATTCAAATCTGCCAAACGATGACTTTTAATTGCGAAAAAATGACAATCACACTTCTAGCAAATTTAGGCCATGAACGTAATATAAGATACTTTTATATAAGTAAATGTAACCTTTATTCACTAAACTAAGAACCAGTGTCATAGTTCTGAGACCACACACTGTTGTAAACCAGCTGTCAATCATTATCATTTATAAATGTTCAACTTCTGATGAACTAATGGTTTATTTGTTTAGGTTTAACTATATAAGTGCTGGAAACTACATGAGCTGTTCTTTATAAACTGGCTCATTTTCAAATTCTGATGAACTAATAATTAGCTTACAGCTATCAATCATTAGTTAATGCTATATTAATGGAAGCTATTAATGAATAATTAATGAGTTGTTAAGCACTAATGCACACACTGGCAGTGATAGTGGATGACAGTTGATATTATAATGCATTATGAAACCTAACAATACACAGTTGTATTATCTTGCTTTATAAAGTGTTGTGCATATATTGAAAAACCCTATAAGCTATTACATAGGCTTATGCCAGGCATTATAAGGTAAGATGCATGCCATATAATGCCTTATAAATGCATTTATATAGCATTGTGAATACAGGGCTAATGAGAAGTCTAACCAAAATGGATTAGGAGTAACATTTGATCTAAAATAAGGGATATGGTCACTGTAGAGCAATACACAATGGTCACCTTTAACCTCCATCTTGATGGGAGTGGTCTCTTCCCCTCAATCCACAGGGAATGAGCGGTCACTGAAGAGATTGTTTAGTAGAAAGATGCTGTTTATCATATGCTACAGCAGAGACTAAGTTATACTTGCTTGAGTTAGGTTGTCGCTGTGTTCTGGTACCTGGATCAGGATATAGTCATCACTGTCATTCCATCATATATCATATATATATGACTAACAGATAGGAGAGAAACCCCTACTGAACATGGTGAGCTCTTACCTCCGAAGCCCCTCCCCAACTAAACCAATACCTCACAAGAGGGTTGTCATCCCATGATGTTACATGGCTATACATACACATTTACATACATACATTCATACACTGCGGACCCTCTCCCTCCCCTTTACCTCCCATTTGTCTCGCATCCCCTTCTACAACAGGACACAAAGGTAAGTACATAAAACCTGCAACATACCATATGAAGGTAAATATTCACACTGGTGCTGTTAATACTGGTGATCATCTCCTTTGCACCATCATGAGCTGGTTCTACTTATCAAATGAGGCAACAGACAATCAGAATTCTGATTAAATCTTTTATTAAATTCAACTCACTATAACAGGTTGGTTAACAAGACAAGCTCTTTCAAATAACATCAAATCTTTGTAAGCAGAGGTTACTTCCTGAAACTAGTGAGCTCTGATTTCCAAAACCCAAACTTCATCAAAACAGCAACAGCTGAGAGAATATTTTGTCAATGTATCTCAGCATAGATCCTAAATGGAACTGTACTAAAGTTGTTCTGGTGGTTAATAGTGATGTATCTCCCCAAGAAACTTAGAGATATGGAGCTTTATCTAAGAGATAAACTTCCTAAGATAGGGATCTCTTTTGAAAAGTTATCATCAACAAGTTTGTTGTCTCTTTAATGTTGACTGCGAGATTTTTTGTACCTTTCTTTTAATTTTCTTTTATCTTGATTTTTATCACTTTTACTATTATTATTAGTAGTAGTATTTCCTTTACTATTTTTAGTTGTTATTTTTAACTGCTTATGTTTTTATCTTCCACTCTTATTTATTCATCTATGATTGCTGTTTTTGCCTTATTTGTATTTTGTGTTTAACTATATTTTATTTATTTATTCTTTGTTTTGTCTTATTCTTGGTCATAGTCTCTTATTTTAATTTGACTTGTTTTTCTTTTCTGATTAATCTTACTTAATTTTGTCATCTTATTTATGTAGTTTCTTTTACATTTTTAAGTACCCATGTTAAAATTCATTTGAATTCTTTTTCAATCCCTTTTTATTGTAAAAGTGTAATGCTCGGCTACATTGTAACTGAAGGTCTCCTTCAATGTACTCCCGAGTGAAAATAAAGGTTGATTAATTGATTGATTGATTAATTCGTTCATTATCCCTCATATCATGGCAGACAGATACATACTATCCTGCCAAAGCACAGCTTTCCTTTATCTCTCCTAACAGGATTGGAAGTTTGTCAGTGTTAGCTAAAAGGTTAAATTGGGGATGTAGAGTTTGAAATTTTCTAAAGTATGTTTCACGCAAGTCTTTGAATGTTTTACATTCGGTGAGTAAGTGCAGCTCTGTCTCTACAGCATTGCTGTTGCACTGCTGGCAGGTTCTCTGCTTAGGTTCTATAGCCAAGCTGTGTTCACCAAGTCTGTACATTGTTAATGTTTTCTGCGTTTTGGATCAGGCTCTGTTATCAGGTACTCTGCCGCAGCGTATTGACGTTTTATAGGCTGATGGCACTGCATTTTGCTTTGTGCTTGTGTTTTTGTGTTCCAGTGAGTGATGTACTCTTGTTCTTGACGTTCTATAATTTGGTCTGTAATGGTTTTTGTTCCAGTCAGGTCTAGGCTGGTAGCATTTATTAGCGACTTTACCAGCCATGTAAGCAAACACCCTTTTTTGCTCAGCTCTTGGCATTGCAGGGCTTTGAAGTGATAAGAGTGACAGTCACTACTTTCAAGATGTTGGTGATATTTAATCATCCTCTCCTGAATTTTGATCACCAGTGGAAACTGGCCTAATTCAGCTCTGTATGCATCACTTGTCACTTTCCCACTCATTTGTAGAGTACTTTTACAGAATTCAATGTGGAAATCTTCAATTAGATGTTTGTCCCATTGGTCAAAGCTGTGATCTAAGAGTGTCCCCCATACCTCACTACCATACAGGAGAATTGGCTCAATAACCGATTCAAATAATTTGAGCCAAATTTGAACTGGCATTCGGTTGTGAATTCGTCGTTTAATAGTATAGAACGCATAGCGTGCTTTCGCCGTCAGTTCCTCATGTGCTAGCTTGAAGTTTGCCTTTGAATCTATCTTCAACCCTAAGTAGTTATGTTCACTACAGATGTCTATTTTGTCTTTACCAAATTTGAAGATGAATTTCTGAGATATGGCTCCCTTTTGGAAAGCCATAATTCTAGTCTCTTTAATGTCGACTGCGAGATCCCACGTAAGGCAGTATTGCTGTAATACATTCAGACTGAGCTGGAGACCCTGCTCTGTGGGAGAAAGCAGAACCAGGTCATCTGCATAGAGCAGGAACTTGATTTCTGAGTCGTGCAGAGTGAGACCAGGTGCTGTAGAGCACTCTAAGGCTGTCGCCAGTTCGTTAATATAAATGTTAAACAATGTCGGGCTTAAGCAGCAGCCTTGTCTCAGTCTGCGCTCCTGAGAAAAGGATTTGGTCCTCTTGTTACCAATCTTTATAGCGCCCTTACTGTTTGTGTACATGGATTTGATGATGTTGTATGTTTTATTCTCTACACCACTTTTGAGAAGCATGTAAAACAGGCCATTGTGCCAAACTGTATCAAAGGCATTTTGAAATTTTACAAAACATGCAAATATTTTATTTTTCTTCTTTACATGCAAGTCAATCAGTGTGTGTAAAGTGTAGATGTGGTCTGATGTTTGGCAATTTGGCATGAATCCAATCTGACTTCTGCTCAAGACATTGCGCTTCTTAAGGAAGTCTACAAGTCTCGAATTTATAATGCCACAAAAAACCTCCCCCAGATTACTATTCGCACAGATGCCTCTGTAACTACTGGGGTTGAATTTATCTCCACTTTCAAAGACAGGTGTTATGAGGTATCGACTCCAGATTTTGGGGAAGTAACCCACATTGAGAATCACATTGAACAGTTTGAGAATGGCCGACTGGAACTTGTCACTCATGTTTGTTATCATTTCATTTAATACGCCATCAGCCCAACTTGCCTTATTGGGTTTTAGAGTAGAAATTTGGTTTCTGAGTTCCTTCATAGAAATGCAGTTATCCAGGGCTTCCTGGGACTTCTTCATTTCCAATTCTAAGTGATTGAGTTTTTCATTTATATCAGTTTGTTTAGCATTTGTATTGGTGGGTAGTTTATTATAGAGTGTTTTGAAATGTGTAGTCCATACGTCACCATCATTTTGTATGGGCAGATTCTCTGAAAGAGAATTCCAAAATTGCCGAAAACTCTTCGTTTTGAGAGCCTCCTCAATTAGTCCCAATTGTACCTGTGTGCATTGTTCATCAAACCATTTTTCATCATTTTGTCTGTTGTGTATATTTTCCAATTGACATTTCTCAACAGCTAAATCAATAATATCATAAAGTTTTTTAATTACAAGATCAATGTCTTCTTTGGGTTGGTACTTAGTAGTAAGCAACTTGTCTAAATGTGTTTGAATTTCTGGGTCTCTGATTGCTTTCTGGAACTCTTCTGCGCTGTTTTGAGCCCACTTGTATGATTTCCTGATGCTATACAGCTTAATAGGCTGTGTGTGTGCTGTGCTGTTAGTATCTTCCCCTTTAATGAACACAGTAATTTGGCTGTGGTCAGACAGAGCGGTCAGTGGTCTTACAGTGAATGCACTGAGAAAGCAAGGATCTAAATCTGTAATCATGTAATCTACAGTGCTTTGGCCAAGATTTGAGCAAAAGGTAAACTTCTCTGAAAAGTCGCCGTGTACAGACCCAGGCTTTGACAGAGCTGCACGAGGTCTCGACCATTTTCATTTACCTTTTGGTCTGAATTGTTTCGGGGGAGATCAGTTATGTTTTTTGGGGAATGCTGACCAAATATATAGGAGTTACCTTGGTTTGCAATGACATCTGGTAAAGAGCCAGTTCGTGCATTAAAATCCCCACAAATTAGCACCTTTCCCTGTGACTGGTACCTGCTAATCTGATCACGAAGGACATCGAAAATATCCTTATCATAATAAGGCGATTCACGGGGATGTATGTAGATGGTACACAGATAAAGGTCCTGTGGAATGTTTATGATGTCCTTTTTAATTTTAAACCAAATATGTGAGGTTCCGGGTTGCCGTAGCTCAATGTATTGTAAGTGTTTAGATTTGTATTGAACTATAATTCCACCAGAATCTCTACCTCTTTGAGCTGTAGGCTGTTTAATAGATGGGACAACAGTTTCTACATAGTCTGCGGAACAGTCAATGGTGGCACCAGATCTACACCAAGTTTCCAAAAAAATAATAATATCCTTATCTTTTGTGTTTTCTGCAAATATAGCGTTTTTACTTTTACATCCCACCTCAGACGAATTTATGCCCTGAATGTTCCACACAGAAATAGAAAAACCCTCCATTTTTAAAGTCAAGCCCCTAAACCTAAATTCTGTTACTCAGTAGTAGTTTTGCTTTGTTTTGTTATATATATATATATATAATATATAAAACTGTTGGCACTCAAAATAATCACCCCCCCACCACCACCACCAAAACTACGTAACCGCTTTCCCAAGAGTCTTCTTAAATGGCAGCTCTTCGTGGCTTCATGAGTCCTGTTGGTGTTAATCTTCTTCTCTGACAGACAGAAATCCTCCGATAAGGAAGCAGTCTATGTTGCTAATCTGAAACCACATCCCAAAAAATATACAACTTCAGCTACAAAGCTCCGCTTTTTTTTTTAGCTCTATCTTGTGCATCAAATACATACAGAACCAGTATACTAGTGAAGCGATTTAACACAGACCTGACGAGAGATGTGGAATGTCCCCAAGCCGGCTCCTGGCGCCAAGTGTAAAATGGCGGATCTCTCCGAGTGTAGCACAAACTCCCCAGTTCTCGGTAGGAGAAATCCTGCTGTAGGGAAACAGGTTGTTCTGAAAAAACAAACCTCAGAAGCTAAAATTAGACTCAACTAAAGAACAAAGCCCAAGGGTCTGGCATCTAAACAGGCTACCTAGCTGGATCTGCGGGTACCTGTTCCGTCAGGTAAAGCACAACTGCTTTTTGGCTTATTTACAGCTGGTTGGAGATTACACAGAGCAATAATATACCTCAAATATCAAATATATTATGATTTTAAATAGAAGTCTGACTTTCATAGAGATGTAACATTTTATAATTCAGCTATCTTAAGCTAACCGGAGCCTTGCCGCCATTACACAGACCCACACATACCTGAGATGTGGTTTTGTTCTCAAAACTCGATTAAAACCAGTTCGATAGGTCCTCCAAAGTTCCTTCGACACAAGAGCACTCGTTTGAAAGAGTTTTGGTAGACTGTTCCAGAAAGAAAAAAAACTTGTGTACACAGCAGGTGTACCTGGAGCCCATCCCAGCGTCATCAGGCGAAGGCGGGGTATACCATGGAAATGCACTCAAACATGGAGAGAATGTGTAAACTCCACTGAGAACGGCCCTGCTGTGAGGCGACAGTGTCATTCTTGTTTGCTGTACTGTGAGTTTTAAATATACATTTATGCATTTTTGGTGGAACAGTTTAGAGATGAGCAAGACTAACAAGGCCCACATTTTAAAAAAGACTGTTGATGCTGCATCAGTGCTGGACTAATGAATGGCTGAATTAGTGAAAAGTGGAGAGAAAATGCAAAATCATCTATAAAGCAAGGGTGTTTAATTAGAGTTCAGTACTGTCCAGTTAGAAAAGATCTCCTCAGGCCCAGGCACAGAAGTTTATCAGTTTGGGTCCGCATTGGACAACGTCTGGGTCCGGACCGTGGTCCGCCTATTAGTGACCCCTGCTCTAGAGGAACAATAGGAATCACTCTCTAACTGCACATCAACAGTTTAGACGGTCAAAGGCTTTAAGTTACCTGGTGTGCACATAAGACAAGAAGTCTTAACACCATCCACCAAATCCCAATGCAGTCTACAAAGGGGGACTGTAGAGAGACAGAGCATCTTGACTAGCTGTGTCTAACTGTCTGGTATGGGAACTGCACCATCTCACACTGCAGGACAGCGGAGTACCAGAGAACCAGGCTCAACTAGGCCCTATTCACTCTATACGACTCATTAGCTGAGTGGTTAAAACCGGCAAACCAGGGCTGTATGAAGAAAAGGAAAATAAAAATCAGACAGAAACTGAGCATATGTTCACCCTTATGCTGCTTTAAGAAGCCACACTAATTTATCTGAGCAGCTCCAATTACTCCCGCTCACACAGAGGACTGACTAACTCTCCGTTTAGTATTTACTCTTTAGCACCTCTCCTTCATCTGATCTGCTCTTTTCCTACATGCTTCAGGACCTGCACACGCCGGACACACACTCTCCGGCCGGCCACTCTCACGCCGCTGTTGACAAACTCGATCTAATTAGTGTACACTCGCCGGCTCTGGCACTTCGTCAGCCCAAGCCTTTGATGAGGGAACACAAATTCTCCAGAGTCCTGCTGAACGTCTGCCTTCTCCCACACCTGGGAGGGCTTCGCCTCAGAGAGAGAGAGAGAGAGCGAGAGAGAGATGAGAGGGATGGGTGAATATTTCCATCATTCCATATGAACTCGTGGTACAGATGATGTCCTCTTGTTCTGATGTGTGCATATTCTGCACCTGACCTGCTTCAAACCTGCTTGGAGAAGTTCTTGACCCTCTTGTTTCTTCACATGAACAGAGATTATAGACCTTGTCTCGCATGAAGCTGTGAAATAATTCCACATCTTCACTGCTGCTCTGTTGTTCCGACTGTTTGAACATGACTGTGCTCACAAGCGTAGAAGATAAACTGTAATTTTGTAATTACTTGATAACTAAACCATAACATACTGAAACCTATTTAAAGGTGTGGTAAGCAATTCTGTTTAATGGCATAAAACCTTTTGCAAATGTTGTACAGACAAATACCATAACATGATGTTTCACAGAGAGAGAGAGAGAGGGAGAGTGTGAAAGAGAGAGAACTATACACTAAACAACACGGAAGTTAAATTCCTCCTCTAAACAGATGACCTGGTGCTGCTGTTGCCCACAGAAAATGGGGCTTCAGCAGCATCTGGACCTGCTGGAGAAGTACTGTCAGACCTGGGCCCTGACAGTGAACCCTGATAAATCTAAGCAGACATGTTTTCTATCTAGGAGACACGCCCTAGACCACACCCTCTCCTATAAATACCTGGTGCTCAGAATCAGCGCCTCAGGAGGCTTCGGTCTGGCAGTGGATGCACTGAAAGAGAAGGCCTGCAGAGCCCTCTAATCAATTAAACACACATTCAACAAGATAGACGTCCCAATTCTAATCTGGCTGAAGATCTTCCACAGTATAATCCTGCCCATTGCGCTGTACGGTAGTGAAGTATGGGGTCCACTCAGTCGTCATGACTACACTAGATGGGACAAGCATCCCATTGAAGCCCTGCATGCAGAATTCTGCAGATTCATTTTACGTGTTCAAAGAAAAAACCCAACTAATGCGTGCAGGGCTGAATTAGGCCGATTCCCATTAACCATTAATATTTATTAAAATTCTGGATGCACCTTAAATCAAATCCCACAACAAGCTTACAGTTTCAGGCTCTCCAATCCCAAGAGCTGAACCCTGAAAAGAGTCCCTGGTGTCAGCTGGTCCAGAAACTGACCAACACACTGACCCCTAATAACCCCAACTCTCTGACCAGCACTGCTCCCCAAACACCAATCAGAATAACCCAAATTATTAAACACCGCAAAAACACCTATCTGGAACATTGGAGAACCCAAACTCATTCCCAAAACAGACTGAACTGCTATCTGACCTTAAACACGAATACGCACTGGCCACGTAGCTCCTCATTGTCCGAGATACGAAGCAGAGACAGATCCTCACCAAATACAGACTGAGTGACCACAGCCTGGCCGTCGAGAGAGGCAGGTTTAAACACTCCTGAATCCCGAGAGAGGAGAGAGTGTGTGGTCACTGCAGGACAGGTGAGGTAGAGACAGAGGTGCACTTTCTTCTACACTGTCCCAAATACCAACAGATCAGAAACAAATACTTCAAACAGTTTGAAGAAGAAGAGAGCGGCTTCAGAGCGCTGACCCACAGCCAGAATCTGGCCATTACACTCGGAGACGGTTCATCAGCCTCCACAGTAGCCAGATACGTACACGAGTGTCACACACTCTGGGACAGTGAGTGAAACACCAACACCCCCCCCCCCCCCTTCCAACACATACACACACACACACACACACACACACACACACACACACACACACACACATATACACTAATACCCACACATTTTGTATATATTATCTGTATGTAAATTGTTTCCTCTTCTATTTTTGGTTTGATACTGTATGTATATTTAAAAATTATTTATTTTATTAATTAACACTTTTATATGTATATACTTTATATTCTTTGATGTATTTTTGTTTTATATATGCACAGGTATACGTTTAACAAATAAATCTTTGTCATGTCAATAAAGCAAATTGATCTTGAACTTAAGAGAGAAAGAGAGAGAGGGAGAGAGAGATAGGCAGAGAGAGAGAGATAGGCAGAGAGATGGAGAGAGAGATAGGCAGAGAGAAAGATAAGCATATAGAAAGAGAGGGAGAGAGAGATAGGCAGAGAGAGAGTGATAGGCAGAGAGAGATAGGCAGAGAGAGAGATAGGCAGAGAGAAAGAGAGAGAGAGGGAGAGAGAGATAGGCAGAGAGAGAGAGATAGGCAGAGAGAAAGAGAGAGAGAGGGAGAGAGATAGGCAGAGAGAAAGATAAGCATATAGAAAGAGAGGGAGAGAGAGAGATAGGCAGAGAGAAAGAGAGAGAGGGAGAGAGAGATAGGCAGAGAGAAAGAGGGAGAGAGAGAAAGGCAGAGAGAAAGAGAGAGAGAGAGATAGGCAGAGTGGAAGAGAGAGAGAGGCAGAGAGAGAGATAGGCAGAGAGAGAGATAGGCAGAGAGAAAGAGAGGCAGAGAGAAAGAGAGATAGGCAGAGTAAAAGAGATAGGCAGAGAGAGAGAGGCAGAGAGAAAGAGAGAGAGAGAGGCAGAGAGAGAGAGATAGGCAGAGAGAAAGAGAGAGGTAGAGAGAGATAGGCAGAGAGAGAGATAGGCAGAGAGAAAGTGAGATAGGCAGAGAGAAAGAGAGAGGTAGAGAGAGAGAGAGGCAGAGAGAAAGAAAGATAGGCAGAGAGAGAGATAGGCAGAGAGAAAGAGAGAGAGAGGTAGAGAGAGAGATAGGTAGAGAAAGAGAGAGAGATTGGTTGAGAGAGAAAGAGAGAGAGAGGTAGAGAGGGAGGCAGAGAGAGAGAGATAGAGACAGGCAGAGAAAGAGAGAGAGACAGAGTCAGAGAGAGTGAGAGCTGATGCAGGCTTAATGACTACTACAGTAAGTTTGCAGTATTTAAATTTGAGCTGCACTCATGTGTAATTCACCTCACTCCCCCTCAGAGTTCAACATCACACACCGCGTCCGCACCACGCATTTACACATCAAACACTCCTCCCTCTGCCTCGCTACCTCGCTTTTTACTCCTCTTTCTTTCAGAAGAATCCACCTCATACCGTCCAGCGGGTGGAACTAAGGCTTTGCTGGAAATTGCTTTTGAAACACTGGAAACAGAGAGAATTTATCTGGTCACACCTGATGTTTATTAATACATCATTAAATCCTCCTGCGCTGGAGGCACATAGAAAGAAGACACATTCCATTTCAAAGTGTTATTGGTGGTCAATCATGTAGAGGTCACAGTGCAGTAAGCAGGGTTCCTCTGACTAGCCCGCAGGAGACATAGTGTCCCTCCCTATGAATGTAAAGTATACAGTGAGGGGGCACACTTATTGTGTTGTAACAAACTTGCAGTGTATTGATCCACTATATACAGGGGTTGGACAATGAAACTGAAACACCTGGTTTTAGACCACAATAATTTATTAGTATGGTGTAGGGCCTCCTTTTGCGGCCAGTACAGCGTCAATTCGGCTTAGAAATGACATATACAAGTCCTGCACAGTGGTCAGAGGGATTTTAAGCCATTCTTCTTGCAGGATAGTGTTCAGGTCACTACATGATGCTGGTGGAGGAAAACGTTTCCTGACTCGCTCCTCCAAAACACCCCAAAGTGGCTCAATAATATTTAGATCTGGTGACTATGCAGGCCATGGGAGATGTTCAACTTCACTTTCATGTTCATCAAACCATCTTTCTCCAGTCTTGCTGTGTGTATTGGTGCACTGTCATCCTGATACACGGCACCGCCTTCAGGATACAATGTTTAAACCATTGGATGCACATGGTCCTCCAGAATGGTTCGGTAGTCCTTGGCAGTGATGCACCCATCTAGCACAAGTATTGGGCCAAGGGAATGTCATGATATGGCAGCCCAAACCATCACTGATCCACCCCCATGCTTCACTCTGGGCATGCAACAGTCTGGGTGGTACACTTCTTTGGGGCGTCTCCACACCGTAACTCTCCCGGATGTGGGGAAAACAGTAAAGGTGGACTCATCAGAGAACAATACATGTTTCATTGTCCACAGCCCAAGATTTGCGCTCCTTGCACCATTGAACCTAACGTTTGGCATTGGCACGAGTGACCAAAGGTTTGGCTATAGCAGCCCGGCCGTGTATACTGACCCTGTGGAGCTCCTGACGGACAGTTCTGGTGGAAACAGGAAGCTGAGGTGCACATTTAATTCTGCCGTGATTTGAGAAGCCGTGGTTTTATGTTTTTTGGATACAATCCGGGTTAGAACCCCAACATCCCTTTCAGACAGCTTCCTCTTGCGTCCACAGTTAATCCTGTTGGATGTGGTTGGTCCTTCTTGGTGGTCTGCTGACGTTACCCTGGATACCGTGGCTCTTGATACATGACAAAGACTTGCTGTCTTGGTCACAGATGCGCCAGCAAGACGTGCACCAACAATTTGTCCTCTTTTGAACTCTGGTATGTCCCATATGTCGTGTTATTAACATGAGCTCAGCTTAACTTAGAAACCACAAGGAACTTTTATAAAGATAATGGTTTGAGGGCCTTCGTCTGCGGTCAGGACGAGAGACTGAAGTTCCAGCTCTAGTTTCTTGTAGCTGTAGTTTGAAATCTCTCACCAGTGACCAGTCACATCACCCACAGAAAAACTGTTCACTCTACAATACTCACTCCTACCGAGTGCACGAGGGTGAAGCAGCTCATTCACCAGTTTTCCTGTTCCACCTTAAACAGTGCAGAAAGAGATAGAATGTTTGCTTACTGCGGCTCCATTTAAGGTGGAAACAGGAGAACTGGTGAATAAAAAGCTGAGCTGATGGTGCTGGTGGTCAGTAGGAGTGAGTACTGTAGTGTGTACAGGTGATCTGTGGGTGAACACTAGTGATAGATGGTAAGTAAATAGTCGTAACGTTTATGACGAGAGGCAGCAGAGTTGAGTGTTTGTTGCTGGTTGATCCACAGGACAGTAAAAGAAAACCAAACCACAGACGTTGTGTAGCTCCTCTGTATCAAGGTCCACCAACTGCTAACAAACAAGTTGTACCTCGACACTTTAGTATGTTTTAGTATATTTTAGGTTTGTTTTCTTGGTGGTTCTTATATCTGCTGCTCGATAGGAGCTCATCTTTCAGTTCAGCTCAAATCTCTCTTCATCACATCAGCATCACCTCTAACATAGATCATGTCTAACATCTACTGTGATTGATTATGAGTGTTGGGATAATCTCCAACACCCCCATGACACAGAAGGATAAGCAGTTCAAAAGATGAATGAATGAAAGTCTTACATTTAATTAACCAAAAAGTTTGGGATTGAAGGTTTTGAGGAGGTGGTGGAACGGAGGAGGTCTTTTAGTTAACTCACTGCTATACTGGACAGCATATCACACCCCCTCCACGACCTACTGGTCAGACAGCATAGCACTTTCAGCAACAGACTCATCCAGAAGATGATTAAATACTGAGCCATATCAGGGCGGCTCTCTGAGCACCAGCTGAACACCATCTCGGAGCACCAGCTGGTCAATGCTACATCTCTTTAGTGAGATCTATATGCACTGCCACTTTATACATGCGCCTCATATTTAGCTATATATGCTATTACTTACTTACTCTATTGTTTGCTTTGTTGTATTCTTATTCTATCATATGTTTCTTATATATTTTCAGCATCACCTCAATATTACTAATAAGAATAAGCACAGAAAACAACAATAGCACTAACAGGGTGTTCAGTACAAAAGTAGATGTACTGCAACTGTTCCATGTTCCATTTAAAGACCTATGCTGACTCCGCCCACAAGATAAATGATACAGCTAGTAGAGCTAGTGCTGTCCACTATAATCATGCAGCGTCTGTATATGATATTATAGGAAAATAATCAAAGTCAAGTCATTCCACCGTCTTAAAGACCCTGAGACGTTCGGTTTATCTCACATGTTAATATTTCCAGTGCTCGTAATTAACCCTACATAGTTTGGTCAGTAGGGGGAGCAGTGCACTCACCGCTTCATCGGAAACTGCACCTGCAAGAACACGCCAGCTCACGAGCCGCTAAATGCTGTTGCTTTATTGGTTCCCTACAGAAGCACCTGCACGAATTAGGGCGTGTTCTATGTAAATGATATGTAAATGAGGTGCAGGTAGGTTGGGACTTGGGATTTAATTCACTGAAGTATTCAAATCGTACAATCATACAAAGGTTTAATGAATGTGATGCAGCTATTTGTAAGTAAGTATGTGAGTCAATGGAAAGATTTTTGGTATCTGCAGTTTTAGGGCATTTTTATTGGTCCAATCATTCCACACTGTGGAGGCACTCAAGTTCCTGGGTCACCACTATATCCAGGGACCAGCAGTGGGAGAGAAACACAGCCTCCAAGAAAGCACCACAGAGAAGGTTCTTCTTGAGACAGCTGAAGGAATTGCCGCAGACTCTGATGATCCAGTTCCCCACAGCGATCATCGAGTCCATCCTCACATCTTCCATAACCATCTGGTTTGGTTCCTCCACCTCTCAAGAACAAGCCACACTCCAGCACATAGTCAGAACAGCAGAGTGGATTGTTGGATGCAATCTGTCAGCACTTCAGCACATCTACACCAGCCTTTGGCAGAAGACTCAGGACCATTGTTATGCTCAAGACTTGTTTAATTTAATATTGCATAGTTGCATACTGTTAGTGCTGCCATCTGGTGGCCTGGTTCTCTCTCTCTCTCTCTCTCTCCAGATGAAAGTACTGATGTGAGCAACAGGTAAGGCCTCTGTATGTTATGTTTAATTTTTCCTTTGTTAAGTTAGGTAATAAAATGGGATGGTGATGTTTTATTTATCTTTAGCTCACCCTGAAGATTTTGATGTGTACTGTTGTTTGTCATGTGAAAAAAATAACAACCCCAGCTAGAACTTTGATATATTTTAAACAGTGTGATAAACAGGGTCGTAACAACCAACAAGACCAGCACAACCTGACATGCTAACAGCTTTTTCCTCAGAGCTGTTATTCTTATTAACCACAATGGTCACCCTGCACTATTACAGAAACTCCTTGTAACATAATACTCACTTGCACAGCTGTATAGATTCTGTAGATTACAGCTCTTATAATATATGTCTACTCACTTACGTGTAGAATATCCTACACACATAAGCACAGAGATTCATATATCTGTTCAGCAACACTTACAGAAAATAAGTATACTTTAAGTTAATTTTATATATATTTTATGTATACTTTATGTAGTTGCTATACTTATGTCATTGTACTAGTAGTACACTTGTATATGTACTATTTTAATACTTCTTGAGACCAAATTGGCCCACTTTCTAGTTTTTACAAGTATACTTTTAAGTACACTAAGTGTAAGAGTAGTAAACCAAGTATAAAACTAGTTTACATCTTTTGTACTGCAACTACACTAAAAGAAAACTAAAGGGTTTACTGTTAGTTTACTAGCTTGTACGTTTTCTTTAAGTGAACTTAACATAATACTTATAATTTACTGCTTATATTATTGTTGTACTTTAAAGTATATGACTAGGTTTAAGATTTTTTTCTGCTTAAAATAGAACTTAACAATGTTTACTTACTCACCAGTGGACACACGTACAATAAACAAGACATACTCAGATTAAGAAACATATTTGTATCTCTATAAATCTTTATAAATCAAATTTTAAATAAATATTGTACTGATGTACTGATATGTTTTTGTGCAGAGTAAGAATACTTACTTCTACTATCTCAATCAAAAGATTAAGTACAAGTAAAGGCCAAATATACTTAGACTGTTCTATACTTGTCAGTATAACCCAAACATACTTAAGTATAACTGTGTTTAGTATATCACTGAGAAGTTTATAAAAAGTAAACTGACAGCATACTCACTTCCTTTTAGTTTAAAAGAAGTAAACTAATGCTACACTTGAATAAACTTCTTTTTTGTAAGGGAAAGCATCATCACACTCATAAGCACCTTTCCTGGCTCTTCATTTTTCTTATTCTGTATTCTATTTATTGCTTGTTGTCCCTTTTCTCTGAATACTGTTTTTGTTACGTCATACACGTGTTTCTCACCAAGACAAATACCCTTGGCGAAATAAACGATTCTGATTCTGAAATGTTAACAAAATACTTGGTTTTCTTTAAAAAACTAAACTAAACTAAACTAAACTAAATATTCAAAGACCTCACATGACACTGCGAGACGTCTACGGTGAGAAGTATTCAGTTTGTGTTGCTGCAGCATTGTGGTTCAGTTATAGCCTCTTCCTCTCCGCAAACCTTCCTCGTCTCATCTTCGAACCTCTGATGGACTCGATTTCAAAATCCTCCATAAATTCTCTGTGGAATTCAGGTCGTGAGGACGACTAGGGCCCTGCAAGCAGCTCCGTCTTCTTCAGAAAGCAGTCTGGAGTTATTCAGGCTGAATGTTTGGGGCTGTTGAAACGTCCGTCATCTCCCCAGATCCAGTCTCTCGGCTGAGATTAAATTCTCCTCTAATATCTCCCGATACATCACTTGATGAATGCCCCAGTAATGCTTACAGAGAAGCAGCTCAGCCTTCAAATAGCGCTGCCATCCTTACACTTCACTGTGGATCTGATGTTCTTGACACGACCCTTCTTTCTCCAAACAGTAGCTAAATGATTGCTCTGTTCTTGTTCTTGTTTTGCTCTATGGCTGAGACTCAAAGGTCAAGGCCAAACTCGTTCACCTGTAATCCCTCAGGTTCAGGTGACTGTTCTTCCTCTGTGATGTAGTTTACAGAAGCTGGATGTTCTTCATCATTCTGTTATCTGTTTTGTTACTACCCCTCTCTCAGAACACATCACTGCTGCTTTACAGTCTGGTTAATTGGCCCTCCTTACACATTGTAGTGATAAGACTTACTTGATTAACATTAATAAAAGATTCAACTTGACTTTGACTTGGTATTCATGACTTAAGACTTGGCTTAGACTTATAATAAATTATTCAAACGTGTCTATTCAATCTGTGTTTGAGTGTGAGGGGTTAAGTGGAAGCCTGTGAGTCTGTGTCTCCCCCTATAAGGACTGTGATGCCTCCACAGGCATCTTGGTGATTGGTGGTCCGCTGTTCATGTACAGAGGGGGTCAGGCAGTTATAATTCCGCGCCATATCAATTTCAAATGAAACTGACCAATCATCTCTTCCCTCTAAGTGGGCTAGTTTGTTTGCTGAGTCATGATGGAAGCCCATGTCCCGCCCACAAAAATATTTTGAGGAAAAATATCCAACCGTGAGAGTAAATAAAGCTTTAAAGGAGGAAAAAGACAGTTTGAGCGTGTTTATGAAAATTGCGGTGCGGTTCCTCTTTCTGTACTCGTGAGTTTCACATTTACGCTCACGAGTGAAACATTTACGTGCGTGAAATGTTAAAGTGTGCAGCTTTATATCTTCACCTCGCGTTTTTGCGAGTTTAGATATGAATGTGACGCTCATCGGGCGCGTCGTCTACATATTCCTCTGAAGCGCAGACGGAGCTGTGTGATGTTCGGTTATTTATAAGGAGAAATCTTATTTTAATTAAGAAGTTATATGTGTTGTACAGATATTATTGTTTGTTGCATTTCTGTCATCTCATTTTTTTGTTTATTGACTTGCAGTTTATTAGGAGAGGAGACAGTAATTTTATTTTAGACAGTGGTTGGGGAGCGGGGGCTGGGGGAGAGGGCAGAGGCTAAAGGGTCACGGCTCGCTACTTAAATATATACACTACCGGTCAAACATTTTAGAACACTACCAGTCAAATGTCTTGTTGCTGTCCAGTTAAGTTTTCTACATCATTTGAAAACGCCAATGGCCAAACACTAGCGCTTGTTAGAACATACAGTATGTGTCATTATCAGTAGCCTGTGTTATGAGCTGATGCCACAGTGGAGAGAAAATGCATATCATATCATACATTGCAAAAAGATATACAATCTACTCTACCTACTTCATCTGGATGCAACTGAAAAGTGAACTGTACTGTTTAAGTTGAAGTATTAGTGATACTTGAATTAATTATTATATATATATATATATATATATATATATATATATATATATATATATATATATATATATATATATATATATATATATATATATATATGTATTTGCTATTTATTCTTTTAGATTAAATATTAAACTAAGGACAAATAGGCTAACCTATGTTTGTGAAGTGGTAAATGGGCTTTATTTCTGAAGCCAAAGGTTTTAAGCTTTGATCTAGTAAAAGTGTTGAGCTTGAATAGAAACCTGTTGTGAGGAATAACAGTCAATTGCTTGCTCATATTAAGAGGCCTTTCATGTTGCATAACACACTATCCATATAGTTGTTTAAAAACACAAAAGTGTCATTTATCCGATCAATCGATTAATAAATGAAAAAATCGACAGAATAATCAATTCAGAAAATATTTGATAGTTGCAGCCCTGATCACTACATTCTTTTATTTCTTTCTAATTGGAATGACTTGACTTAAAACTTGCTAGACTTATAGCAGGGATATATATATATATAGTTGTAATTTCTTTACTTGCCATCAAAATGAAGAGGGAGACCAGTGTCAGAATATATGCTTTATTGTTTAAGTCTTGAAGTGGCAACTACACAGTCTTATAGGCTTGCTTCCATGATTCATCTGGCCCATGTGACCCATCTGGCAAAGTCCTGGGTTTGGGGCAGATTGGTAGGTTCCCGCAGTATAATGATGGGATATATTTCTCGTAACCTCTGTAGCTTTTGGTGTGAAGCCAGCTGTGTCTGAACAAACTCACTTTACCACATGGGCATGGTATGTAAGAAATATTTTTGGACAACACATAACTGGATTCTCCTATGCCAATTTCTAATTGTATAAACGATATAAAAGACATTTGTTTATTAATACATGTGTCTGTATGTCCATTAACTGTTTATTTTAGGTGCATCATGTGTCCATGGTACTTTGGTGTTTATCATTTTGATGTTGATGTTTAATTTTTGAATTTTTCTTTTTTTTTTCTTTTATGTATTCCTTACTACTGACTGGTGATCATATACTTACAAGGAGAAAGATACTTAAATATTTCTTCATTACATTGTGTTAAACTAGCATACTAGATAACTAGGCTGGTACTAACCACCTTTACCAAAAAGCATAGTAAAGTATTACTGTGGCTCATAGATACTAATATAGTTTCATCATACTGGCTTAAAAATGATTGTACACATTATGGAGAGTCTTTACAGTGTAACAAAACGAGGTGACTAGATTCATAGATGTTTCTAATGGGGGTTCAATATATCAAATATTAATATTAAAATATCAAAATATTTATGGGGGACAGTTATGGGTAATACTTATGGCGAAGGCCGACAGATGCAACTGGGTACTAGCTAAATTGTTTACCCCTGCCAGAAAATCATACAGCTGCCATAATGAGTGATGCTCAGTACTTTAGGCCAAAGTTCAAGGTTCAGTTCGTGCAGAGATGTACAAATAGCAATAAATAAATGCGATAACGTGTGACTTTCTCACAACAGCTGCTTACATCATCATTTCGAAGGAAATCCGGGGTTCAGAGGGAAGACAGAAGGTCTAGAAAGGAAGATCAGGGTTATTTTTCATGGATCCATCTGTTGTCTTGTTTCGAGTTTCCAACTAACGAGCTCTTAAGGCCAGCAGCCAAAGGTGAAGGTCGAAGCTCCAGAATGCAGGAGTGGAATCTGACCTCATGTGGTGCAGCGGTCAGTGTCAGGAGTCCTGCATGCAGAGGTTTCTGGTTTATTAAGCTGGGAATCTGAAAGTCAAATGTTCAAAATGAATAAATAAATAAAAAGGTAGATGTCAGGAGGTTCAAACCTAAAAGGAGTCTAGCACGGTCAGTTGCCAGGCCTTTATTTCCACACATAATTAACCATAGCAAACTGTATCATCAGTGTCCACTGACCACATGACTTTGGTGTATCAAGAAATAGCATACTTTATTGACGTTATTGTGCATCCTATAGATTATACACCCATCAGCCACTTTATTAGGTACACCTCCTTGTATCTACACTCATTGTCCATTATATCAGCTCTACCGACCATATAGGAACACTTTGTAGTTCAACAATTACAGACTGTAGACTGTTCATCTGTTTCAATAACCAGAAATTTCTCCAGCCAGTGGTGTCCTGTAGGCAGCGTTCTGTGGGCGGCGTCCTGTGTCCACTGATGAAGGACTAGAAAACACAAATTGTGCAGCAGCAGATGAGCTACTATCTCTGACTTTACATCTACAAGGTGGACCAGCAAGTAGTAGGAGTGTCTAATAGAGTGGACAGTGAGTGGACACAGTGATGAAACACTCCAGCAGCCTGATCCGCTCACATCAGCACAATCTGTGTATATAACAAAGTATACAGAGACACAGATGGACTATAGTGTGTATTTGTAGAACTGTATGGTCAGTGGAGCTGTACCTAATGAAGTGGGCAGTGGGTTTAAAGCTAGCGTTGCTGTTTTTTTTCCTGAACAAGCTGGTCTTAAGAGATATAGAGGACAGTAAGAAACTACACTGCTGCCCTTCATACTGTAGACTTGGGTCTGACCACCTTACACTATACCAATAAGAGTCCTTGGGTAAGACTCCTTACACTACCTTCACCTACCTGTGTACAGCTAAACTGTAACACTACCTTCACCTACCTGTGTACAGCTAAACTATAACACTACCTTCACCTACCTGTGTACATGTAAACTGTAACACTACCTTCACCTACCTGTGTACAGATAAACTGTAACACTACCTTCACCTACCTGTGTACAGGTAAACTGTAACACTACCTTCACCTACCTGTGTACAGCTAAACTATAACACTACCTTCACCTACCTGTGTACATGTAAACTGTAACACTACCTTCACCTACCTGTGTACAGATAAACTGTAACACTACCTTCACCTACCTGTGTACAGGTAAACTGTAACACTACCTTCCCCTACCTGTGTACAGGTAAACTGTAACACTACCTTCACTTACCTGTGTACAGAGAAACTGTAACACTACCTTCACCTACCTGTGTGCAGGTAAACTGTAACACTACCTTCACCTACCTGTGTACAGAGAAACTGTAACACTACCTTCACCTACATGTGTACAGATAAACTGTAACACTACCTTCACCTACCTGTGTACAGATAAACTGTAACACTACCTTCACCTACCTGTGTACATGTAAACTGTAACACTACCTTCACCTACATGTGTACAGATAAACTGTAACACTACCTTCACCTACCTGTGTACAGATAAACTGTAACACTACCTTCACCTACCTGTGTACATGTAAACTGTAACACTACCTTTACCTACCTGTGTACAGGTAAACTGTAACACTACCTTCCCCTACCTGTGTACAGGTAAACTGTAACACTACCTTCACTTACCTGTGTACAGAGAAACTGTAACACTACCTTCACCTACCTGTGTGCAGGTAAACTGTAACACTACCTTCACCTACCTGTGTACAGAGAAACTGTAACACTACCTTCACCTACATGTGTACAGATAAACTGTAACACTACCTTCACCTACCTGTGTACAGATAAACTGTAACACTACCTTCACCTACCTGTGTACAGGTAAACTGTAACACTACCTTCACCTACATGTGTACAGATAAACTGTAACACTACCTTCACCTACCTGTGTACAGATAAACTGTAACACTACCTTCACCTACCTGTGTACATGTAAACTGTAACACTACCTTCACCTACATGTGTACAGATAAACTGTAACACTACCTTCACCTACCTGTGTACAGGTAAACTGTAACACTACCTTCACCTACCTGTGTACATGTAAACTGTAACACTACCTTCACCTACCTGTGTACAGGTAAACTGTAACACTACCTTCACCTACATGTGTACAGATAAACTGTAACACTACCTTCACCTACCTGTGTACAGATAAACTGTAACACTACCTTCACCTACCTGTGTACAGATAAACTGTAACACTACCTTCACCTACCTGTGTGCAGATAAACTGTAACGCTACCTTCACCTACCTGTGTACAGATAAACTGTAATACCACCTTCACCTACCTGTGTACAGATAAACTTTAAAGCTACCTTCACGTACCTGTGTACAGGTAAACTGTAACACTACCTTCACCTACCTGTGTACAGGTAAACTGTAACACTACCTTCACCTACCTGTGTACAGATAAACTGTAACACTACCTTCACCTACCTGTGTACAGGTAAACTGTAACACTACCTTCACCTACCTGTGTACAGATAAACTGTAACACTACCTTCACCTACCTGTGTACAGGTAAACTGTAACACTACCTTCACCTACCTGTGTACAGATAAACTGTAACACTACCTTCACCTACCTGTGTACAGGTTAACTGTAACACCACCTTCACCTACCTGTATACAGATAAACTGTAAGTCACTGTGGATAAGAGTGTGTTAGTCAATTAGCACTGCAGAAAAATACCAACTGGTCCCCTTGACCTATCAAGTGGCTGTTGCTAGGCAGAATTAACAGACTGCTTTCAAACGATTGGCCACATTTTGTGCTATGGAAATCTACAGGCTGCAGCTTAAGCAAACAAGGCTAAAGTAACACGGCCTACTAATACAGCTGAAGCGCTAAGTTTCAAATGAATTCAAGAGAGCTCATGTTTAGTCCAGTTTAACTGAGCGTCTGTGTGTTTTTGTATAACTATGTGTTGTAGTATTTTCACTTCGTCAGTGTAAAGTGTAGCCATTCACCACTACAGTCCTGTTGGCCCCCACGGTACGATCAACCTGACCAGCTCATTGTGGCTAACGCTAAGTGAATGTATGCTGACCTGTGATTAGTTTCTCTCCAGAACAACAACAGAACAAATGACCTGCTGACACGAAATGACACTGGTAACAATTTAGGCTCTTGTGTTAAATTATGCGGTGATTAAAGCCAAAAATAACCTAACAGTGCAACACATTTAGACCCGCCTAATAAAGGCCTTCCTGTGGAGAATTGTCAGTGTAATCAAGAACAGACTACAAAAGCGTCCCATAATTCCCTGTCTTATTAAGGCGGCCCTGGTCTGGTCCCATTACAGCAGTGTGAGGGCACGTCGCTATGAATATGCTAATGCTACATGCTCCGCTGGCTTTTCCTGCAGCCGGGGCTGCTTTATATGGATCTAGGCCGTGCCGGGTCCTTAAGGAACAGAGTTCTAGGGACCAGAGGTTCTTGGCAATTACACATTGTTACCAGTGTTTTACAGCACCTTTCCCTGCAGCTGTAGGAGCTTTGAGCTGTTAGAGTTTCAGTCAGGAATTCCTGGAACTGTCAGCTCGAGGTTTTGGAGATTAACGCCCAACACTAAGTAGCATGAACATTACTCCCAGATATATACACTAATCAGCCCCAAGATTAAAACCACCTCCTTGTATCTACACACACTGTCCATTATATCAGCTCCACTGACCATACAGGAGCTACACTTACAGACTGTAGTTCATCTGATTCTCTGTATACTTTATTACTCTGTTCTTTAATGATCAGGACCCCCACAGGACCACCACAGATCAGATCACACTGACGCTGGTGTCAGCGGATTAGACACAGCAGTGCTGCTGCTGGAGTGTTTAAACACTGTGTCCACTCACTGTCCACTCTATTAGACACTCCTACTATTTGCTGGTCCACCTTGTAGATGTAAAGTCAGAGACAGTAGCTCATCTGCTGCTGCACAGTTTGTGTTCCTCTAGTCCTTCATTAGTGGACACAGGACGCCGCCCACAGGACACTGCTGTCTGGATAGTTTTGGTTGGTGGACGATTCTCAGTCCAGCAATGACACTGAGGTGTTTAAACACTCCAGCAGCAGCAGCTCTGCTGTGTCTGATCCACCCACACCAGTGGATTCTACACTCTAACACACTACCATCATGTCAGTGTCAGTGAGAATGAGCCACCTCCGTAATAGTACCTTCTCTGTGGTGGTCCTGTGGGGGTCCTGGCTATTAAAGAACAGAGTAATAAAGTATACAGAGAATCAGATGAACTACAGTCTGTAAGTGTAGCTCCTGTATGGTCAGTGGAGCTGATATAATGGACAGTGAGTGTAAGTGAGTGTAGTGAGTGTATAGCTTAATAGGCTGTATTCATTTTCACACTAATGGACACTTGGGGTCTGTCTCAAATCCTAGTGAGTGTGTAAGTAGGCTGTCTAGGTAGCAGCTGTGTAAGTATCAGTGTTCTCTCCTCATCTGTCCTCATAAAACAGATTACTGAGACGCTCTAGTTAGAGAGAGACTGCGTCACGGCTTGTTCCCGCCCACTGCAGCATGTGACTGGTGGTTTAGCTGGTTGCTAAGCTACCAGCCGGCATTCAAAACAATAGCCCGAGGCTTAAAAATGGCTTAAAAATGCATAAATGCTAATGTCTGGAGTATAAAAGTGTAAATGGTGAAGGACTCGTTACAGAGTTGATAATAAAATACTGTTCTGTGTGATTATATGACCAGAAACACATTAAAACTCCAGAGAGAATCAAAATAACTCACATTTTAAAACCACTTTACTGCTCGTAAATTAGCCTGCGCTGCATCATGGGATTGTCTTAGTGGCTGAGGAAGCGTTCGATGCTTCTTTAAAATCAGGTCTAAATAAGGTTTCTCAGTAGACAGCATGTTTAAGGTATGTAAGAATTGGGACAGTCTACATGTCCGGAGCGCATACTAAATTTAAATGCTAAGTTTAAATGCTGCCTATGTAGGAGCTCACTAGGTTTTGAGACACACCCTTGTGAAACTGTACCCCTTGTGAAGACCATGTGTCAGTGTTTGGCTTACTGTCTTCTTATGTCCAGAGTGTATGCTGTCCCGTACCTGGATGGAGTGGTCAGGCCTTCATCTCCATGAAGATCCAGCATCCAGAACCCATATGAAGATCAACGTGCTGTACGTTTGGAAGTCAAGATGGCCGAGAAAGGAGCGAAACCGATCCCTCCGGCTGGGGGTCCCCATTGTAATAAGAGTGTGGGTCATGGTAACACTACTGGTATCAATTAACATTTATTATTTGTTTTTTTAAATAATACAATAAATATACTACAGAGGAACATCATCTTTGGTAGAGAGTTACAACATCCTGGCTCTCTCTCCATTTCACAACGAAGGACAGGCCTATATTCAGTCTGAGCGCCGGAGACGTCAAAAAAACGGATGAAAATCAACTGCGAGTATAACGTTAGGAGAAAAAAAAACTGTCATCCTTTTCATGCATACAGGTTTTTTAATGCTTCAAAAGACATACAAAGGGTGGGTGGCCACAGTAAACTTGAATTTATTGACACAAAATCCAATATATCTTCTATCCTCTCTTACACAGGTTTAAAACAGACAAACAAATAGACAAACATTACAAAAAAAAATCATAACAAAAAAAAACGTCGGCAGCGTCGCCGCTGGTTTTGGAAAATTTACAGAAATGGTCGTGTTGGTTTATTTTTTTTTGCTTTTTTTCTTTTTTCAATAGACATAACGTTACGTTATGACGAGACTTTATTTCCTTTGTCCGCGTTTGTCTTTAAGAAGCAGTTCAAGTCATATTTAAAATGAACAGAAAGTCAAGGTTAAGGGCAGTAGCGGGCGTAGTGGTGTAAGCTGACGGAGAGAGTGCCTAGGGACGTCGCTAGTGGCTAAAAAGAACGCACGAATCGAAAAGCACAAATAAAAAATAAAAAAACAAACAGCTCCGAACACAAAAACTGTGAGTGAATACAAGAGGGACGCTACTCTACCTGTTACATGCTGACGCAGCTTCGCGATCTTATATTAAAAGATCTTTATTTTTTGGTCTTCAAGTCTAAAGCTGTGAGATATCTTTGGCTGGAGGGCGGGGAACGCGTCCTCCTCGGCGAGAAAATGGGAAAAAATGGACCAAAAAATGCACAAATAATGGAAAAAATGGACAAATAATGGAACAAAATGAAACTTTTTAAAAATCATACAACTCTTCTGAAGCTTGAGGTGAACAGACCATCCATTGCACTCCAAGTCCGCCCCAAAAAAAGAGAGAAAACGCCGTAAAACTATTCATTTCTTTACAAAACTGGTCTACGTTCTCAAGATAATGTGCTACGGAGGCCTAACGCTAACCGACATAAATTATCTCCGAGTAATTACACGTCTGACGGCATTAGCACGTGTGGGCGAGAGAGAGAGAAAGAGAGGAGTCCGTTAGTTAAGAGGAGATTTGGTTTTCATGAAACGTATACGACGGGATCGGCATGCATAAAGACGTTCTCCCAGAAAAAACGAAACAAAAAAACAAACAGACGACAATAAAAAAAACATGGAAAAAACATCGCTACGGAGAAAACACGGGAAAATTGGCATGGTGGAATTGAAACGAAGGTAAAAAAAGAGAAATATATATATATTTATATATATATATGTATATAGCACCACAGGCAGGAAGGAAATAGCACCTAGTTTACCGATAATGTGTTTCCTCAGTGACGCCGTCTCCCGTCGTGCGTGCTGTACTGGTAGGCGCGAGGTGTTGAAAGGAAAACAAGGATAAAAGATGCAAATCCGCCCGCGCGGCGAGAGCACGCAGGACACGTTCCGGTGTTTTCGGCACAAAGTCAAAAATAAAATAAAAAACAGAAGAAAAAAAAAGGAAGCCGGCGGCCACCTTGTTGGTCAGGAAAACGAAGGAGGTGGACGTCACACCCGCAATGAGACATCACGCGCTCGTTCTCGACCTCTTGTTTGATTTTTTTCTCTCGTTCCTTTATTTTCTCTGTTTCCTCAGAATATTCTCGTCAGGCTCACTGATGCTTTGCACACTTTTATTTGTTGGGCCAGTCCTTCTCGCTCAATGGTTCACATGCACGTTTTGAAGCCAGAACATTCAAAAACATAAGGGAGCGAAAAAAAAAATATACAGAAAGTACTTACAAACATACAAAAAATATTTATATATATATATTTATATATAAGCACCATTCCGGAGGAACGGGAAGACAAATATGCACAAAATTAATAATAATAATAACAATAATTAGAAAAAAAAAAAAAAAAAAAAAAAAGCATTAGAGGATGCGGTAAACACAAGCAGAACCCAGACAGAGCTAGAACGAGGTGGAGTCCGTGGAGAGTCCCACCTGAAGGAAGTGCATCGAGGAAGCTGCTCTTTCCTAAATCTATACAGCGGCGAGTGAAGGGCGGTGAAGCGGCTAACGGGAGCGGGGGGGGGGGGGGCTGGCGTTCGGCTCGTCCAGTTTCAAAACTTGCATGTGATGGAGAGGATACGGTTTGAGGTTAAGAAGGTTGAAAACGGATGGTTTGGAACTCCTTTCTTCAATTTCTTTTATCCTTTCCGCGAGTTGTTTGTTGTTTTGCTTTTTGTTGTTGTTTGTTTCGGAAACACAAAACTTGAAAACTTTACAAATACGTTGCCCTATTCCTTTCTTGTGTTTTGGTTCTGAGAGAATGAATACGTTTGTGGTTTGGCTGTTGTTGCTGATGCTGCTGTTGTTGTTGTTGTTGTTGTTGTTGTTGTTGTTCTTGTGTGCTCAGTGAACAGTCTTAGCCGATAAAGCAGGCCGGGCCAACCTCGAAGCCGAACTTCTGCGTCGCTCCGCCAAAATCGTTGAACATGATGTCCACGAACGGTACCTGCTCCACTTTGGGCGTGTTGATCTCGAGGATGGTCTTTTCGTAGCCCTTTTTCAACTGCGGGGACAGAGGACAGAGGACAACAGAGGGATTAACTTCAAAGAGAGGAATACAAAGGAAGGTTATGATCATGGAGGGCGACTTGGGAATAACATGACGTCATGATTCTGAGTTCTGGTCACATACAGACTACTCTGCATCTAACACAAACAGCAGGGGGCGCTCTGAACACTTTTTTTCTACCCCATATTCATCTTTTCTGAGGTTTGCAAACAAGGTGGAACGTATATCGAAGATGATCCAAAGAAAAACATGCCATGTATCTCCATATTTGAAGGCATCTGCTTCTGTTTAAACAGTTTTAAAGTTTTGTAATGAATGGACCAATAGAAATGCTCCAAAGTCACTTGGGAACAATTCTGGTTCCATTGACTTCCGTTAAAAGTAAAGACTGTTTTTGTCCTCTCCTGTGAAGCTGTGTTTTTGGAGATACATATTTTTCTTTGGACAGACGATATAGTGCAACCAGTATGCTCACGTTTCAGAATGGATATGAATATGATTATTATATTTATATTTAGTATCCAGACACCTATTAGCTTGGAATACTCTGGAGCTCCAGGTCAGAGCATGGACTTGCATTATCTGGAGTAAGGAAGCTTCTTCCAGTACCTTCCAGTATCCAGAACCAGTCATCCAACATCAGTACCCATGCTCATTAACTCTCTTGTGAATGCTGATTATGCATGATTATTATATTTAATCATATAATAAAGTCCAAAAGTATCCAGACACCTATCAGCTTGGGATACTCTGGAGCACCAGGCCAGAGCATGGACTTGCATTATCTGGAGTGAGGAAGCTTCTTCCAGTACCTTCCAGTATCTATAACTAGTTATCCAACATCAGTACCTATCCTCATTAACTCTCTTGTGAATGCTGATTATGCATGATTATTATATTTAATCATATAATGAAATCCAAAAGTATCTAGACACTTATCAGCTTGGAATACTCTGGAGCACCAGGCCAGAGCATGGATATGCGTTCTCTGGAGTGATGAAGCTTCTTCCAAGACCTTCCAGTATCTATAACTAGTTATCCAACATCAGTACCTATCCTCATTAACTCTCTCGTGAATGCTGATTATGCATGAATATTATATTTAAATATATAATGAATGCCAAAAGTATCCAGACACAAGCTTGTATAATCTCTAAAGAAAAAGCATTGACCAGTAAGATACTCTGAAGCACCAGGACCACAGCATGGACTCTGGAGCAGTGGAATTGCATTCTCTAGAGTGACGAAGCTTCTTCCAGTATCCTCACTAATGCTCTTGTGAATGCTGAACGCAATCAAATCCTCACAGCAATGTACCAAAAGCCTTCCCAGAAGCTGTTACTGCAGCAAATGGGGCCAAACTCACTATATATGCCCTTCATTTCAAAACAGCTGGTGTCTACAAACTTTTGGACACATAGTGTATCATCATACTGCCCACCACCACTACATCTATCATCTATCTTTCCCAATGTTCCAAACAAGCCGATGCACCCTCAGTCCCTTTTTTCACTCACCGCGCATCCGTCTACGGCGGCTCTGATGTAGGGGTTGTTGTCATAGGACATCTCCTCGTCGTTGGAGCCCAGGAAGCGGATGGCCTTGTCGTATGAGTCAAGATCCTGGTCGTGCCAGGCCACGGACTGGTAGCAGTTATAGGTGAGATTCTGCCGGGCGTTGGCGCTTAGCAAGCGCAGGAACGTCATCTGGACCACGCCGATGGGGTTGCCCTCGACGTCCACATAGGAGAGCTGATGGAAAGGGTGGAGAAAAGGAAGAAAAACTGTGGTCTAGATTCTAGAAAGAGGCCAGCTTACGCCTCCTAGAGGTTCACTTGAAAACATAAGACATCACACCGTGTTTCGTTTGTTCTGCATGAATCGCTGCTTGTGGAAAGGAACGAGGTGGTAAAATAGTCTGAAGGGCA
Organism: Megaleporinus macrocephalus; assembly: GCA_021613375.1. NCBI lineage: Eukaryota > Metazoa > Chordata > Actinopteri > Characiformes > Anostomidae > Megaleporinus > Megaleporinus macrocephalus. Next base: position 37,281,999 of record CM038717.1, read on the forward strand.
TGTGGATTAAAGAAGCAGTTACAGGAACTCTAAGATCTGGCTCGAAGGAGAGACCTAATTAAGTATTAATTCATTCAAATTAAAGTAAGACTAAGACTGTCCTCTGAAGAGGGAGGTCACCCTATCTGGCTCCGACAGGAATCCCCTGAGCGAGAAACTCTGCCTGGGAGCCGAGGCTGTAGATGTAGAAAGAGAAAGAAGCAAATAGCTGCACTGTCTTCGGAGAGACGTAATGCATCTTTACCCACGATTCACCTGCGCCGTGACCACAGTCCCTCAGAGAGCTCAGGCAGGGCGTAAATCAATGGGCCGCAGTGGGGAGCTCAGAGGTTAATGCTGCTCTGCGGTGTCTTAATGGGGTTCGGAAAATAACTAACGGGCTCCAAGACACTCAAGCTGCAGCCCTGAGGGACTCTATAACAGGCTGGCTCAGTCCCAATATGTTCAGTGCTGCATACGTATGCCATCAAAATGTGCGACTAGTTGCTGCCCGAAGGAAAACGAGTATCTTCAAAACGGCAACTTTACAGGAGAGGCCAAAAACTTACTTCACTTTCAATGTACGTCAATGGAACCAGAATTATATCCAAGCTATTTTGGAGCAGTTTCATTGGTCCGTTCGGCCTGAACTTTGGACACAATGTAAAAAATAACTATAGAGTTCAAATTATGTAGAAAGATAAAAATAGCAAAAATTTGACATTTTTTTGGGACAGAGACCAAATATAATTTCTGTTATGAGTCTTAGCTAAACTAATTCTACTGTTGACTGAAGTAGTTCGGCCTAAGCATCCTGATATGATACATGAACACAGTGTGATGCTATTTTAATTAATATATGGTGTCACCAAAAAAACAAAAAAAACAATGAATAATTCTCTGTATACTTTGTTTTCCTGTTCTTCAGAGCTCAGGACCCCCACAGGACCACCACTGAGCAGGTATTATTTGGGTGGCGGGTCATTCTCAGCACTGCAGTGACACTGATGTGTCTTGTTGTACTGGTATGAGTGGATCACACATAGCAGTGCTGCTGCTAAAGTGCTTAAACACTGTGTCCACTCACTGTCCACTCTATTAGACACCTAACCCTAACCCTTACCCTTGTAGATGTAAAGTCAGAGACAGTAGCTCATCTGCTGCTGCACAGTTTGTGTTTTCTAGTCCTTCATCGGTGGACACAGGACGCCGCCCACAGGACACACTAACCACCATGTCAGTGTCTCCGCAGTGCTGAGAATGATCCACCTCCCTAATAGTACCTGCTCCGTGGTGGTCCAGTGGGGGTCCTGATCATTGAATAACAGGGTATCTAAGTGTACAGAGAATCAGATGGACTACAGTCTGTAAGTGTAGCTCCTATATGGTCAGTGGAGTTGAGAAGCATGCAGCAATATTTATATGTTGGCTCCTTAATGACTGTGTGACATCCAGGGGGTAGCCATACAAATACATAGTGGCTTTGGAACGTTGTAGTTTACAGCCAGGGACCACCATATTCGTTTCCCCCCATCGAGAAAACCTGCTCAGGCCTGGAGTTCCTTGTTTTTGTGGATGCTGCTCTAAGGTTTTATAAGGTTTCATTTCAGTTAAACTGTTGCCCGCCTAGTCAGCTGTCTGTACAGACAGTGAAGAGCTTGGCAGCCAGACACTGAGACACACCCAACGCCTTCCAATATGTTAGAGACCTCCGTCATAACCCCCCACAACAAAGCCTCTGTGCTTTGAAACTGACGAATCAGCTGAGTGGCTTTAGGAATCGGCCGCTTTCCTTCAAACGAAGGCTATCGTGGACCACTTTAATGAAGAAATGCATCACTCTTAATCTGAATTTCCCACTCAGACGTTTCTAATCTTCGCCCAGGAGCCTTAATCCGCGCAAACAAACAACAACAATGGCAAATAAATGAGGATTAGGTCTTCTGGCTCTCTTGCGCTCGGGTGTGATGCAACATTTGCATTGCGGCACACATGCAAATGTTTGTTTTCTCCATACCAACCCATGTGACTTAGAAACTTCCATCTTCTCCTTTTCCGTCATACACACAGGACCGACTGTGAAAGCCAAGCGCATGCAGCCAACATGCCATGCACATACACACACACACACACACACACACACACACAGGTATAATATACTTACGTGGACTTGCTTTTGTGAGCACACACTTATATTCACTGAACCCGCACATGCAAGACTGTACATCACACACAAACAAGCACACAGACTGGACATCTGGACTGTAGGACATATAAATCAGAGACCACCTTTAATTAATTTCATTTCCAGTTAAAACTGTATAGATAAAATAGTTATAGTAGTATTTATTGTGTCCACGCTTCATCTTTAAGTGTATATACACCATTTATGTCATATATATAGTCAATGAGTGTTTATATCATATACATATAGTCAGTAAGTGTATATAAACTATTTATATCATATATATATATATATATATATATATACAGTCAATGAGTATATATACCATATATATTATATACGCAGCCAATAAGTGTTTGTACCACATATAATATGCAATCAGTGAGTGTTTCTATCATATATATTATATATACAGTCAATGAGTATATATACACCATATATTTCATATTTACAGTCAATGAGTGTTTATATCATATGTTTTATATACAGTCAATAAGTATATATACCATATATATCATATATATAGTCAATGAGTGTTTATATCATATGTTTTATATACAGTCAATAAGTATATAAAGAATATATATCATATACAGTCAGTGAATGTTTATATTATGTTTTATATACAGTCAGTATGTATATCATATATATATATATTATATATAGAGTCGATGAGTGTTTATATCATATATGTTTTATATACAGTCAGTAAGTATATACGATATATATCATATATATATATATAGTCAATGAGTGTTTATATCATAAATGCTTTATATACAGTCAATAAGTATATATACCATATATATCATATATAGGGTCAATGAGTGTTTATATCATATGCATAGTCAGTAAGTGCATATAGCATATATATATTATATACAGTCAATAAATATATATAGGCTGTGTTAAGCTGTTAACCTTGACAGCTCTAATAATAATAATAATAATAATAATAATAATAATAATAATAATAATAATAATAATAATATTTTTAATCAGACCAATGAGAACTATAGCAGTGGCTACAGCTACAATGTCCAGTCACCGTCTTGTGTATGTGTGTGCCCACCCCGAACCCCAGACCCCCACCCACTTTCTTCTGCCTTGTGTGTCAGCCCGTCACCATGGAAACATTACCTCATGTTCACAGCCGCATGTCAGCAGTGGCTGGACCCGGAAGCCGCGTGAGATAGAAGTGACACCCTCTTTTCAGGGAGCGCTCTGCATTCATGAACTGCCTGAGGTTCGAGCTCAGTAGTTCAGTCACTTCGCGGTGACGTTCTCCAGCTCACGGACGCCGAGAACGAGACGCTGTCAGTCAAACTCAACTACAGGCAAACTACTGACCGGGACAGTTCGCTCTTCTCCCAGAGGCTGTTTTAACACTGTGCCTCAGCACTTTCGGGGAGGCGGACGCTGGGCCGGGAACTGACGGGGAGTTTTTTTTAGGAATTAATCCTTTAATCCCCGAAGGCCTATATGTGGCTTCACACTTCAGTTCCTCGCTCTTAGAACTTTCAGTGCATACAGAATAATTCCTACTATTGTCCCAGCTACGGCCCAAGCTGACCGCTGTGTGGGAGAAGTTTTGTTTTTGCCTCTGAAACAGTTTGACGGACAGTTCTGCTCTCAGACGAACCGTAAACCAGAGCGGTCACCCTTTTGTACCGTGGAGGAGCCCGTGCAGTACCATGCTCAGCCAAGTGCTCCATTATAGAGCTAGGACCATGCAGAACCACAGGCCTCCAGGAGATAGGGCCACAGAACCGGGGTACCTTCAGGTCTGGGGTACTTCAGAACTTCAGTGCCTCAGAACATTACTGTGCAAATGCTATAGGCCACCTCAGGAAGTGGAAAGCTATTTAACTGTGTTTATTTATTTAGTTATAAGACTGTAAATAGAAATAAACTTTAATACACTGCCAGTGACTCAGCTTAACTGTCTCACTGGATTAGCCCAGGATTTGTATTTGCCAGCCAACATTTGGATTGGGGTTAATTAAAACTCAAGGCTTAATTCACACTCGGCAGGTCATGCCAGAGAAATCGTCCCAAGTACATTTTTGCAAACATTTAAAAGTTCAAAACTGAGACCCACTTTATTTTTTTAATAAGTCAGGATCACACAATTAATAATACATTTAGTTGAGATGAAATTAATTGGTTTATAAAAATTCCAGACAAATTTATCAAAATTCCAGAAAATTTCAGAAAAACTTCTATTTGTGCAACCATCCAAAAAAATTATTTTAGTTATGAATTATCAGTCATGATTGCACATTTGACAATAAGTTTAAACAAGATTAAATGAATTGCTTTATTTGAAAAAATCCAGAAATATGTAGAAAAATCCAGAAACTTTCATACAAATTTCAGAAAAAAAATCCCAAGTAAATTTTTGCAATCAATCAAAAGTTCCAAAAATAGTTTTAATTATTTTTTAAAAGTCAGGATCATCCATGAGATAACATGTTTAACTGAGATTTAATTCATTTAAATTAAAAGTAAAGGCATTCCATTTTAACTGTGTATAAATACAACGTTGTCAAAAAATAAAAAAAAGGATTAAGAATTTAATTTATTTATATTTAAAGATGCATCCTCAAGAAATTGAAGCTGTTTAAACTGAAATATTATTGTTGAAATATCCTGTTAAAACTCAAGCTCAGTCCAGTTATTCTGTAATCAGCTCCATTTAATACTTAAGAAATTAACAAACGAGTAACTGAAGAACTTTTTATAGTAAACTTTGCACCACAGCATGAATTCAACTGAAGTTTTCAATAAATCCATGGAATGATCTGAGGCCTGTAATAACCCTTCATTCAGATCGTTTATATGTGCTGTGAGTTGCATTGAGAAGAGGAGCTGAACCAGCTTCTTCTAAGCAGCTCATATTATTTACATTATATACATAACTTTACTGAAAACACTCAGTTACCAGCTGAACAGGGTTAAACACGGGTGGCCTAGACTTTTGCACAGTATCGTATGAACTTCCACAGATGTGGAACCTCAGGAGGAACTTCAGAACCTCAGAACCTCTAGACCTCGGAACGGGAACCTCGGAACCAGAGCCTTGTCTCTTGGATCCTGTCTCGCGCCTGGCTACTTACCATGGACCCTCGTTTGTAGCGACTATACCAAGTGCCTGGGCTGTCTTTGGGCCAGCGAGCCATTTTGCTCTGTAAAATAGGAGAGGGCTTCAGGAGGAGGGATGTAAGGAGTGCAGAGGAGGTGCTCTTACCAGTTTACCACGTTTGAATTCACTGTACCAGGAGCCTGGAGTCTCCTTCACCCAGGAGGTTAGCCTAGTCTGGGACACCAGAGCAGGAGAAAGACAGGGTTAAACCAACAAAAGGCCCCAAATCCAGGAGACACAGTTAGAGTAGGAGGAGAAAGAAGACGAAGAAGAAAGAGGAGAATATTAGAAAGTAGAAAAAAAACGAGAAGGATAATAGCAGAAAGAAGAAAGAGAAGAACAGTAGAAGAAGAAAGAGGTGGAGAAGAAGGAGGTAAAGGATAAGCGAGGGATGGAGAAGGAGGAGAAGGAGAAGAAGAAGGAGGAAGAGATTGAGGAGGAGATGAAGAATGAGGAGAATGAGGAGGAGATGAAGGAGGAGATGAATGAGGAATAGAAGAAGAAGGATGAGGAGATATAGAAGGAGGAGAAGGAGGAGGAGATGAAGAAGGATGAGAAGGAGGAGATGAAGAAGGAGGAAAAGGAAGAAATGAAGAAGGAGGAGGAGATGAAGAAGGATGAGAAGGAGGAGATGAAGAAGGAGGAAAAGGAAGAAATGAAGAAGGAGGAGAATGAGGAGGAGATGAAGAAGGAGGAAAAGGAGGAGGAGATGAAGGAGGAGGAGAAGGAGATGAAGGAGGAGATGAAGGAGGAGAAGGAGGAGATGAAGAAGGAAGAGAATGAGGTGGAGATGAAGAAGGAGGAAAAGGAGGAGATGAAGAAGGAGGAGAATGAGGAGGAGATGAAGAATGAGGAGAATGAGGTGGAGATGAAGAAGGAGGAAAAGGAGGAGATGAAGAAGGAGGAGAATGAGGAGGAGATTAAGAAGGAGGAAAAGGAAGAAATGAAGAAGGAGGAGAATGAGGAGGAGATGAAGAAGGAGGAAAAGGAGGAGGAGATGAAGAAGGAGGAGAAGGAGATGAAGGAGGAGAAGGAGGAGATGAAGAAGGAGGAGAATGAGGGGGAGATGAAGAAGGAGGAGAAGGAGACGAAGAAGGAGGAGATATAGAAGGAGGAGAAGGAGGAGGAGATATAGAAGGAGGAGAAGGAGGAGGAGATATAGAAGGAGGAGAAGAAGGAGGAGATATAGAAGGAGGAGAAGGAGAAGGAGATGAAGAAGGAGGAGGAGATGAAGAAGGAGGAGAAGGAGGAGGAGATATAGAAGGAGGAGAAGGAGGAGGAGATATAGAAGGAGGAGAAGGAGGAGGAGATGAAGAAGGAGGAGAAAGAGAAGAAAGGTAGAGTAGAAATTAGAAAGACATACAAACAGACTCTGAAGTAAAGACTGAGGGGTGACTGTGATGCTGAGTGAGTGAGTGTAACAGTAATAATACTGAATACTGAATTAATATCACACAGAATAACTGATTATATGATTAACTGCTGATCCGGCTAAGACTGAGATGTTGATGAAATATTTAAAAGAAGCTCCAGCCTACAGTCTGGTCACCTTCACTCCGTCCTCGCTCTGTGATCTCACCTGCTGGACGTCTTTCACCCAGCAGGGAGTCTCAGTAGTGGAGAGCACTTTGAATAGAATCAGCCTACACAGTACAGTACTTCAGCTCCAGCATCTCCATACGTGACCTCATTAACTCCTGTAGTTCCCTTAAAGCAGGTGAACATGCTGTACATGATTATGTATGTACGTTAAGACTCGACCAATATATCAGTTGGCATATCGCTGATCCCGGTATTATTGATATTTACTTTAATTTTTGAATTAATTAAACAATATTAAATATATTACAAATATTAAAAACTATGTATAATTATCACAATAATTATAAATATAAAGGACCCATATTCATTATTTTTGTATATGCATCATCTCATGTCTAAATTATTCCTTAAATTTAAGAAATACGCAAACGAGCTCTGATCTGATTGACTGTGCCTAATTAAAGGAGCAGTCTAGGTTGAAAAACCTAATATATATAAGCTCAGCATTAACTGCTGTAGGCTGAACAGGTGGATATATGTAAATACAGGGCTGAACAATTAAAGAAAAATATCTAATTGCAATTTTCCTAATATTGTGATAGCTATTTAAATCTAAATTAGGGTTTAGTCCTATTTTTTATTTATTTATATTTATATTCACAAGCCCAGTGTTATTGGGTTACCCTTCTCCACTCAGAACTTCACAGAGTGTTTTGATAATGTAGGGTATGTGTGATTTAAAAACTATACTATAAAATATAATGTTTTTGTGACATCACAAAAACAACTCATTCAACATTTGTGTTGACAGTTCTGTCTTGTGTTGTGTCACTTGTACTGGAGATGTTTAATTTGAGGTAACTGACTGTAAAGAAGTGTACAGGTCAGACAGGCCGGACCACCTTAAACACTCTTAACCCAAACTATATTGTACATACACCACCAGTCAAAAGGCCGCCATCTTGAAAGCCACCATATAGGATCAAGGGCAAGTTTCTCCAATGGGAAGGTGGTCATGTGGCATATCAAAGAAGACCAGAATTGTCTCAGAAATTCATTAATGCAATCAGATTTGCAATATCTCTTATGGTTATGTTTAATTTGAGGTAACTGACTGTAAAGAAGTGTACAGGTCAGACAGCCTGGGCCACCTTAAACACTCTTAACCCAAACTATATTGTACATACACTGCCGGTCAAAAGTTTGGAGACACCTAATATTAAACTGAATATACAGGGTGAGTCAAAAGTCCATCTTTTAGGCTATGTCCTGAACATGGCCGCCATCTTGAAAGCCACCATATTAGATCAAAGGCAATTTCTTCCAATGGGAAGGTGGTCATGTAGCATATCAAAGAAGACCAGAATTGTCTCGGAAATCCACTGATGCAATCAGATTTGCAATATCTCTTGAGGTTCAAACGTTATCAACACAGAAAGTTGCAACAACACCCACACTGAACAACATAGTGAAGGCCTACGCCTTCAGATCTGTGTTCAGCACCACATTTTGACTTGAAAGTCAAAACAAACATTTTACTGTATTTATATAAAAAATGACTACATTTTTTAAAAACACCTATAAAACAATGCGTCTCAGCATGTATACAGAAGTGACAATTCATAGTTTTGATACCTTCACAATTATTTACTAATATTATTACTATTAAAAAAAGTAATAGTAATGGAAACCAAACTTTTGACTGCTAGTGTGTTTGTAGAACTGCTGCGTATTCAATCATGTTGATGTGAAATAATCACATTTAGGGCGCGTTTATAATAACGCTCACAGAGAACGTTTAGGCTTGGACTGCAGCTCACACTGTAAACTCCTCTATTTACTGCTGGGACAGTCGAACAGAGCGGCAGGGGAGTCAGTGCGGCCGGAATTAAAACAGTCTCCAATCTCACCGTCTCAATCGATAACCAACAATATTCCACACTTTATTAACTGTGACTGTATCGACTGCACTGCAGTTTTCTCCACTCCGCTTAATGGCTGTATGATAATAATAATGATCATAATAATCATAGTGCCGAGTAACTGAGGGCATGTGGGCCATGCGGATGCTCACCCCTTCGCTCTTTTTGTCTGGGAAGATGCAGCTTTCTCCTCCGGCCGTGAAGTTGCAGTAGACCTTGAAGGAGTCTCGTGAGCAGCCCTGGTTTGGATCAATCCAGTATTCACCTAGAAGAAGAAGAGGAATATGAACAACACAATCTTTATAGATTATAGATTATACAACATTTCATACAGTGTTCAGGTTTGAGAGATGCAACTCGGTACACAGCTCCTGCTTCAATGTTCTTAAATAAATGAGCATGTTATCTTTGTACATTTGTAAGAAGTTCATATATTAAAGCCCAGCTAGGTTTATTTAGAGGATAAACTATAGCCAGTGGCTCCAACATAGCCCAGCCAATCAGATTTCAGAACAGAAGCCACCATCCATCCATCCATCCATTATCTTCTGCTTTATCCCGCTAGTCGGGGTCATGGGGGCTGGAGTCCGGTCCATTGCTTGACCAACAAACACTCACACCTACTTGCAGTTTAGAGTGAGTGATCAACCTAACGTGTTTGGAATGTGGGAGGAAACCGGAGTACCCAGAGGAACCCACTCAAGCACGGGGAGAACATACACACTCCACACAGAACCACCCGGACCGGGAATCCAACCCAGATCATCTTACTGTGAGGAGACAGTACTAACCAATATACCACCATACTGACCACTACACCTTCGTACTAACCACTACACCACAATACTAACCACTACACCACCATACTGACCACTACACCACCGTACTAACCACTACACCACCATACTAACCACTACACCACCATACTAACCACTACACCACCATACTAACCACTACACTACCGTACTTACCACTACACCACCGTACTAACAACTACACCACCATACTAACCACTACACCACCATACTAACCACTACACCACCATACTAACCACTACACCACCGTACTTACCACTACACCACCGTACTAACAACTACACCACCGGACTAACAACTACACCACCGTACTAACCACTACACCACCATACTAACCACTACACCACCATACTAACCACTACACCACAATACTAACTACTACACCACCGTACTAACCACTACACCACCATACTAACCACTACACCACCGTACTAACCACTACACCACCATACTAACCACTACACCACCATACTAATCACTACACCACCATACTAACCACTACACCACCGTACTAACCACTACACCACCATACTAACCACTACACCACCGTACTAACCACTACACCAACGTACTAACCACTACACCACCGTACTAACCACTACACCACCATACTAACCACTACACCACCGTACTAACCACTACACCAACGTACTAACCACTACACCACCATACTAACCACTACACCACCATACTAACCACTACACCACCGTACTAACCACTACACCACCACAACTATTATTCCTTCATATTCTGTAGATCATTTTGGAATGTTTAAACTCTAAATGTTAAATACACATGTTAAAGAAATATGCACCTCTAAGTTTATTAAAAAACTATTTTATGGTGCACTGCAGTGATTTTGTGCCTAATAACACCCCTCACTCGTGAAAATAGCACTAATGCATGGCCTCGGCCAGACCTGCTCTCCACACCAAGAAAGAAACTTTAATTAATGAAGCATCAGCCTCCTAGGCTATGAAACCTTCTGCAGGTGCCTTACTAATTAAAAACCGACGATGAGAAAAAGCTGACAGTGTAAGAAGATCTGGACAGGCGGTGTACGTCCACCCACCATCAGGGAAGTCGGGGTGGCAGAGCTGCAGGTCTTTGCAGGTGCGGGCGGGGTTGCTCTGCGTGCCCAGTGGGTGCTTCATCTGCTCGATCTCCAGTTTGAGGGAGTTGAGCGAGCCGAAGATCTCCTCCATGCCGTCCTCGTAGTCCTTGTAGTTGCCATCCGCTGCGTCGTCCATCAGCTGGCTGGCGTCGATGTTCCTCCTGGCGCGCTTCGGGCTCGACTGGATGGGCAGCGGGTGGATGACGTCACCTGGTGGACCCTGCAGGGGCGTGGCGGTGGGAGCTGGTCAGTTTTCACAATCAAAACAAATCTATGCCCCCAAAAAGTGTTGTCCCACTTCATCATGCATGAATATCAGAACTGTATAACATTAAATATGGTTCGGGACGTGTCTTGGTGTGGAACTGACCGGTGGACCTGGAGGTCCAGGTACTCCTGACTCTCCCTTTGGTCCTGTCTGACCCTACAGAGCACAAGAGAGAGAGATACAGAGTTTAAACACTCGAGAAATCTGATTAATGTTAAAAATGAATGGGATTGATTATGAAGAGGGAGATCTTACTGATGATCCCTTGGCTCCTTTAGGACCAGGAGGACCCTGCACACGAGAAGCAGACAGGTTAGTTCAGTATCTAAGTGTCAACATCAGAAAGCAGGTCAGCTAATTAGGTGACTGATATAAGCTTACGGGTAATCCAGGGGGTCCGATGGGTCCCAGGGGTCCGGAGGGGCCAGTGATACCCTGTAGATACAGAGAGAACGAGGCACCCTTGAATACATGTTTCTTCAAGGGTCTTCAAAAGGCAATGGTTAGGTGTATATATATATATATATATATATATATATATATATATATATATATATATATAAAATTCATGTATTTCTACACCCGTATTTCATCATACCGTGTCTCCTTTAGGTCCACTGGCTCCTTGAGGTCCAGGCAGTCCTCGGTCTCCTTTCTCTCCCTGCTCTCCAGGAGGTCCGATCAATCCAATCAAACCCGGGTGGCCCTGAAAAGCGCAATCAATACAGTCAATCAATAATCAATACACAAATCTGTGCTCAATACAGGTAATTAACAATTATCTGTTTTAGCTTTAGCAAATATGTTAGTCTATAATCAGTGTTCACCTTTTCTCCTTTAACTCCAGTGTCTCCTTTAAGACCAGGCAGACCAGGAGGACCCTGAGAGAGAGAGAGAGAAAGGAAAAAGATAGAGAGAGAAGAGAGAAAGAGAAAGGAGGAAGAGAGAAAGCGAGAGAGAGCAAGAATGAGCGATTAAAAAGAAAGAGAGAAAGCAAAAGATAGAAAACAGAGTGAGAGATAAAAAAAGTGAGATAGAAGAGAGAGGCAGAAAGTGAGAATGAGAGACAGAGCGAGAGACAGAGAAAGAGAGATAGAAGACAGATAGAAAAGAGCGAGAGAAAAGAGAGAGCGAAATAGAGAGAGAAAGAGCGAGAGAGAAGTGAGGGAGAGACAGAGAAAGTGAGAACGAGAGATTAAAGAGAGAAAGATAGAAGACAGATATAAGAGAGACAGAGAAAGTAAGAATGAGAGACAGAAGAGAGAGCGAGAGAGTGATAGGAGAGAGAGAGCAAGAGATAGAAGAGAACGAGAGATTGAAGAAAGAGAGAGGAGAGAGAGAGGTGAAAGAGAGAGACAAGACAGTGAGAGAGAGAGAGAGAAAGGCAAGAGAGAGAGAAAGCAAAAATAAGCGATTGAGGAGAGAGAGCAAGAACAAAAGACAGAAAAAAGAGAAGAGAGAAAGCAAGAGATAGAAAAGAGAAAAAGAGAGAGATAAAAAAGAGATAGAAGAGAGAGAAAGTGAGAATGAGACAGAGCGAGAGACAGAGAAAGAGAAAGATAGAAGACAGATAGAAGGGAGAGTGAGAGAAAGAAGAGAGAGCGAAAGAGATAGAAGAGAGAAAAAGCGAGAGAGAGTGATAAAAGAGAGAGAGAGAGAGCAAGAGATAGAAGAGAGAGGGAGAGAACGAGAGATAGAAGAGAGAGAGAGCAAAAGATAGAAGAGAACAACAGATTAAAGAGAGAGAGAAAGATAGAAGAGAGAGAGCGTGAGAACGAGAGATAGAAGAGAGAGGGAGAGATAAAAGAGAGAGAGATAAGAGACTGTTCAGTCTTTGTTGCAGTAGTGTAGTCATGTACAAAAAGCAGTGAAGTGTTTCAGGGTACCATTGGTCCCGGGGGTCCGTCGGGTCCTGGGGAACCGGGCAGACCTTGTTCTCCCTGAAATAAAAACACAGCAGAATCCCAAATCAGCTCCACAGTGAACTCACACAGCTGCCCAAGGTCCGGCTTTTAGTCAGCGTGTAACAGTGTGTGTGTGTTTGTGTAAATTTGCTGGACTTGGCATTTTATTGTGTCTGTGTTCATTAACTTCTACCACAAACACCAGAATATTCTACACGACCTCCTTCATGTGAACATGTTCTCAGAGCCCTGAAACTTAGGAGTCAGTGGTGCGGCCATCCAAACGTACGCTACGGCTCAAAAGGATCACTTTAAAATTTCATTTCATGCAATTCACAAACAATATTGTTCATTTCACAATTAATGTAAGTGTATCAGATGATTTTTAAAGAATAAAAATGTTTGTATTAAAGTCTATTTTTGTATAGAGGCTTATTTTACATATAGTTCTATTATCAGTAATTCTCAGTCCTCTGTCTAAATCTCCTGGTACGGCCGCCAATCCAAGTTAAGGATGTTATTGGACTAATTGGTTGTTAGGACACTCTTGCTCAATTGTGATCACAGCTGAAAAACATTCTACTAATAAGTGAGTATAAAAGGGAACAACATTCTAGGTTAGTTTAGTATCTGAAGATCAGCAGTTGATGGCTTGCTGACCGACTCACAATGACCAGAAAGAAACAACTTTCTTTAGAGACCCGTCAGTCCATTGTTGTGTTAAGGAAGAAGATACTCCATTAAAACAAGAACATTTCACTGTGATCCCAAACTTTTGAGCAGTAGTGTATATGTAGATTGAACTATTTAAAAACTATTAAAACCTTGTTCTTTCTGAAATGTCATGTGGAAGGACTTTTATTTTGTCTTCCAATATATTGCATCACAAAGCAGAGCTGTTGCATCCTTCATAGCACAATGCCAGTGTCAGTAGCCAGCGGTACATGGGAAGTCAGAACTCACCACTGGGCCGGGGATTCCTCTCAGTCCTTCAGAACCAGGCTTTCCAGGAGCACCCTGAGGTCCAACTGGACCTGTTTTACCTGGAGGACCCTCCAGACCGGACTCTCCCTGAAATACACACAGACGCAGGTTTTCTCTTTACTGTAAGACCCAGTAGATAGTCTTCCACTGCTCGTCAGCCTGATACTGTCAGCACTGGGAAGGCGGCTTAGCGCCACCCGCTGCTTGTTCACCAGTAAACATTAACCGGCCAGCAGGGACTCAGTATGAGACACACCAAAACCCGGTCCCTACACACACGTCCACTAAAACTCAGTGAGTGCTGGGTCTTTACCTTGGCTCCCTTCTCTCCCTGCCGCCCCTCAGGTCCTGCAGGTCCAGGAGGACCCTAAACACAAAGACATAGATGAAAGAGAGAGAGAGCGAGAGAGAGAGAGAGAGAGAGAAAGAGAGAGAGAGATAAGTGGTTATGTATCCGTCCCGAACATAAAAGACCAGAGCAAACAGAAACAGAGCGCAACTCACTCTTTTTCCTGGGGGTCCAGTTGGGCCCGATTCACCGGTAGGTCCTGGAGAGCCCTGTCACAAGCAAACACATAAACACAAAAACAGTCAACACCATTCATAAACCTTCACTGTGTGAAGCTGCTGACGGCTGTACAAACAGCAGGTGAACTCACAGGCTGACCGGCCTCTCCGTCATCACCCTTGTCACCAGCAGGACCATCCAAGCCCTACGAGAGGAAAGAACAAGAACATTTACTTATACAAAAATGCATATAAGTATAAATAAATATGAATACAGTGAATATGGGTTGCATTATAATAGTAAACAAAAGCTACATTAGTGTTGAAAATGATCATTATTATTCAGAACATCAGCGTATAATAACTCATGACCAGCTCATAACATTATAATAGGACGTACAGGCAGACCAGGCTCGCCAGGAGGACCAGGATCACCAGGGAAACCACTCGGACCCTGAAAAACAAAGCAATCCATTTCAGTTAAGGTTTGAAAAAAAAAAACCTTTTTATTATTGCTATTATTTAGATATTATTAGTTATTTTATTATTATTAATAACATTTTATGGATTTCTTACTGATACATATTTCATGTAAACAGAGCCTCTCTATATGAGAACTATCCATCTATCCATTATATACTGCTTTATCCCGCTAGTCGGGGTCATGGTGGGGGCTGGAGTCAATCCTAGAGTCATTATACGAAGGTGGGGTACACCATGGACAGATAACCAGTCTATCACATGGCCAACACACACACACACACACACACACTCTCACCCCAAATTAGAGTGAGTGATCAACCTAACACGCATGTGTTTGGACTGTGGGAGGAAACCGGAGTACCCGGAAGGAAACCAATATCTGAAATATGAATAGCTTATGTATCAGCTCAGGTATCAGGTCTCATATTAGCTATTGAGAAATTTGTATTGTGAATAATATGTTTAATAACAGCAGGTGGAACAGTACGTTCTCACTGTTTAATACAATAAACTGGATTAAAATGGAAAAATAAGTCCATAATTAATCAATAAGGAGGACTCACAGGGCTGCCCTTAGGACCGTCATCTCCTGGAGGGCCTTTAGGACCTGGTGGGCCTGCAGAACCAGCGGGACCAGCTTCTCCCTTCTCTCCTCGCTCTCCTCTCGGACCCTAAAACACAGTCATTAGATTATCATACCATTGTTGTATTATCTATATAGAGAGTGATGGGCTGATGGGTAATATATATATATATATATATATATATATATATATATATATATATATATATATATATATATATATATATATATATATATATATATATTAGGAAATACTTAAAACAGTTAATGATTACTAATTACTATTATTGTTATTATTATTATGATATCTGACTGTATTTCATTTCTCTTCTATTTGAGCTTTTTGTGTGTCTCTGTGTTGTCATACCGGAGGGCCAACGTCTCCCTGCAGTCCGGGCTCTCCTGGTTCTCCGGCGTCTCCCTGCAGACAGAAGGAAGGACAGAGGGGTCAGTAAATGCAGTGCTAGGCAGCATGCTTGTTTATTTTATTTTTTTTTTTATGAGGGGCAAAGCTGATAGAGCACTGTCCTGTCCAGTCCTCGAGCTGAGGTGGACGAGGAGACATCAAGAGCTCATCTATCACACTGTGGGGGAAAAAAGGGTCTATATACGCATTATGCTGACCCTTGCATGAACATCATCCACCCTCCCCCCACCCAAACACACACACTGACAGTAAAAGTCATCTCTGTTGACTGTCACAGCATCAGGGCCTCTGCAGCAGCCTTCCTGAAGTAGGAACCACAAGCTCACTGTGATGTAGCTGTTCTTCTGCTGGACACTCACAGTTATAAGCTTCTGTTAACATACATATCATATACATACTGTATACATATATATATATCCTTTTTATTTAAATGAACTAAAATGAAGTGAAAGACAGTGAACGGGTGACATATTTGTTCACCACGTTTTGCTGTATATGCAAAGAATATCTTGAATATAAGTATTTAAAACTGAACAGCAGTCCATTAAATGTTCCCTATAGCTTTAGTGTGGGTCTAAACTGCTGTAAGTGGAATACATATATTGATATTTGTAACATAAGACAGTGAGTGTATCGAGTGTATGGACTATGTAGGCCATATGGTCTGTATGGAGTGTATAGACTGCCCAGTCTGTAAAGACTGTATAGCCAGTGTGGTCTGTATGGACTGTATGGTCTATATACACTTTATAGTTTGTATGGAATGTACTGTATGGGAACTGTATGGATTGTACAGACTTTATGGGCTGTATGTACTGTATTGACTCCATGCACTACATAGATGGCATGGATTGCATGGACTGTATAGACCGTATGGGCCATATATAGGCTATATGGACTGTATCGAATGCCTGGACTGTATCGATTTTATGGACTGCATAAACTCTATGGGCCCTATAGCATGTATGGAATGTATAAATTGTATAGATTGTATGAACTGTATAGACTGTATGGACTGTGTGGACTGTATGGACCATATAGACTTTATAGACTGTGTGGGCTGTATAGGCTATATAGATTGTATTGGCTGTATAGACTGTATAGATTGTATAGTCTGTATAGACTGTATAAACAGTATGGATTGTATGGACTGTATAGATTGTATAGTCTGTATAGACTGTATAAACAGTATGGATTGTATGGACTGTATAGATGGTATGGACTGTATATACTGTGTGAACAGTATAGATTGTATGGACTGTATAGACTGTATAGATGGTATGGACTGTATAGACTGTATGAACAGTATGGATTGTATGGACTGTATAAACTCCATGGGGTATAAAGCTTGTATGGACTGTATAGACTGTATGGGCTGTATAGACTATATAAAATCTATGGGATATATATCTTGTATGAACTGTATAGACTGTATGGATGGTATGGACTGTATAGACTGTATGAACAGTATAGACTGTATGAACAATATGGATTGTATGGACTGTATAGACTGTATGGCCTGTTTAGACTGTATAAACTCTACAGGATATATATCTTGTATGGACTGTATAGACTGTATGAACAGTATGGATTGTATGGACTGTTTAGACTGTATGGCCTGTTTAGACTGTATAAACTCTACAGGATATATATCTTGTATGGACTGTGTAGACTGTGTGAACAGTATGGATTGTATGGACTGTTTAGACTGTATGGCCTGTTTAGACTGTATAAACTCTACAGGATATATATCTTGTATGGACTGTATAGACTGTATGAACAATATGGATTGTATGGACTGTATAAATAGTATGGATTGTATGGACTGTATAAATAGTATGGATTGTATGGGCTGTAGATTGTATAGACTGTATGAACAATATGGATTGTATGGACTGTATAAATAGTATGGATTGTATGGACTGTATAAATAGTATGGATTGTATGGACTGTATAAATAGTATGGATCGTATGGGCTGTAGATTGTATAGACTGTATGAACAATATGGATTGTATGGACTGTATAAATAGTATGGATTGTATGGACTGTATAAATAGTATGGATCGTATGGGCTGTAGATTGTATAGACTGTATGAACAATATGGATTGTATGGACTGTATAAATAGTATGGATTGTATGGACTGTATAAATAGTATGGATTGTATGGACTGTATAAATAGTATGGATTGTATGGGCTGTAGATTGTATAGACTGTATGAACTCCATGGGCTATAAAGCTTGTATGGACTGTATAGACTGTATAGACTGTATGGAGCGAAGGGTACGTATTCAAACTTTAGCAATGTTCACGCACTGTATCAAACTCTTATTTTCATGTGGGCTCTTTAAAGCCTCTGCTTAGGCTTACATAAACTCTGAGCACTCATACGGCTCTCTGTCACAGCTGTCAATCAAAGCATCCTACACTGAGACCTGCCACCTGCTAACATCAAGCAGACTGTGTGGCAGAAAAGCCTACTCGCTCTCTCCCTCTCCCTGCTGCTCTCGTTCCATCTTTTTCTCCCTGCTCTCTCCCTCTCTCTCTCTCTCTCTCTCTCTCTCTCTCCTCTCATTCCTTCTTTTTCCTTTCCTCTGCCCTGTGAGATTTAATAGACTAAATAGGCAAGTCGTGTTTCTATCAGCACACAGGCCAAACAGATAGCCAGAACAAACCCACTCACAGCTGCTGTTTACCTAGAGCGAGAGAGAAAGAAGAGAGATGGAGAGATATAGAGAGACGAAGAATGAGAAATATATATACATATATCCTAAGTAAAGAATGAATGTCCTTATCATCATCATCATCACTGCATATTTGAAAGAAACCTGCTGGCTGCTGACACCGTGTTCCCGGCTCTGCTTTGCTGTGTGTGTGTGTGTGTGTGTGTGAGTGAGAGACAGATGAAGGGGGGAATGTATTTGTGAGGGCTCAGTGGGAGAGAGTGAAACCGACTCTGCGCTCGCTGAGACAGAAAGTCTGTTAAATCTCGGCATCAAATATTAACATCAGCCAAAGAGGCAGAACAGAACTAAAGCTCTGCTGATGCTGCACATCTGAGGAGGCCTTGTTCCACACGGCAGCGTGAAGACACCACACTGATCCTATAACCTCGCTCTACAACACCCAACGCAATCCAGAGCCAGAGCAATGAAAAGCCAATGATGTAGCTCTGAAAATTACAACTTTACAGGAGACGACAAAAACATCCTTTACTTTCAATAGAAGTCAATGGAACCAGAATTCTTTCCAAGCTATTTTGGAGCACTTCTATTGGTCCAGTCATCATGAAATTTACACACAATGTAAACGAGCATTGGCGCGTTCGAATGATGTAGAAAACTGAAAATCGATTAAAAATGAAGATACGCGTTTTTCATATATTTAATATACAGCACTGACATGTCTAGCATGTGTACAAACTCTATACAACTCAATCCCAGCAACGAACAGCATAAAAAATCCAAGACCCCCCGCCCCCCCACCACAGGACCACTGTGATAGGGTGGAGCTGGGAAAACGCTAGCTCCCGCTTATGGTTCGCTGCAAGGTTTTCATCTCTTTTCCATCTTTTGGCTTGTCGAGTTGAAACAGTGTTAATAATGAATAATAAATAATTTGGCCAATTACTTAAACTCCCAGCTAAGAGAGACAAACAAGGTTGATCGGGTGGGTTTTTGATCCGCGTGTTTAATACGAGGGCTCGGAATAATAGAGACGTGCACTGTTGATGTCAAACCTCGGAGCTTTGAACGCTCTTTTTCAAAGGAAATAAACAAGCGGCGAGAAAGATGAAGTGGGTGTCAAGCGGCGGCTGATTGGTTTTTTATTTTCAAGGTCGTGCGGGAACATTAGCGTGACTTCCGGAGCCTCTGACAGAACAACGGCGAGAGGAATGTCACCCGGACACGTCGGAACTTAACTCGTTAAGTTGTAAATAAGACAAACAAGGCCTTAAAGGGCCCATACCCTCATATAATCTATATCTCATCGCCGTCCAATGAAAAACTTGCATTTCTATTTCTTGTCGATTTTGAGTTTTCTACATCATTCGAACACGGCAATGGTCGTTCACGTTGTGTGAGAATTTCATGATGAATGGACCAATAGAAGTGCTCCAAAATAGCTTGGAAAGAATTCTGGTTCCATAGACTTGCATGGAAAGTAAAGCATGTTTTTGGCCTCTCCTGTAAAGTTTTTTTTTAGTGGACACAGACGATATCTTCATGGGCTTTTAACATCATTGCTTTCCAAACTCTTAAACTCTTAGCCTTTAAGACTGATATGTAAATGAGCTACATTCTGATTGGACATTCAAAAAGGAGTCTTCTAAATTCAGTGCTGACTTAAGTGGACGGGGCTGAAACTGCTGTAGGCTGAATAGGGGCATGCATGTATTTATGATGCATGTATTTAGTTTTGTGACATCACAGAAACAATAATGTCTGCTTGTTTTTCCTTGCTACTGGCCCTTTAAATGTCCACGAAGGCCAACGTACCAGCTACGTCACACTGACCAGTGTGTTGTGGTGGTGTTGCCGTGTGCCATGTGTGTGTTTGGTTGCTTCTGACCAGAACTCACCTTCTCTCCCACCGATCCAGGGTTTCCGATGCCTCCTGGGGGGCCCTGGGGTCCATCAGCACCTGGGGGTCCGGAGGGGCCTCTGGGACCAGGAGGACCAGGTGGACCCTGGGAGTGGAAGTGAGAAAGACTTCAGTGAACTTGCTCGTTATCGTGTGATATTAACGGTCACTAAAGGCATTCTGCATTTCTCACCATGTGACCGACGTCTCCGGTCTCTCCTTTCTCACCAGGAGGTCCAGGCAAGCCCTGTGTGACATCACAAAGTACTCAGAATTAACGAGAGCTGAATTCAAAGCACTACTTAAAAAAAAAAGGAAAAGCAAAAATATAAAAGTAAACTCGTGTGTGGTCACCTGAAGGCCGACAGGTCCTGGTGGTCCGGGGAATCCTCGCGCTCCCTCGTCTCCCTTCTGCCCAAACAAACCCTGCTGGCCTCTAGGACCAGGCTCTCCATCAGCTCCCTAGGAGAGAGAGAGAGAGAGAGAGAGAGAGGGGGGTGTAAATGAATTGCATTCATTACTTTAGTGGTGAATTAAACACTAAACATTCACCAAAGTACCTCTATTCCAAACACATTATTCCAAAGTACCTCTATTCCAAACACATTATTCCAAAGTACCTCTATTCCAAACACATTATTCCAAAGTACCTCTATTCCAAACACATTATTCCAAAGTACCTCTATTCCAAACACATTATTCCAAAGTACCTCTATTCCAAACACATTATTCCAAAGTACCTCTATTCCAAACACATTATTCCAAAGTACCTCTATTGCAAACACATTATTCCAAAGTACCTCTATTCCAAACACATTATTCCAAAGTACCTCTATTCCAAACACATTATTCCAAAGTACCTCTATTGCAAACACATTATTCCAAAGTACCTCTATTCCAAACACATTATTCCAAAGTACCTCATTCTCAAATTCATTATTCCAAAGTACCTCTATTCCAAACACATTATTCCAAAGTACCTCATTCTCAAATTCATTATTCCAAAGTACCTCTATTCCAAACACATTATTCCAAAGTACCTCATTCTCAAATTCATTATTCCAAAGTACCTCTATTCCAAACACATTATTCCAAAGTACCTCATTCTCAAATTCATTATTCCAAAGTACCTCTATTCCAAACACATTATTCCAAAGTACCTCATTCTCAAATTCCTTATTCCAAAGTACCTCTATTCCAAACACATTATTCCAAAGTACCTCTATTCCAAACACATTATTCCAAAGTACCTCTATTCCAAACACATTATTCCAAAGTACCTCTATGCCAAACACATTATTCCAAAGTACCTCTATTCCAAACACATTATTCCAAAGTACCTCTATTCCAAACACATTATTCCAAAGTACCTCATTCTCAAACACATTATTCCAAAGTACCTCATTCTCAAACACATTATTCCAAAGTACCTCATTCTCAAATGCATTATTCCAAAGTACCTCTATTCCAAACACATTATTCCAAAGTACCTCTATTCCAAACACATTATTCCAAAGTACCTCTATTCCAAACACATTATTTCAAAGTACCTCACTCTCAAATTCATTATTCCAAAGTACCTCTATTCCAAACACATTATTCCAAAGTACCTCTATTCCAAACACATTATTCCAAAGTACCTCTATTCCAAACACATTATTCCAAAGTACCTCTATTCCAAACACATTATTCCAAAGTACCTCATTCTCAAATTCATTATTCCAAAGTACCTCTATTCCAAACACATTATTCCAAAGGACCTCTATTCCAAACACATTATTCCAAAGTTCCTTGTTCTACAATGCACCATTCCAGAGTTCATCATTTTAAAATACTGCATTCCACAAAATGCATCACTCATCCTGATATCCACCAATTCCAAAGCAGCATATTCCATATGCTGTTCCATAGTGCCTTAGTTCGAAAGTCTATTATTCCAGAGTGCCTCAGTTTAAAAGCACATTATTCTCTGGTGCGTCTTTCCAGAATGCCTTATTTTAAAACATATTATTCCCGAGTGCCTCTTTCTGAAAGACTTCATTCCAAAATGCCTTATTCATTCCAGAGTTTATGGTTCCAAAGACCCTAATTCTGAAACACATCACTCAACTTAATGTATATACTAAATACATTTTTCCAATGTGTTCTGTTCTAACATACATTATTCTTGAGTACCTCATTCCAGAATGCCTCAATGATCATTTTCCATATTCCAGAGTTCCTCAATCATACAATTCCTTATGCCAGAATGCCTCAATGATAATATTCATTATTCCAGAGTGCCTCAATGATAATATTTATTATTCCAGAGTTCCTCAATCATACAATTCCTTATGCCAGTGTGCCTCAATGATAATATTTATTATTCCTGAGTGCCTCAATGACAATATTTCTTATTCTTGAGTGCCTAAATGATAAAATGTATTATTCCAGAGTGCCTCAATGATAATATTCATTATTCCAGAGTGCCTCAATGATGAAATACACTATTCCAGAGTGCCTCAATGATAATATTCATTATTCCAGAGTGCCTCAATGATGAAATACACTATTCCAGAGTGCCTCAATGATAAAACCCATTATTCCTGAGTGCTTCAATGATGAAATACACTATTCCAGAGTGCCTCTATGATGAAATACACTATTCCAGAGTGCCTCAATGATAAAATTCAATATTCCAGAGTGCCTCAATGTAAATAAAGCCACTTTGAAGGCCTTTATTCTAAAAACACATCAGTCTAAGCTGCCTCATTCCGAAATGCCTTAAGTGCTGCGGTGCTCTGGTGCGCTCAACGGTTACTGCCATATTCCCGGTTCTGCAAAACAGAAGTATATAAAAATACAGTAACAGGGAACCAACTAACATGAAAATACTTACAGCAGGACCAGGCTGACCAACCGGGCCTTGGGGACCAGTGGGACCAGGAGGACCCTAAAAAGAAACCGGAGAGTGAGAAAGATGAAGAGAGGGATGGGAGCGTGGGACCGTGAGAACAAAACAAAGCTGTTTAGTCAGAGCCTTTAATAACAAAGACTCGGGGGCTTCCAGTAGAGCAACACATACATTTCTATTCATATTCATAACTGCAGTCCCAGTAAATCTGGAGAAATAGGCGACATCAGGGGAGCCGTGAAAAAACAACAACACACATACAAACAAAAACAAACAGAAATAGAAATGTGAGTAAAAGAGAAATACATTGTGAGAATGACTCACCTGTTCTCCTTTATCTCCTTTGCTTCCCTTCTGGCCGGGCTCGCCAATCTCACCCTGTGAAATAACGTTAAAATAGATTTTACAGTTACAGACTGGAAACGTAAACAAACACGGAGCACACGCACATTAATAAGGCAGTCATTAATTATGATATTACCTCAATATCTACACTAGCATACACTTAAAAGCCTTTATCTGATCAATTAAGAATATTTTTACCAGTAAGAACTCCAGATCTGATTAGAACAGATGTAAATAATCATACATACAATACAAAGTAACATGAATATCTTATTATGGTAGAAGTAGATCATATCTTGAGCTCCAGTTTGAAGAAGTGTAGTTCCAGATTTCTCCTGGACGCCCCAGACATTGTATGAATGTATTCAGTTCCTTCAGCAGCAATCTTGATTTAGCTTAATGAAGTACTGAGCAGTCAAAGCAGGTATTAGATGAGAGTTTTTTTCTCTTTAGGTGCGTCCGAAATCTCCTACTAGTCAGTAGGTACTAGATTAGAGTCAGTACATGCTGCTCGAGTGGTAGACTAGTAGGTAATTTCAGTAGGTGAGTTTTAGTACCACACAAGCTCGGACGTACTACGTCCACCATATTGCCAGCGTCCTGTGACGCAAGACGTCAGACCACCACCGTAAAACTCCTGCTATTCATTTAAAAGCATGTTTACTGACAGATTTAGATCTTTTTGTGACACTGACCTGCGTTTTTGTCTGAATAACAATAAAAACGCACATGCTGGCCGCATGTGGGGGTAACAAGGGTGTTCCCTGCGGCGTCCAATGGAATCAGGTATGTGCGTTTCCAGGGGTGACGGGGCAGCGGTGAGTAATGCTCGTGTTCAATATCGGCTTTTTCATACCATATTTACATCAATTTATAAATTTGAATCGGATGTAAATATAAAAATATATCATTTGCACTTAGATATATCAATTATAACATATAGATATAAAAATATATCAATTGCACATTTAATGCACTTCTTAATAACTTGTTAGTTTTGGGTATGTAGAGATGTATGTTACACTCTTTTATCAGCAGTAATGTGGTCACTATGTTTTTTTTGGGGGGGGGGCAGATAATATATATATATTTTTTTTCTTGTTAAGTCAGTATTTAATAAATTACGTTAAGTTCAGAAATGTTATGCATCCACTTATTACTAGTGTGACATTATAGCCCCAAACAAAGCAGAAAACTTTGAGATATCAGCCCCAAAATTGGCAACACATATCGGCCATCGGCTGACCCTGACCTCTAAACATTGGCATCGGCTATAGAAAACCCCATATCGCTCGATCTCTAATTAATACTATTTAAATATAGTTTTGATGAGCAAATAAAAGCTTCCTGTCTGGAAAATACAGCTTTTTGAAATATAATATAATAATGTTCCCAAGAGCCTCAAACATTTTCAGAGTACAGCAAATACGCCTATCAATCAGTGTACATTCTTTTAATCTGGCCTACAGAGGCGCCGCAGTAGACTAACTAAACTCCCTCCTGGTGATGTATCCTGAAGTATGTATTCTCTACATCAGCTGCTACGCTAGCAGTCATGGTTGTATGCGACAGTGCTGTGATGCATGCTGGGTACTGTAGTGAGAGAACACTATGAAGCGTGGAACGTTCTGGAAACTGTGTGTTCAGTGTTTTCCTGAGCATGGCTTTCTGAAGACGCTCCGTTAACCAGCCTTTTCATATATTAAGCATGCAGAGCATGACTGCCTGTTTCAGTGTGCTCAGCAGTTTAGGGGTGAATTTTGGAGTTGCTAACGTTTCTAATTGAACTGGGCTTCATAAGCCGCAGTGCGGAGGGGTCGGAGCCGGACGCTACTGCGCTCAGGTCTTGGAAACGGGGTCTCAGCTTGACTGCAAAGGCTGAAAATAACTTGATGATTTTAGAGATAGATGACTGAAAGAATTCAAAAGCTCACTGAAGTGTGTACATTAGCAATACAGTTTAATAGGTACACTGAAAAAATAGATTTTAAACATGATCATAGTGAAATAATTTTAGTGTTTATAATAGAATATAGAATCTGGACTTATCAAATCCACAAATTTAGAGTGAACTCTTGGGCTATGTTCACACTGCCAGGTCAAATCCAAATTTTTGGCCTATCCAGATTGGATCCGGATTGATTTATGATGGTCTGAACAGCAAAATAAACCACATAGTATCTGATTTTTAAATCATTGGAAAATGGTTTAAAATGCGATTCCGATCAGATTTGTACAGATGTGTATCAGTCTGGCCGCTTAGATTGGATTGAATGCGACAAACAGCAGCAACATCAAATCCAGAGTTAGGTAGGCACTGGGATTCAATAAGAGCACCAAGGAGCTCTAGTCCAGGAACCCATGCAGATAGGTTACTGATGTCTGGACACGCAAATCAGATCTGATCGCTTACAAATAACAGTGTAGTGACAAAAGATCTGATCTGATCTTTCCTACTGATGTACAGCTGTCAGAATTAAGGGCAACATAAACAAACCCACACAGCCAGCAATAGTTTGGCTTTCATTTTTCTTTTATTTTTTGGCAGGAATTGGATCTTGAACCTGTCTAATGGCCCCTATAAGTCTACAGTGTTTGCGACCCACCAGAGTCATGTTGCTAGAAAGACGATAATACATACATAGAGAGAGAGAGATTTGGAAAAACGATGCTTTGAAAAATACCGTTAAGGTAAAGAACTCATTTTATGTTCTAGCTAAAGCTAGAGAGGCTGAGCGGTTTAAGTTAAATTAGACATTTAGCATCTTCAGAGAGAACTGGGAAAGATCTGATGCTGTGGTTGTCTATTTGCAGTCATAAAGATGTTATTTTGCTAAGTTTCTACAACATAGTTTAATAGTATTGGACTGGTACAGCACACAGGGGTCCTCTTGCGTTAAGGCCCTCATATTTTATGGTAGCTAAATGCAAAATGAGAAAGTGCTTGAGAAAGTGCTATATTTTACAGATAAAATAAGACATCACTGTTTTCCTCTGACTACACGTTAAGAAAATCCCTAAATCACGATTTCAGTATTTGTATGCTGGCACCTGGAGTGCTCGGGGACCCCTCGGGTGCATACGCGAGGGCGAGCTGTTAGACGAAGCGTCTGGGATGATGTATGCAGTAATAATAGCATCCCTGAGTCACGGTATTGATCGCTGCTATCCTTCCTGCTCTCTGACTGTTTTTCCCAGCAGGCACTGCACCTGTCGCACCTGACTCACAGTGCACGCTGAGATCGCTCCGGCGCCTCCTTAACACCGTCCCACGCACGGGCGCATATGCATGCAGTCGGCGTCCCACGCCCGGCCCTCGGGAGCGCACGTGGGGACTGTAGAGCGCGTCAGCTGCTGTAATCTCATCGCTTTGATGCAGCGTACGAGCCGCACGTTGAGATTCCGAGAGACGGACAGAAGATGGATGTTGGCTTTCATTCCCATTAATGCCAGAGATACTTCATCCCAGCTCTACATCTCTCTCTTCTACCAGTGCATGCTTTACATCCATGTAGGTGAGGTCTCTCACACCGAACCTCCAAGCTCTTACAGTCACAGCCCTGCGCAACACCCCTACCGAGGACCCCCATAACGTTTATATGGACACAACTCCTTCAGTTCCATTTCTGCAATGACCGCTCAGTCATGTGACCCAGTTCTAGAAGATTCTTTTAAATGGGCAGTGGAAGTCCCAACATTAAAAGCACCCATAGTGGGGAGAGCCTTAGGCAGCCAATGAGCAGGCTAGATTAGAACAAGTGTGCCTGTCAGTGTGTAATATAACTTTGATGTCCAAAGAAATACATGTATCTTAATTTTTGTTGATTTTTAATTTCCTACATCATGTGAACACGACAGCTGCCGTTTACATTGTGTGAGAATTTCATGATGAATGGACCAATAGAAATGCTCCAAAATTGCTTGGAAAACTTTCTGGTTCCATTGACTTACATTGAAAGTAAAGAGGGATTTTGGTCTCTACTGTAAAGTTGGCATTTTGGTGATGCTTGTTTTTTTTTGGACTACATCAAATTATTAAAAAAACTACAGGTTGTTTCTACAGGAGGTTACTCAGTAGTACTTAGTAGTAACTCTTAAAGTAGCAAAATATGAATTCAGCCTGCTACAAGTCATATGGGTGAGTTTTGCTTTGCCAGCATACAGGTGGTTCTATTTGAGAGCTTTCTTGGACCTGAAGCTCTTTAATACCTATATATAGCTCTTTAATGGCCTCCATCTACTTTTTTATAGGCATCAGCTTCAGTTTCCTAGCTGCTCAGAGGAGAACATGGTTGAGGGACATCACAACATCCGAGACCTTATTTGCTGTGGAGTTGCTGACAGTTCCTAATGACGATTCTTGACGTGTCTAAGCAGCCCTGACCTGTTAATTAGTGATATAAGCACCCATTCATTTTCGCTGCCCCCTCACCAAACCCTGTGTTTCATTTGACCTACTGCCACCAAACTGCCATACAGAGCTCTGAGGGCACCAAACTCTAATCCACAGCCACACATTGATGGCTTAGGTGCTGAAATTTGGTATACTCAATACTTGGCATACTCAGTTATTGGTTCATTACTGTAGAAGTTTTTAATTTTGTGTCTTAGTAAGCTGTAGGGGGAAATGGACGCCCAATAATCTTAATCAACCACCCACTCTTCCAGTTCTTCTCCCTTCCTTACTTCAATATTCAGTATTTAGAACTTTTTGCCACTCGTGTTTACACACAATGGACATTGACCTCCACATTTAACCCAACCGTGCAGTGAAACTGCTCATATACCCACTAGAGCGGCAGTTGCCCAGAGCACACTTGCCCAGATGATGGGCAGCCCTATCCACAGCGCCTGTGGAGCAGTTTGTGGTTAGATGTCTTGCTCGAGGGCACTTTAGTCGTGTCCTGTCGGTTCATGGGATTGAACCTTCCAGTAACAAGGCTGCTTCCCAAACCTCCAGCCCGAGACTGCTCCTTAATTCTTAGAACCCCCGATTCTTCTATCACCCTACAACTAAAGCACTGCAGACCTAAATGTAATGCGGTTAGTGTGCTCAACTGAACATCCATTTTTTCTTTTTTACCTTATCTCCGTCTTCTCCTGGAGGTCCCAGAGGGCCGGCAGGTCCAGGAAGACCAACGGGTCCCTGAATACCGTCTCTACCAGCAGGGCCTTGGGGTCCTTTCTCTCCCTGGTTGACAAGAAAGAGATGGAGAATGAGGTGTTAAGCGAGAACATGGTCGTCTACGGATGGTCAGACATTCCTGAAATGTTCCTACAGGTTTCTTTTTTGGTCCTGCTGTATTCTCTCTCTCCACTTTCAGAACTTTAAGGCGGTTTTTAATCTGGCACTCCGCTGACAGGCCCATAAAACCAGCATAACAACAATGCATTATGAGTCTGAGGTCTTTCCAGCCTAAAAGCTTTTAGGCTGTAGTTCGAAGACATTAACTGACAAATCCCACCGAATGTCTGCATAACTCGTCCACTGAGACGTAAACAGAGTCATTCCGGCTGTCTTGGTGTGAAAACGTTCCTGATTTTCTCTGCAGTGGTGACGGGAACCAGCGGTCAACATGTCTACAACACATATATGGCCAATATACTTATATATATATACTATCAAAACCACCTACAGGTGAACCTACACATGTCTGAGTTTATATATGGAATGTTGATGATGGCAAAATAGTGGGAAATCTTTAAAAAGAATAATTAAATAAATAATTTTCTTTGGGGACTATTTTGCCTCATGACACTCTGCATGTATCCCTCCAACATGAATAGATTTTAAGGATATAACCTTGAGTAAAACAGTGTGAGCCAACAGGCAGTGTATTCATAACCTTTTCATAATAGTAATAATAAATAATCTGGGTGTGAGCTTTTAGAGGTGGACGTCTGGTTCCATTCACCAACACTGTGACCCCCAGAATGGAGCATCTCACATGAAGCCACTTTATAATTCATTTACACAACAATCAAGTCAAAATTCAGGTTTGGATTTAGACTATGAGGCCCAGTTATAGCTCTATTTACAAACTCTAGGGTTTAATAGACGTTGTTTTGTCTAGTGGGTGATATTTAATCGACGTAACACACAAGTGTCTCACTTGTGGCAGCAAGATGACGTGCCAAAGAATACTGTTCTGTAAAAACCTGAAGCCAGCCAGAGATCCAGGCCAGAGAAAAAAGAGCAACACATTTTATGTGAAACATCCTGCTTCTGATTGACTGGATAATTAGATAATTAATTCAATCAGGCACATAAGGAGGCGCCAAACTGTGCGGCGCAAAGTCAAACGAGGGACCAAAGAGGTTAGAAACTGGGGCACAACTCACCGGTCCACCTTTCTCTCCGGCTGGGCCTGGGGGTCCCTGAGGTCCCGGTCGTCCTGGGAGTCCGGTGGGGCCTGCTGGGCCAGCTGGACCACGCTCACCGGGCGAACCCTGACAGAGAAGAAAAGAATCAATGAAATGCTGAAAATGTAAATACGGCAAATCTGGGCTGAATTGATTGAACTGAAAACACGCGAGCGGTTAAATTCGGCACGCCGACTCGACTTGATTGATCTAGATTAAAGTAATCAGAATTAATTCTCGAGCGGCAGCACCCCGAGGACAGCTGCTCGACATGCTGAGAGCTTATTGACTCGGGCACATGTGCTGAGTACGGAGTATCGATTACATAAGTCTGCTCATCCTTGTTGTATGCCACTCGAAAACCTAGTTATGGAGATACGGGCGAGAGAGATAGAGAAATAGTGAGACAGAGAGAGAGAGAGAGAGAGAGAGAGAGAGAGAGAGAGACTGACAAACCTGCGTTTGTATACTTACTGTAGGGCCCCAGTGTTGAGCAGAGGACAAAAAGGGAAAAGGAAAGAAGAGAGTGAACAAAACAGAGGTGGACAGAAAGAGAAAGAGAGAGAGAGAGAGAGAGAGAGAGAGAGAAAAGTTGGAGTTCACTTACAGCGGGTCCGGGTGGGCCTGGTGGTCCCTCGTTTCCTTTCAAACCTGCAGAGCCCTGCGGAAAGGAGATCAGTTCAGCCACGGAGAGGAGGAGGTCGGTCAGAGAAACAGCTGGACGCACTCGGACACACATTCATATTCATCCCTTTCGGGAAGTTCAAAGCAGAAATCTGCTTTCACTAAGTTCATATCATGAATATTCCAGCCGGCCGAAGTCAAGGAGAAGTTTCAGAGCTGAATCAGGATCTATGTGTTTACAGATGCGTCAGCTAGAGCAAGTTATGTAAGGCTAAGTTTAAGACGAGGAGCTGATAACTGATGAGCGAGCACATTCCTCGCAGTTCTGACGTCCACGTTGAGAAACAAAGTCAATCAAATCCCACGAAGAGACTTCCATACATAACGAATTCCCTTTTTTGGAAAGTTCTCGCAGCAGCATTAACTTTCAGCCACGTGATTTACACAAACAGTGCAGAAGTTTATGTCCGTCACAGAAACCTGGGCCTTAAACTGCTAAACTCTGGCTAATTAGCTGCACCACTTGCTAACTAGCTATACTTACTGACTCATGTGAAGCAATTTGCTGAACTGTTCCCTATTTATATATATATATATATATATATATATATATATATATATATATATATATATATAATCATGTGTAGAGTTAAACATAACTTTTTGTAAGTGTGAACTGAGGCATTAGCTAATTATCCAGCTAATTATTAGCTGAGCTAACATGAAATAGCACGGCACATTCTTCTGTGCTCATATAAATGTCTACAATCACACAGAATTATGTGTAGACTCAAACAAAGCTCTGATTTTTCTCAGTCAGGTGTGAATATTTAAGCAAAAATGCTTATACCTAAGTTGTGGAACACAGCGTTAATGTTTTTAGCATTAGCTACACGAGTAGCTTGTGTCTTACTAGGTTGTATCTTAACAAAGTACCAATTCTTGACAATAAACATACTAGAATACTATACATTACTATACATATATGCATGTAAAATGAAGAAAAATGCACTGTACTGAATATGTATATATTATAGGTATATTTATACATATTATACCTAGGTAGTTTCTAAGTACTACTGTACTATACTTTTTAGTATGTTACACATATTACTCATCATTTAACAACTGTGGGAAAGTACACTAACCCATGGCTGGATAATGCATTGAGCCTCAACTGCTTATTAGTACTGTTGTATTAAGCTTAAAATATTAAGATATGTAATATTTAATATATTTAATAGTTCAATTTCAGTGCTGAACAGCCAAAGAAGCAAACCAAGAAACAGGGAAACTGCAGACTGTGTTACTCACAACAGGGCCAGGCAGTCCTCTCTCTCCGGGGAATCCTCGCAGCCCCTGAGGACCGTCCTTTCCAGCAGGGCCGGCGGGACCTGGATCTCCCTACAGACAAATACACACATGATTGAGGGTGCGTGATTAATCAAAGTACCCAATAAAAATGTATTGATCAATTAAGCAATTAAGTGCAATCCCTGTGAAATGTCTCCTCACCTTGGCTCCCTCTTTGCCAGCAGGTCCAGGCAGACCTTGTTCACCTGGTGGTCCTGGAGGTCCAGGGTGACCTCGTTCTCCCATAGGTCCAGTCTCACCTGTTGGTCCCTGAGCAGCAAGAGATACAGTGAGAACAATTTAGTACACTGTCTGAATCTTAATGTGAACAAAGCATCATGGGTAGTGCAGTATTAAAGAGATGATTAGTCTGCCTTGACTAATCTCAATGTGAAAGATGCACTGTGGGTAATGTAGTATTAATGTGACAGTTGGTCAGCATTGACTTAATCTTAATGTGAAAGTTGCATTCTGGATAATGTATTATTAGAGAAATCATAGGTCAACACTGCATTAATCTCAATGTGACAGATGCATTGTATGAAAAGACGCATTGTGGGTAATGTAGTGTTGGCGTAATGACTAGTCAGCCCTTACTCGGGTATCAATGTGAAAGATGCATTGTGGGTAATGTAGTGTTAGCGTAATGACTAGTCAGCCCTACCTGGGTATCAATGTGAAAGATGCATTGTGGGTAATGCAGTGTTAGCATGTACCTGGGTATCAATGTGAGAGGTGCATTGTGGGTAATGTAGTGTTAGCATGTACCTGGGTATCAATGTGAGAGGTGCATTGTGGGTAATGTAGTGTTAGCGCAATGACTAGTCAGCCCTACTCGGGTATCAATGTGAAAGATGCATTGTGGGTAATGTAGTGTTAGCATGTACCTGGGTATCAATGTGAAAGATGCATTGTGGGTAATGTAGTGTTAGCATGTATCTGGGTATCAATGTGAAAGATGCATTGTGGGTAATGTAGTGTTCGCGTAATGACTAGTCAGCCCTAGTCAGGTATCAATGTGAAAGATGCATTGTGGGTAATGCAGTGTTAGCATGTACCTGGGTATCAATGTGAAAGATGCATTGTGGGTAATGCAGTGTTAGCATGTTGACTGGTCAGCCCTACCTGGGTATCAATGTGAAAGATGCATTGTGGGTAATGTAGTGTTAGAGTGATGACTGGTCAGCCCAACCTGGGCATCAATGTGAAAGATGCATTATGGGTAATGTAGTGTTAGCATGTTGACTGGTCAGCCCTACCTGGGTATCAATGTGAAAGATGCATTGTGGGTAATGTAGTGTTAGAGTGATGACTGGTCAGCCCTACCTAGGTATCAATGTGAAGGGTGCATTGTGGGTAATGCAGTGTTAGCATGTACGTGGGTATCAATGTGAAAGATGCATTGTGGGTAATGTAGTGTTAGCATGTTGACTGGTCAGCCCTACTCGGGTATCAATGTGAAAGGTGCATTGTGGGTAATGTAGTGTTAGTGTAATGACTAGTCAGCCCTACTCGCGTATCAATGTGAAAGATGCATTACGGGTAATGCAGTGTTAGCATGTACTTGGGTATCAATGTGAAAGATGCATTGTGGGCAATGTAGTACTAGGGATGTGATTGGACGGCACTGTCTGAATCTCAATCTGAGTAATACAGTATTAGACTGGTCAGCATTTCCTGGACCTCACTATGAATGGCATGTGGGAAATCGGTCACAGGACACTCAATTTCTGTGTAAAAGCTTTTCCCAAAAAGAGCTCCTCAGGTATCGACAGAGACCTTTCCCGCTAAAGTTCTGTCGAAATTAATAATATTACTGACGCGTCCGTATCCGTCCACTGCTTGCTCTCAGAGATGCTGACTGCTGCTCTTTCCATTTCACGCAGACCTAATGCGCATGTAAATCAGCACTTAAAAATGCGACAAAGGTCTAAAGCTATGAAGTCTGTGTGCGTGTGTGTGTGTGAGTGTGTGTGTGTTTCCTCACACCTGTGTGTGGGTGCCTCTTTGAGCCGCTACCCACCTCGACATTAGCATAAAGACCTGAATCTGTTTGCTCATGAATAATTCATGAGCTGCTTTAGCTTTAACATCTAACAGCATAAACAGCGGCGTGTCGGGAGAGAGGATAAACCAAAACGCTGCTTCTTAAGGACAATTTTACAGGTCTAGTGACCTCTAATGACCCCTAACGACCTTATACATATTCATGACGTGCCACAAAAACTCGGTGCTAAGAGAGAGAGAAAGACAGCGAATGTCAATTTGTGATGCAGGCATTAGTGCACTGGATGATGTTGCGGGGCGGCCCAGTACATCATCTACACTGAATTTAAATGCATTGATTTGAAAGTGATATAGTGGGTTTGTGGCTGCTCACCTGAGGGCCCAGAACTCCTGGTGGTCCGGGAGGTCCAGTCTTGCCTTGGAAACCCTGAAGAGAGGACGAGAACAACATCCAGTTTTGTTAGCTGTCTTTTTAACCCTATCTATGATAATATAATATAATATAACTCTGGTTAGACGTGGCCGTTCGGCTCAGCAGTTCAGTTACCAATAGAACCGAACTCTGGCTGATGATTTGCTCATATAAAGCATGGACGCTCAAGTTTGTGCAGTCATTTCAAAGACTTTTTAACATTTTGCCATCAAATTATACTGATAAAATAGGTCTGTATAGGAACTTTTATGGCCAAAAACACCCACAAATGAGGCCCTTAAGGTCCAATTTTCCAACTTAAATGAGTTTTACAGGTACACTGAGGGCCCATTTGTATAGATAGTGGTACAGATTTTTTTAAATATACATTTATATAAAGTTAAAAGTTTTAAATAGAGAGATAAAGGTTATACAATGTAAAAGCAATTCACTTAATATAGTATTTATTATTTATAATGTATTTATAATTAAAATATGAACATAGTGTAAAATATTCCCCCATTAAAGGTACTTAGCTCGTATTCAGTGCTAGTTTAGTACGTATGTATGAACATGTGGTGACTTCATTTCACTGTGTTATGCACGATCCTTCATTTCTAAGTAGCTTTTTAATTAAAACAAAGCTAATTTCTACTAGCGCCCTTATGGGTTTTTCTGTGTTACGTTAGCACCAAGCTAACAGTGCTGCCCTTTTACGCTCTCACGCATTTTTAAGCTTGTAAGACATCCAACAGATATAGTCTCTACTTTGCAGGTTTGCAGTATCTTGCAGTAAATGGTTCAACTTGAAGGGCAATTCCACCTAATTTTTTTCCAAAGCATAATTCAACAGTAAAAATGTAAACAGAGAGCTTCTTTTTTATGATACTATTATAAAGGTTTAGGCCTTATGTATTTTATCAATATCCAAAATGTTCATCATAGAGAGGTCCATCCAGGCCCCTCTGAGTCTAAACAGCCCCCATATGTTCCCACATTTACAGTGTTGCGTATAAACACACGTGTGGGTTCACTGGTGGGTTTTAAAAGTAAATCAAATGACTATACTTGATGACTTGGTGATCTCTGGTTACAGTCACCACCACTGTATGGAACATCTGAGTCTCTACAATCAAGAATTATACATCAAAGCTCTATGAATGGCTGTTTACACCTCAACAATAGAATAACGTGCAAATTTTGAAAAATTGATGGACCTGCCCTTTAAAGCCTATGTTATATTATAGGCAATTAAGTTCTTTCACACAGGTGTGCTTGAGTGAAAGTTTTCAGGTGATGTTAAGCTGATGAGGTCTTTAGAGAACAATAAGCTTGAGAGATCCTCACCGTCTCTCCTCTCTGGCCAGGGTGTCCGGGCAGTCCATCTTTTCCTGCTGGTCCCTGAAAGAAGGAGCAAGTGTTGGAGGGTTAACGGAGAGGATGGCCCAGAGAACGAAGGGATGAAGGAATAGATAGAGGTAGATGGGGAGGAACACATTAAGATGCAGTCAGTTCTTCTTATTTCTCTGAGCAACTTAAAATAATAATATATATATATATATATATATATATATATTTTTTTTTTTTTATTGATTTCACTCACAGGGGGTCCTTTCGGTCCTGGGAATCCAGTTGGTCCCTGAGGTCCAGTCAGACCCTGCAGTGCACAGACATAAACACATGATCAGTAAACCTCATCAATAAGTGATGATTAATAAACAGCAAGAGATTCTTAGAATATTAGGGGTCCGTACCCGTTCACCAGGAGGTCCTGGGGGTCCGTCGCTTCCTGAGTTGCCCTGTGTGGAGGAAGGTGAAAGAAAGAGGTCACGAAAAGATAAATTTAATCTAAGTTTAAGCTCAGATTTCAGGACACGTCTTACACTGGGCCTGGCCACAATATAAAAGGGAAAGTTCAGCAAATTGTCAAATTTTAAGATTTTTATTTTTCAGCCTTATTTGAACAGGACATCTGCTGTTAACATGTGTGTGAAATTTTTATGGTGAATGGACCAATAGGAATGCTCCAAAATAGCTTGGAAAACATTCCGGTTCCATTGACTTACATTGAAAGTAAAGCCAGTTTTTGGCCTCTCCTGTAAAGTTGGCTAAATACTCTTTTCCTCTATCGATTTTTAAACATATCTTTGTTTGTTGTTCATAATCTTAGACGCCAGACACGTCCCAGCTAATCTGGATGAATTTGATCTTTGGATGAACTTTCTATTTAACATGCAACATAGAGTCGTTTACCTTTGGTCCTGCTTTCCCTGTGGGACCCCTCGGTCCTCTCTCTCCTCGAGGGCCCTGTAGAGAGAGAGATAAAGTCAGAGATTGAGAGAGAGTGAGAGAGAGTGAGAGATACAGATGCACAGTTCAGCACTGGATCCTATGTATATTGGACTCTATATTATATATTTCTATATGTTACAGTCACAGTGATGATCTTACAGTAGGTCCACGCTGTCCTCGTGGTCCAGGCTTTCCTGCTGTTCCCTGCAAACACAGAGAGGACATAAACTGTTATAATAAAATAAGGACTATTACAACAATGATGTTGTGCTATTACATTATTTATAGCTGCTTTCATACATTAAAACACAGCTGAAATTGCTTTGCACTCATAAAATCAAAAGAAAACTATAAGGAGAGAAATAAAAATGTGGTAAACTAATAATAATCAAATGTGCAGAACAAAGGAGGCGTACTCAACTACAGCAGCTGTAACTCATTTATATTTAACATTGTCTACATTAATGAAACATAATGCAAGCAACAACATCTGTAGATTAAAGGGCCCATATCCCACGTTTATTCACTTTTTTAACCATCCTTTAGAAACATATAGTGTTATTGTGTCTTTAAAGGGCTCATATCCCTCTTTTTTCTGTATTTACTTTCTCTACTTCAAGCTAACTAACAACATTTGTGTGGTTTATATGTTAAACATGACCATAGATCATTTTTACCTGACCAGTTTTTAGCCTCTCACTAATAGGCGGGCCGTGGTCCAGACCCTGACTGGACAGTGTTTATTTATTTATTTATTTATTTATTGACCATTCTGTTTATTGGGTTAACAAGATACAAATGTTGAAACAGTCGTGACCAACGTATACATCACTCAGCAGTTTCTCCCAAAATACATCTAAGACGTAATCCAAATCTACCCAATACAATTACAACCCTAATGCCCACCCTCGTCCACCCACGCCCCCCCCTCACCCACCCGGTCACTTGGTATGCTCCTAAACTAAATGAAACACACAAAAATCTTGAACAATAGAAGTAAAAAGTAAATAAATCAAAAATCCAAAGACCGTTATGACTCTAGGAGGAATGATACGGGCCCTTTATGACTGATATATGTAAATCTCCTTAAAACGTATAACTTTAGAGAGAGAGAGAGAGTGGGCGGGGCTAAAATGCTGTAGCCTGGATAGGTGGGTATATGTAAATGTGTTTGTTCCTGTGACATCACAGAAACAGCCAATTCAAAGCAAGCTGGTTTTGCAAATACATGATATGGGCCCTTTAAGACTGATTTATGTAAATGAGCTCTATTAGCTGATCTATATTGTAAGAGCCACATCAGAGAGAGTGGGCGGGGCTAAACTGCTGTAAAGTTTTTTTTTCACGCTGCAACTTGTGTGGCCAATGTTCTAGAGTCTGTTCATTTTTGAAAATATGTAAACATATTAGTGGATATTTGTAAATATGTATTTGTGACATCAGAAAAAGCAGTGAATTCTAAACGAGCTGTGATAACAGCCAACAACAAGTGAGGAAGATGTGTGTTTCTATTATATGGGCTCTTTAAAAATAGACTTCCACACAATAATAATTATTATTATTATTATTATTATAATTATAATATTAATAATAATAAAAGAGTCTTCAGTTCTGTTTCTTTTTCTCTTCTGCTCATCGGACAGCTTGTGACTGGTCTGTTAGAACCCAGTCACACAGCTGACCAGTGGAAACTGGTTTGCTCATTTCATTTCTAATAAACTTTTCTTTCTTTTCTCTATCAGTTCTTCATGAAAAACAGACAGACATCAGAGATAATTAGACTTCACTCCTTTCTTTCCGAGAACGCATACATGGCCTTCATTATCCAGCATCAGAGAAAATATCCAGATTAATTCAGAAACAAAGATGAACATTTGGAAAAAGTGGTGGGAAGGAAAACAAGCGGCTTCATGAATAGTAACGAGGAGGGAGACGAGTGTGCTAAGACTAGCGCTGCGTGAGTCCGTGCGTGTGTAATGACGCGGGACGATAAGAAGCTTTGTCTAATAACGTTTATGTGCGGATTGTCTCTGTGATGGTGACAGACTAGCGCTCTCAGTTCAAACGTAATGAACTGGAATTAAACATTAGAGCAACGTGTGCCGTGCCGCTGCCTCATCGCGCGTCTGATAAAAGGATAACGGCCGTGAAAAAGAGACAAAAACACATCACAGACCCGCCCCTCGCTCGTCCCGGGGGAGAGCCGTGAGAACTCTCTCGCTCATGTTCGCATTTCTTGCTGGTTTGTTTGCTTTTTGTTGCTGACCTGCTTGTTAACCGGTGCACGATTAGAACTGAGCCTGAAAGCGGAGGTACAGTCCGTATCCAGCCAACTGGACTTCACAATCTCTGTCCACTTTATTGGAAACACCTACCTTGTGCTTATACTAACTGGCCACTTTATTAGAAACACCCACCTTGCACTTTCACTAACTGGCCCCTTTATTAGAAACATCTAACTTGTGCTTATACCAACTGGCCACTTTATTAGAAACATCTAACTTGTGCTTATACTAACTGGCCACTTTATTAGAAACACCCAGCTTGTGCTTCCACTAACTGGCCACTTTATTAGAAACATCTACCTTGTGCTTCCACTAACTGGCCACTTTATTAGAAACACCTACCTTGCGCTTATACTAACTGGCCACTTTATTAGAAACATCTAACTTGTGCTTATACTAACTGGCCACTTTATTAGAAACACCTACCTTGTGCTTATACTAACTGGCGACTTTATTAGAAACATCTACCTTGTGCTTATACTAACTGGCCACTTTATTAGAAACACCCAGCTTGTGCTTCCACAAACTGGCCACTTTATTAGAAACATCTACCTTGTGCTTATACTAACTGGCCACTTTATTAGAAACATCTAACTTGTGCTTATACTAACTGGCCACTTTATTAGAAACACCCAGCTTGTGCTTCCACTAACTGACCACTTTATTAGAAACACCCAGCTTGTGCTTCCACTAACTGGCCACTTTATTAGAAACATCTACCTTGTGCTTCCACTAACTGGCCATTTTATTAAAAACACCTACCTTGTACTTCCACTCTCTGGCCACTTTATTAGAAACACCCACCTTTGCTTATACTAACTGGCCACTTTATTAAAAACACCTAACTTGTGCTTTTACTAACTGGCCACTTTATTAAAAACATTCCTTGTACTTCCACAAACTGACCACTTTATTAGAAACACTCACAGTGTGCTTATACTTACTGGCCACTTTATTAGAAACATCCACCTTGTACTTCCACTAACTGGCCACTTTATTAGAAACACCTTCCTTGTGCTTTCACTAACTGGCCACTTTATTAGAAACACCCACCTTGTACTTCCACTAACTCGCCACTTTATTAGAAACACCTACCTTGTACTTTTACTAACTGGCCACTTTATTAGAAACACTCCTTGTACTTCCACTAACTGGCCACTTTATTAGAAACACCTACCTTGTATTTGCACTCACTGGCCACTTTATTAGAAACACTCACATTGTGGTTATACTCACTGGCCACTTTATTAGAAACACCTACCTTGTGCTTATACTAACTGGCTACTTTATTAGAAACACCTTCCATCTACTTACACTAACTGGCCACTTTATTGGAAACACCCGTATTTAATCCTACAGTGTATTGAGTATTGATGGAGAGAGATGAATGACCACACAGTTCTGATAACATTCCACATCACTGACACATCTGTATGAGATTTAATCTCTGCCGTACCCTTGTGCCCTTCTCTCCATTGGCTCCTGGGAATCCCTGGAATCCTTGAGAACCCTGCAGGAGAGAGAGAGACAGAGAGAGAGAGAGAGAGAGAGAGAGAGAGAGAGAGAGAGGAACATAGAGAGAGAGAGAGAGAGAGAGAGGAACATAGAGAGAGAGAGAGAGAGAGAGAGAGAGAGAGAGGAACATAGAGAGAGAGAGAGAGAGAGAGGAACAGAGAGAGGGAGAGAGAGAGAGAGAGGAAAAGAGAGAGGGAGAGAGAGAGAGAGAGAGAAAGGAACAGAGAGAGAGAGAGAGAGAGGAACAGAGAGAGGGAGAGAGAGAGAGAGAGGAACAGAGAGAGAGAGAGAGAGAGAGAGAGAGAGAGGAACAGAGAGAGAGAGAGAGAGAGAGAGAGAGAGAGAGAGAAAGAGAGAGAGAGAGAGAGAGAGAGAGAGAATGTGTTCACATGTCTATCAAAGAGCAGGAGAAGGGCTGGGAGGTGAGGAGGAGAAGAAAGTGCTGCTACAGCAGGGCATTCTGGGTCACGTCTGAGTGGAGTGCTGACAGCACAGAGCATTATGGGTAAATCCGATTAGCTTTGATCAAAAAGTTCAAACTTCTAACACACACACACACACACACACACACACACACACACACACACACACACACACACACACATTTTACTTATGAATAATAAGTAACTCAGGGGAGGTGGTGTTGGTGTGGGGGGGTGTATTTACCTTTGGACCCTGCCTTCCAGGATAACCCGGCAATCCAGGAACACCAAGTTTACCCTAAACAACAAACAAACAAACAAAAACAAAACATCAGTTTTCATAAGAGACAGAGAGAGAGAGAGAGAGAGAGAGAGCAGGAGAGAGAGAGAGAGCAAGAGAGAAAGAGAGAGCAAGAGAGAAAGAGTGAGAGAGCAGAGATGAACCACTGAGAGAGGAGAAAGAAGAGAAGGAAAGGGAGAGCAAGAGAGAGGGATGAGAGCTGAGGAGAGGGAGAATAGAGAAAGAGAGACACACACAGAGAAGAGAGAGAGAGAGAAGATTGTAAGACTATAACACACCTTCTCTCCTGATGGTCCTAAGGGTCCGGCATCTCCGGGGAGACCAGTTCTTCCTTTAGGACCCTCGGGACCGTCCTCTCCTCGGGGTCCAGCGGCTCCAAGTTCCCCCTAAAACACATCAGACACATCAGAACCAGAAACCCCTGCTCTTCATCAGCACACAGCATCCTCAGCTCACTCCTCTCTTCTGTTTCACTACCACTCCTCTCTTCTGTTTCACTATCACGCCTCTCTTCTGTATCACTATCACTCCTGTCTTCTGTTTCACTATCACTACTCTCTTCTGTTTCACTATCACTCTTCTCTTCTGTTTCACTATCACTCATCTCTTCTGTTTTACTATCACTCCTCTCTTCTGTTTCACTATCACTACTCTCTTCTGTATCACTATCACTCCTCTCTTCTGTTTCACTATCACTCCTCTCTTCTGTTTCACTATCACTCATCTCTTCTGTTTCACTATCACTCCTCTCTTCTGTTTCACTATCACTCCTCTCTTCTGTTTCACTATCACTCCTCTCTTCTGTTTCACTATCACTACTCTCTTCTGTTTTCACTATCACTCCTCTCTTCTGTTTCACTATCACTCCTCTCTTCTGTTTCACTATCACTCCTCTCTTCTGTTTCACTATCACTCCTCTCTTCTGTTTCACTACCACTCCTCTCTTCTGTTTCACTATCACTACTCTCTTCTGTTTCACTATCACTACTCTCTTCTGTTTCACTATCACTCCTCTCTTCTGTTTCACTATCACTCCTCTCTTCTGTTTCACTATCACTCCTCTCTTCTGTTTCACTATCACTCCTCTCTTCTGTTTCACTATCACTTTTGTTTAGGGTCTGTTCTGTTTTACTATCACTCATCTCTTCTGTTTCACTATCACTCATCTCTTCTGTTTCACTATCACTCATCTCTTCTGTTTCACTATCACTCCTGTCTTCGAATTTTTACATATCCAATTACTAAACAACCAATTATTAAATATCCAATTACTAAACAACCAATTATTAAATATCCAATTATTAAATACCCGATTATCTAGAAATATGTTACATCATTTTATTTGCCAGGATATCCTGTTCTTCAGTAAAGTGTGTGTGTGTCTGGTGATAATTAAATCTGGTGGGTGTGTGTGTGTGTGTGTGTGTGTGTGTGTGTGTGTGCGAGGAAGGTGAGGGCTCTGGCACCCAAAATCTGTCATCTTATAGGACGTAATGGGTGAAGACAGACTGAGGACATCAGCAGACTGTGTGTGTGTGTGTGTGTGTGTGTGTGTGTTCCTCTCAGAGCAGGAGGAGGAAGTGTGTTTGCTCATTACTCGTAATCACACACTTCAGAAAAATGTCAACACAACAGCCATCCATCAAATCGATCAGGTTGTGTAAAGGTTACATCCCCTCGGAGCTGTTACGCGTGAGTGTGTGTGTGTTTGTGTGTGTTTGTGTGTGTTTGTGTGTGTGAGTGTGTGTGTGTGTGTGTGTGTGAGTGTGGAACGAGGGAATCTGACAGTTTGTGTCCGCAGTGACTCTAAAGCCACAGTGACATCAGAACTCAGTGTTTCTGTACAGAGTTACTGATTGAAACGTCTGATCAGCGAGCAGAACCGAGTGACTGACTGCAGAACTTGGTTCTTTGGTTTTGTTCTAGGGGTTTAATATAGGATTTCTATGGTATTCCAGGTGGTGCTCAGGGTTTAATATGGAATTTCTATGGTATTCCAGGTGGTTGCTCAGGGTTTAATATGGAATTTCAATGGTTATCTAGGTGTTTGGTATAGGGTTACTAGGTGGTTGGCTACAGTTTATCTTAGGTGGTTGCTAAGGTGTTGTAGTATGTCTGGTTGCTAGGGTGCTGTTCATGAGCTGAACTGGCAGTCAAGGTGGTTTCTAGTTGGTAGTTGTTGCTGTGTAATTCCAGGTGACTGCTAAGTGGTGACAGTTGGTGGCTGCTAGTTGGTTGCTATGATATTTTAGGTAGTTGTCCAAGGAGTTGCTATGTGGCTGCTAGGTTTTTGTTAT
Organism: Megaleporinus macrocephalus; assembly: GCA_021613375.1. Classification (NCBI taxonomy): domain Eukaryota; kingdom Metazoa; phylum Chordata; class Actinopteri; order Characiformes; family Anostomidae; genus Megaleporinus; species Megaleporinus macrocephalus. The sequence continues at coordinate 37,325,550 of CM038717.1, forward strand.
GGTATCCCTTGGTGGTTTCTAGGTGGTTGGTGGCCTATAGAAAGATGGCTCTATAGTGGTTGCTAGGATACTGCTCAGGCCTTACACACAATGTGTGGTACACACAGTGGTTCTTTGCAGTTAAGTAGATGGCTGCTATGGTCTTCCAAGTGGTTGCTAAGTTACTGATGAATGATAGCTATGGTCTCTTAGGTGGTTGTTAGGTTACAGCAAAGTAATTGCTATGGTCTCCCAAGTGGTTGCTAAGTTATTGATGAAAGATAGCTTTGGTCTCTTAGGTGGTTGTTAGGTTACAGCGAGATGATTGCTATGGTCTCCCAAGTGGTTGCTAAGTGACTGATGGGTGCTTGTTATGGTCCCAGATGGTTGCTAGCTTATTGCGAGATGATTGCTATGGTCTCCCAGGTGGTTGCTAGGGTGTTACTAGTGTATGGGTAGTCATGGTGACATAAGAGGGATGCACAGCAATTTCTGGAGCATACCTGCGTTCACTGATAGAGAAACAGTCCCTATGTGGGAAACTTGTGTCCAATCAAAACTGCTGCTTACAAACACATCGCTGACCACCGTACACTATGAGGGTGGTCCTGAATGTTTTGGTGGTCTGTTTCCACATGTAGACTGTGTGGATCGGGGAGTGTATGATGCATTTTGAAAACTTCCACAGTGTTTACATGGAATATCAAACTCTTTTGTTTCTAAGAATGAAGAACAGGCTACGGGGTTAACTGAGCACGCGTCAACAATGAAAAGATAAAAGGGTTTCAATCATTCCAGCTGCAGCGGCAGGTTTATTTCTGGGCCGATCCAGACACAGGCCGCACGCTCCTCTCGGCGTTCCGCACACTAACCTGACAGATACGGCGCTGCAGTGGAGGCTTCTTTTTGGGTCAGGTACACATTATGCACCCGTCTGTTGATCTCAGTCTGGCAGGCCTATCTTATAGTCTGGCACACATACCTACCGCTGTTGAACTGAGCTGTAGGCAAACACCTCTAAGGCTGCAGGTGTAGTAGCGTCAGGTACACGAGGGGCTCGGCAAGCAACGACAACAACGTGCCGAAAGTAAACAATGTCTCACCCTGTCACCCTTGATACCCATGTCTCCTTTAAAGCCGGGGAAGCCATCTTCTCCCTGAGGGAGAGTGAGAGAGAGAGAGAGAGAGAGAGAAAGAGTGAGATATTCAGGAAAGACACACAATCAGCCTTACTGTCACATATTCGTCTGGAAAAGTTTACGATCTGATTTCCGCCGATAGTTGGGTAAAGAAAGCTGTTGCCACAGCCAACGGTTGTGCTGCGGAGGGAGCCAGACGGCCGACGCCCGTGTGCTAACACCAGCCGCGAGAGAGGGAGGAGGATGACTGATGACGCAGCCAGGACAATCTACTATGCCTTACATTTGATCCCGGTGGCTGAGCTGCCGAGCGAGAGGGGGGGCGGAGCATGTTCGTGCTTCTATTAAATGATGCAAGCATAAACCCCACCAATTAGCATACAGCTAAATGCTAACGTAACATATCCATGTTGCTCAGTAATCTCAAATCAGACTTTCTGACACTGTACGACTCTAAATCTGTATGTTGGCATTTTTATAGATAACCGTTCATAAACAGTTTACATATAATTAGGATATAATTGGCCAGATTCCTGTTTTTAAAATAAAAATAAAATTTTAGGCTTTTTTAATGACTTTGCTTATAGTTTCCTGCATTGTGAAGCGTTTAGCATAGTTTTTTCCACAGTACAGGACCAGGTTGATCATTTTCTATTATAATAAACGACTCGTATTAAGATATTTTCTTTAATAATATAGCATAGTTACGGTGAGGTTGGCATATAGTATTACAGGACACGACAACTGAGAGTTAAAAAGGTGTAAACATTTTAATACATCGGTTTTACACTGAATTTCTACACATTTCATTGAGTTGTTTGCAATGCTGTATTGTTTTTTGGCGTTGCCAGATATTAGAATAACGTGTTATTTGCTGTAAATGTCTATAAAATGTACTTTGGCATTTTAAAACTGAATGTCTGGAATATTCTGTGCAAATACAGTGCAAAACATAATAAACATAAAAAAATAATGTACATTTACAGAAAATCACAGGCTATTGAACTGCACTGCTTTTATAGTTATTCCAACACAGTCATCTAGTGGTGACTACAGAGCGGAATTACTGTTATTTACTGTTAATATAGATCAGTATATTACTGTGAAAGTATATACTTGTTTTGTACATCTAATTTATATTTATACACATTATTAAAAAAAAAAAAAAACTATGCTAACGTTCATTTTGGCTATGGGGTTTGTAATAGTATGTTAGCACTAAGCTAACAGAGATGCGCATGAGAGTGTTCTTGTACTAGTAAAACTAATGAAGCCTTATGCAGGCAAAGAAACCCTATCCCACACATTCGGACCATCCCTGTCGCCATAGAAACGGCTATTTGTGGCGCCTCCTCGCTCATGCTTTCACTGGCTAGAACTTTATAATGCGATAACAAAGGAATCGGAAGTTACGGGCTTTTCAAAGATCTATTTTTGGGTAAAGTCTGAATTTTTCTGTTGAGAATGTTGAAAAAATAAAATAACAATAAAAGACAGAAATGCATTAAAGCTCAATGAACCTTTTCACCCTTGTTTCCTTTCAGCCCACGAACGCCATCAGCACCCTAGAGAGAGAGAGAGAGAGAGAGAGAGAGAGAGAGAGAAAAGATTATACATCACACCAAATGTACTGATTGTATAAGCTGCTTAAACACCTCCTTAATCCCCCCAAACACCTCCTTAATCCCCACAAATGCCTCCTGAATCCCCCCAAAACCCATGTGGAACCCCGCAAGCCTCTCCCAAATCCCCCAAACTCTTTCTGAAACCCCACATGGCTCTGGAATCCCCCAAAACCCTCTACTGAATGCCCCTTTTAAATCCACCAAACCCCCCCTGAAACCCTGAAACCCCACTTAACCCCCCTAAAACCTCTTGCTAACCCCCAAATGGTTCCGAAACCCCCTCAAACCCCCCCAAGCCCGTCAAAATCCCCTAAACCCCGGCTACTCTACCCAAACATCTCTTACATCTTCCAAACCCCCTAAACCTGTGGTGAACCCCCAAATCCCTACAAGCCTTGACTGCATACCCTAAGCCCATGCTGCATACCTCTCCAAACCCCTCCTGCACCCCCTAACCTTTCTGAGCCCCCAAACAACTCCTACATCCCCCAAACCCCTGTTGCATTTTCCAAACCCTGCTAACCCCCTAAACCCCTGGTGAACACACCCCCACCACCACCACCAAATCCCTACTACACCTTTCCCTTAGCCCCAAACCTTGGCTGCACACCCTAAGCCCATGCTGCACACACCTCCTTCACCCCCCAACTCCAAACCCCTCCAGCCCACTCCCCTCCAGTCTAAGCAGGGTTCCAGAAGAGCTGAAGCTTTGCTCTAATCTACCCCAGTGCAGAGCGGAGTCAGGACGAGGGGTCGAGCTCAGAATCTAAGCCTAACCTACACTGCTAATGAAACACTGGAGGTCTGGAAAACCCCCGACGCCGTACGATCAACTGCTCCCAGAAAAACATCCAAAACATCTAATTAGAGCAGAAATGTGTTTACTCCACGCATCTACACAGCCTTGAGTGAGCGTTGCGTTAGCCCCCCAGTGTAAAGCGAATGCTTTCCTAACACTATTACACACTTATGACTATTTCACCACATAGGATTACTCAAAATAAGTCTAATGAATCAGAAACGACACTAAAAATAACCAAAGTTAGGCTAAATAATCGCATACCGAGCCCTGAAAGAACAAATCAAACAATAATTCACTGTAGGCTGAGAGTGGGTGGTCTTTAAGGGGTGTTGTGGCTATAACCACAGTTTAAAAAACACATTAAATTGATTATTAATTATAAGAACTAAACCCAAATACAGAACAACAGCTTCGATCACGGCCCGGCCAATCAGATCGAAGAACTGTAACCGTATATGTTACGATGCTGAGTTTCATTGATGAATCAGAACCAAAGGCTGATACCGTTCCAAACTAGACCAGTACAGCCAATCAGGCGAGAGCTTACCTTCACACCTCTGGGTCCAGGATAGCCGATTGGTCCCTGAGCACCAGGGGGTCCCTAAAAGAGAGAGAGACAGAGATAGAGAGAGAGATAACATGTTTATACACAGACACTGCATATATGAAGATACTGATATTTGGATAATCAGATCAGAGAGAAAGCAGAATGTAAACAAGAGAAGAAGAAGAAGAAGAAGAAGAAGAAGAAGAGAAAACATCATCATGATCATTCTTACCATGTTTCCTTTCTCACCGGACGGACCCTCCTTTCCTGGGTGACCCTGTGAGCAAGTTAAAGGCATCATAGCAAATGAGCTCATTTCTTAAAGACCCTCTAAACATTCTTTAAACATAACCAGATGTTTTATTCTGCTCCAGAAATAATTCCATACCTCTTACTCTCTAGTTTTGATCAATCTGGGTGGGTGTGTCTAAACAGTTTATGTTATTTTGTCTTTATATGTTTTGGGCTGCAGAAAGTGAAAGTCTGACTTTGTATCATGGAAAAATGACTTTTGACAATAAATGGCTTTGGGTTGTTGTCCCTGGATGCCAATAACAGCACTTACAGTTGTCCAGGGCAGCTCTAGCAGCTCACTTTCTATATACATTACTGTCTCAACACGTTAACTGTCTAAGCTATCTCACAATAATGACGTGTCCCTCTCAGAGAGACATTATCGGCCACTTCTGGACTGCACAGTTTTCTGCTCTCTCTCTCCCCCGCTCTCTCTCTTCTCTCTCCCTCCCTCTCCCTCTTTCTCTCTCTCCCCCGCTCTCTCTCTTTCCCTCTTCTCTCTCCCGCACTCTCTCTCTCCCTCCTCTCTCTATCTCTCTCTTCCCCGCTCTCTCTTTCCTTCTTCTCTCTCCCTCTTTCTCTCATCCGCTCTCTCTCTCCCTCTTCTCTCTCCCTTTTTCTCTCTGTCCCTCTTCTCTCTTTCTCTCTCTCTCCCTCTTTCTCTCTCCGCCGCTCTCTTTTTCCCTCTTCTCTCTCTCCTGCTCTCTCTCTCTACCTCTTCTCTCTCCCTCTCTTCTCACTGTCTCCCCCGCTCTCTCTCTCTCCCCCGCTCTCTCTCTTTCCCTCTTCTCTCCCTCCTCTCTCGCCCTCTTTCTCTCTCCCCCGCTCTCTCTTTCCCTCTTCTCTCTCCCTCTTTCTCTCTCTCTACCTCTTCTCTCTCTCTCTTTCCCTCTTCTCTCTCTCTCCCCTCCACTCTCTGTCTCCCTTTCTCTCTCTCTTCTCTCTCTCTGTCTCCCCCGCTCTCTCTCTCTCTTTCCCTCTTCTGTCTCCTGCTCTCTCCTCTCTGTCTCTCTCTTCTCTCTCTCTCCCTCTTCTTTCTCTGTCTCCCCCGCTCTCTCTCTCTCTCTTTCCCTCTTCTGTCTCCTGCTCTCTCTCTCTCTCTCCCTCTCTCTCTCTTGCTTTGTGTCTTGCTCTCTCGCCCCCTCTCTCTCACTCTGTTTAGGATCCAGCAGGTGTTTTTTCCCCCCGTTATCATCTGCCATCCTCGTCTCTACACCTGCTGGACTGGGAAACACCTGCTCGACGCACACTGGGAGCAATCCATGTGCGCGTGTGTGTGTGTGTTTGTGTGTGTGTTTGTGTGTGTGTGTTTGTGTGTGTTTATACAGCTCGAACTCACGGGAGGTCCATCAGCTCCTGGCATGCCTGGCAGTCCTGGTTTCCCTGTTGGACCCTGCGGAGAGAAAAAAAACTTTAATATCAAACACAGACACAGAGCACCGTTACAGAACAACACAGCCCGAATTATAAAAACACAGAACAAACAAAACACATAAAAGCAACACGGGACTCACGCGGGCTACGTCCTAATTACCTGTGTGCACCTGTTCCTGACAGCTAAAAACAAAACACTACACTACTCCTTTTCCTTACAGGACAATGTTGCTTAATATCTTCATATAATGACTAATTTTCTCATAATTAAGACTTAACTATCACTAAATAACGACTTCATCTGCAGCTCAGATTAATGACTTATTATTACTGTGTAATATTATGTTTTCATTTGATTAAAAATGTGGACATTAAGATGAAACCGTGCTTATACACTAAAATATTGAGTTATTTTATCATTTTTTTATTTAAGCAAATTATTCTGAGGAAATAAGCCGTTTTCACAAGACGCTAAGTTACAACATTTAGAGAGAATTCGTCATTCTGTCAACATTTTTACATTAAAAGTCACATTTTTGAGAAAATGTGACACCGTTTGAACACAGAAAGTCAAAATTTAGAGAAGAAAATTCAACATTCCAATACAGAAAGTTACAATTAGTAAAATAAGTTTTTTCAACATAAAATTTAGAGGGACTAAGTGAACAAAATAAGAAAAAAAAAAGAAAACAAGTCAATATTTCAATACAGGAAGTTAATGTCAGTGAAGTTGTTTCAACAAAGAAAGTCAAAGTCTAGGGTAAATAAGTCAACATTTCAACATAATCAAAGTTTAGGGCAAATGAGTCAATATTTCAACACAGTAAGTCAAAGTTTAGGGTAAACAAGTCAACATTTCAAAATAGTAATTCAAAATCTAAGGTAAAAAAGTCAGAAAGTCACAATTTAGGGTAAATAAGTCAACATTTCAACATAGAAAGTCACAATTTGGGGTAAATAAATCAACATTTCAACATAGTAAATCAAAATGTAGGGTAAATAAGTCAACATTTCAACATAGTAAGTCAGAATTTAGGGTAAATAAGTCAACATTACGACATAGCAAATCAGAATTTAGGGTAAATAAGCCAACATTTCAACATAGTAAGTCAGAATTTAGGGTAAATAAGTCAACATTTCACCATAGAAAGTCACAATTTAGGGCAAATAAGTCAACATTACGACATAGCAAGTCAGAATTTAGAGTAAATAAGCCAACATTTCAACATAGTAAGTCGAAATTTACATTAAATAAGTCAACATTACAACATAGTAAGTTGTAATTTAGGTTAAATAAGTCAACATTACAACATAGTAAGTCAGAATTTAGGGTAAATAAGTCAAAATTTCAACATATTAAGTCCAAGTTTAGATGGAATATGTCCGCATTCCAACATATAAAAGCCTCAGTCTTGAGAAAACAAATTATTCCTACATACCAAGTCAATGTTTTGAGTAAGTAAAGTTGTTTTCTTTCATAGTACGTCAACTGTTTTAAGAAATTAAGCAGTTATTTCAGGACAATAAGTCAAAATTTGGCACCATGTTGGCAGAAACAGAGAAAACTGGGGGGGAATGGCTTTCATAGTTAAACCAGTAAGAATCAGACAATAAAGGTCCTGTCAAACACGACAACACTTTCCTCATTATTACTAAATCTACACACACACACACACACACACACACACACACGTTACCTTTTCTCCAGGTGGTCCGATGGCTCCCTGAGGCCCTGGCAGACCCTGTGAGGAAACACCAGAGTTACTTTACACCCTACATAGTGACGGAGTTTCACTGCAGGGCTTCTCAGCCGCTCCCTGTTCCAGCAGTGCAGAGTTCTATAGATCTGGATATGTGGATCTGTGTCTGGCTTTTCTGCCCTGATGCTGGATGTATAATGCAAGTTATTTATTTATTAATAATACATTTTTCCTAATATCTCTAATCCCCACTCATTAGCTGGGTGGGATGTAACAGCTAGAACCAGCTTCCTCCGAGACCCAGGAGGGTTCGCCATGTCTCATCAGACAGTCATATGGTGGGATTGAGGAATGTCATGCAGTGGGAGAGGTTTATTTCTCTAAAGGGGCGTGGGCTTAATCGTACCTGTGCACCGGGGTTTCCTTGCTGTCCAGGGGGGCCAGGCTCACCTTGAGGCCCCTGAAAGAAAGAGAAGAGAGAAAATTCATACGATAAACAAATGAAAAAATTAATACATTTTTGTGAAGTAGTGCAACTGTATTCTTCACTGCAATCTGACCTGATACCAATAATAATAATGATAACAATAATAATAATAATAGTAATAATAATAATAATAATAATAATAATAATAATAAATAATCAGAGCGAAGTGACTGTAAACTGGCTTCACACATCTGCTGCTATGAAAGCCCAGGTGGTTGCTGAAGTGTTGCTGGTTCTTTGCTATGGTATCCCAGGTGATTGCTAAGGTGTTGCTGTATTATCACAGGTGGTCAGTGACATGTTGCAGGGCCATTGCTTTTAAATCCATAGAGGTTGGTAATGTGTTGCTAGGCTATCTCAGGTGGTCACTGAGGTGTTGCTGGACCTTTGCTATTGAATTAAATTCGGTTGCTAAGTTGCTGGGCTGTTGCTATGTTTTCTCATGTGGTTGCTAAGGTGTTGCTAGGCTGTTGCTTAGCTATTACAGGTGGTCACTAAGGTGTTGCTGGGCCTATGCTATAGCCTTGTTGGTGGTTGTTAAGGTGTTGTTGGACCATTGCTATTGAATCGAAATTGGTTGCTAAGTTGCTGGGCTGTTGCTATGTTATCACAGGTGGTTGCTAAGGTGTTGCTGGACTGTTGCTATTGAATCAAATTTGGTTGCTAAGTTGCTGGGATGTTGCTATGTCATCACAGGTGGTTGCTGAGGTGTTGCTAGGCTGTTGCTAAGCTATCACAGATGGTCATTAATGTGTTGTCGGGCCTTTGCTACAGCATCGTTGCTGGTTGTTAAGGTGTTGCTGGGTCGTTGCTATGGTACCGTAGGTGGTTGTTAAAGACTCTTTGTCTATCTCCCGTTCTCTCTCTCTTTCTGTACCTCTCTCTTTCTCTCCCCCTCTCTCTCTCTCTCTCTCTCTCTCTCTCTCCTGCACGCGGAGGCTCTGAGAGTCTCATTAGCACTAACTGTCTCTGCCTGCACTGAAATGCAGGTTGTCACTATTGTGGGTTTGACCAGAATGATAAAGTGTCCCGGGTTTGCATCAGTTCTCCTGTGGGCGGGTATGTGTGTGTGTGTGTGTGTGTGTGTGTGTGTGTGTGTGTGTATGTGCCTAAATCAGGCAGTCTCATATCTGAAGAGCAGGAACAGCCAGAGCTGAGACTTATTTCTGATTGAAAAGCGCTGCTGTGACACCCGGCACACTGTTAAAAATACACCTCCAACTGTTCTCCCACAAAAATGAGGCGTGCAGATAGTGTGTGTGTGTGTGCTTGTTTTTGTACATTTTGCAGGACAAAAATGAACCTCACTTTGTAAAGTTACTTATATAAAAATTGTTTTGGTTACTGAGGTTAGGCTTATTGTCTGGTTTAAGATTATATATCTTGATATACAAGCTCTATATAAAATACACTGTATCACTATCCATGGTACCCTGCTAAATGGGGACCTTACAACAGAAACCACAAACCTTCCTAAATACAGGTGCCTATATATTACTGTCATATACAGGAACTTATTATACAGGACGTATTACTATATATATATATATATATATACACACTACTGCTCAAAAGTTTGGGATCACAGTAAAATGTTCTCTTGTTTTCAATAGAGTAGTCATGGAGTATCTTCCTTCCTTCCCACAACAATGGACTGACGGGTCTCTAAAGAAAGTGGTTTCTTTCTGGTCATTTTGAGTCGGTCAGCAAGCCATCAACTGCTGATCTTCAGATACTAAACTAACCTAGAATGTTGTTCCCTTTTATACTCACTTATTAGTAGAATGTTTTTCAGCTGTGCATCACAATTGGGCAAGAGTGTCCTAACAACCAATTAGTCCAATAACATCCTTAACTTGGATTGGCGGACGTACCAGGAGATTTAGACAGAGGACTGAGAATTGCTGATAATAGAACTATATGTAAAATAAGCCTCTATACAAAAATAGGCTTTAATACAAACATTTTATTCTTTGTAAAATGGACAATACTGTATGTGAATTGCATGAAAATTGCATGAAATGAAATTTTAAATTGATCCTAAACTTTTGAGCAGTAGTGTAGGTACTTAATTGGGCATTTTATTAATTTATATTATTTTCTATAGCATATGAAACAGCTGTTCTTTATATCCTTGATGATATTATGATGAATGGACTAATAGAAAGGCTCCAAATTCACATTAACGTACGTTAAATGTTAAGAAGGTCTTTGGTCTCTCCTGTAAAGTTGCTATTAGTGATGATACTCATACTGCATACAGATTCATACATATTTTAAATCTATATATGGGGCATATGTCCCATAAGTATGAGTAAGAACATAGAGTGTGTCTATCAGTGTGTATGTGTAAGACAGAAGGAGGCTTCCAGTGCAGACAGAATCAGGTACGCTCAGAACATCTCCAGCTGTTTTATATTCACACTCTGAACAAATAGAACAGAAAAGAAAAGGTTTTTTTATGTGTCTGATATACTCACAATGTTTCCTTTGGGTCCAGGATGGCCATCCATTCCCGTCACACCCTGCAGACAAATAAATTCATTCATGTTATAATAAGCTGTAATTGGACTGTGTTGAATTATGAATATAATTTCATATTCCGGCTCGCACTAGATAAAGGCATATAATACTAACCACAGAGCTCTGACTCATGACTAATTACCCCATAAACTTTTCTTATTCACTGTTATGCACATATACTCCACACGGCCGCTACTTCATCCATCTTCTGCTATCTATCCCACCTGAGCTGGTACTGCACTGCGCATTTCAATATTGTGCATAAACACTGTTTATGTATCTCTGACTCTGTTTGGATTTGTCCTTCCTGTCTGGTGAGCGCTCGCCAGAATAAATTCATTATATGCAAAAATGTGCTTGGCTAATAAAAACATTTTCAACCTGAATGGTGAACTCAGGTCGGGTTAAATGTACTTACAGGAGGTCCAGGGGGTCCCTGTGGTCCTTTGGGTCCCAGCAAACCACGAGGACCCTGAAAAAGGAGAAAGAAAGGGAGAGGGAAAATATGATTTTATTACTGTCATACTGTCATACAATGAAGACGCACTGTTAATATTATGAATTATATAACCCATTATCTAGAACCTAACATCATTATTCTAATGGAATTACTCTCAATCATGAACCTAATATCTATAATCTAACATCAATAACCTAATTTCTACAACCTAAAATCATTATTCTAATGGAATTACTCTCAATCATGAACCTAATATCTATAACCTAATATCATAACCTAATATCTATAGTCTAATATCATAACCTAATATCTCTAGTCTAATATCATAACCTAATATCTTTAACCTAAGATCTATTGTCTAATATCATAGCCTAATATCTATAGTCTAATATTATAACCTAATATTTATAACCTAATATCTATAACCTAATATCTATAGTTTAATATCATAACCTAATATCTATAGTCTATTATCATAACCTAATATCTATAACCTAATATCTATAGTCTAATATCATAACCTAATATCTAGTTTAATATCATAACCTAATATCTATAGTCTAATATCATAACCTAATATCTATAACCTAAGATCTATAGTCTAATATCATAACCTAATATCTATAGTTTAATATCATGACCTAATATCTATAGTCTAATATCATAACCTAATATCTGTAGTTTAATATCATAACCTAATATCTATAGTCTAATATCATAACCTAATATCTATAGTTTAATATCATAACCTAATATCTATAGTCTAATATCATAAGCTAATATTTATAACCTAATATCTATAGTCTAATATCATAACCTAATATCTTTAACCTAAGATCTATTGTCTAATATCATAACCTAATATCTATAGTCTAATATCATAACCTAATATTTATAGTCTAATATTATAACCTAATATTTATAACCTAACATCTATAACCTAATATCTAGGACCTAATATCTATGGTCTAATATTATAACCTAATATTTATAACCTAATATCTATAACCTAATATCTATAGTCTAATATTTATAACCTAATATTTATAACCTAATATCTACAACCTAATATTTATAATCTAATATCAATAACCTAATATTTATAACCTAATATCTGTAACCTAATATCTATAGTCTAATATCTATAACCTAATATTTATAACCTAATATCTGCATGTGTGTAGTGTTCAGTGCAGTGACTTGCTGAGATAACAGGTTTAGTGTGTACAGGAGGTTTAGAGTTACAGTCTCTGGTGGATGATGATCTGTTACTGACTGCAGATCAGAACAGACTGAAATATGTTGGAGTTTTAGAAAAAAGTCTTATTATGTAAATTCTGATCATTACCATCACACTAATAACACACTCTAATGACCTCAGTGTGTGTGTGTGTGTTTAAAACTAAGACACACTGAAACAGACTGGTGTGGTTAGAGAGCCCCCGGGTGGACGTGGTTTAGAACTACACTCTCACTGCTGTGTTTAATATTCTCTCCTCCTTCTGACTCCTCGCCCAGATCCGACCGCAGGACAAGCTCAGGGTCAGCACAGCTGCCTGAACTCATCTGTCCATCATGATCTAATTCATCACCAGTAATACAAAAATTACATTACAGCAAGTCTCTCTCTCTCTCTCTCCATCTCTCTCTCTCCATCTCTCGCTCTTCTCCCTCTCTCTCTCTCCATCTCTCTCTCTCCATCTCTCTCTCTCCATCTCTCGCTCTTCTCCCTCTCTCTCTCTCTTCCTCTCTCTCTCCATCTCTCTCTCCCGCTCTTCTCCCTCTCCCTCTCTCTCTCTCTCTCTCTCTCTCCTTCTCTCTCTCCATCTCTCTCTCTCCATCTCTCGCTCTTCTCCCTCTCTCTCTCTCTTCCTCTCTCTCTCCATCTCTCTCTCCCGCTCTTCTCCCTCTCCCTCTCTCTTCCTCTCTCTCTCTCCTTCTCTCTCTCCATCTCTCGCTCTTCTCCCTCTCTCTCTCTCTTCCTCTCTCTCTCCATCTCTCTCTCTCCCTCTCTCTCTCTCCATCTCTCTCTCTCCATCTCTCGCTCTTCTCCCTCTCTCTCTCTCTCCCTCTCTCGCTCTTCTCCCTCTCTCTCTCTCTCTCTCTCTCCATCTCTCTCTCTCCATCTCTCGCTCTTCTCCCTCTCTCTCTCTTTTCCTCTCTCTCTCCATCTCTCTCTCTCTCCCGCTCTTCTCCCTCTCTCTCTCTTCCTCTCTCTCTCTCTCTCTCCATCTCTCGCTCTTCTCCCTCTCTCTCTTCCTCTCTCTCTCCATCTCTCTCTCTCTCTCTCTCCTTCTCTCTCTCCATCTCTCGCTCTTCTCCCTCTCTCTCTTCCTCTCTCTCTCCATCTCTCTCTCTCTCTCCTTCTCTCTCTCCATCTCTCTCTCTCTCCATCTCTCGCTCTTCTCCCTCTCTCTCTCTCTTCCTCTCTCTCTCTCCATCTCTCTCTCTCTCTCCTTCTCTTTCCATCTCTCACTCTTCTCCCTCTCTCTCTCTCTCTCTCCATCTCTCTCTCTCTCTCACCCTCTCCATCTCTCTCCCTCTCTCTCTCCCTCTCTCTCCTTCTCTCTTTTCTCTGTATTCTACCTTTCCTTCTCTCTTTTAGTCTTTTCTTTGTTTCCTTTATCTCTTTCTATCTATTTCCTTTTTTTCTCCCTTTCATCTCTCCTTCTTTCTAGTCCTTATCGCTTTCTTTTCTCTTACTTATGTCTCTGTCCTCTTCTTTCCCCCTCTTTTACTCTTTTTCCCTTTCTTTCTCTCTCTCTCTCACTCTCTCATCCTCTCTTCCTCTTATAATTTCTTTTTCTCCCTTCCTTTTCTTACTCGTTCACTCTATCCTTCTCTTACTTTCTCTTTTTCTTTGTCAACACTAAATTAAAAATATTTTTATTGATCTCATCAAACTGACTGGTTTAATATGATTAATATTAGTGACATTCTGTAGTAATGATGCTGAATAATAACTCTAAATATGAATAATATTAATTAACCCTAATATTAATAATAATAATAATAACATGTGCCGCACTTTCACTGTGATGTGGTATGTGAGAATCTGTTTCTGCTCTGAATAATAAAGTGGGAAGATTTTCGGGGGCTGCTCTCGTGGGAGATCAAAGAGTATTCCGGGACACTCACCGGCTCACCGGGCAGACCTCTAGGTCCGACCTCGCCATCGTCTCCCTGGGACACAAGAGATGACATCATCATTAAAAGGCGGAGGAGCGATAATGACAGACAAACTAAACGAATGAGAGAGAAGAAAAGATTTGGAGCGCTCACCCTTTCTCCATCCTCTCCAGGGGGTCCAGGGGGTCCCTGTGGTCCTGACTCACCCTAAAACACACACAGGCATGTTGTTTATCTGTTCTGAGGTACGTGGTAACTCATAAACCACATGAGTGTTTTTATTATTAGCAGCTGTTATAACAGCTTTATAACACATTGTGAGCTGTTAATAAAAGACTTACTCTGTGTCCCTTTTCACCAGGCAGTCCAGCCAGACCATCAAATCCTCTGTCTCCCTGTAATACACACAAACACCCACCAGGTCAGAGCAGCTCTTTCATACTGCTCACTTACAACCCTCTTCAGCGGATACCGCATCTGCTTCCAACATTTGCTGATATTTGGTGCAATCCGTTCCTGCATGCTGCCTGAATCACTGGCTGGAACAGTCACTGTGCTTTACAGTCAGCACGCTGTTCCTATCATCAACTGCTGCTCCTACTTTCTCCAGACACTCCACAGAGCTCGCTTCCAAAACGCTGATCTAGATGCTCTTCTGTGACTTCAGGTATTGACTTCCGTGATGAGGTGGTTAGTGTTACTGCTACTGAGTGCTGATTGGTTGACATTACTGCTACTGAGTGCTGATTGGTTAGTGTTACTGCTACTGAGTGCTGATTGGTTAGTATTACTGCTACAGAGTTCTAAATGGTTAGTATTACTGCTACAGAGTTCTAATTGGTTAGTATTACTGCTACAGAGTTCTAATTGGTTAGTATTACTGCTACAGAGTTCTAATTGGTTAATATTCCTGTTACTGAGTCTGAATTAGTTAGTATTACTGCTACAGAGTTCTAATTGGTTAGCATTATTGCTACAGAGATCTAATTGGTTAGTGTTACTGCTACTGAGTGATGAGTGGTTAGTATTACTGCTACAGAGATCTAATTGGTTAGTATTGCTGCTACAGAGATCTAATTGGTTAGTATTACTGCTACTGAGTGCTGAGTGGTTAGTATTACTGCTACAGAGTTCTAATTGGTTAGTATTACTATTACTGAGTGCTGAGTGGTTAGTATTACTGCTACAGAGTTCTAATTGGTTAGTATTACTGTTACTGAGTGCTGAGTGTTTAGTATTACTGCTCCAGAGTTCTAATTGGTTAGTATTACTATTACTGAGTGCTGAGTGGTTAGTATTACTGCTACAGAGTTCTAATTGGTTAGTATTACTATAACTGAGTGCTGAGTGGTTAGTATTACTGCTACAGAGTTCTAATTGGTTAGTATTACTGTTACTGAGTGCTGAGTGGTTAGTATTACTGCTACAGAGTTCTAATTGGTTAGTATTACTGTTACTGAGTGCTGAGTGTTTAGTATTACTGCTACAGGGTTCTAATTGGTTAGTATTGCTGCTACAGAGATCTAAGTGATTAGTATTACTGCTACTGAGTGCTGAGTGGTTAGTATTACTGCTACAGAGTTCTAATTGGATAGTATTACTGCTACTGAGTGCTAAGTGGTTAGCTTTACTGCTACTGAGTGCTAATTGGTTGTCTACAGATGACTTCTACGTGCAGATGTTTGTGTGGCTCAGCTTCCTGCAGAAACTTTACTGTCATATGGGGGTTTCGATTGGCCCGGGCAGCACATGAACCGTTCTACGTGAGAGCTTTCTTGGCCTCCCAGCTGTGGTAATGTTGCCATGGTGACCACAGCTCCCCGGAATTGGTGATTAATGAAGACCTTTGGTGGTCAGTTTCATGCGCTGAATGTGGAAAAGACATGAGGAGGCAAAAACTGGGCTGAAATTATTGGTGCATGAAAAACTACACATCTTCTGGCTTCGGAGGACTTCTGTTCTTTCGTACTCATACTGTTCTCCCCCCGGCCTTGTAGTCACGCCCTCGCTGTGTGAGTGCTTACCTTTGGTCCAGTCTGGCCTGGCATGCCTCTGGCTCCGTCTGCCCCGGCACGACCCTGAAAACAAACACGAAAACATGTAAACTCACGGGGCCACCGGTTTTCTGGGCTGATGACCACTACCAGACCAAAACACTGGACATTCATTCAAGTTCATGCTGCAAAAGTTTATGCCCAACGTACATCTAAGTGTTGTTTGGTTGTCATAACTACTACAGAATGCTGACTGATTGGCAGTACTGCTACTAAGGGCTGATTGATTGGCAGTACTGCTACTAAGGGCTGATTGGTTAGCAGTACTGCTATTGAGGGCTCTTTGGTTAGCAGTACTGCTACTGAGGGCTCTTAGGTTAGCAGTACTGCTACTGAGTGCTCTTAGGTTAGCAGTACTGCTACTGAGGGCTCTTTGGTTAGCAGTACTGCTACTGAGGGCTCTTTGGTTAGCAGTCTTGCTACTGAGGGCTCTTAGGTTAGCAGTACTGCTACTGAGGGCCCTTTGGTTAGCTGTACTGCTACTGAGGGCTCTTTGGTTAGCAGCACTGCTACTGAGGGCTCTTCGGTTAGCAGTACTGCTACTGAGGGCTCTTTGGTTAGCAGTACTGCTACTGAGGGCTCTTTGGTTAGCAGTACTGCTACCGAGGGCTCTTTGGTTAGCAGTACTACTATTTTGTACTGACTGGTTAGCATTATTGCTACTGAGTGCTGATTGGTTAGCTTACTGCTACTGAGTGTGGATCGGTTAGCTTACTGCTACTGAGTGCTGAGTGGTTAGCATTACTGCTATTGAAGGCTGATTGGTTAGTGTTACTGCTACCGAGCACAGATTAGTTAGTGTTATGGCTACCAAGTGCTGCTTGGTTAGTGTTACTGCCACTGAGTGCTGAGTGTTTAGCAATTCTACTATTGAATGCTGATTGGTTAGTGTTCCTGCTACTGAGTGATGATTGGTTAGTGTTACTGCTACTGAGTGCTGATTGGTTAGCATTACTGCTACAGAGCGCTATATTCTGTATTAAAAGAAGAATTTAAAAACATATGATTTCTCTCTGCAGCGCCCTCTAGCATCTGACAAGCCATAGAGTTAGCAGGTCTTAAGTAAAAAGGACTGGGTTAAATGAAACACTTACTCTTCTGCCAGGTTTTCCAGGAGGGCCAAGTGAACCCATCGCACCACGAGGACCCTGCAGAGAACACAGGATATTGTGTACTGATATTATGGAACATGTTACATTTGTGCATATTGTGGGTTGTGGGTAGTGTAAACTGAGAGACTGGTGGGCCGTTGGAGATTGTGGGTAGTGTTAACTGAGAGACTGGTCGGCCATTGGTGATTGTGGGTAGTGTAAACTGAGAGACTGGTGGGCCATTGGTGATTGTGGGTAGTGTAAACTGAGAGACTGGTGGGCCGTTGGAGATTGTGGGTAGTGTAAACTGAGAGACTGGTGGGCCGTTGGTGATTGTGGGTAGTGTAAATTGAGAGACTGGTGGGCCATTGGTGATTGTGGGTAGTGTAAACTGAGAGACTGGTGGGCCGTTGGTGATTGTGGGTAGTGTAAACGGAGAGACTGGTGGGCCGTTGGTGATTGTGGGTAGTGTAAACTGAGAGACTGGTGGGCCGTTGGTGATTGTGGGTAGTGTAAACTGAGAGACTGGTGGGCCATTGGTGATTGTGGGTAGTGTAAACTGAGAGACTGGTGGGCCGTTGGAGATTGTGGGTAGTGTAAACTGAGAGACTGGTGGGCCATTGGTGATTGTGGGTAGTGTAAACTGAGAGACTGGTGGGCCGTTGGGAATTGTGGATAGTGTAAACTGAGAGACTGGTGGGCTGAACAGGAATGTGTGTAATGTAAACTGAGAGGCTGTTGGAGATTGTGGTGGTGTAAACTGGTGGGCTGTTGGAGATTGTGGTGGTGTAAACTGGTGAGCTGTTGGAGATTGTGGGTAGTGTAAACTGAGAGACTGGTGGGTTGATAAGGATTATGGGTAATGTAAACTAAGAGACTGGTGGGCCGTTAAAGATTGTGGTGGTGTAAACTGAGAGACTGGTGGATTGATAAGGATTGTGGGTAATGTGAACTAAGAGACTGGTGGGCCGTTGTAGATTGTGGGTAGTGTAAACTGAGAGACTGGTGGGCCGTTGGAGATTGTGGGTAGTGTAAATTGAGAGACTGGTGGGCCATTGGTGATTGTGGGTAGTGTAAACTGAGAGACTGGTGGGCCGTTGGAGATTGTGGGTAGTGTAAACTGAGAGACTGGTGGGCCGTTGGTGATTGTGGGTAGTGTAAACTGAGAGACTGGTGGGCCGTTGGTGATTGTGGGTAGTGTAAACTGAGAGACTGGTGGGCCATTGGTGATTGTGGGTAGTGTAAACTGAGAGACTGGTGGGCCGTTGGAGATTGTGGGTAGTGTAAACTGAGAGACTGGTGGGCCATTGGTGATTGTGGGTAGTGTAAACTGAGAGACTGGTGGGCCGTTGGGAATTGTGGATAGTGTAAACTGAGAGACTGGTGGGCTGAACAGGAATGTGTGTAATGTAAACTGAGAGGCTGTTGGAGATTGTGGTGGTGTAAACTGGTGGGCTGTTGGAGATTGTGGTGGTGTAAACTGGTGAGCTGTTGGAGATTGTGGGTAGTGTAAACTGAGAGACTGGTGGGTTGATAAGGTTTAGGGGTAATGTAAACTAAGAGACTAGTGGGCCGTTACAGATTGTGGTGGTGTAAACTGAGAGACTGGTGGATTGATAAGGATTGTGGGTAATGTGAACTAAGAGACTGGTGGGCCGTTGTAGATTGTGGGTAGTGTAAACTGAGAGACTGGTGGGCCGTTGGTGATTGTGGGTAGTGTAAACTGAGAGACTGGTGGGCCGTTGGTGATTGTGGGTAGTGTAAACTGAGAGACTGGTGGGCCATTGGTGATTGTGGGTAGTGTAAACTGAGAGACTGGTGGGCCGTTGGAGATTGTGGGTAGTGTAAACTGAGAGACTGGTGGGCCATTGGTGATTGTGGGTAGTGTAAACTGAGAGACTGGTGGGCCGTTGGGAATTGTGGATAGTGTAAACTGAGAGACTGGTGGGCTGAACAGGAATGTGTGTAATGTAAACTGAGAGGCTGTTGGAGATTGTGGTGGTGTAAACTGGTGGGCTGTTGGAGATTGTGGTGGTGTAAACTGGTGAGCTGTTGAAGATTGTGGGTAGTGTAAACTGAGAGACTGGTGGGTTGATAAGGATTATGGGTAATGTAAACTAAGAGACTGGTGGGCCATTGGTGATTGTGGGTAGTGTTAACTGAGAGACTGGTCGGCCATTGGTGATTGTGGGTAGTGTAAACTGAGAGACTGGTGGGCCATTGGTGATTGTGGGTAGTGTAAACTGAGAGACTGGTGGGCCGTTGGAGATTGTGGGTAGTGTAAACTGAGAGACTGGTGGGCCGTTGGTGATTGTGGGTAGTGTAAATTGAGAGACTGGTGGGCCATTGGTGATTGTGGGTAGTGTAAACTGAGAGACTGGTGGGCCGTTGGAGATTGTGGGTAGTGTAAACTGAGAGACTGGTGGGCCGTTGGTGATTGTGGGTAGTGTAAACTGAGAGACTGGTGGGCCGTTGGTGATTGTGGGTAGTGTAAACTGAGAGACTGGTGGGCCATTGGTGATTGTGGGTAGTGTAAACTGAGAGACTGGTGGGCCGTTGGAGATTGTGGGTAGTGTAAACTGAGAGACTGGTGGGCCATTGGTGATTGTGGGTAGTGTAAACTGAGAGACTGGTGGGCCGTTGGGAATTGTGGATAGTGTAAACTGAGAGACTGGTGGGCTGAACAGGAATGTGTGTAATGTAAACTGAGAGGCTGTTGGAGATTGTGGTGGTGTAAACTGGTGGGCTGTTGGAGATTGTGGTGGTGTAAACTGGTGAGCTGTTGGAGATTGTGGGTAGTGTAAACTGAGAGACTGGTGGGTTGATAAGGATTGTGGGTAATGTAAACTAAGAGACTGGTGGGCCGTTAAAGATTGTGGTGGTGTAAACTGAGAGACTGGTGGATTGATAAGGATTGTGGGTAATGTGAACTAAGAGACTGGTGGGCCGTTGGAGATTGTGGTGGTGTAAACTGGTGGGCTGTTGAGGTTTGTGGGTAATGTAGTACCTGAGGTCCCTGCTCTCCAGACTCTCCCTTTATTCCAGGCAAACCGGGAGGACCCTGAGAAAAGCAAATTACAGACAACATTAATCAGCACATGATGCCAACAGAGGTCACTAAGAGTCACAGAGTTACAGAAGATAGAGAGACTGAAAGAGAAGAGTAAGAGAAAAGAAAGAAAATGAGGAGCCGCAGAGAGAGTGAGAAGAGAAAGAATGAAAAGAGAGAAAGAGATAGCAGAGAGTGAGAGAGTGATACAGTGAAAGAGCGAGGAGAGATAAGAGAAAGAGAAGAAAGAGAATGAAAGAGAGAAAAAGAAGAATGAAACAAAAGGCAGAGAGAGGAGAAGGAGGAGAAAGAAAGAAATAAATGAGAGAGGAAGATGAGAGAGAGAAAGAGAAAGAGGGGAGAAAATAAACAAGAGAAAGAGATAAAAAAGAGAAATGGAAAGAAGAGACAGAAGGGGAATAAAAAGAGAAAAAGGAAGGAAGAGAGAGACAGAGGGAAAGAGAAGCAAAGGAAAAGAAAGATAGAGAGAGAAGAGGAAGAAGAGAAAGAGGCAGATGAACACACCAGTGGTCCGGGACGACCAGTTAAACCCATTGGACCAGTTGGACCTCGCATCGCCAGCTGTGGGAGAACAAAGAAACTGATTAAAGATGAATCTGGTCCAGAGCTCCAAGTACAAAAGAACAATCTCAGGTCCAAACTGGACACGGTCTGTCCTCATGCTCCAAAAAAAGGGGGGAGGACCACAGAAAAAAGTGGGTGGAGTCACATGTGGATCACGTGACCACTCCAGTTACAACGCGACACGCCTCGAAACTAAGTGAAGATGTAGTGTAGATGTAGTGTAGATGTAGTGAAGATGCAGTGAAGATGTAGTGAAGATGTAGTGTAGATGTAGTGAAGATGTAGTGAAGATGTAGTGCAGATGTAGTGAAGATGCAGTGAAGATGTAGTGCAGATGTAGTGTAGATGTAGTGAAGATGTAGTCTAGATGTAGTGAAGATGCAGTGAAGATGTAGTGAAGATGTAGTGAAGATGTAATGTAGATGTAGTGTAGATGTAGTGAAGATGTAGTGAAGATGTAATGTAGATGTAGTGTAGATGTAGTGAAGATGTAGTGAAGATGTAGTGAAGATGTAATGTAGATGTAGTGTAGATGTAGTGAAGATGTAGTAAAGATGTAGTGAAGATGCAGTGAAGATGTAGTGAAGATGCAGTGAAGATGCAGTGAGGATGCAGTGAAGATGCAGTGAAGATGTAGTGTAGATGCAGTGTAGATGTAGTGTAGATGCAGTGAAGATGCAGTGAAGATGTAGTGTAGATGTAGTGTAGATGCAGTGAAGATATAGTGAAGATGCAGTGAAGATGTAGTGAATATGTAGTGTAGATGTAGTGTAGATGCAGTGTAGATGTAGTGTAGATGCAGTGAAGATGCAGTGAAGATGTAGTGTAGATGTAGTGTAGATGCAGTGGTGTAATAAAGATGTAGTGAAGATGCAGTGTAGATGTAGTGTAGATGCAGTGGTGTAGTGTAGATGTAGTGTAGATGTAGTGTAGATGCAGTGAAGATGCAGTGAAGATGTAGTGTAGATGTAGTGTAGATGCAGTGGTGTAATGAAGATGTAGTGTAGATGCAGTGAAGATGCAGTGAAGATGTAGTTTAGATGTAGTGTAGATGCAGTGGTGTAATGAAGATGTAGTGTAGATGTAGTGTAGATGTAGTGAAGATGTAGTGTAGATGTAGTGAAGATGTAGTGTAGATGTAGTGTAGATGCAGTGGTGTAGTGAAGGTGTAGTGTAGATGTAGTGTAGATGCAGTGAAGATGTAGTGAAGATGTAGTGTAGATGTAGTGTAGATGCAGTGAAGATGTAGTGAAGATGCAGTGAAGATGTAGTGAAGATGTAGTGTAGATGTAGTGTAGATGCAGTGTAGATGTAGTGAAGATGCAGTGAAGATGTAGTGAAGATGTAGTGAAGATGCAGTGAAGATGTAGTGTAGATGCAGTGAAGATGTAGTGTAGATGTAGTGAAGATGTAGTGTAGATGCAGTGAAGATGTAGTGAAGATGTAGTGAAGATGTAGTGTAGATGTAGTGTAGATGCACTGAAGATGTAGTGAAGATGCAGTGAAGATGTAGTGAAGATGTAGTGAAGATGTAGTGAAGATGCAGTGAAGATGTAGTGAAGATGCAGTGAAGATGTAGTGTAGATGTAGTGTAGATGTAGTGTAGATGTAGTGAAGATGCAGTGAAGATGTAGTGTAGATGTAGTGTAGATGCAGTGAAGATGTAGTGTAGATGTAGTGAAGATGTAGTGAAGATGTAGTGAAGATGAAGTGAAGATGCAGTGAAGACTCAGTGAAGATGTAGTGTAGATGTAGTGAAGATGTAGTGTAGATGTAGTGTAGATGCAGTGGTGTAGTGAAGATGTAGTGAAAATGTAGTGTAGATGTAGTGAAGATGTAGTGAAGATGTAGTGTAGATGTAGTGAAGATGTAATGAAGATGTAGTGAAGATGTAGTGAAGATGTAGTGAAGATGAAGTGAAGATGCAGTGAAGACTCAGTGAAGATGTAGTGTAGATGTAGTGAAGATGTAGTGTAGATGTAGTGTAGATGTAGTGAAGATGTAGTGAAGATGTAGTGAAGATTTAGTGTAGATGTAGTGAAGATGTAGTGTAGATGCAGTGGTGTAGTGAAGATGTAGTGAAGATGTAATGAAGATGTAGTGAAGATGTAGTGAAGATGTAGTGAAGATGAAGTGAAGATGCAGTGAAGACTCAGTGAAGATGTAGTGTAGATGTAGTGAAGATGTAGTGTAGATGTAGTGTAGATGTAGTGAAGATGTAGTGAAGATGTAGTGAAGATTTAGTGTAGATGTAGTGAAGATGTAGTGAAGATGCAGTGATGTAGTGTAGATGTATTGTAGATGTAGTGAAGATGTAGTGAAGATGCAGTGATGTAGTGAAGATGTAGTGAAGATGTAGTGAAGATGTAGTGTAGATGTAGTGAAGATGTAGTGAAGATGTAGTGTAGATGCAGTGATGTAGTGAAGATGTAGTGAAGATGTAGTGAAGATGTAGTGAAGATGCAGTGATGTAGTGAAGATGTAGTGAAGATGTAGTGTAGATGTAGTGTAGATGTAGTGTAGATGCAGTGATGTAGTGAAGATGTAGTGTAGATGTAGTGTAGATGTAGTGAAGATGTAGTGAAGATGTAGTGAAGATGCAGTGAAGATGTAGTGAAGATGCAGTGAAGATGCAGTGAGGATGCAGTGAAGATGCAGTGAAGATGTAGTCTGTCCTCATGCTCCAAAAAAAGGGGGGAGGACCACAGAAAAAAGTGGGTGGAGTCACATGTGGATCACGTGACCACTCCAGTTACAACGCGACACGCCTCGAAACTAAGTGAAGATGTAGTGTAGATGTAGTGTAGATGTAGTGAAGATGCAGTGAAGATGTAGTGAAGATGTAGTGTAGATGTAGTGAAGATGTAGTGAAGATGTAGTGCAGATGTAGTGAAGATGAAGTGAAGATGCAGTGAAGACTCAGTGAAGATGTAGTGTAGATGTAGTGAAGATGTAGTGTAGATGTAGTGTAGATGCAGTGGTGTAGTGAAGATGTAGTGAAAATGTAGTGTAGATGTAGTGAAGATGTAGTGAAGATGTAGTGTAGATGTAGTGAAGATGTAATGAAGATGTAGTGAAGATGTAGTGAAGATGTAGTGAAGATGAAGTGAAGATGCAGTGAAGACTCAGTGAAGATGTAGTGTAGATGTAGTGAAGATGTAGTGTAGATGTAGTGTAGATGTAGTGAAGATGTAGTGAAGATGTAGTGAAGATTTAGTGTAGATGTAGTGAAGATGTAGTGTAGATGCAGTGGTGTAGTGAAGATGTAGTGAAGATGTAATGAAGATGTAGTGAAGATGTAGTGAAGATGTAGTGAAGATGAAGTGAAGATGCAGTGAAGACTCAGTGAAGATGTAGTGTAGATGTAGTGAAGATGTAGTGTAGATGTAGTGTAGATGTAGTGAAGATGTAGTGAAGATGTAGTGAAGATTTAGTGTAGATGTAGTGAAGATGTAGTGAAGATGCAGTGATGTAGTGTAGATGTATTGTAGATGTAGTGAAGATGTAGTGAAGATGCAGTGATGTAGTGAAGATGTAGTAAGGATGTAGTGAAGATGTAGTGTAGATGTAGTGAAGATGTAGTGAAGATGTAGTGTAGATGCAGTGATGTAGTGAAGATGTAGTGAAGATGTAGTGAAGATGTAGTGAAGATGCAGTGATGTAGTGAAGATGTAGTGAAGATGTAGTGTAGATGTAGTGTAGATGTAGTGTAGATGCAGTGATGTAGTGAAGATGTAGTGTAGATGTAGTGTAGATGTAGTGTAGATGTAGTGAAGATGTAGTGAAGATGTAGTGAAGATGCAGTGATGTAGTGAAGATGTAGTGAAGATGTAGTGAAGATGTAGTGTAGATGCAGTGATGTAGTGAAGATGTAGTGAAGATGTAGTGAAGATGTAGTGAAGATGTAGTGAAGATGCAGTGATGTAGTGTAGATGTAGTGTAGATGTAGTGTAGATGTAGTGAAGATGTAGTGAAGATGTAGTGAAGATGTAGTGTAGATGCAGTGGTGTAGTGAAGATGTAGTGAAAATGTAGTGTAGATGTAGTGAAGATGTAGTGAAGATGTAGTGTAGATGTAGTGAAGATGTAATGAAGTTGTAGTGAAGATGTAGTGAAGATGTAGTGAAGATGAAGTGAAGATGCAGTGAAGACTCAGTGAAGATGTAGTGTAGATGTAGTGAAGATGTAGTGTAGATGTAGTGTAGATGTAGTGAAGATGTAGTGAAGATGTAGTGAAGATTTAGTGTAGATGTAGTGAAGATGTAGTGAAGATGCAGTGATGTAGTGTAGATGTATTGTAGATGTAGTGAAGATGTAGTGAAGATGCAGTGATGTAGTGAAGATGTAGTGAAGATGTAGTGAAGATGTAGTGTAGATGTAGTGAAGATGTAGTGTAGATGCAGTGATGTAGTGAAGATGTAGTGAAGATGTAGTGAAGATGTAGTGAAGATGCAGTGATGTAGTGAAGATGTAGTGAAGATGTAGTGTAGATGTAGTGAAGATGTAGTGAAGATGTAGTGAAGATGCAGTGGTGTAGTGAAGATGTAGTGTAGATGTAGTGAAGATGTAGTGAAAATGTAGTGAAGATGTCTGTACAATCAACCACTTCACCACTCTGACTGAGATCTACCTCAACCTCTGATCTATGTAGGAATGTTTTTTGTAATTGGTGGAATTTCCCTTTGTGCTGCTCCTGCAGTGGTATGTATCTCTGGCTCTGAATCTGAGGGTCTGAAGAGCTAGTAAAGCTACACATGTGGGTTATTGTTTAACGCAGCAGAGCGGAGCTTCAGATGTTCCTGGATTAAACCTCAGACGCCGGATTGTGTGTGCGCGGGTGCGTTACCCTGGCCTGCTGCATGATGGCCTGCATCTGAGCCTCCTGAGCAGAAACCGCTGGTCCTTTATGGCCACCATCTCCACCTGTGCTCATACGGAACTAGAGAGAGAGAAGGAGGGAGAGAGAGTTTGAGAATATTTTTTTATTCTACATTTATTATTGTGAGTTATTATATAATATATATAATTCGGTTTAATAGCCAAAGTCAATGAATCAAAGTCTTAAACTTGAATGAAACTAAATTCAGTGCAGTTCACATAAACTGGACTGTAAAGTAAGCGTGTGTGTGTGTGTGTGTGTGTGTGCATGTGCATGTGTGTGTGTGTGTGTGTGTGTGTGTGTGTGTGTGTGTGTGTGTGTGTGTGTGTGTGTGTGGTGGTGCTGCCACCTGGTGGCTAAAAAGGATTACTACTACTGTTATGGGCAAGAACAGTCCATGCGGTAGATTCATGGACTCTCACAGACCAGAGAACAGATGAGAGATGATGAGATGGGAGAAGAAAAGAGATTAGAAGTGACTCTAAGAAGAGAAAAAAAGAAAAAGGAAAAAGAGAGGAGAGGAGAGAAGATGACAGAAAATAGGAGAAGTCACAACGATATAAGAAACGTAATCCAGTATGAATCTGCAGTGTGTATAGTGTTTACAGTGTGACAGTAATAACTGTGGAGTGATTTTAATCCAGTATGAATCTGCAGTGTGTGTAGTGTTTACAGTCTGACAGTAATAACTGTGGAGTGATTTTAATCCAGTATGAATCTGCAGTGTGTGTAGTGTTTACAGTCTGACAGTAATAACTGTGGAGTGATTTTAATCCAGTATGAATCTGCAGTGTGTGTAGTTGTTACAGTCTGACAGTAATAACTGTGGAGTAATTTTAATCCAGTATGAATCTGCAGTGTGTGTAGTGTTTACAGTCTGACAGTAATAACTGTGGAGTGATTTTAATCCAGTATGAATCTGCAGTGTGTGTAGTGTTTACAGTCTGACAGTAATAACTGTGGAGTGATTTTAATCCAGTATGAATCTGCAGTGTGTGTAGCGTTTACAGTCTGACAGTAATAACTGTGGAGTGGTTTTAATCCAGTATGAATCTGCAGTGTGTGTAGTGTTTACAGTTTGACAGTAATAACTGTGGAGTGGTTTTAATCCAGTATGAATCTGCAGTGTGTGTAGTGTTTACAGTCTGACAGTAATAACTGTGGAGTGATTTTAATCCAGTATGAATCTGCAGTGTGTGTAGTGTTTACAGTCTGACAGTAATAACTGTGGAGTGGTTTTAATCCAGTATGAATCTGCAGTGTGTGTAGTGTTTACAGTCTGACAGTAATAACTGTGGAGTGGTTTTAATCCAGTATGAATCTGCAGTGTGTGTAGTGTTTACACTCTGACGGTAATAACTGTGGAGTGATTTTAATCCAGTATGAATCTGCAATGTTTGTAGTGTTTACTGTCTGATAGTAATAACTGTGGAGTGATTTTAATCCAGTATGAATCTGCAGTGTCTTCATTTTGTTCTGATATTTGCTCGTCTACTTGTTTGTACGCATCCTTACGGCCCTGTAAGTGCAGGAAGCAAGTTGGAGCGGCGCATGCGTCTGTAATGCGCCGTGCATTCTTCAGCCGTGAGATTAACAGCTTCAAGTTGGCACACATGCACATACGCATCCAAACACACCCAGGACAAGCATGGACAGGGGCGTGACAAGTTTACGTACCGGCAACATCAGGACGGTTCCCGGGGGTCCTGGCAGTCCATCGGCTCCAGGAAGACCAGGGCGACCAGGAGGACCCTAGAGGCAGCAAAGGAGGGTGGGTAATGTAGTGCCTTCTTTTGTTTAAGAGATTTATGAGTAGTGCTTTCTCATAAATCTGGCCCATAAAAAAGCCAAATCACTTTGTGTTCCTTAAAGAACTTCACACAAGTCGGCTACACTTCCTATGAATCGTGGGTTTATGAAGCATTAGAAATGCATTTATGAGGTGTTTTATGGCTAAAGACCTTATAAAACCAGGCATGAGCTTCTATAATTGCTCTTAAGCAGTAGGGGTGTGCCATATCTTATCGTACACAATAATATCACCAACATTTTTTAATATTGTGATTAATATTATACCCTGAAATATCGTGCCATATCACCCATCCCTAATTGTCACAACAGGTACTACTTTTACTGTTTTTAGAAAAAGAAAAATTCACACTTTTCTCATTTCCCATCATATATCTACTAGAGACAGATTTTATCTCCAGTATCATTCACTTTACTTCAGTCCTGGATATATGGAGATATTTGGAGTTCATTATTTAGTATCGGGACATTCTGGATCATTGACTTCTGTTACAATCTAATGAAAATTCTTATATTTTTTAATATCTCAGTTAGGGGTGTGCCATATCATATTGTATGCAATAATAAAATTTAAGTTTCATTTTGTTGCAGTAGAGTATCCTTGAAATATATTTTTTTAATTAAATGTTTTGTTATATCGCCAAGAGTATCGGTATCGCAAAAATACCATTAAATATCGTGATATTATTGCAGGGCCATATCGCCCACCACTATTAAGTAGTTATAATTACATGCATAACACTTTATATTGCAAGAGTGCATGACACATCAGACTCCATGATGTTTTATAATATCTCTTCATAAGAACACTGTATACTATACTATTACAGAGTGTTATAACAGGTTAAAAAAAATAATAAATAAAAATGATATATATATATATATATATTTTTTTACCTGTTATAACACTCTGTAATAGTATAGTATGCAGTGTTATTATATATATATATATATATATATATATATATATATATATATATATATATATATATATATATATATATATATATAACTTTATAAAGTGTTTCCCATGTCAGTATTAATAATAATTCTTACCAATTATATAAACAAGCTCATGGCATACATTATTATGTACTATGTATGTTATATAACAGCTTATAAACGCTGTTATAAAGCAGTGTGATTAAGAATTCATGGGAAGTGTCACAATTCTTTAGAAAAAAAATTAGTTTTAAGCTGAAAGAAGCTCAACAACGTAATGCAAATGCTCTAGAAAGAACCCCCAGACAGATATATATATATATATATATATATATAGTTCTTTACACCTTTAAAGGGTTCTCCATTTACAGTGAATTCAAATGCTTCTGCACCTTTACTCTTAGTAAAGAATCCTTAGTGGCACCTTTTTTTTTAATAGTAAAGAAAAAAATAAATCCAGACTATCCAAAACTCTTATGCCTTCTAGTGTCTCTGTACACCCGTAGAACCAAAATATCTAGAACTTAGAGATTCTTATGCCTTACTTTCCTGCTTAATAATGTGCTGTTACAGTGAAATGTATGGTTAGTGTGTTTGTATGTACCAGATTATTACTTACTGCTTATTACAGTACTCGTTCAGTTAGTATGTGCTTCATTAGCCTAATATCTAGAACCTGTTGTTGAGTCTGACTGTCTGGTTACTGGTTACCTCCTTTTTCCCCACACACTGAACATCTAGAACCTGCCCTTACTCAATATCTAGAACTTACAGGACTGTAAAAGAAAAGCATCAAATCGGTTTAGAAGACTTGTTCTGGTTACTCACCCTCTCTCCAGCCTCTCCAGCAGCACCTGGGGGTCCAGAGGAACCTGGAGGACCAGGCAGACCCTGCGGGCATATAGGAGATCAAGTCATATGCATGCGTGCATGTGATGTAAAGAGAAGACAAAGTGAAAACAACATGCACAGTCAGGCTGAGGTTCACTGAGGTCAACGAGTTCCTCTCTCTCTCTCTCTCTGTCTCTCTCTCTCTCTCTCTCTCTCTCTCTCTCTCTCTCTGTCTCTCTCTCTCACTCTATCGCTCTCTCTCTCTTTAGCAGTGCACACACGGCAGTGGGACTGATGCAGCTCACGAATTGAGCTATAAACAATATCACATGTATTTGATTTGCCAGCTGTGCATCTCATCCTCGTGTCCCGCGGCTAAGCCGGACGGTGCCAAGCCAGCTCAGCACACACGGAGATGCTTCCCGTTCACGCTCACTTAGCGGGCTCCGACACGCCAGCCTACAGTTTAATCGCAAAACTTTCCTCTCCAATCAGCATTTCACGCTACGAGCCAAGTTACTTTACACCGGATTTCCTACATACAGCGCAAGGGCACCAAGCAGAGAGCGTTAAACCCACCGTACATACACACTCAACACTATATTAACATAAACATTCTACTAAATATTTATTTTCTGTTACAAGGAAACGCCTGGAATTCACTCTATACTGCATTGGTGTGCATGTGTTACATACAGAATGAAAAGACTTTTAGACTTACAGTCGGGCCCTCAGGGCCAGGGGGGCCTTCCACAAGCATTCCCTGAAAGAGAGAAGAGAAAAGAGACAAGAGGAATGAATTCATCAGCATAATGACATCATCAACATATCACTGATGACACTTCTATGAACCTCATATCTCATTTTCATCGTTTTTCCAGTTTTATGATCATTTCAGAGCGTCCTTGAGCATCCAGAGCGTGGCGTGAACATTTAATGCCGCTCAGATCAAAAGAAATGACCCGAAATGGCTTGGAAAGACGTCTGGTTCCTTAGCCAGTAAGGGAAAAGAAGTCTAGCCATTCACTCACGACAGCCAGTTAAATGTTATACATATGTATGAGCAGTCTGACCAGTTTTCATATTAAACTATCCCTCAATGTTTACAACACAAACTCAATTGTAAAGAAGAAAAAGCACAACATTGTGCTAAAATCTCATTTCAAACTAAACATTCTGCTAAAGATCGTTAAACTAGCATGTAAAGCTTTAAGGCTTTGAATTCAGATAAGATAATTTGCTACTGCTAGAACTATCCCTAGAACTAAGTAACCAGTGTTAAAGGTGGTGGAGGGAAAATCAATACAACCCATCATCGCAATATTTTGTGGATACATCGACACCTGGAAACAAATTAAACTTTTTGGTATTATAACAATAACATTGATTAATGTTATTAGGTAAATCAGATTAATAAAATACATTTGATAAATAAGTTGGCAAAGTTTTTCTTTGGGGACATAATTTGCATAATTTGTCTAAAATCGCAATAATATTATATTGTAAATCAAGTATCATGATACTATCATATCATGAGTGACTAATATATGTGAGCATGGTCTAGTCTGATTGGCTGCTTTGCCTCAATAAAAAGCAGTGTGGGATGGACCACAAGCTAACAGCTTTAGTTTGAATCGACGGGGCCAATCGAGTCAGTGTGAACAGGCGTGGCTAGTTGATTTCGTGTGAATGGGCAGGGCCTATCGATTTAGTGTGAATGGGCGTGGCCAATCGACTCTAGTAATGTAAATGGGAACTATTCATTTTAAACAAGAGTTTTTTTTTTGTTTTTTTTAGAGGATAATATTCCTACATGTCAGTCCAAGACTGAACCTCTCAAACAACATTATTTTATTGTATTCTTATTTATTGGACCTAGATAACATTAGCTAGAGCCTAGAGAACTTCAGTCCACTCAGTCATATCGCTAACAAAGTACACTCACATTAGGACACTCTCATAGAAGTAATTCTATATATCATATATACAATTACTTGGAAAATATATATATTTACTATTTTTTTATTTGACAAACGACCTGGTCATTTGGGTTGTCTAGGGGTCATCTAAGGGGCTGCACGTGCGGGACAGATTGCAGAGGTAAACATCTTGATTTGATTTCTGTGATCCATGGTGACTGGTATTCACCCTGAAGCCACCCTGCACCGCAGCAGGGACACGTTCTCTGTTCCGGTCACTGAGAGAGAGACACGAGGGACGGGTACTCGTGGACACTGAGAGACGGGCTGCGGACAGCTCCAGATAGAAGTGTATGATTTGAGCATATTTTAAGCTGTTCCTCAGTGGTCCAAAACCACAGCATCTTCACACCCTCGCAGAGCCACGCCGTCAAGCTCAGCAATCCAACACTTCCATAACCTTTCATTCCAGGACTCCAGATCCAGATCTCCTCTAAAATGATCTGGTTGATGTTACTGCTGTGGGTCAAAAACTGGTCTGTGCTACAGCCCTCACAAACAAACGGTGGTCATCTACACCTTCTAACACAGATGAACAGATGTTCAGGAATCATGAAGATAAAGAGTTGTTAGTTGGGTTGCACTGGTCCAGGAATTCTGGGCTGATTCCGATATCAAATCAAAGTCAGTGAAACAGACCACTTGCACAGCAGGGCATGATTATTTTACAGGCTCTTATATGCATAATACTAATATAAGCAAATATGGTGTAGTCTGATTGGCTGCCTTGCCTCATTAAAAAGCAGTGCAGGGTGAACTGCGACTTATAGCTTCAGTGTGAACGGGTGGGCCAATGGATGCAGTGTCAATGGGCGGGGCTAATAGCTTTAGTGTGAATAGGCGTGGTCACTCGGTTCAGTGTGACTTGGCAAGACTAATAGCTTCAGGTTAAATGGGTGGCGTTGACAGTTTAAGGGTGGATGGGCGTGGCTAATCGATTCAGAGTGAATGAGTGGGGCTAACAGCTTCAGTGTAAATGGGTGGGACTACTATCTTCAGTGTAAATGGGTGGGACTTAAAGCTTCAATGTGAATGGATGGGACTACTAGATTCAGTGTGAATGGGTAGAACTTATAGCTTCAGTGTGAATGGGAAGGACTTATAGCTTCAGTGTGAATGGGAAGGACTTATAGCTTCAGTGTGAATGGGAAGGACTTATAGCTTCAGTGTGAATGGGAAGGACTTATAGCTTCAGTGTGAATGGGAAGGACTTATAGCTTCAGTGTGAATGGGTAGAACTTATAGCTTCAGTGTGAATGGGAAGGACTTATAGCTTCAGTGTGAATGGGTAGAACTTAAAGCTTCAGTGTGAATGGGTAGAACTTAGCTTCAGTGTGAATGGGTAGAACTTATAGCTTCAGTGTGAATGGGAAGGACTTATAGCTTCAGTGTGAATGGGTAGAACTTATAGCTTCAGTGTGAATGGGAAGGACTTATAGCTTCAGTGTGAATGGGAAGGACTTATAGCTTCAGTGTGAATGGGAAGGACTTATAGCTTCAGTGTGAATGGGAAGGACTTATAGCTTCAGTGTGAATGGGTAGAACTTATAGCTTCAGTGTGAATGGGAAGGACTTATAGCTTCAGTGTGAATGGGTAGAACTTAAAGCTTCAGTGTGAATGGGTAGAACTTAGCTTCAGTGTGAATGGGAAGGACTTATAGCTTCAGTGTGAATGGGAAGGACTTATAGCTTCAGTGTGAATGGGAAGGACTTATAGCTTCAGTGTGAATGGGTAGAACTTAGCTTCAGTGTGAATGGGAAGGACTTATAGCTTCAGTGTGAATGGGAAGGACTTATAGCTTCAGTGTGAATGAGAAGGACTTATAGCTTCAGTGTGAATGGGAAGGACTTATAGCTTCAGTGTGAATGGGTAGGACTTATAATGGGTGGGGCTGAAAGGCCTCTTGCCTTGAAAGGGCAGACATATGTAAATGAGCTGTAGATGCCACTATGCTTTGTTTTTAATAAATGAGATAATATGCTTAAAAAAAACAGAAGAAATGTATTATGTCTGTGCATCTCTGTCTGAGGATAACTGTCCAGCCTGGGATGAAAGGCATTCCTTAGAATTCAGTGCTCCCCACTTTTAAAACCGGTCGCAATACATGCACTTAATGCACGAACACACACGGAGCCGCGGTGCCGTTTGTTTGGAGGTGGACAGCTGTTTAGAATCAACAGGGAGACAGCGTGTGTATGTGAGGAAGGGAAAGAGGAATGGGGAGTCTCGGTGGGAAAAGGGAGGATGTTAAAAAGATTTCCACCCCGCGTGACTGTGTGATTAGCACTGATCTGCGCTGAACTGTCTGTGATTGATTAGTAAGGCTGAGAATCTGCCTGGATGTTGACGCTGTGGAAGCGAGTGCGCGGGGTGACGGAAACTGGGTCACATTTGAACAAAGCCCCGGACTTGACGTCCCTCTTGGGCAAACAGGTCCCACCCGGTGGGGTCCAGTTAACCACATCAATGAGTGTCTGAGCTCAGCACGCACAGACACTGTTCGAGCAACGTCAGCAATGAGTCTCTGCACGGAGAGAGCCGCTCGTATGAGGTTCTGTTTTAGGAGCTTGTAAGAAAGAACTGTTATTCGGTCGCTGACTGTGGCGCTGAGGGTACACGTTAAAAACGGCACCGCTGAGAATATCCACGGGCTACAGCGCAGCTAATCCAACGCTGAAAATATCTGTGCAGTACAGTTAACCCACACTAGCGACACTGCTGGGAATAACCATAAAACACAGGCTGTCTATGCTAAATTACAGTGCTGAAAATATCTGTAACCCTAAGCTAACTATGGGCTGCACAGACTAGTCGACCTTAGTGCTCAGCTTAATGCCTTAAAGCTTAAAGTCTTTGATCACGTGATTATGACACTAACAATTGGGGGTGTAAGAAAATATAGAAAATATCGAATATCGGGGTATTATATTTGGTGATACTGTATCGATTCTCAAAAACACAGTATCAATTCACAGATTTCTGGTAAACAGTGATGTGTTTAAACCTCTGACCACTAGATGGCAGTGTTGTAACCCATTTTCACCTCCACTCCAACATTAACAAGCAGCACAAGGACGCAATGCTATTGTAAGCACTGGCAAACCTGTTCATACAGTGGTGTGTTTTAATAGTGGGATTTGAATAATCATAATATATCACTCTGCTTGCAGTATTGCAATGTATTGTAATATATTGAATCGTGACGGCTGTATCGCGATACATATTGTATCTCCAGGTTCTCGCCAATATGCAGTCCTACTAACAATATGGACTCCAGTGATCCAGGGCACCTTCTTGCGAAGGATGTAGCATGTAGGGCTGCATCTAACAATTAATTTCTTAATCGATTAATCGATTAAATTAATGTTTTTTTTTTTTTGTTTTGTTTTTTCAGTCAATTAATCTAACGACTAATTTTTCGATTACTCTAACGTGAGTGTGTTAGGAATAAAATTTGTTATGGATATATATATATATATATATATATATATATATCCATAACAAATCCATGACAAATCCATCCAACAAATCCACAAATCCATCCATAAGCATGGCCATTCTATACTTACTGTATCACGTGATCTATAAATGGTTAAAGACTAAGAGTCACAGAGGCACAAACGACAAGAAATCGAATTTGTGGAATATATATGTGGTAAACAGTCGTTTGAGAAGCAGCTACGTGTGTTTTAAAGCTCCTGCGGTATCGAGAACAACCCTAGGTATCTACACTGGATTACACTAGCACCATGTACTACTGACCTGCATTAGGCTTCATTCTAACATTGCTCCGCAGATCTACAGAACCTAAAAGAACCAGATACTAAACTCTGTTATCTGCAGTCTCCTGAAGACGACAGTAAAAAGTCTTGCGTCCTTGGAGAGTGATATAATCCTGGACAGTTAACCCACATTAACCCACAGTAATAAGACGTAATGGCAGGTTACAGTAGAATCCCTGTATAATAGTAGCTAAAGTGTTTATCCTCCTGGAATGAACTCTGAGAGAGTTTAAGTGCACAAGGAACACTCACCGGTTCAATGACGGCTGGTTCTCCCTTCTGTCCCTTCTCTCCTCTGGATCCGTCCACCTGCGGACACCAAACACCAGGTTACAACTCAGCACCACACGCGTACGGCAGGTACAGACACTGGTTGAAGCTAAAGGGAACGGTTTAAACCAGCCAGTTAGTGCAACATGAATTCAATCCTTTATTCTTCTGTTCTTATAGAAGCAGTCCATTTGGGAGCCATAGGGACCCCTGACCCCTTTGTAAGTAGGGAGTATACCTACATATGGCTGCTGTGGGAACCAAACCTCCACACTGTCCACACTGAGGACATTACAAGAGAAGGTAAAAAATCTTTACTTTTAATGGACGTCAATGGAACCAGAAGTCACTGCGAGCCATTTCTTTTGGTTTCACATTGTCATATATATATATATATATATTATCTGTTGCTTGTTTATGCATATGGGCACTTATTTAATAGTGATTTATTTAATTTATTTTTTTGCATAATTTAATCAGAATAAACAGTCCAGTTCCCTTTAAAGGTTTAAAGGCTGCCTATTTCCTCTGTGTACAGCTATATGCACATGCTTAAACACCTACATTTTAAGTTCATTTAATATTCTAAGTGAAAATACGGCTATGGACGCATGGCAGGTTAAATCTGATTGGGTAACAGATCCATTACCTGTGTCAACAGCAAAAACCACATGCAGTCTATTATTATTTTCAGTTCTGATTTCTTACACTTCATATGTGGTACTGAAATGCATTCGTCTCAACAGCTGGACTGGAATTTATGTGACTTTTATGACTTCTACTTCAAAGCAACCCCACGTTCCCTGTAATGTAGTGCTGCTGAAACCGCAAACATGTGGTCTGAAGATTCTGTATATGTAAAATATCAACTATGTCAACTTATATTTATACTATGTTGTTTATATCGTCGCTGACTAATGAAAAACATGTGTTTTCATTTTTCTACATCATTTCAACACGACAGCTGCCACTGACATTGTGTACAATTTCCATGATAAATGGACCAATAGGAAATCTTCAAAATCACTTGGAAAAACTTCTGGTTCCATTGACTTACATTGAGAGTAAAGACCGTTTTTGGCGTCTACTGCAAAGTTTCTATTTTGGAGTTTCATTGGACAATGATATATATATATATATATATATATATATATATATATATATATATATATATATATATATATATATATATATATATATATATTAAAAAAAATTCTGGTTCCATTGACTTACAATGGAAGTCAGTCTGGGAGAGGTACATGTGCAGCATTGGGTTTTATGAGTGGGATCTGATCCGACTTATGTCAGGGTTAAAGCTGCTATAGTTATTTATAACATTATTTAAAACTCTACGAAAGGTAATGAAGAACTCAGCCTGTTGATAACATACAAATCAGGTAGGTGGTCCCAGAGTAGCATGTAGTTTAGGACCCCCAAATGTTCATAAATGGCCCTGAAGATCAGCACTGTGCTGCACAGCGTTCCAAACTCTACCTGTTGTATAACCTGTTGATAACCCTTAGTAGGTCATGATTATGGGTGTTGATTAGAAAAGCATGCCATAATCTCACGAGAGTCATTTCTCAGATCTTTGATACAAGAGAAGTGATTCCAAACCTTCAGTTCAAGCCCTGTCCATGTTTGTAAGCAGAAGCAAAGCCAGCAATAAAGTTTTAGCGCAAAGTCAAAGTAATAACGTCTTAAAAACAATGGTTCTTCAAGGGTTCTTTAGTAAAGATATTGGTTCTATATAGAATGAGGAACGCTACAAGAAGCATTGGGCTCTTTACACAGTGAATGGAGAATGTGTTGTATATAATTCTTTCATTCTATATAGTTTTAAAGTCAAGCTTGTAATAATAACTGAACCTTTTTGGTTCTATACAGAAGCACTTTTTCTAAAGAGGTTCCATACAGAACCAAGTTCAACAAACTCTCCATGAGTCTGAAGAATTGGAAGGTTTAAGGTCGACTGAGCAAAGCACCTAACCCCAAACTGCCTCCCGGGTGTCATGGATAGGGGTGCCCACCACTCTGGGCAAGTGTGCTCACTGCCCCCTAGTGTATGTGTGTATGTGGGTTAAATTCATCTGTTCTAGATCTTAAATCATGGTTCTTTAATGAACCACTGTATTTACTACAGAACCCTTGAAGATACATCATCTGGTGTTTCGCGCTCTACCTGGCCGATGTACTCGTTGGTAGCAGCGGGCAGTGTTTTGTCTTCGCCTTGGTTGTATACGTCTCCGTAATCTCCGTAATCTCCGTAAATCTTCTCCAGGTCGGCGTCGGTGTAATCCGTGATGGACTCCTCCTTGAACTTGTCCACGTCCGTGTAGTCCGCCTCCCCACCGACTCCTGCCTGTCCGGTTCCTGTGGCGACAGACCCGGCCCCTGCTCCGGCGCCAGCACTGGCCGAACCGCCTCCGGCAGACGCTGAACCGCCTCCGACAGACACGGAGCCGCCTCCGACGGACACAGTGCCTCCCCCGACTGACACGGATCCGCCGCCTACCGATACAGTACTGCTGCTGCTGCTGCTTCCGCCTCCAACAGTGTAGTCTCCCTCGGGGTAGGTTTCACCATACTCCTCTCCGTAGTTCGCTTCGTAGTTCTCGCCATAGCCGTTATCGTAACCTCCCGCCTACACACACACACACACACACACAGTCAGACAAGTGTCAAGAATAAGGATTTTCTGGTCAGACTACCTCCATATGGACATACATAGGCCTCAAATAAGGTGTACTATAAGCAGAGCTTCGTAACTATGAACACCTATGAACATCTTAGTATTTGCAAAATAACATAAGAGTTAGTCCCACTGACGAAGCCCTCAGACTAAACCACGTGAGACTATACAGTCTGAAAGCCTGAGAGCGATTTTCAGATACACAGTCGAGTCACATTATTATGACCAGTATCCAGAGTAACTGCCCTGTGCAGCACGGACAGCAGCTGGCCTGCCTGGGAGACTCAATAACATCCTGGTAGGTGGTCCCAGTTATCAGTTATACTGCCTGGAGTGCATCCCACAGCTGATGAAGGGAGCGTGGAGGAGGATCCATAGAGCCAACACCACCATCCAGGTGGTCCCTCAGATGCTCAATTGGGTTCAAGTCTGAGGAATTAGGGGTCTAGGGTAGAAACTGGAAGGCTTGGTCAGCTCCTCCAACCAATGTGGGACATTTCTAGCTGTGTGATGTGTCGCATTGTCCGCCCCAGAGAAGACAATCAGCATGTATGGTGTACGTGATCTGCAAGGATGGATTCAGACCCCGAGCAGCTGCCATCGAAAGTAGGAAGCGGTCATAATAATGTGACTCGACTGTGTATATCTACAACTTAACTATGGCAGTTCTAGAGTGAACAAATATATAATACATATATTTTAAAATGTTAGTCGTAACATTATGAGCACTGAATGCAGTGGTCACCAAACTCCTGAAGAGCAACCCAGCCACAGCTAACTTGCTCATGTGTGCGGGAAGGTGAAAGTTGGTGGCACTCGAGATATACCAGACACATCTACTGCTAGTTTTGGCCAAAGTGCATCACACAAAAGTTGAAAATATGTGAACTGGCTTCGATCCTGTGCGCCTGCCGCAGTGGAACATGGAGTCGCTGACTGCTGCTGAGCTCAATCGGCGCTTTGAAGTGCAACAATGAATTTCCCACATGTGTTGAGGCAGCTTAACTATGCTTAGCTATGGAGCAGGACAGTCTTGCCAGTAGAGCAGCACCACCTGGGTGCCTGGCCTAAAGACACAACTAGAAATATTCACTCTGGCCAGGGATTTGAACCAACAGCCCTCTGGTAGCTGGCTCACTGCATCTACTACCAGCCTGGATCTCAGGGAGGAGATATTGTGACTAATGAATTACAAATCAAACCGCTAGTCTTGCAGGACAGATGTTTGCTCAATGCATATTTTGCATTGTGATGGTGTTCGTAAGCTTGGAAAGCTAGAAAACCAGAAGTCTTAACCTAAGCTGATTGATTAAAAGCTTTTATCTTAGTAATAAGCGTATTTTCACCACCAGATATCATTAGATCTAGGGGTGTAAGAAAATATTGAAAATATCGAATATCAGGATATTATGTTTGGTGATACTGTATCGATTCTCAAAAACACAGTATCGATATACAGATTCCTGGCAGACAGTGAATCATTGCATGTTGTGTTTAAACTTCTGACCACTAGGTGGCAGTGTTGAAATTTCTTTTCAGCTCCACTCCAACATTAAAAAGCAGCACAAGGGCGCAATGCTATTGTAAGCACTGTAAAACCTGTTCATATAGTGGTATGTTTCAATAGTAAGATTTGAAAAATCGCTTGCAATATGGCAGTATATCACGATATATTGAATCGTGACCGCTGTATCACGATACGTATTATGTCTCCAGGTTCTTGGCAATAGGGGTGTGCCACATCGTATCGTACACAATAATAGCGCCAACATTTTTGAATATCGTGATCGATATTATACCCTGAAATATATCACCCATCCCTAATTATCACATCAGGGTACTACTTTTACTGTTTTTAGCAAAAGAAACATTCACACTTTCCTCATTTCCCATCATATATCTACTAGAGACAGATTTTATCTGTCCAGTATCATTCATTTTACTTCAGTCCTGGATATATGGAGATATTTGGAGTGAATTATCTAGTATCGTGACATTTTGGATCATTGACTTCTGTTACAATCTGATGAAAATTGTAATCTGAGTTATAGATGTGCCATATCATATCATATGCAATAATAAAATTAAATTTTTAATTTATTGCAGTAGTGCATTCATGAAAAATATTTTTTAAATCCAATGTTTTGTCATATCGCCAAGAGTATCGTTGTCGCAAAAATACCATGAAATATTGTGATATTATTGTAGGGCCATATCGCCCACCCCTACTTGCCAATACACAGCCCTAATTAAAACAGATGTAAATAAACATAAATACAATACAAAGTAGCATAAATATCTCACTGTGAAAGAAGTAGACACTATCTCGTCCTCCGGGTTTGAATAACTTACCGAGCTGGAGCTAGAACCTGTGCTGGATCCCGTGCTAGAGGTGGAAACAGAGCTGGATCCCCTACCGGAGCCTGAAGCAGAGCTGGAGCTGGAACCTGAGGTTATTCTCCCGCTAGAGCCAGAGCTGGAGCCTGACCCGGAGCTGGAGCTAGAACCAGAGGTAATTCTCACGCTAGAGCCAGAGCTGGAGCCTGAACCGGAGCTGGAGCTAGAACCGGAGGAAATTCGGACGCTGGAGCCAGAGCCGGCAGTGCCGTTGTGTATGACGGTGGTGGTGTGGACTCCTCCTCCTCCTCCTCCTCCTATAGAGGTAATGATGCGCTTCTCCTTGTCGCCGCCCAGGCCCAGATCCACATTGCCAGCCAGACCCAGGTCCACTTCTCCTCCTGTTCCTGTGATGGTGACCGTGCGAGAGCTATCGGGCGTGGCTGTAGACTCATCGTAGTACGTCTCGTAACCGGTCTCGTAACCGTCGTAGTCGCCGTACGAGTCTTCACCCGTGGCCGTGGTGGAAGAAGAGCTGCTGGAGGAGGAACTGCTGGAGGAGGAGCTGCCGGAAGAGGAACTGCTGGAAGAGCCACCTCTGGATGAGCTGCTGGAACCTCCTGCTCCGCCAATCACAGTGGTGACGCTTTCCCTTACCTGTCAAAACAAAGAGAGTGAGTGTACGACCCTATACTGAATATATAATAAACATATAAAGAGATTCTCACAATCACCTATAACTTCACACCCGTGATTCCATCAATGATCATGTTCTTCACATAGTAGCTACATAGTAACTGGTGGTCAGTGGACTGATAAGGTATGATGATAATTAAACACTAAATGGCCAAAAGTATGTGGACACCCCTCCTAATTATAAAGCTCAGGTGGTTTGGCCACACCAAAAACCCCTAACTCATACTGAAGAGATCAGTGGCTTATAATAGGATGCCACTTTTGCCCTGCTAGAGCTGCCCTGGACAACTGTAAGTGCTGTTAAACTGTTAATGCTATGACTGTGTAATGTAGTCATCTAGGAGCAACAACATCTCAGCCACAAAGCAATAGATACCCTCTGTCATATCACTCACTGCAGAGCTCCGAACTGGCTCTGGAAGCAAGCTCGGCACCAGAACTTTGAGCTTTGCGAATTGGGTTTCAAAGGCCTAGTGTCAGCTGGAGGGGTGTAAAGCAATTGAACTGGACTCTGGTGTGATAAGTCATGTCTCACTATCTGGAAGTATGATGAATGAACCTGGGCTTTGGAGGAGGCCAGGTGCTAGAACAGTTTTTAACCAATCAGATTTTGCGCTAACCCTAACCCTTAAAACCAGGTAGCACTTTCTGCAGCAAACCTTCTTATGAACTTGTTGACCACTTAAACCATAAGCTAGAGCTAGGTTATGATAGTGAGGAACTGAGTTTAAGGGGTGAGGTATGGACCATGTTACCAATACTTTATATAAAAATAGATAAACCAAGGCTCCGGTACCTTGCCGCCGGTTGCATCATCTGTCTCGCTCGTTTCTGTTTCAGTGACCTCAGTGGTGGGCGATGTTTCCGTATTCTTCTCCGAGTCCATGTCCTCATAGTAAGGGTACTCGTAGTAGTAGGTGTCGTCTTCGGTGTTCTGCAATAACAAAGAGACCATCTTATCCCTTAGAACATGTAACAATAGCAATTGTTGTAGCAATTTAATATTAGTTCTCTCTCGTAGCTCTTTTTTATATATTTTTTATATATTCTTTTTTATATATTCTTATATTCTTTTTGTATATTCTTATATCCTTTTTGTATATTCTTATATTCTTTTTGACTATTGGAATTCTTTATTCTTCTTTATACTTCTTTGTACTGGGTGTTGTACTTTGTTTTTTTCTGTGAAACTGCTACTGGCTGCTAAATTTCCTTCGGGATCAATAAAGTATCTATCTATCTATCTATCTATCTATCTATCTATCTATCTATCTATCTATCAGTTCAGACTTTCAATGCAAACCATATTTGTGTTTGTAGATATTTATTGTCATTAGAATCTGATGCAATGTTATTATTACCTGTGCAGTCACTTTATGGTGGTTTTTAATATTATCTATGCTCGTGAATCATAAGAACCAGTATTGCACCGATACTGACACTGTATCAGTGATAATATTGGCGATACCCATACCAAGATCTACAACTTTTTGATTTATTGATAGCCTTTAGCTTTGATTTAGCCTTTAGCATAGCCACACACTAGCCAGACTAATGTTTCCCCAATCCATAATGGTAGAGGGCCTCTGTCGGTCACCAGTGGAGTCTTATGGCCCATTGCTTTACGGAATGGGATATACATATGAGATAAATAGCTTGAGAAATTTGGATGTGAAACAACATTCAGCTCAGTTTTTTGGCTGCAAGAGAAGGTGCTGAGAGCTCACGTGTACACAGCACAGGTTTATCTACATACTACATTCATACATTGAGTTCTGTGTTTAGCCATTTTGCACAATAAAGATATTTTACATTTACGTACGCTGCTAAACAGGATTCTTACTACTACTTCTATAACAGCCGATATGAAATACATAGAGTAAATAAACTAACACAGGTTGTCTCCTCATCTAATAGCATGTAATATACAACATACAACAAATAAACACCATAGGGTCAAGCTGAGTATGAACACCAACATGGAAAACTGTATCGGTTACAGTTAGTATGAGTAGTCAGTATCGGCCAGTCTTTTAGAACCTGGTATCGGTACAGAGGGGGAAAAGTGGTATTGGTGCATTTCTCGAGATAGCAGACATGTGCAGCTCTAGTTTGGAGAGTATAAATGCTTTTTTACTCTGCTCTGATTAGGAACAGTGGCGTTTAGATCACTTCACATAGACAGTGCATGAAGTCATGCTCATTTCAAGGCATTTCCACAGCACAAACATCATTAGATGATTGTTTAAATGAGCTGTATTTATGCGCACCCAGAACTTTATCACCTCATTTTCTCTGTGTGTAAGAAATGGTTGGGCAACAAACCCAATTTTCACAATTTTCCCCTCACCAAAGTGAGGACATCAGCCAAGATGGGTGATCTACCATGGCTTTCCATCCTCTCAGCTCGTTGTATGATACTTTATACCTTAATGCAATACTTTAAGGAGAGCTATGAAGTTCTAGCATCACCAAATGTATACAGGGGACAACAAAGAGCAGA
The DNA here is from genome assembly GCA_021613375.1 of Megaleporinus macrocephalus. Lineage (NCBI taxonomy): Eukaryota > Metazoa > Chordata > Actinopteri > Characiformes > Anostomidae > Megaleporinus > Megaleporinus macrocephalus. The sequence continues at coordinate 37,369,108 of CM038717.1, forward strand.
TCTTTCAGTAGGAGTACACTTGCCATTGGCTAAAGTAGCGTCAGGGAGCTAATTAAGCATGGAAGGCAGTTTTCATTGTTTAGTCTGGTTGTGCGTTGCTCTTTTTTACTGTTTATAGCTGCAAAACTTGTTAGCTAGTAAGCTAGAGGAGTAAAGTCATAAGCTTGCAGCAGACATGTTTTTATCACCCTCCCTGGTTCATCGGATCCTTTAGTTTCAGACTTCCATGGACTCCATTTCCTATAATGCATGGTTATGTGACTCAACCCCCCAATCAGAACATTACTTTTCAGACACCCCAATATTAACACGTCTGTGTTTTTCTGTATATAGGCCAGTCTGGTTGGAACCTTGTTTGCAAAGTATTGTCTATGCTATGGTTTGGTTCTATTTTATATTGACAGGTTCTGCTTGTAGCCAGCTGTTATGACCTCTTGCATTTATTGGTTGTCTTTTGGTTTTCGCCCTGTGGCTAAAATTGCTAGTCTGATTCCATTTAGGACCTTGGGATTGGCCTTTTTCAATATCCTTCTGGTTTGCTTTTCATCGGCGAACATTCGTTTTACTTGACTAACGTTAGAGTTATACCCAAGCCATGTTTACATGTAGACCGATAATCCTTTAATAATGATAATAATCCATATAATAACTGAATCTGAATAGATGTATACAGTATATTCTGAATATAATCCGACTGGATGAGGTATGTAAGCCTGTAAAGAGTCCACTGAATAGAAGAATAACAGCCATGTAAACATTAGTATCTGATTGCGAAGCTTAAGTACATTCCTCGCAGCTGCATACAAGAAGTTTATAATGTTCAACAAGTTGGGATCTAAAAACTGGTCTGCAGACTAGACAAAGTCTTTGATTGGAACTGTAAATGATTCATACACTATGCAGCAGGATGGACGATCGTATAGCTTGCAATAACGAGCTGTTCAGGCGAGTATATGGGCACCAACTACTGCAATTAAAACCAGACCTAAAGTTCTCAAGTTGCTGTACTGCTTTCTAGCTGCTCTTTTCACTCTGACTGGACTCAAATCTACTCTAAGCTTTACTCTATGCATGCACATAATGTTAAAACTGATTACATGTCATGTGCATCCAAACTGAGATTTTCATTGGATTGTTGAGTAGAGCGTGCACATGGACGCCTCAGTTTTAATCTATGATCAGAATGAATTTGATTGGATTGATGAAAATCTAAAATGTGGTAATGTCCAATTGTGAATTTGGGGTCTCCAATTTGCGAAAATCCATAGGAACAGCCCTCCAGCTTGTATCTCATCTCAGGAGTTGCTACACTTTGACATCATTTCCTAAATAATAGTTGTGCATCATATGCTATTTGTTTATACTCACCTATTACAATAAAACTATGCATTTCTATGTACGTGTCCAAACTTTATTTTTTATATGCGCACAACAGCTAAACAAATGCAAGCTTAATAAACTCAATAAGCTGAAGCTGCATGGATGCTATTAGGTAGGAAGCAGCAGATTCCGGGTCGGAAAATTGTATTTAATAAGCCCAGCATGACTGATTTAGAGCCTTCCGTTACATCTTAGCTATGTTAGCCTTGTAACTCCAGAGGTAGAACTAGCACTAGACAAGCAATCTTCTGGCTGAGCCACAGCATTTGGGAATAAGGGGACGGAAATTGAGTGAATATGACTTCCTGCCAAAAGTTGAGCATTTGAGTGATTCCGAGAGCAAAAGGGAAAGAAAAGGTGAATGATGGGAATCACCTCCAGCCGTGAGCTGAAATACGAGCGAAATGAGACGCTGGAAGGCGCCGCAGGGTTTCAGAGCTTTATCTGCTCTGCAGCTCGTTTGAGCGGAGCGCCGCGATTGGGAATCCCTCGGACGGAAATCCGCTCTATCTCCCTCTCTCTCTCAGAGAGGAACGCCAGGAATCCTGACCGCTGCCCGACCCCCTTGTGCTCATTTTAGTCCTCGTCCCTACACGTTTAGGGCGGGGAACGTACCGCTGGATCACACGGCATCGGAGCGACGTGGAGCGTTGTTGGATGTTGGAGGCATTTAACCCTTTCCGGGATCACCCACCCAAGCTCTTTGTCATAGTCTGACACTGAGGCGAACGGAAAAAAGGTCAGAAGGTGCAGACTCGCACCTGCTGACACGGAATTTCACCCATTCACTTCTAGGTGTATGCAAAAGTTTGAACACCTGACCATCTAATCACGCCCAGGTAACGCATCCTCTACAGAGACGCACTTCTATTTGGTATTTAACTGCAAATTTTTATTAAAAAATTCCGTTTTTAGAGAGGAGATATTAGAAAAAATAAAAGATCAAATCTAGAAAGTGCCATAACTTTGCACCCTGACATTTATGTGTTATTTTATCTTACGTTATCAATACATTATAATTTGGCATGAAAACTTCTTCAAACGGCTGTAAGTAAATCTAAATTAGGTAGGTCTAGTAGATCTAAATTTAATGTATAGTGAAACGAGAATATTTACTCTACACTAGCGGGGGGATGTTTTCTGCCCCCGCTGACAGATTTAATGCCCCTGAAGTAGGAGAACGTTCTAGAGGTCACAGAGAGGTGAAACACTTAAAGATGGTGTTTAGACAGAAGCAGACAGCGTTTAGAAACGTTTGTGTCTGAACAAGGAGACGTTTTGTCTGAAAAACACTGAACACACTAGACGTAGTGTTAAAATTAAAGAACAGAGAAAGAGTAAAACACACAGAGGGACAAATAGAGAGACAGAGTAAAAAGAAAGAGAGAGAGATAGTAAAGGAGAAACAAGAGTAAAAAGGAAAGTAAGAGGGTAAGAAAGTAAGATTGAAGGGGTTAAAAAGAAGTAGAGCAGAAAAGAAAGAGGGAAAGAGTAAAAAGAGACGGAGAAAAAGAGTTAAAAAAGAAATAGCGAGAGCGAGCGAGTAAAAAAAATAAGATAGAAAGTAAAAAAGAAAGAGGAGAGAGAGAGTAAAAAAGAAAATGGATAAGAGAAGTAAAGCAAAAAAAGAAAGACGGTGAGAGTAAACAAGAAAGAGGAGGAGAGAGAAAGAGTAAAAAGAAAGAAAGAGGGAGAGAGTAAAAAAGAAAAAGGGAGAGTGGGAGAGAGTAAAAAAGAAAGGTGGATGAGAAAGAGAGAGTATGAAAAGAAAGGGAGAGTAAAAAAAGAAAGAGAGAGAGTAAAAAAGAAAGAGAGAGAGAGTAAAAAAGAAGAGGGAGAGAGAGTAAAAAAGAAAGAGGTGGATGAGAAAGGGAGGAAGTGAAAAAGAATAAGGGAGAGCAGGAGAGAGTAAAAAAGAAAGAGGTGGATGAGAAAGAGAGAGAGGAGGTGAAAAAGAAAGAGGGAGAGAGAGTAAAAAAGAAAGAGGTGGATGAGAAAGAGAGAGAGGAGGTGAAAAAGAAAGAGGGAGAGAGAGTAAAAAAGAAAGAGGTGGATGAGAAAGAGAGAGAGGGAGTGAAAAAGAAAGAGGGAGGGAGAGAGAGTAAAAAAGAAAGAGGGTAAATAGAAAGGGAGAGAGAGTAAAAAAGAAAGGTGGATGAGAAAGGGAGAGAGGGAGTGAAAAAGAAAGAGGGAGAGAGAGAGTAAAAAAAGAGGGGGTGAGAGAGAAAGAGAGAGTAAAAAAAGAATGAGGGAGAGAGAGTAAAAAAGAAAGAGGGGGAGAAAGAGAGAGAGTAAAAAAAGAAAGAGAGAGGAAGTAAAAAAAAGAAAGAGAGAGGGAGTAAAAAAGAAAAAAGTGAGAGGAAGAATAAAGAAAGAAAGAGAGAGGAAGTAAAAAGAAAGAAAGAGAGAGTAAAAAGAGTAAAAGCTGGAAATGTAACACAAACACAGACAATCAGTAATTCCAGTTATTCAGCTTAGACTGTGTCTCAGGTTGTTTAGTCTTTTTGTCTTTTCCTCTATCCCTCTCCATCTTCCTCTTCTTCTCTCTCTCTGTCACTCCCCACCTTTCTCCTTTTCTCTCTCCCCATTCCTCCACTTCTGTTTCTTCTCTCTCTCTCCATCCCAGTCTCTCTCTTTTACTGTCACCTCTCTCTGTCTGTTTTCACCCTCCTCATTCTCTCTTTCTTTCTCTCTCTTTGTTTACTCAGTCTTCTCTGCCGCTCTCTTACTCTCGCTCTGTCTTCTCTCCCTCTCTCTGTCTTCTCTCCCTCTCTCTCTCCCTCTCTCTCTCCCTCTCTCTCTCCCTCTCCCTGTTTATCTGTATATAATGATCCATGCATGTTCAGTGTTGATAAAATGTTTATTAACCAAATGTTCCCTCAGTCTCATCACGTCTTTCTCTTTCCCTCCCCCTCTCCTTCTTCTCCTTCTTCCCCTCGCTCCTTTGTTTCTCTCCTTCCCCTCTGTTCCCCCTCTTTCTTTCCCTCACTCCCTCCCCCTGTCTCTTCCTCTCCATCTCTCACTCACTCCCTCCCCCCCGCCCCGTGGTGAAAGAAGGAATGAGATCATTTTTTTGGTGTTTGGAAAAATCACTTCTAAACAGACGCAGACGGCCTCCAGCTGGAGTCTTTCCTCCGGACGCACACGGGGAATTAATGGGGTCACAGAGGCGGGCGCGCGTTAGGACAGGTCTGCGTCTGCCGTGTTTAATCCGTTCTCATTCCTCGTCTGCATTTAATGCATATTTCTGCCCACTCTGTATTCCCGCAGCGTTCCTGCAGCACTCCGACTCCAGGAGAAGGAGATCCGGAGGGTCAGGAGGGGCGCTGCGGTGAGCGCTGAGTTACCCTGTGACCCCACAGGACCATATCAGCGGAGCTGTGCTGAGGTTTATATGCACAGCTGACTGAGTCATATGGAAATGATTACAGGCTGAACGGGTAATGACGCTGGGCTTCATGTGTTGAGTCCTCGGCAGCAGATTCAGGTGCTCACTGTCGTCAGTACAAAACTTATGCTCAAGCTTTTTTTTTTTTTTTAAGTCCTGTGCAACACCTTTCTCAGCTGACTGCAGCATGAGTCCATGTTGGAGTTACTGGGCAAAACTAATGGATGATTTTTTTATTTAGATTTTATTTAGAAAAATTAAAAAAAAATTAAAAAATGGTCAAAAATTCCCTGTTTATCCTTTACAATACAAGTTATTTTTTCTATTGGAAGGTTCTGCAACGTTCGACTTCTCCAATGTGAAATATTTGGTCTAATAGTTTTTTCCAATTAATATTTTTGCATTTGCGAACATAAGGTCCATCAGAATCATCTCATATTTATGGTAATTATGATTTTCGGGAGATATAAACCTAATAAAAACATTTTAGCATCTAATGGAATAGGTTTTGATATAATCAACTCACTTGCCTCTCTTATTTCTTCCAAAAACACACAAATTTCTGTACATTGCCAGACTTTCCTTTAGATATCTGGTATATTTTTATTATACAAATTTAATTTCACAGGAGGTATATAAGTTCACATTAACCATTTATATTGTATTAATCTAAGGCGTGTGTTTATCGTCTTTATCGTATTGGTATGAATTTCATCACAAGCTAATTTCCTGCTAATGAAATTAGTTTCCAGGTCTCCATTCCTAATGGATGATTATTAGCGGAGAGCTTAATCTATGTAAATTTTAAATGGGAGCACCACCATTCATAGTTTTTGAGTGTTTAAGTCATTCACAGTGGGTTTGGTGTGGATTGGTTGATTTTGATGATTCAGATTTCTTTATAGTGGTGCTAATGGGAACCTGATATATACCAAACCAAATATAACCATTGTATTTATTATCAACACAACCAATGAACCTGCACGTGTCTTCTGAGTTTTGTATGGAATGTTGATGGTGGGAATACAAATCTTGAGGCCAAAGCTATCATAAAACTATTTATAGTATTTATAACCATTTCATGTGATAACTTCCTATGAATGAGCTTTCATAGGTACTATCTATGGCACGTTGATGATGGCGTAACAGTTTTCTTTGGGGACTATTTACCCACACAGCGCCCTACATGTATCCCTCCACCATGCATGTATTTCTAGACCTCCCAAAATCTTCTCAGACGTCAGGCATATCTATAAAGTAATAACTTTAGGTGAGGAACTTTTTAGAGGTGGACGTCTAGTTCCATTCACCACCACTTTGAAGAACTTTGAAGAGAGAGTTCAACAGGGCTTGAAACCGCTAAGAGGTAAACGGTTGGGGTCCGCACAGTCTGCCCGGGGGATTCAACCTGGTGGAAGCGGTCGTCCGCTTACTGTAATCTTCTAATTGAAGAACGGAACCTGGACTTTCGTCCTGCTCTGCTGCAATGGAGCAGTTTTAATGTTTTAATTAAATATTAAAGGTATTCACTTAATGAGATCTCAAAGCGCAGGTTTCCTCTATGTAGATTATCCGAGTCTGTTCGGGCTCTGCAGTTTTTCCAACTCTGAATGTGAGCAGCAGCTGTAATCTCCATCGAGAGAGAGAGAGAGAGAGAGAGAGAGAGAGAGAGAGAGAGAGAGAGAGAGAGCGCACTCACGTATTCATCCGTGTTGGGGTCCTGGTTCTGGGGCTGCTCCTTGGCAGGGACCTCACAGTCTGGGCTATAATGTTCACAGTAGTCAAACGCAGCACGGTGGTCTGCTACAATCATCAGCTGCTGAATATCTCCCTGAAAAACACACAGCACAAAACAACAGTTACATATACACATATACATAGAGCTCCAACAAACACACTGACGGGTCGAAATCCCAGGTCAGTACAGCACAGTGAGACTCTGAACGATAACAAGAAGCAGTTTCATTTCACACAGAGATGCGTCTACAGCTTCCCCCCAGCATACAGACATCATCACCTCATCAGACGTGTGGCCACGAGAATCAACAAGCAGTTATAATAACTCATTAATTATTTTAATATCAGGACTGTTTAAAACCGTGATCTGATTCTAATACACTACACCACGGTTAGATGGATGGATAAATGGATGAATGGAGGAATAGTTTGATGGCTGGATAGACAGACAGGCAGGCAAAAACAGAAAGAGACAAAAAGACAGATGGACGGATGGATGGATGGATATATAGATGGATGGATAGATGGAGGGATGGAAGATAAGTCTGATGGATGGATAGATATATAGATGGTTGACTGAAAGAGTAGTTTGATGGCTGGATGGATAGACAGACAGGCAAAAACAGAAAGACAGACAGACAGATGGATGGATGGATGGATGGATGGATGGATGGACGGATGAAAGAAAAGACTAATGGATGGATGGATGGATATATAGATGGATGGATAGATTGATGGATAGAAGAAAAGTCTGATGGATGAATAGATATATAGATGGTTGGCTGAAAGAATAGTTTGATGGCTGGATGGACAGACAGACAGGCAAAAACAGAAAGACAGAAAGACAGATGGATGGATGGATGGATAGATAGTCAGATGGATTGATAGATAGATGGGTGGATGCATGGATTGATGAATGGATAGATGATTAGATGGATGAATAGATGGATGGAAGAATAGTTTGATGGCTGGATGGACAGACAGGCAGGCAAAAACAGAAAGACAAAAAGACAGACAGACGGATGGATGAATGGATGGATGGATGGATGGAACGACGGACAGACAGAAAGACAGACAGATATATTAAGATATATGCTCGGATAGATGCATAGACATAAACAGAGAGAGGATGATGAATATACAAACAGACAGACAGAAAGACACATGAATGAATGGACAGATGGACAGACTGATGGTTGGATAAAAGGACAATGAATATCAATGGATCGACTGATAAATATAGACAAACAGACAAATGAATGGATGGATGAATGGCAAGAGATGTAGACAAAAAGACAGATAGACAGATAGATGAAGGGACAGACAGACTTCAGAAAACTGCTGAGTCACAGTAACACCAGACGTGAATTCTATATATCGAGAAAAACAAATAAATAAATAAATAAAATAAGAATATAAATTATATTTATAATTAAAACCTGAACTTCACAGTAATCTTCTGATCAGTCTGTGTTTTACTGGCTGCTTTAGGCTCCAATCTAACCCAGAAACTAATATTTGATATGTTTGGATAATCAGAGTTAGACTGAGCTGAAACATGGAAAACACAGCAGTGACTCACTGAGTCAACGACTCAAACAATGCAGCTTTCAGTGAAGCGTCAAACGTCCTGTTTTACCCTGTCTGACGTTCCTGTTCCTGTTTTCTCCACGTAGGAGAACAGATCCACCCATCATACACATCAGCGCAAAACAGCTTTTAAACAAAGCTTTTTAAACCCACTTACATGGCCACTTTATCAGAAACCCCTCGACTCTAGCTGCTCCTCGCTGGTGTACAGCTAGAGACTGTGGCTCATCTACACTGTTTGTGTTAGCCATCTTCCAGCTCTCCATCAAAGGTCAGTTTCTGACCACAGAGCCGCTCTGGGCTGCATATTTCTGGCTGGTGGACCGCTTTCAACCGAGCATCTGGTCAACAGCGGTGCTGCGGTCAGAAGCTGAATGCAGTAGAGGAGGGCTGGACTGCAGCCTGTGACTGGAGCTATAAGGTAAAGTGCATGTGCCACGTACCATAACAAGATCGTTTCTCGTTTAAACACATTTACTTTATCCAAGCCCACCAGATGCTGGGAAGTGTTAACGTTTACCGAGGAACCTAAAAGGGTTCTTCTATTGTTACAAGCAGGTCATCACAACAATAGCAGAACCTTTTTATATAGAACCCCTCTATTTAGGGCAGGTAGTGGCTGGAGGTTAAGGAACCAGCACTGTGAATGGAAGGTTGTTGGTTCGATTCCCTACTGAAGCTACCTGGGTGCTGTGAATAGGGCTGCCCACCACTCTGGGCAAGTGCACTTACTGCCCCCTAGGGTGTGTATGTGGGTGATTCACTGCACGAATGGCTTAAAGTCAAATGTCTAGGGGTCAATGGTTCTAATTGTAATTGTCTACATTGTCCACAAATCTGAAGAACCATTAAAGCATACACACAGTTCTATATAGAACCCATAGTTTCTTTACTAAAGACCCCTGTAGTAAGGCACTTCTGTAAATTGACAGATGGACAAATGACTGGATGGATGCTCCTTGGATGCCATGGATTGAGCTGTCCACCACTCTAGACAACAGCAGAACCCTTTTATATAGAACCCCTTCATTTAGGGCAGGTGGTGGCTGGAGGTTAAGGAACCAGCACTGTCAATGGAAGGTTGTTGGTTCGATTCCCTACTGAAGCTACCTGGGTGCTGTGAAAAGGGCTGTCCACCACTCTGGGCAAGTGTGCCTACTGCCCCCTAGTGTGTGTATGTGGGTGATTAACTGCATGAATGGCTTGAAGTCAAACATCTATGGGTCAATGGTTCTAACTCTAATTGTCCACCAATTTGAAGAACCATTTAAGCATGCACACAGTTCTATATAGAACCCATAGTTTCTTTACTAAAGACCCCTGTAGTAAGGCACTTCTGTAAATTGACAGATGGACAAATGACTGGATGGATGCTCCTTGAGTGCCATGGATTGAGCTGCTCACCACTCTGGACAATAGCAGAACCCTTTTTTATAGAACCCCTCTCTTTAGGACGGGTGGTGGCTGGAGGTTAAGGAACCAGCACTGTGAACAGAAGGTTGTTGGTTTGATTCCCTACTGAAGCTACCTGGGTGCTGTGAAAAGGGCTGTCCACCACTCTGGGTAAGTGCACTTACTGCCCCCTAGTGTGTGTATGTTGGTGTTTCATTGCACAAATGGCCTAACTTCAAATGTCTTTGTGTCCGAGAACAAATGGTCAATGGTTCTAAATTCGAATTGTGTACATTGTCCACCGATCTGAGAAACCATTTCAGCATGCACACAGTTCTACCATAGGAACCAGTGCCTTTGCTGAAGACCCCTTAAGTTGATAGATGACTGAATGGAGGGACTGATGGCCTAAACTTTACTTCATCCAAGTCCACGAGATGCTCCACATCTAAAAACGAACAACGTGGAAGGGTTAGCATTCACACCAACCACTAGGGGGCATAAGCTTGACACTGAAGCAGCAGCAAATCTGTTATATGCACTATATAGAACCATACAAAACACATTCTCCATCAATGGGAGGAACCATATCCCCATATAAACGTGTCTGTGGAGAAACCCTTGAAGAACCGTCTTGTGTGGAGCAACCACAGCTCTGTCAAATGTAAACAAACAGGCAGGAGATAACAGGGCGATTCCTTCCAGCAGCTGTTCAGGAACAACCACACGCTCCAAAAAATATGAGTTAGTAAATAAATTAAAGGACGAAACATCTGCGGAGCGGAGCTGCTGCACTGTAAAAGTGGGTCAGGGTCTGGGAGGAGAGGTGACTCACAGACTAGGAACTCCAACCGGACGCCAGAGCTGTCCAATCAGATTAGAGCGAAACCAGCAGCCTTCGCTCTCTCTCTCTCTCTCTCTCTCTCTCTCTCTCTCTCACGTATGGTCCTGTTAGTTTCTGCCCAGCATGAAGAAGTAAAACCCTGCATCAGCCTTACAGGAGAAGGCCTCAAATCCTTCTGCAGAGCCCCCTAGTGGCCACTCCGGAAATCAACTCAAAATCAAATCAAATCAGCTGTTATTAATATAACTAAATCAGATCAGATTAAATCAAATACAGTTCCCGCTGTTATCAGACGAACTAGGACTCAGCTGCTAGTGAGCAATGAGGGGTAATGTGGGGGGGCGTGAGACCCCCTGCTGTAGTAAACTATTCACACCTAGATAAAACAGACAGCTGCAGCTTGTTGACACGGTAACCTAGCAGCACTTAAAGGGCCCATACCCCAAATTTCTCCTCTGTTTATCATATTTATAGGATATACTAGTCTATACAACGTAAATGAGCTCTGTTCTGATTGGCTTTCTCTTTCTCTCTTATTGTCCCTCACGCTTTCTCTCTTCTTTGTTTTCTGTCTATTCTCTTTTTTCTCTCTCTCTGTCTCACTTCTTTCTGTCCGTCTGTCTCTAATTCTCTCTCTATCTCTCTCTCTCTATTCTCTCTTTCTATCTTATTATTCACATGAACAGTTTATTGATTCTGCTTAGACACACACACACACACACACACACACATATGCACACACACATTCTTGTAAGCTGACATATGGAAAAAAGCTCTTGCACAAAAACATTAGCACATACAGCAGAGAGAGAGAGAGAGAGAGAGAGAGAGAGAGAGAGAGAGAGAGAGAGAGAAAGAGAGAGCGAGTGGACAAAGACAGAAGAAATGGAGACAGAAAGATAGAGACAGAAAGAGAAAGAAGAGAAAGACAAACAGCGAAAGCTAAAGAGAAAGAGAGACAGAAGAAAGAGAAAGAAAGGGAGAGGATAGAGAAAGAAAAGAGAGAAGAGGGGAAAGTGAAAAAAGAGATTGGAAGAGAGGGAGTAAGAGAGCCGACAGAGGAGACAGAAGAGAGAGAGAGTAGAGAGAAAAGGAAAGAAAATGGAGAGAAACACTACATATATAGAGAAAATAGGAAGGGATAGAGAGAAAGGGAGAAAGAAGATGGATTGAACTGATAAATGGATTGAACTGACGTGTTTTAGCTTCAGGCTCGAACAACCTGGTACACATACACACGCATACATCATCTAATAAAGATTTACAAGAGTGACTGAGAGAGAGAGAGAGAGAGAGAGAGAGAGAGAGCAGTAGAAATAGAGAGAGAGAGAGAGAGAGAGAGAGAGAGAGAGCAGTAGAAATAGAGAGAGAGAGAGAGAGAGAGAGAGAGAGCAGTAGAAATAGAGAGAGAGAGAGAGAGAGAGAGAGAGAGAGAGAGAGAGAGAGAGTGGGAGAAAGTGAACTGAAGGCTCTCTAGGCTGAATGGAGATTGAGGTCTAGGGAGAATTGACTGCATCTCCAGGAACATTCTAAAACACTGTGAGAACAGAATATAGAACACTACTGGGTTCTAGACCACGGAACCAAACACTAATCGGTTCCATAGCAGACAATGAAACATTAAGATGAGTGGGATTTAAAACAAAACATAATATAGAATATTAGTATAGAGAGAGATAGAGAGGGGGGGGGGGGGGGGGGGGGGGGGGGAGATTGTTTTGGTGTGAATTGTTCAGATCTAGAGGAACTGTTTACAGTGGTGGTGAATGGAACCAGACATCCACCTCTAAAAGCTCCCACACATAAAGTTAATACTACAGTTATTAATAAAGAGCCTCTACAACGAACCATTTTCCACCAGATCTGCTCTGAATGATATTATCTAAGTGACTGATTTACACAGAAATGTTGAAAAAACAAACGCAGAATTCCCCTTTAAATAAATCAGAGTAACAGTTCCAGCTTTGGCCACAGGGTGGCAGAGACGAGTAAAATAAAATTGAACCAAATGTGCTGACCCAGGACCTGCTTACAGACTGACTGTCTGTCACTCACAGACTCAGACTTTACTAACAGACTCAGACTTCACTCACATACTCAGTCTTTACTCACAGACTCAGTCTTCACTCACAGACTCAGTCTTTACTCACAGACTCAGACTTCACTCACATACTCAGACTTTACTAACAGACTCAGTCTTCACTCACATACTCAGACTTTACTAACATACTCAGTCTTCACTCACATACTCAGACTTTACTAACATACTCAGTCTTCACTCAAAGACTCAGACTTTACTAACAGACTCAGATTTCACTCACATACTCAGACTTTACTAACAGACTCAGTCTTCACTCACATACTCAGACTTTACTAACAGACTCAGACTTCACTCACATACTCAGACTTTACTAACAGACTCAGTCTTCACTCAAAGACTCAGACTTTACTAACAGACTCAGTCTTCACTCACATACTCAGACTTTACTAACAGACTCAGTCTTCACTCACATACTCAGACTTTACTAACAGACTCAGACTTTACTAACAGACTCAGACTTCACTCACAGACTCAGTCTTTACTCACAGACTCAGTCTTCACTCAAAGACTCAGACTTTACTAACAGACTCAGACTTCACTCACATACTCAGACTTTACTAACAGACTCAGTCTTCACTCACATACTCAGACTTTACTAACAGACTCAGTCTTCACTCACATACTCAGACTTTACTAACAGACTCAGACTTCACTCACATACTCAGACTTTACTAACAGACTCAGTCTTCACTCAAAGACTCAGACTTTACTAACAGACTCAAACTTCACTCAAAGACTCAGACTTTACTAACAGACTCAGTCTTCACTCACATACTCAGACGTTACTAACATACTCAGTCTTCACTCAAAGACTCAGACTTTACTAACAGACTCAGTCTTCACTCACGGACTCAGACTTTACTAACAGACTCAGACTTCACTCACATACTCAGACTTTACTAACAGACTCAGTCTTCACTCACAGACTCAGTCTTTACTCACAGACTCAGACTTCACTCACAGACTCAGACTTTACTAACAGACTCAGTCTTCACTCACATACTCAGACTTTACTACCAGACTCAGGCCTCACTCACATACTCAGTCTTTACTAACAGACTCAGACTTTACTAACAGACTCAGTCTTCATTCACAGACTCAGACTTTACTAACAGACTCAGACTTCACTCACAGACTCAGACTTCACTCACATACTCAGACTTCACTCACATACTCAGACTTCACTCAAAGACTCAGACTTTACTAACAGATTCAGACTTTACTAACAGACTCAGACTTTACTAACAGACTCAGTCTTCACTCACATACTCAGACTTTACTAACAGACTCAGACTTTACTAACAGACTCAGACTTTACTAACAGACTCAGTCTTCACTCACATACTCAGTCATCACTCACATACTCAGTCATCACTCACATACTCAGTCATCACTCACAGACTCAGACTTTACTAACAGACTCAGTCTTCACTAACAGACTCAGTCTTCACTAACAGACTCATTATTTCCTAAACACACAGGGCAGCACGTGCAGACAGACTCACACACACACCAGAGTTGACGTCTGGACATTCTCAACACTGAAAACCCCAAACCACACACACACACACACACACACACACACACAAAGGGCATCTGGAGATCTTAAACTGTATACCAGAAACAGCAGACACCATATCTTCTGTCTCTCTCCCTCTCTCTTTCCCAGAGTCATCTCTTTCTCTCTGCCTTTCTCTCTTCTCTCTCTCTTTTCTCTCCCGTCCCTTGCTTTGCTTTCTTTTTTCTCCCTTCCTCTTTTTCTTTCTCTCTCTCTCTCTCTCTCTCTCTCTTAGATTACAGACAGAAAGTGTATTTTTTACCCCTCCCTCTTTCTCTCTCTTTCTTTCTTTCTCTCTCTCTCAGATTAGCTCCACTTCTGGTCTGTAGATGGACAGAGGTGCATTGTGGGAAATCTAAACTCTGCTCATATCACATTTCTCCCGGTAAAACAAAAAATAAATTCTCAGAGGCTTCTGGGTAATTACGGTCCCACACATCTGCGGGGCATTATTGTAATTCACTCCTTCTTCCGCAGCAAAAACCATCCATCCATCTTTCCATCCATCCCTTCTTCTCTCTCGTTCACCCGTGAAGCTGGAAGGCTGGCAGCCCGACCTGCGTCTTTTTCCGCTCAGCGCGTCAGCGTCCAGCGAGTGACGGAGACGTGAATCAGCAAGAAAACACCAGGTCCACTTTCTGAGGAGTCCTGTTTCAAGGTTGGGACAGAGTTGTGGGCGTCAAAACAATAGGTTCTCACAACGTTCTCGCAACGTGTGCAGGGTCGCGGCTACCGCATGTGTTTATGTTCATTAGGGGTGTAAGAAAATATCGAAATATCGAATATCATGATATTATGTTTGGTGATACTGTATCGATTCTCAGACACAGTATCAATACACAGATTCCTGGTAGACAGTGAATCATTGTGTGTTGTGTTTTAACCTCTGACCACTAGATGGCAGTGTTGTAATCCATTTTCAGCTCCACTCCAATATTAACAAGCAGCACAAGGGTGCGATGCTATTGTAAACATTGACAAACCTGTTCATACAGTGGTTTGTTTTAATAGCAGAAAAATTGTAATATATCACTTTACTTGCAGTATCAAAATATTTTGTGATCATGAGCTGTATCACAATACACATTGTATCACCAGGATCTTGCCAATACACAGCCCCAATGTTTATGCAACCAGGCTAAGTGACCCTCTGAAATGTAAAAAAGTATAAAGTTCTAACCAGACAGGAGAATCAAAGACAAACAGACAGGAAGAGTCTGAAGGCCACAGCTGGAGCTGACCAAACACGGAGCTCAGTCCAAATCCCAATGCATTCCCTCCACATGTCCACCCACACACCTCGAACAAGTCTTCTGTTTTATTCAACACAGGGAAATGCTCGCAGCTGGAGAGAGCTGGAGAGAGCTGGAGAGAGCTGGAGAAAGCTGGAGAAAACTGGAGAGAGCTGGAGAGAGCTGGAGAGAGCTGGAGAAAGCTGGAGAAAACTGGAGAAAACTGGGGAGAGCTGGAGAGAGCTGGAGAAAGCTGGAGACAACTGGAAAGAGCTGGAAAGAGCTGGAGAAAGCTGGAGAGAGATGGAGAAAGCTGGAGAGAGCTGGAGAAAGCTGGAGAAAGCTGGAGAGAGCTGGAGAAAACTGAGGAGAGCTGGAGAGAGCTGGAGAAAGCTGGAGAAAGCTGGAGAAAACTGGGGAGAGCTGGAGAGAGCTGGAGAAAGCTGGAGAAAGCTGGAGAGAGATGGAGAGAGCTGGAGAAAGCTGGAGAAAGCTGGAGAAAACTGGGGAGAGCTGGAGAGAGCTGGAGAAAGCTAGAGAAAGCTGGAGAGAGATGGAGAGAGCTGGAGAGAGCTGGAGAAAGCTGGAGAAAGCTTGAGAGAGCTGGAGAGAGCTGGAGAAAGCTGGAGAAAGCTGGAGAGACCTGGAGAAAGATGAAGAAAGCTGGAGAAAACTGGAGAGAGCTGGAGAGAGCTGGAGAAAGCTGGAGAGAGCTGGAGAGACCTGGAGAAAGATGAAGAAAGCTGGAGAAAACTGGAGAGAGCTGGAGAAAGCTGGAGAGAGCTGGAGAATGCTGGAGAAAGCTGGAGAAAGCTGGAGAAAGCTGGAGAGAGCTGGAGAAAGCTGGAGAGAGCTGGAGAGACCTGGAGAAAGATGAAGAAAGCTGGAGAAAACTGGAGAGAGCTGGAGAGAGCTGGAGAAGGCTGTAGAAAGCTGTAGAAAGCTGGAGAGAGCTGGAGAAAGCTGGAGAGAGCTGGAGAGACCTGGAGAAAGATGAAGAAAGCTGGAGAAATCTGGAGAGAGCTGGAGAGAGCTGGAGAAAGATGAAGAAAGCTGGAGAAAACTGGAGAGAGCTGGAGAGAGCTGGAGAAGGCTGTAGAAAGCTGGAGAAAGCTGGAGAGAGCTGGAGAGAGCTGGAGAAAGCTGGAGAGAGCTGGAGAAGGCTGGAGAAAGCTGGAGAGAGCTGGAGAGAGCTGGAGAGAGCTGGAGAGAGCTGGAGAGAGGTGGAGAGAGCTGGTTTAGCTGAAAACCTAACATTGCTTAGCACTGACTTGCTCTCCTAGCTAGTGAACAACAGCTAACCTTAATGGACCATCAGACAAACAAGGCCATGCAGCGCTGTAGTGATCAAAGATCTGCATTCTGGGTTCATGAATGAGCTAAACCCCGCCCACTTCCTCCATCTCCCTGGAGCCTGACTCGCATGGGTTCCAATAAGCTGCAACAGAAAGACCACTCATGTGCAGAACATCTGCAGAGAACATCTGTAGAGAATAGAACACAAAGAGGGAGAAGAGAAGAGAAGAGAAGAGAAGAGTGGAAAGAAGAGAATAAAGGAGAAGAGAATAAATAAGACGAAAGAAAATGACAAGAAAGGTACAGAGAAGAGAAAACAGAAGAAGAAGAAGAGAAAAGACAAGACAAGAAAAAAAGAAGATAAGAAAGGAGACGAGATGGGAAGAGAGTTGAGGAGAACAGAAAAGAAGAGAGGAGAAGAGGAAAGAAAAGATGAAGAGAGAGGAGAAGAAGAGAAAAGAAAAGATGAGGAGAGAAGAGAAGAAATGAGAAGAGAAAAAAGTAGAGAGAAGGAGAAGAAAAGAAATGAGACGAAACGAGAAAACTTCTGCTGACGTGTCCTTATGACTTTTTTCCAAACTGAAGGAGAAACACACTCCAACACTATCTGTCACCCCCCGCGCACCCCCCCTGCACACACACAGACAGACCCCCGACACACAGGATGATGCATGTGAGCACTATGGAAACCCCCCGATGAGATCATCAAAAACCACTAAAGTTCAAAGCCTTAACATGTCATACTGACCAGAACTTTCCATACAGAGCACCCCTCTCTCTATCTCTCTCTCTCTCTTTCTCTCTCTCTCTCTCTCTCTCCCTCTCTCTCTCTCTCCCTCTTTCTCTCTTTCTCTCTTTCTCTCTCTCTCTCTTTCTTTCTCTCTCTCTCTCTCTCTCCCTCTCTCTCTCCCTCTTTCTCTCTTTCTCTCTCTCTCTCTCTTTCTTTCTCTCTCTCTCTCTCTCCCTCTTTCTCTCTCTTTCTCTCTCTTTCTTTCTCTCTCTCTCTCTCTCTCTCCCTCTGTCTCTTTCTTTCTCCCTCTTTCTCTCTCTTTCTCTCTCTCTCTCTTTCTCTCTCTCTCTCCCTATTTCTCTCTCTCTTTCTCTCTCTCTCTCCCCTCTCTATTTCTCTACTCTCTCTCTCCCTCTCTCTCTCTTTCTCTCTCTCTATTTCTCTCTCTCTCTCTCTTTCTCTCTCTCTCTCCCTATTTCTCTCTCTCTTTCTCTCTCTCTCTTTCTTTCTCTCTCTCTCTCTGTCTCTCTCTCTTTCTCTCCCGCTCTCTCTCTCTCTTTCACTCTCCATCTCTCTCTCTCTCTAATGGTTACCTGACTCTCTCTTGTCTGATAAAAGAGGTGTGTGTGATTATATGAGACAGATCTCCAACAAGACAAAACACACATCTGACTTCTGTGTATGTGAGTGTGTGTGAGTGTGTGTGTGTGTGTGTGTGTGTGTGTGTGTGTGTTAATGCTGTTTCCAGCCTCAGACGCCTGTTAAATTATGCGCTGCTTTTCTTGGCTCAGCCAATGGGAAACAAGCGAGCCGGCTTTATACCACACACACACACACACACACACACACACACAGCCCCATCCTCCAGCTTCTCACGTGTACAGAACCCAACAAAAGTCAGAGCAGAGTCCGTTTATTTCATTTCCAGTCAAAACAACCATTAAAGTGCACACTGCTCATTTTTCCTGGAGATCTAAGATAACCCACTCGCATGAAGACGGAGAACGTCAAAGGAAAATAAGATGGAGAACAGGAGTTTCCAAACACTGGAGAGTGCGGGACTCCTAATAACCACCTGGAAGACCTGGTAGACCACCAAAACTGTCCCCACCAGATAAACAGCACTTAAAGGGGATGCTCGTTTTCAGTGCTCAGAATTTAAGCTGTAGTAAGCTCCAGGTTCCAGGTAGTTGTTAGGAATGTAAAACAGCAGGGGCAGCAGCTCTACGTCAGGACTCTTTATGGACAGAGACACTGTGAAGCTGTTACCGTATGTTAAAAGCTGTAGAAGTAAATAAGAAGGTCAGTGAAGTTAGCTTGGCGTGGTAGCACTTCCTATGAACCCTGTATTAATAATGAATTATAAATGCATTAATAAGGCTTTATATGACAGACCTAATGCTTCTTAGGTGTGTGGTTGTGTAATAGCTCATAAGTAGGTATAATAAATTACATGCATAACACTATATTCAGTAAGAGTATATGATATTATAACACCAGGTTGCAGAAAATCTACTACAACCTTGTTATAGTGTGTTATACTATTATACTATTCATGTTTACAGCGATATCTCAAATATTGCATTGCATGATGTTTTACATGTCCTTATAACAACTTATAAATACTTATACCTGTTTATGGCAGGTATTACAATGCATATTATGCCTTATAAATATTTATTAAGTCTAAATAAATGTATAAGCCTTATAAATATGTGTGCCTTATTATTATATTGAGCCATATACATTTATATTAAGCTTTATAGACATATAATAAGTCTTATAAATCTATAATAAGCCTCACAAATCTATAATAAGCCATATAAATGCATGTTGAGTTCGATAAATGTATTATTAAATATATGTATTAAGCCTTATAAATGTATGTAAGCCTTATAAATGTATAATAAGCCTTATAAATGTATAATAAGCCTTAAAAATGTATAATAAGCCTTATAAATGTATATTAAGTCTAGCCTGATAAATGTATAACATGCCTTATAAATGTATATTAAGCCTTATAAATGTATAATAAGCCTTATATATGTATATTAAGCCTTATAAATGTATGTAAGCCTTATAAATGTATAATAAGCCTTAAAAATGTATAATAAGCCCTAAAAATGCATACTAAGTCTAGCCTGATAAATGTATAACAGGCCTTATAAATGTAAATTAAGCCTTATAAATGTATGTAAGCCTTTTAAATGTATAAGAAGCCTTAAAAATGTATAATAAGCCTTATAAATGTATAGTAAGCTTTATAAATGTATACTAAGTCTAGCCTGATAAATGTGTAACAGGCCTTATAAATGTAAATTAAGCCTTATAAATGTATGTAAGCCTTATAAATGTATAAGAAGCCTTAAAAATGTATAATAAGCCTTATAAATGTATAGTAAGCTTTAAAAATGTATACTAAGTCTAGCCTGATAAATGTATAACAGGCCTTATAAATGTAAATTAAGCCTTATAAATGTAAATTAAGCCTTATAAATGTAAATTAAGCCACTTATAAATGTACAATAAGCCTTATAAATGTATAATAAGCCTTATAAATGTATATTAAGCTTTATAAATGTATAATAAGACTTATAAATGCATATTAAGCCTTATAAATGTATAATAAGACTTATAAATGTATATTAAGCTTTATAAATGTATAATAAGACTTATAAATGTATATTAAGCTTTATAAATGTATAATAAGACTTATAAATGTATATTAAGCCTTATAAATGTATAATAAGCCTTATAAATGTATATTAAGCCTTATAAATGCATACTGAGTCTGGCCTTATTAATGCATGTATAAAGTATTATGAATACAGGATTCAAAGGAAGTGTGAGCTACTAGCTTTATAAGCTTTGCAAGATTTAGATTTTTTTTTTGCTTTGTTTAAACAAGTTTTGACATTTATGTTCTGACTGGAAGGCCTCGCTCTAATAATCACAGCTCACCACTGTGTTTAACACACACACATCAAATACACACACACACAGAGGGTCAGACACACACCATGAACTGTAATCACTCTTCCTAATTGGCAGGTAAAGTGTGGAGTGAAACCAAAATATATGCACTACACTTCCACAAGTACAAGCTAAACACACAGACACGCTTTCACACCTGCACTCTACAAGTACAGGCTGCTGCTGAGAGGAGGTTCTGCAGAGACCTTCACACCAACCTACTAAAGGCTAACACACACACACACAGCACCTGAAGGAGGAGAAGCTTGAGGCACTTATAATATATATATATATATATATATATATATATATATATATATATATATATATATATATATATATATATATATATATATATATATTTTATTTTTTTTTTTATATATATATATCTTATTATATATTTTTTATTTAATTATATATATCCAAATGATATAATTATTAATTATATATTTTTACAATATATTATATTTAGAATTATACAATTAAGAAATTATATTTATAATGATAAAATCTCCAAAAATGACAACTTTACAGTCATTATTTTCAGTGTAAGTCAATAGAAACAGAATTTTTGAGGTATTTCTATTGGTCCATTCATCAATACATCCTTAAATTTATCGCACAATGCTGATATAGATGAATAAATAGAAAAAATATCAATAAAAATGGGAATACATGTTTTTCTTTGATCAGTGAAGACTATTAAATACAGTGTATGTCTATAAATTGAAACACCACAATGTCACTGTTCAATCACCTGAACCCCTAATCTGGTTCTGTACCGGGGGTCACACAGAGCAAGGCCGCAGACGGCTGAATGATTAGCTGAATCATATAACAGTGTGATCGATTACGTAAAGCCAGAGTCTGAGCGTCTTACCTCGAACACTTCCTCGTCCAGGATGCGTGTGCCGAACACTACGATGCCTTTGGTGTCGATGATGGGGTTTGGACTCCGGGCTAAGGAGCGCGTCGTCCTCTTCTTACAGTCCACGATCATCGTTATACTCTGTTTATGGACACTGATGGCCACGCGGTGCCATCTGCACACAAAGCATGCAAAACAGTGGTCAACAAGTGCCCCCTCTCTCAGAGACGCAGCCAGGACAGTAGGACATACGTTATATATAACAATACGTTAATAACATATTAATAAACGTTACTAAAGCAGAGAGAATAGATCACCCAAACAACAGACCCTGCAGATGAGGAGGACTAGGCTATAGAGTGGCTACACTAACAGTCCAGATCCCCACAGAGATTCCCAATGATTGTATCATCATGTTTGTGCAATGAATTCTGGGTGCTGCAGTGGAAGGACACTGATGAACGAGGATTGCGGTCCCCAGTATGATAGAAAAACATGAACGTGTCATGGAGCATGCGTGTCGTACTTTCCGTCGGCCAGGTTGACCCCTCTGAACAGTGGGTAATCCTCTGGGCCTGGTTTGCCCAGGTGGTCTTCGTACAGGAAGACGGGAGAGCGGCCCACTTCCAGGCCCAGCTGCTGGATACCCTGCTCATTGTAAATGGACAGCAGGAACGACTGACTGCCCTTTTTGGGCCGCACTGTGGCCAGGATGGAGAAATCCTCCGGAAACACTGACGCTGCAGAGAGAGAGAGAGAGAGAGAGAGAGAGAGTAACGTATCAGTCAAACAATAATAAAACAAACAGCAGTGTAGTATCAGAGTTACATCTGTGAGACTGTATATGCGGAACTGTGGGTTTAGTTCTTTGTGGGGACCTACCACGTCCCCAAAATGAAGGAAAACAAGAACGTTCTGTTAGTGTGTGTCTGTGTTTGAGTAGAGACTAGAGACAGAAAGATTTAGATTCAGCTTAATGAAGTGCTGAGCAGTCAAAGCAGGTATTAGATGAAAACTGTATGTTTCCTCAAGGAGAAGCTTGAGGCATTTATAATATATAATAAATCTTTTATTTAAGTATTTATCATTGTTGTCTGAAGAAACACTCCAAAATCTCCAAAAATGACAACTTAACAGTCATTACTTTCAATGTAAGTCAATGGAACCAGAATTTTTAAAGTAATTCTATTGGTTCATTCATCAACACATGCTTACTGTAGGTTCAGTTCTTTGTGGGGACCAACCACGTCCCCAAAATGAAGGAAAACAAGAACGTTCTGTTAGTGTGTGTCTGTGTTTGAGTAGAGACAGAAAGATTTAGATTTAGCTTAATGAAGTGCTGAGCAGTCAAAGCAGGCATTAGATGAAAACTGTATACAATATGTTTCCTCAAGGAGAAGCTTGAGGCATTTATAATATATAATATATCTTTTATTTAAGTATTTATCATTGTTGTCAGAAGAAACACTCCAAAAATGACAACTTAACAGTCATTACTTTCA
>CM038717.1:37396698-37888835 GCA_021613375.1 Megaleporinus macrocephalus
CATGTCTCCCGTTCCTCAAGGCTTTTCAACATCTCCCATCTCCAGAGCTTCTGATATCAGATCCCGAACACTGTTATCTCCTCGTTTTCCTGAAGACCCCAATGAACAGCCAGGTGCGGATCGAATGGTCAGCAGGTTACAGCCCTCTAACTATCTCTGGCTCTCCACAGCCAAGCGTCTCGGCCAGGCCGCCTGCGGTGCGCCCAAGTCGGATGCAGATTTGTGCAAATTCCAGGATCCGTATCTCTGGTTCCCTGAAGACTAGTAAGGCAATCCAGGGCTCGTCGGTGTGGAGTTTGGCTTCGGTCGTGGATTTTTAAAGCTGGTGTCAACTCTGAAGTTGTGCAGTCTTTTTTATCTACATCTGTTACCGTGGAAACATCAACACTTACTCCAGAAATGTGTTTCCCATTTCTCCTTTGTCAATAAACCAACTTTTCCAATTCATCCAAGAGGAAAATCTTCTCCTCCCATGTGCTGATATCTAGCCTTTCCATCCAGGTTTTATATTCTGTGCAGTTTTTTAAATCTGAGCCAAACACAAAACCCTCTCATCTAAACTTCTCCTCCTTTCTCTTTTCATCCTTCTTTCCGCTCCTCTCGTTCTCCTCTCATCATCTTTTTCTCCTCTCCTTATATTCCCTCCTTTCTTCTGTTCACATCACTGTGTATTCTCTTTCTCTCCTTCTCTCTCTCTATTTTCTTTTTCTCTGCAGCTCACTCTGTTTTTCTTTCTCTCAGCAGTATGGAGGGATGAGGGAAAGCAGAGCTGGTGAGTCACTTATTCCACAAAACTTCACCCTGATTACACACCTCCCCAAGAGAGTGAGAGAGAGAGAGAGGGGGGAGAGATACAAAGGAAAAAAGAGAGATTAAGAAGTACATGAGAGAAAACTAGAGAGACAAAAGAAAGGATAGAGAGAGATGACAGTAATAGAGCAGGGAGAAGAGGAAAAGAAAGTAAGAAAAGTAGGAGGAGAAAGAGAAGAGAGAAAAACAGGGAGAGAGAGAGAGAGAGAGAGAGAGAGAATGAGGTGTTAGGAAGACCTCAGTGGCTATATGGTAAAAACATTAATACCTTGAGTTGTCTCTCTCTCTATCTATCCCTCTCTCTCTCCATCTCTCTCTCTCTGTGTACCTCACTTCATGCCCTCTCTCTCTTTCTCTCTCTCTCTGTCTATCTCACTTCATGCCCTCTCTCTCTTTCTCTCTTTCTCTATCTGCCTCACTTCATGCCCTCTCTCTCTCCTCTATCTTTCTGTCTACCTCACTTCATGCCATCTCTCTCTCCTCTATCTTTCTCTGTCTACCTCACTCCATGCCCTCTCTCTCTCCTCTATCTTTCTCTGTCTACCTCACTTCATGCCCTCTCCCCCTCTTTCTCTCCTCTATCTCTCTCTGTCTACCTCAATTCAAGCCCCTTTCTCTCTCTCTTTTTCTCTCTCTTTCTCTATCTCTCTGTCTACCTTACTTCTTGCCCCCCTCTCTCTCTCCCTCTCACTCCTGTTTCTCTCTCTCTCTCTTTTCTCTATTTCTTTCTGTCTACATCACTTCATGCCCTCTCTCTCTTTCTCTCTCTCTCTCTCTCTCTCTCTCTCTCTCTCTCTCTCTCTCTCTCTCTCTCTCTCTCTCTCCTGAATTCTTCAGATAGTCTCGGCTGCATTCCTGTTAAATTGAAGTCTGGGTCACTTTTATGGCTCAGTGTTTCTGCTGATGGACTTTAAACAACAGAGAGGCATTTATACACCCAGTACACACACACACACACACACACACACACACACACACACACACACACTCACACACACTCACACTAACACATACACACACACACACACACACACACACACACACACACACACACACACACACACACACTAACACATATACACACACATATACACACACACACATACACACACTCACACATACACACACTCACACATACACACACACACACTCACACATACACACTCACACATACACACAGACACAATCTCTCTTTCACACAGACACACATGCAATCTCTCTCTCTCACATAGACACACATGCAATCTCTCTCTCCCATACACACACACACTAACACACACACACACTCACACAAGCTACCGTTATACCAGTAGCTCGTTAGCTGCTGCACACAAAACAGAGAGTGTAATAAACAGTGATGTGTGCAGCTGATCACTCCAGAATCACATCATCACCGTAGGCAGACATGGATAAACCGGATATTCTGCAGCTTTCCACAGAGCAGCAACGGAAAACTGTGCCACTGCCAGCAGTATGCTGCTTCATGGTCAGCGGGACGTCCTGTCAACAATCCCTAACTCCTCTCAGCTGAGAATGAGGAATGTGGATGCAAACGCTTACCCCTTATATTTCTTATTATTCTTATATTTCTTATTATTCTTATTATTCTTATATTTCTTATATTTCTTATTATTCTTATATTTCTTATATTTCTTATTATTCTTATATTTCTTATTATTCTTATTATTCTTATATTTCTTATATTTCTTATTATTCTTATATTTCTTATATTTCTTATTATTCTTATATTTCTTATATTTCTTATTATTCTTATATTTCTTATATTTCTTATTATTCTTATATTTCTTATTATTCTTATATTTCTTATATTTCTTATTATTCTTATATTTCTTATTATTCTTATATTTCTTATTATTCTTATATTTCTTATATTTCTTATTATTCTTATATTTCTTATTATTCTTATATTTCTTATATTTCTTATATTTCTTATTATTCTTATTATTCTTATATTTCTTATATTTCTTATTATTCTTATATTTCTTATTATTCTTATATTTCTTATTATTCTTATATTTCTTATTATTCTTATATTTCTTTTATTTCTTATTATTCTTATATTTCTTATATTTCTTATTATTCTTATATTTCTTATATTTCTTATATTTCTTATTATTCTTATATTTCTTGTTATTCTTATTATTCTTATATTTCTTATATTTCTTATTATTCTTATATTTCTTATATTTCTTATTATTCTTATATTTCTTATTATTCTTATATTTCTTATATTTCTTATTATTCTTATATTTCTTATATTTCTTATATTTCTTATTATTCTTATATTTCTTATATTTCTTATTATTCTTATATTTCTTATTATTCTTATATTTCTTATATTTCTTATATTTCTTATTATTCTTATTATTCTTATATTTCTTATTATTCTTATATTTCTTATATTTCTTATTATTCTTATATTTATTATATTTCTTATTATTCTTATATTTCTTATATTTCTTATTATTCTTATATTTATTATTATTCTTATATTTCTTATATTTCTTATTATTCTTATATTTATTATATTTCTTATTATTCTTATATTTCTTATATTTCTTATATTTCTTATATTTCTTTCTAAACGTGGTTAAACGGAATAGTACTACATTCCATGCTGCAGACGTTTACGATGCTTGAGAGGTCAGGCTGCTGACCGGCTATCTTGCTATGCAGCGCAAACACTGTACATGTGAATGGCCAGCGAGTGTGACCTGTAGCGCCACACAGAGGTAGGACGTGTGAATCATACAGGGGGAGATTGATTACAGAGTTATTTTTATTACAGTACTATTAATAGACCACAATTTACAGCAAACTAGCTTCATATACTGGAAAGCAAGCCATTCTATGTAAAGTCAGACATACAGCCCCCCATATGGACTGAGTTACACGTTATGCTATCTGGTGTCAGGAATGTAAAGCCAGCCTCGTATACCGTACCACCAAAAACACCACTGATACAGAAACCAGCACTGACTCTGAATCAGCTCAGCAGATAATCCATAATCAGAGTGACATGACAGCAGAAGGAGAGAGTGATAAAACAGCAGATTAGAAAGAACGAGAGTGATAGAGCATCAGATTAGAGAGTGATAAAACAGCAGATTAGAAAGAACGAGAGTGATAGAGCATCAGATTAGAGAGTGATAGAACAGCAGATTAGAAAGAACGAGAGTGATAGAGCATCAGATTAGAGAGTGATAGAACAGCAGATTAGAAAGAACGAGAGTGATAGAGCATCAGATTAGAGAGTGATAGAACAGCAGATTAGAAAGAACGAGAGTGATAGAGCATCAGATTAGAGAGTGATAGAACAGCAGATTAGAAAGAACGAGTGATAGAGCATCAGATTAGAGAGTGATAGAACAGCAGATTAGAAAGAACGAGAGTGATAGAGCAGCTGATTAGAGAGTGATAGAACAGCAGATTAGAAAGAGAGATGCAGCAGGAGATGAGAGAAAGGGAGTGGTAGAACAGAAGATTAGACAGAGAGTGATAGAACAGCAGATTAGAGACAGAGAGAGTGATATAGCAGCAGATTAGAGAGAGAGTGATAAAACAGCAGATTAGAAAGAAAAAGAGAGTGATAAAGCAGCTGATTAGAGAGAGTTATAGAAGAGCAGATTGGAAAGAGAAAGAGAGCGATAGAACAGCAGATTAGAAAGAGAGAGAGTGATAGAGCATCAGACTAGAGAGAGTGATAGAACAGCAGATTAGAAAGAACGAGAGTGATAGAGCATCAGATTAGAGAGAGAGTGATAGAACAGCAGATTAGAGAGAGAGAATGATAGAGCATCAGATTAGAGAGAGAGAGTGATAGAACCGCAGATTAGAAAGAGAGAGAGTGATAGAGCATCAGATTAGAGAGAGAGAGTGATAGAACCGCAGATTAGAAAGAGAGAGAGTGATAGAGCATCAGATTAGAGAGAGTGATAGAACAGCAGATTAGAGAGAGTGATAGAGCATCAGATTAGAGAGTGATAGAACAGCAGATTAGAAAGAGAGAGAGTGATAGAGCATCAGATTAGAGATATAGAGATAGAGTAGTAAACTAGAGATAGAGTGATAGAACAGCAGATTAAAGACAGAGCGATAGAACAGTAGATCACAGACAGAGAGAGAGAGAGGGAGTGCGCGCTCTCCAGGCGTGCGAGTACATTAGTATGCCTCTATCACTCTCTCCTCTTTCCGCTCAGAGCGACAAAGTTATCTCACACAGATGTGCTCGGATCACACAAACACACAGAGAATTACAAACAGAGAGAGAGAGAGAGAGAGAGAGAGAGAGAGAGAGAGAGAGAGAGAGAGAGAGAGAGAGAGAGAGAGAGAGAGAACAGAGACAGAGAGAACAGACAGAACTTAGAGAACAGAGAGAACAGAGAGAATTTTAAAGAAACCGAGAAGACACAGAGAGAGAACACAGAGAACAGAGAGAGAGAACAGAGAGAGAACACAGAGAACCGAAAGAATATTAGAGAAACAGAGAAAACAAAGAGAGAACACAGAGAACACAGAGAACAGAGAGAGAGAGAACACAGAGAACAGAGAGAGAACAGAGAGAGAGAACACAGAGAACACAGAGAACAGAGAGAGAGAGAACACAGAGAACAGAGAGAGAACACAGAGAGAGAGAACAGAGAACACAAAGAACAGAGAGAGAGAACACAGAGAACAGAGAGAGAGAACACAGAGAACAGAGAGAGAACACAGAGAGAGAACACAGAGAACAGAGAGAACAGAGAGAGAGAGAACACAGAGAACAGAGAGAACAGAGAGAGAGAGAACACAGAGAACAGAGAGAGAGAGAACACAGAGAACAGAGAGAACAGAGAGAGAGAGAACACAGAGAACAGAGAGAACACAGAGAACAGAGAGAGAGAACACAGAGAACACAGAGAACAGAGAGAGAGAACACAGAGAACAGAGAGAGAGAGAACAGAGAGAGAGAACACAGAGAACAGAGAGAGAACACAGAGAGAGAACACAGAGAACAGAGAGAACAGAGAGAGAGAGAACACAGAGAATAGAGAGAACAGAGAGAACAGGGAGAGAGAACACAGAGAGAGAACACAGAGAACACAGAGAACAGAGAGAAAACCGTGAGAGAGAACACAGAGAACACAGAGAACAGGGAGCGAGAACCGTGAGAGAGAACACAGAGAACACAGAGAACAGAGAGAGAGAACAGAGAGAATATTAGAGAACAGAGAGATAATATATGCGAGAGAGAGAATAGAGAGAGATAATTGGAGAAAAACAGATGAGTGTTGGTGAATGGTGGTGAATGCTGGTGAACGTTGGTGAACGTTAGTTAAAGGCTGGTGTATGTTGGTGAATGTTAGTGAATGCTGGTGAATGTTGGTGAATGTTAGTGAATGCTGGTGAACGTTAGTGAATGCTGGTGAATGTTGGTGAATGTTAGTGAATGCTGGTGAATGTTGGTGAACCTTAGTGAATGCTGGTGAACGTTGGTGAACATTAGTGAATGCTGGTGAATGTTAGTGAATGCTGGTGAATGTTGGTGAACGTTAGTTAAAGGCTGGTGAATGTTGGTAACGTTAATGAATGCTGGTGAATGTTGGTGAACTTTAGTGAATGCTGGTGAACGTTGGTGAACGTTAGTGGATGCTGGTGAACGTTGGTGAACGTTAGTGAATGCTGGTGAATGCTGGTGAATCTTGGTGAATGTTAGTGAATGTTGGTGAACGTTAGTTAAAGGCTGGTGAATGTTGGTGAACGTTAATGAATGCTGGTGAATGTTGGTGAACGTTAGTTAAAGGCTGGTGAATGTTAGTTAAAGGCTGGTGAATGTTGGTGAATGTTAGTGAATGCTGGTGAATGTTGGTGAATGTTGGTGAATGCTGGTGAACGTTGGTGAACGTTAGTTAAAGGCTGGTGAATGTTGGTGAATGTTAGTGAATGCTGGTGAATGTTGGTGAATGTTAGTGAATGCTGGTGATCGTTAGTGAATGCTGGTGAATGTTAGTTAAAGGCTGGTGAATGTTGGTGAATGTTAGTGAATGGTGGTGAACGTTGGTGAATGCTGGTGAATGCTGGTGAACGTTAGTGAATGCTGGTGAATGTTGGTGAATGTTAGTGAATGCTGGTGAATGTTGGTGTACGTTAGTGAATGCTGGTGAATGTTGGTGAATGCTGGGTGAATGTTGGTGAATGTTAGTGAATGCTGGTGAACGTTAGTGAATGCTGGTGAATGTTGGTGAACGTTAGTTAAAGGCTGGTGAATGTTGGTGAATGTTAGTTAAAGGCTGGTGAATGTTGGTGAATGTTAGTGAATGCTGGTGAATGTTGGTGAATGTTAGTGAATGCTGGTGAACGTTGGTGAACGTTAGTTAAAGGCTGGTGAATGTTGGTGACTGCTGGTGAATGTTAGTGAATGCTGGTGAATGTTGGTGAACGTTAGTGAATGCTGGTGAATGTTAGTGAATGCTGGTGAATGTTGGTGAATGTTAGTGAATGCTGGTGAATGTTGGTGAATGTTGGTGAATGTTAGTGAATGCTGGTGAATGTTAGTTAAAGGCTGGTGAATGTTGGTGAATGTTAGTGAATGCTGGTGAATGTTGGTGAACGTGAGTGAATGCTGGTGAACGTTGGTGAACGTTAGTGTAGGTGTGAGGTGGGCGGTGCGAGTCCACTCACAGGGGTAGAGCTGTTTGGTGGGCGCGCTCAGCTGAGCATCTTTGGTTACTCTGAAGGCCACGTCCGGCCCTTTCGACGACCTCCTGTTTGCACAGAAGCCTGTAGTTTTCGTTACGCCCTCCGGCAAACTGGGAAAATCTAAAATCTTCAGGAGATCTGCTGGATCCACTGCGGAGGAAGCACAGACAGAGGAACGTTAACCTTCATCCCTCAACACGTCTTCATCACACACCTCACTGCACCACTGATAGAACACTCAGATTCCCTCTCAGTGTTTATTTCTGTTCAGACCTTTTAAAACGATAAAGCGGTTCATCAGATTAAAGGAAAACATGTTATATGTGGTTCTATCTATGTAGCACCAAATAGGGTTCTGTTATTGTTATGATGTAAAGCATATAAAAGTAGCAGAACCCTCTTTGGTGCTACAGGAACCACATCATTCTCTGTCTATCTGAAGAAATTCAATATAGAAAGAACTAATTCAGTGCAGTGGTTGTTTATACACATTTACAGGTTGTTCAAGGGTTCTTTACTGAAGGTAATGGCTCTACGTAGAACCATGAAAACTCAAAGAACCAAATGTTTCTTTGCATGGTAAAGTGGTTCATCAAACTAATGAAGACGGTGTTGTACATGGTTCTATGCAGAACCTTTGTGATCGAACCGCTGTGATCGATTATTAATGATTCTGGGAGCACCACAAACTAAACCTTTCAGTGTCAGGAGTGGGGGTGGTGTGGGGGGTGGTGAGAGGGATTGAGGGGGGTTGTGTAGACACGGAACATCTACACACACTTCTGAACCTTCTGCAGAACCTGGACGTTAATCAGTGAAAAACACTGAATCAGTAAATTAGAGAACAGGAGAGAGAACGTTCAGTGAGAACGTTCAATCGGACCCCAGTTCAGAGACCCCGTTAAGTGAGTGATGTAAGAGGAACCGGTACAATAACCCCTCGCTGTCTATAATGACCACCTGCAGGCGTTAATGACCTCCTACAGAGTTTCAGAGTCAGAGCAGTTCTGCCTCACTGAGGCGGACAACAGGAGTTAAAGTCCGAGCGGTCATTCTACAGAGACCCACGGCTGACCAACCCAGATAACTCCTCACATTTCCTACCATTCTCTCTTTCTCTCACTCTTTCTTCTCTTTCACACTCCCACTTTCTTTCTCTATTCCCCTCTCTCTATTTCTTTCTCTCTCTTTCATTGCTCTTTTTCACTCACCCTCTCTCAACCCCCTCTCTCTACTCTCTTTAACTCTCTATCACACTCTTTCTCTGCCCCCCTCTCTGCCCCACCCCCCTGTCCCTCTCTCTCTCTCTCTCTCAGTCTCTCTCTCTCTCTCTCCCATATGACAGTATCAGGTATCTAGACCACACACAGTTAATGAACGCTTTGTGACAACCTTTTAAGGCGGTATATCACACACACACACACACACGCACGCACACACACACACACACACACATTTTCACTGAATGGAAAAATCACTTCAGCTGTAGCTTGTTAAACACACACACTTATTGGTTTTTGTGAATTCCAAGGACTTCTAGATAGAGTAATAGTCTATCTGTTTCTCTTCTTCAGTCCGTCAGTCGATTCTCTGAGCTGTTTGATTCCTCGTTTGTAAGTTTTGGCATCAAACCTTGATGTGAAAATCACACTAAACTAGCAGCATGCTGCCTCCTACCTGACCTCAAGAGCACTTCCTGTCCTGCGGCGGAGCTCTGCACAACCCTTTACTGCAAAGAGCTCTCGATACCATCCAATCACATTTCAGCATTTAACCACAATACTGTAAACAAGCAGCCTAGTCCACTAGCCTCACTGACCAGCAGCTCACACTACTGAGTACAGCAACACAGCCGCCTTAACAACACAGCAGCACACCAACACAGCTCCACACCAACACAGCCGAAACATACAGCTCCACACCAACACAGCCGAAACATACAGCTGCACACCAACACAGCAGCACACCAACACAACTTCACACCAACACAGCTCCACACCAACACAACTTCACACCAACACAGCTCCACACCAACACAGCCGAAACATACAGCTTCACACCAACACAGCCGAAACATACAGCTTCACATCAACACAGCCGAAACATACAGCTTCACACCAACACAGCCGAAACATACAGCTTCACATCAACACAGCCGAAACATACAGCTGCACACCAACACAGCCGAAACATACAGCTGCACATCAACACAGCTCCACACCAACACAGCCGAAACATACAGCTTCACATCAACACAGCCGAAACATACAGCTGCACACCAACACAGCCGAAACATACAGCTGCACATCAACACAGCCGAAACATACAGCTGCACATCAACACAGCCGAAACATACAGCTGCACATCAACACAGCCGAAACATACAGCTCCACACCAACACAGCCGAAACATACAGCTGCACATCAACACAGCTCCACACCAACACAGCCGAAACATACAGCTTCACATCAACACAGCCGAAACATACAGCTGCACACCAACACAGCCGAAACATACAGCTGCACATCAACACAGCCGAAACATACAGCTGCACATCAACACAGCCGAAACATACAACTTCACATCAACACAGCCGAAACATACAGCTCCACATCAACACAGCTCCACACCAACACAGCTGCACACCAACACAGCCGAAACATACAGCTGCACATCAACACAGCCGAAACATACAGCTGCACATCAACACAGCCGAAACATACAACTTCACATCAACACAGCCGAAACATACAGCTGCATATCAACACAGCCGAAACATACAGCTCCAGATCAACACAGCTCCACACCAACACAGCTGCACACCAACACAGCCGAAACATACAGTTCCACATCAACACAGCCGAAACATACAGCTGCACATCAGCACAGCCGAAACATATAGCTTCTCATCAACACAGCCGAAACATACGTCTGCACATCAGCACAGCCGAAACATACAGCTGCACATCAGCACAGCCGAAACATACAGCTGCACATCAACACAGCCAAAACATACAGCTGCACATCAGCACAGCCGAAACATACAGCTGCACATCAACACAGCCGAAACATACAGCTGCACATCAGCACAGCCGAAACATACAGCTGCACATCAGCACAGCCGAAACATACAGCTTCACATCAACACAGCTGAAACATACAGCTGCACATCAGCACAGCCGAAACATATAGCTGCACATCAGCACAGCCAAAACATACAGCTGCACATCAGCACAGCCGAAACATACAGCTGCACATCAACACAGCCAAAACATACAGCTGCACATCAGCACAGCCGAAACATACAGCTCCACACCAACACAGCCGAAACACACAGCTGCACATCAACACAGCCGAAACATACAGCTGCACATCAGCACAGCCAAAACATACAGCTGCACATCAGCACAGCCGAAACACACAGCTGCAAATCAGCACAGCCGAAACACACAGCTGCACATCAGCACAGCCGAAACATACAGCTGCAAATCAACCCAGCCGAAACATACAGCTGCACACCAACACAGCTCCACATCAAGACAGCCGAAACATACAGCTTCACATCAACACAGCCGAAACATACAACTGCACATCAACACAGCCGAAACATACAGCTGCGCACCAACACAGCTCCACATCAACACAGCCGAAACATACAGCTGCGCACCAACACAGCTCCACATCAACACAGCCGAAACATGCAGCTGCACACCAACACAGCCGAAACATACAGCTTCACATCAACACAGCCGAAACATACAGCTGCACACCAACACAGCCGAAACATACAGCTGCACATCAACACAGCCGAAACATACAGCTGCACACCAACACAGCTCCACATCAACACAGCCGAAACATACAGCTCCACATCAACACAGCCGACACATACAGCTCCACATCAACACAGCCGAAACATACAGCTGCACATCAACACAGCCGAAACATACAGCTTTACATCAACACAGCCGAAACATACAGCTGCACATCAACACAGCCGAAACATACAGCTTCACATCAACACAGCCGAAACATACAGCTGCACATCAACACAGCCGAAACATACAGCTGCACATCAACACAGCCGAAACATACAGCTTCACATCAACACAGCCGACACATACAGCTTCACATCAACACAGCTGAAACATACAGCTGCACATCAGCACAGCTCCACATCAACACAGCCGAAACATACAGCTCCACATCAACACAGCCGACACATACAGCTTCACATCAGCATAGCCGAAACATACAGCTGCACATCAGCACAGCCGAAACATACAGCTGCATATCAACACAGCCGAAACATACAGCTCCACACCAAAACAGCCAAAACATACAGCTGCACATCAGCACAGCCGAAACATACAGCTTCACATCAGCACAGCTGAAACATAAAGCTGCACATCAGCACAGCTGAAACATACAGCTGCACATCAGCACAGTCGAAACACACAGCTGCAAATCAGCACAGCCGAAACACACAGCTGCACATCAGCACAGCTGAAACATACAGCTGCACATCAGCACAGCCGAAACATACAGCTGCACATCAACACAGTCGAAACATACAGCTGCGCACCAACACAGTCGAAACATACAGCTGCACATCAGCACAGCCGAAACATACAGCTTCACATCAACACAGCCGAAACATACAGCTGCACATCAACACAGCCGAAACATACAGCTGCACATCAGCACAGACGAAACATACAGCTTCACATCAACACAGCCGAAACATACAGCTGCACACCAACACAGACGAAACATACAGCTTCACCCCAACACAGACGAAACATACAGCTCCACACCTACACAGCTCCACACTAACACAGCTGAAACATACAGCTGCACACCAACACAGCCAAAACATACAGCTCCACACCAACACAGCTTCACACCAACACTGACGACACATACAGCTGCACACCAACACAGCTCCACACCAACACAGACGAAACATACAGCTGCACACCAACACAGCTCCACACCAACACAGCTGAAACATACAGCTCCACACCAACACAACTGCACACCAACACAACTGCACACCAACACAGCTGAAACATACAGCTCCAGACCAACACAGCTGCACACCAACACAACTGCACACCAACACAGCTGAAACATACAGCTCCACATCAACACAGCTGCACACCAACACAACTGCACACCAACACAGCTGAAACATACAGCTCCACACCAACACAGCTCCACACCAACACAACTGCACACCAACATAGCTGAAACATACAGCTGCACACCAACACAGACGAAACATATGGCTCCACACCAACACAGCTTCACACCAACACAGCCAAAACATACAGCTGCACACCAACACAACTGAAACATACAGCACCCCACCAACACAGCTGCACATCAACACAACTGCACACCAACACAGCTGCACACCAACACAACTGCACACCAACACAGCTGAAACATACAGCTCCACACCAACACAGCTGCACACCAACACAACTGCACACCAACACAGCTGAAACATACAGCTCCACACCAACACAGCTGCACACCAACACAGCTGCACACCAACACAGCTGAAACATACAGCTCCACACCAACACAGCTCCACACCAACACAGCTGCACACCAACACAACTGCACACCAACACAGCTGAAACATACAGCTGCACACCAACACAACTGCACACCAACACAGCTGAAACATACAGCTCCAGTTATTTCATGTTCTATATGAATACTAAGTGAGATATTGTCTATAAACTGATGGTGCTGCTCTGTTCTGCTGCTAACAGTATAAACCAGCGAGACAGTTACAGGGGCCATTCCACAAAAATAAATATAATAACACACATAATGTTGTATATTTCACTAAAACAAGCCCTTCATGATGCTATTCCGGCGTTTCCCCTCGTTAACCAGCCGGGCCGGCTGCCCAGACGGACTCACGTGCAGGCTGGCCTGGAACGCACACAGACTTTAGGCTGTAACTCGCGGGCTAATGTTTCTTTCCCAGCGTTCGGTTTTTGGAGACCGGTTTGCGTTTCTGTATATGTTTTTAAAAGGTAAACATGCAATAAACTCAGATTCTGAGTCTGGAACGGATGTGATCATTGATACAGTAGATAGTGAAGTAGTAGCTGTAGAGTCAGCTTTTATCACAACATTTCTAATCCAAACATTGTGGGTAAAGCATCTCTCCACAGAAGCGAATGATCACATGAGCCTAAATGAACCGTATATCAATAAACTACAAGCTGATCTCAGTTGCAAAGGCTATATATATATACAGCAGAACATATACAGTATATTTACTGTACGGTTCAAAGGGTCTAATGTTAGGAAACTAAGTACTGGGATTAAGAACTAAGCATGTGAAATGCATATTAAACCATCTTCAAAGATGTGGAAACAAAATGATGGGTTTCAACTTTTGGCCACAGAATTGAAAGTGACGCACGTCTTCAAGAACACCGCCAAAACCGTAGAGGAGCTGAATTAGAGGCTGTCATCATGTAGTGCCACTGGCCAGACACAGCGGCTCCGACAAACAGCAGCCGCAGCTCTAGCGGCCTTCACGTCCAACTCACGACGACGGACGACTCCCATAATTTAGTTTCACTCAGAGTCGTCCTCACTCAGAGCAGAGCAGCTCTAACTCTCATCAGTCGTCCTCACTCAGAGCAGAGCAGCTCTAACTCTCATCAGTCGTCCTCACTCAGAGCGGAGCAGCTCTAACTCTCATCAGTCACTCTCATTTACAACACAGCAGCTCTAACTCCTATCAGTCGTCCTCACTCAGAGCGGAGCAGCTCTAACTCTCA
Source organism: Megaleporinus macrocephalus (assembly GCA_021613375.1). Taxonomy (NCBI): domain Eukaryota; kingdom Metazoa; phylum Chordata; class Actinopteri; order Characiformes; family Anostomidae; genus Megaleporinus; species Megaleporinus macrocephalus. Next base: position 37,411,023 of record CM038717.1, read on the forward strand.
TCAGTCACTCTCATTTACAACACAGCAGCTCTAACTCTCATCAGTCGTCCTCACTCAGAGCGGAGCAGCTCTAACTCTCATCAGTCACCTTCAATCATAGCAGAGCAGCTCTAACTCTCATCAGTCACCTTCAATCATAGCAGAGCAGCTCTAACTCTCATCAGTCACCTTCAATCATAGCAGAGCAGCTCTAACTCTCATCAGTCACTCTCATTTACAACACAGCAGCTCTAACTCCTATCAGTCGTCCTCATTCAGAGCGGAGCAGCTCTAACTCTCATCAGTCACTCTCATTTACAACACAGCAGCTCTAACTCTCATCAGTCGTCCTCACTCAGAGCGGAGCAGCTCTAACTCTCATCAGTCACCTTCAATCATAGCAGAGCAGCTCTAACTCTCATCAGTCACCTTCAATCATAGCAGAGCAGCTCTAACTCTCATCAGTCACTCTCATTTACAACACAGCAGCTCTAACTCCTATCAGTCGTCCTCATTCAGAGCGGAGCAGCTCTAACTCTCATCAGTCACCTTCAATCATAGCAGAGCAGCTCTAACTCTCATCAGTCACCTTCAATCATAGCAGAGCAGCTCTAACTCTCATCAGTCACCTTCAATCATAGCAGAGCAGCTCTAACTTTTATCAGTCACCTTCAATCATAGCAGAGCAGCTCTAACTTCCATTAGTCACCTTCAATCATAGCGGAGCAGCTCTAACTCTCATCAGTCATCCTCATTCAGAGCGGAGCAGCTCTAACTCTCATCAGTCATCCTCATTCAGAGCAGAGCAGCTCTAACTCTCATCAGTCACCTTCAATCATAGCAGAGCCGCTCTAACTCTCATCAGTCACCTTCAATCATAGCAGAGCCGCTCTAACTCTCATCAGTCACCTTCAAACATAGCAGAGCAGCTCTAACTCTCATTAGTCACCTTAAATCATAGCAGAGCAGCTCTAACTCTCATCAGTCACCTTCAATCATAGTGGCGGATGAGAGTTAGAGCTGATCTGCTCTCATTTACAACAGAGCAGCTCTAACTCCCACCAGCCACTCTCATTTACAACAGAGCAGCTCTAACTCCCACCAGCCACTCTCATTTACAACAGAGCAGCTCTAACTCTCATCAGCCACCTTCAAGCACAGCAGAGCAGCTCTAACTCCCATCAGTTACCATTACTCAGAACATAGCAGCTCTAACTTTTATCAGTCACCTTCAATCATAGCAGAGCAGCTCTAACTTTTATCAGTCACCTTCAATCATAGCAGAGCCGCTCAAACTCTCATCAGTCACCTTTAGTCATAGCAGAGCAGCTCAAACTCTCATCAGCCACTCTCATTTACAACAGAGCAGCTCTAACTCCCATCAGTAATGCTCACTCTGAACAGAGCAGCTCTAACTCGCATCAGCCACCTTCAAACATAGCAGAGCAGCTCTAACTCTCATTAGTCACCTTCAATCATAGCAGAGCCGCTCTAACTCTCATTAGTCACCTTCAATCATAGCAGAGCAGCTCTAACTTCCATTAGTCACTCTCATTTACAACAGAGCAGCTCTAACTCCCATCAGTCACTCTCATTTACAACAGAGCAGCTCTAACTCCCATCAGTCACATTCACTCACAGCAGAGCAGCTCTAACTCCCATCAGTCACATTCACTCACAGCAGAGCAGCTGTAAATCCCATCAGTCACATTCACTCACAGCAGAGCAGCTCTAACTCCCATCAGTCACATTCACTCACAGCAGAGCAGCTCTAACTCCCATCAGTCACATTCACTCACAGCAGAGCAGCTCTAACTCCCATCAGTCACATTCACTCACAGCAGAGCAGCTCTAACTCCCATCAGTCACATTCACTCACAGCAGAGCAGCTCTAACTCCCATCAGTCACATTCACTCACAGCAGAGCAGCTGTAAATCCCATTAGCAATGCTCACTCAGAATAGAACAGCTCCAACTCCCATCAGTCACATTCAATGATAGCAGTCACCCCTACTCTAAGCAGAGCAACTCTTATTCACATCAGTCATCCACAATTAGAACACAGTAGATCTATCAGTGACCCTCACTCAGAACAGAGCAGCTCTAACTCCCAATGCTCAGAGCAGAGCAGCTCTATCGTCCATCAGTCACCCTCATTTACAACAGAGCAGCTCTAACTCCCATCAGTCACCTTCATTTACAACAGAGCCCAGCAGCTCTATCAGTCACCCACACTCCGAGCAGAGCAGCTCTAATTGTTAGTTATCCTCACTCAGAGCAGAGCATCAGTCACCCTATTCAGAAAAGAGCAATCCTATGTTCCATCAATTACTCTCACTCTAAAGCAGCAGCTCTAAACCCCCATCAGTCACTCTCACTCAAAGAGTGAGCCTACTGTCTCTGAGCTAACCTACTACCTTGTACACCAAGAAACGCAGGTGCACTCACAGGCCAGGCAGGTGTCAGACCTATTACTCAATAACTGTGTTAATAAAGCTATTATAACACATTACTAACTGTTAACAACACATTAATAAAAGGGTTAAAACACATCCAGTCCATCTACTTCACATAGTATAACCTTAATAACCACGGAAACAGAGGCCACACTATAGGTTATAGGCTGTCATACAGTGTCAGCAACCACATTAGCCAGTCTACCTTAAAGGGGAATACCACCCAAATTCTTGCACAAAGTTTATACTTTTATTCTAGAGAACTGTACAGAGTCAGAACTGTTCACAGTGCTGGTGAATGGAACCAGACGTCCACCTCTTAAAGCTCTCTCCCATGAAATAGTTATGAATGCACTGCCTGATGTCTGAGATGTTCTCTGATAGTCCTAGTCCTTAAAATCCATTCATGGTGGAAGGATACATGCAGGACATTTTATCATCACCGACATTCCATATATAAACTCAGAGGCCGGTAAATAAAGAGTCTATATCTGTGCTGTAGACGTAGCAACCCCTGGTCACTGTCACCAGCATGGCAAAGAAATCTCTATAATCAACCATTTCACATCAAAAGGTCGCCGATTGAAATAGAAACGCGAAGCAACTCCCAGTTATTTACTCAGCTGAGTGTGCTGCGGGTCAGCGCTGGTTACGCCAGACCGCGCGGAGGCTTTCGGGTTAGCGGTGGTGGTTCAGAGGGCGACGCCAGAGGACAGTAGATAACTGTGCTTTATGAACCCAGCGCACCGGTACAGCCAAACCAGCAAAGCCCAAATCCAGCCACAGACATATGGTAGGCTGTTTTAGTTTAAAGCGCGGCTAAATCAGGCTTTAGGAAGCGACAGCACAATGAAAGCGACGGCACCACAGCATAAAAACCAGACTGGAGGACATCCAATAAACCTACTTCAGTCCAGGTATAACTGGGACTTTACGAGCTTTAACTGGGACTTAAGGAGCTGAGCAGGACAGTGTGCAGTATTACTGATCAGCCTGAGTAAATATACTAGCACAGCCAGGCTAGCCTACAAAGCTGCATGCTTCTGTGCTGCTTTTCTTTATTTAGTCACGTTTTTTGTTCTTATAACTTGTTAAATCTGACACTTCCAGAAGCTGCTTCTCATGACCCCTTCCTTCTTTACTGAAGGACAAAAAGACGTCTTTCAACTCCCAATTCGCTTGTTAGCGTGTGTTGGCCATGCTAACTGCTCATATGTCATTCTAGCGCTTAGCTTGCGATGAGAAAAAGAAGAGCCCTGTGTGGACACCATTGATTTAGCCTATGGGGTTTCATCGGGTGTGTCTTGCTATGAACCTATATCTTATTTTTTTTAGTTCTTAGCCCTTTCCCAGTGCTCTCCAGCTAAAGCAAAAAAAGCTAGCCAGCTCCGTCAGCCCTTATCTGACAAACAAGCCTGAAAATTCAAACACGAAGACGAGGGCTCATATAAAAAAACAACCTGCCAATCGCCACAGCTTGCGTCTAGGGTATCCACACAGGGTCTGTTTGGCTTTTGCAAGCTAGCTAGCGAACATTAGAGCCTCCAAACTTTGTTTACTTCACTCATTTAAGAGTTATAACTCATCTTTTCCCCTGCAGCCATTTCTTTCTTCTCTTTCTCATCACATAGAAAGAGCTAGAATATAGACATTTGAGTAGTTTTATGAAGTATCTACTGAAACAATGACTCAACACAGTGCAGGCTTAGAACTGGACGTGACGGTCCATACATCATGTTGGATACAATGTGGATAGTGGGTTTGCATAACTAACTTGCTTAATTGGTCCAACTTGATTATTTGTACTTAAAAACTAGTTGTACATGTTATACCGTGTGTTTTAATCTATTTAACTTCCATTCAAAGCAGAAATTATATGTTATACACCTTTCAGGAGATCTTTCCTAGGAGGTCTGATAAATCTGTGCACTTGCATCAAGAAATGGGGCTCCTAACAACCAGCTGGGAGACCACCAAAGCTCTCCCTATTAGAAAATCAACACTTAAACCCTCTATCTATAAGATATAGAGGAGAACATCAAGCTCTACTATTGCTTCAGATAGGAAAACATCTACAGGTGTTTTTGTCCATCCTTCCTCTGTGAGAAGATATCTCAGCTCTATGGGTCTAAAGAATGTGTAGCTGTTCAAGAAGCTCCTCAAGGACACGAACAATGGACCGACCACCCCAGAGTCCAGAACATCAACATCACTGAATGTGTTTGGGGTTATTTGGATGGTGAGAAGCAGAAGAAGCTTCCAAGACGGAAGCCACTTTGAAAGTGACTCTCCTGAAAAGAATGGAAGTTGTAATAAAGGTAAAGATGTGATCTCAGCTGGTTATAGGTGTGGGGTAATAAGGACAGGCTGTGTGTGTGTGTGTGTGTGTGTGTGTGTGTGTGTGTGTGTGTGTGTGTGTGTATGTGTGTGTGTTGGCTTGGTGTGTAAATTCCTACATGTGATCCGAGCTGTTTCCGAACTTTTACAGCTTGCTGTGGTTAATTGAGGCCTATCAGCGAGTTCCAACAGCGCCTTACACACAAACCGCAAACAGCAGCTCAGCTAAGAGCCTCAGTCTCACCTTCGTATACTAATGTGTTTGTACAGCGCACACATGTGTGTGTGTGTTTACCCTCTCAGAGTAAAACCCCAAAGGAGTGTAAAAACACCCGCGCTGATTTACTCACACAATATTTATCCAGGCTCGCGTTTCCCTCCGCAAACAGCCGCGGCACAGGTAGGTCGCCATTCAGCACCCACAGGATCTACAGTTGTATGTGAGAGTGCGAGGACCACCCACGACCACACAAACATGCTTTCCTAAGTGAAAATAAGTGAACACATCCTCTACGGTCAAGGCACGCACATCTCTCTGCTCACGCTAGTACATGCGGAGCCTAAGAGCAGATAGAAAAGGGGCCATAACTTTTGCACGGGCCACATTTAATGCTTTGTTTGGTTAAATTCAGTAAATAAGCAATAAGTTTGTATTTAACTGTGTGTGTCCTGTGACGCAACTTATTTACACTTAGGAAAGCAGCAACAAACACGGAGCCAGGAGTACCCAAACTTTTGAATGTGGCTGTACACTTACTGGAGGAAGCACAAGGTAGGTGTTTCCAATAAAGTGGCCGGTTTGTGGAAGCACAATGTAAGTGTTTCCAAAAAGGTGGCCAGTTAATGAAAGAACAAGGTAGGTGTTTCTAATAAAGGCCCAGTTAGTGGATGAACAATATGAGCGCTTAAAATACAGCCCCAGTAAGTAGAAGCACAATATAGGTGTTTCCAATAAAGTGGCCAGTTAGTGAAAGCACAAGATAAGTGTTTCTAATAAAGTGGCCAGTTAGTGAAAGCACACGATGAGTGTTTCTAATAAAGTGGCCAGTTAGTGAAAGCACAAGGTGAGTGTTTCTAATAAAGTGGCCAGTTTGCGTGGAAACACAAGATGAGCGTTTCTAATAAAGTGGCCAGTTAGTGAAAGCACAAGGTGAGTGTTTCTAATAAAGTGGACAGTTTGCGTGAAAACACAAGGTGGGTGTTTCCAATAAAGTGGCCAATTGGTGAAAGTACAAGGTTGGTGTTTCCAATAAAGTGGCCACCTGGTGAAAGCACAATGTAGGTATTTTCAATAAAGTGGTCAGTTTGTGGAAGTATAAGGTAGGTGTTTCCAATAAAGTGGCCAGATAGTGAAAGCGAAATGTGGGTATTTCCAATAAAGTGGCCAGTTTGTGGAAGTATAAGGTAGGTGTTTCCAATAAAGTGGCCAGATAGTGAAAGCACAATGTAGGTATTTCCAATAAAGTGGCCAGTTTGTGGAAGTATAAGGTAGGTGTTTCCAATAAAGTGGCCAGATAGTGAAAGCAAAATGTAGGTATTTCCAATAAAGTGGCCAGTTTGTGGACGTATAAGGTAGGTGTTTCCAATAAAGTGGCCAGATAGTGAAAGCAAAATGTAGGTATTTCCAATAAAGTGGCCAGTTTGTGGAAGTATAAGGTAGGTGTTTCCAATAAAGTGGCCAGATAGTGAAAGCAAAATGTAGGTATTTCCAATAAAGTGGCCAGTTTGTGGAAGTATAAGGTAGGTGTTTCTGGACGTTGGGAACAATAAACAGAACTTTTAGTCCACTGGTCCAGACAAACCTGCTGCTTATCTATCACTTACGCTTACATCTCTCTCTCTCTCTCTCTCTCTCTCTCTCTCTCTCTCTCTCTCTCTCTCTCTCTCTCTCTCTCTCTCTCTCTCTCTCTCTCTCTCTCTCTCTCTCTCTCTCTCTCTCTCTCTCTCTCTCTCTCTCTCCACATTAAACGGAGTGCTGGTTTTCTGTGCCAGCTCTTAATGATAGCTGGACTACCACGAGGGCACGGAACACACACGTCCGCGTGCAACTGAGCTGCCATCAAAACAACCACAAGTCGCGAGCGCAGACACAGCTGGTTAAGCTAAAGAACACAGCAAACTCAAAACACACACCGGGTCACATACTACCCAGCACTGCACATATAAACTTTACCCAACACACACACACACACACACACACACACACACACACACACACACACACACACACACATATCATTACATACAATCCAGAACATGCACTTCAGTGCAGATCCAGGCCTTTAACTTCACACAGCCCTACAAATACAAACGGTCAGTAAACGTGGACGAGTTTATGGCAGCATCGTTATGAGGTCAACAGATCTCGGCCTGGTGATCTACAAGTTTACCGCTCAGCAGCCTGGCGTTTGTTTCATGTCTACGGGCCAGTTCGGCCCAGTTCTGTTTATGAATGCCGGTTTCCTCCCTTTCAACGATGCACACTTGAGGTTAAATAGCTCCCCCCTGTGGAGGACCTCCAGTCTGATCGCTGTGAGTGAGCGAGGGAACGGTCCTTGACTTTTTCCTGCAGTCTACAGTCATGCCTTGTGAAAGTCTCTCCATGTCTCCTCACATTCCTTTCCCTTTCCACACTCGGGTTCATCCGAGTGCGCCGTCCGGCCTGTCTGTCCGGCCTGTCTGTCCGGCGCTGTGGGAATGTTTGAGCGTATTATAAATGTTTAAGCTTCGGGCAGCATCACTAAATCAAAACATGTCAAAGTGAAGGAGGTGGCGACGTTACTGGGTCACACACACAAACGTGACCCACTTAAACCCCACGCGGCTACATCGGCCGGACCAACCATCCGCTTCCTTGTTTTTGTGGTGGGGGGGCAGTTTACTGGTCAGGATTAACATTCCTGCCTCCTGCACACACACACACACGTTCTCCAGCTCTTGCCCACACTCTCTTCTCGGGGCGCGTGCTTGACCTCGGGCTCAGGACGCCGAGCAATTAGCGCAGGAGTGTGAGCACGTTGCCTGGCTACCCCTCTTTTCGCCCGGTGAAGGATGAAGACAAGCATCCCATAATAATATTTTACAAGCCCGGTTAAAGGGCCCGTACCTCGGAAACCCACAACTGTCCTGGCCTTGCAGAGATTAAAGAGCCCCGTGTGGTGTATTTCAATATTCACTGATCTTGTGATGTCACAACTCATTTACATATCTCCACCTATTCAGCCTACAGCGGTTGAGCCCCACCCACTCACACTGTGAAGTGAAAGTTTCAGACTGGAATGCAGCCAATCAGAACAGAGCGTCTCTGACTTTACATCTACAAGCTGGACCAGCAAGGTAGGAGTGTCTAATAGAGTGGACAGAGAGTGTCCATCTGATCCACTCACACCAGGACAACATCCCGAGTGCGGAGAATGATCCCCTGATCTGTTAGAGGGAGTCAGTGATTGGAAGAAGATGAAAACTTGGCTTGAACAACATGTCTCCATAAGTAACCTCAGACCACCTTCTCATATCATCTACCCACTGTGTTATTAACCTCAGACCACCTTCTCACATCACCCACCCACTGTGTTATAAACCTGTGAGGAGACAGTGTTGTCCTATTAGAACTTCTTACTGTCTCTCTGGTCTCCTCCCATGTACCTGTATTCGTTTTGGTTAGCTGAGCGGAAGTTCTAACACAAAGGCGGAAGAATCACACGCTTGAAAGTGGGCGTGGCCAAATACCGTGAGCGTTTTAGACCAAAATGCTTTTCGAATGAGGCACAGCCAATCAGAGCAGAGCTACTTGCATGTTTCAGTCTTAAAGGCATGGAAAAATGGTCATGTAGGGTCCTAGGGGTCTGAGGGATCTGATTAGACAGTGAAGAGAGAGAGAGAGAGAGAGAGAGAGAGAGAGAGAGAGAGAGAGAGGGGGAGAGAGAGAGAGATAGAGGGAGAGAGAGAGAGAGAGAGAGAGAGGGAGAGAGGGAGAGAGAGAGAGAGAGAGAGAGAGAGAGGGAGAGAGAGAGAGAGAGAGAGGAGAAGAAAACAAAAAAAGACAGAAGAGAGGAAGACAGTGTTAAGAACGAAGGAGACAGCGGAAAACAAGTTGGCAGCAGTGAAGGAAAAAGAGAAGATCCCTCCGCCTCCACTTTCTCACTCTTCCTGTGTTTACTCCCTCTCTCTCCTCTTTCTCTCTTTCTCTCTCTCTCTATTTGCTTCTCTTCTTTATTTCATCGTTCCCATTCCCTCTCTCCTTTTCTACTTTTTCTTTTTTCTCTTTCCTCTCTCTCTGTTTCTTCGTTCTCTCTTTTTTCTCTCACACTGTCCTTTTCCTCCTCTCTTGTTGTTTTGATTTTCTCTCTCACCCTTTCTTCTTTCTCTCACCTTTCTCACCCTTTCTGTCTCTTTTTTCATCTCTATCTCTCACTACTTCTCCTCTCTCTTTCTCTCTATTATTTCTTTCTCTCCCCTTTTTCTTTTTTCTTCTCTATGTCTTCAGGCTTTGTCCTTCTTGTGTGTCTCTCTTTCTACTTTTCCTTTCTCTCCCATGTTTCTCTTTTTTCTTATTCTATCTATCTCCGTTCTTTCAGTCTTTTTCTTTTCTGTTCCATCTCTTTCTCTGCCTTAAGCTAATCTCTCTCTCTCTCCCTTTTTGCTTCTCTTCTTTCTTTCATCGTTCCCTTTCTCTCTCCTTTTTCTTTCTTCCCTTTCCTCTTTCTCTCTCTCTCTCTCTCTCTCTCTCTTCTTTCTCTCCCGCACTCTATCCTTTTCTCTCTCCCTTTCTTTCTTTCTATCTTTCTTCTCTTTTCTCTTTCCCTTTCCATCTCTTTTTTCATGTTTCCCACTACTTCTCCTCCTCTCTTTTTCTCTCTGTTCCTTCTTTCTCTTTCTTTTCTATGTCTATGTCTCTTTCTATTTGTCCTTTTCTCTTATTCTATCTCCGTTCTTTCAGTCTTTTTCTTTTCTGTTCCATCTCTTTCTCTGCCTTAAGCTAATCTCTCTCTCTCTCCCTTTTTGCTTCTCTTCTTTCTTTCATCGTTCCCTTTCTCTCTCCTTTTTCTTTCTTCCCTTTCCTCTTTCTCTCTCTCTCTCTCTCTCTCTCTCTCTCTTCTTTCTCTCCCGCACTCTATCCTTTTCTCTCTCCCTTTCTTTCTTTCTTCTCTTTTCTCTTTCCCTTTCCATCTCTTTTTTCATGTTTCCCACTACTTCTCCTCCTCTCTCTTTCTCTCTGTTCCTTCTTTCTCTTTCTTTTCTATGTCTATGTCTCTTTCTATTTGTCCTTTTCTCTTATTCTATCAGTCTTTTTCTTTTCTGTTCCATCTCTTTCTCTGCCTTAAGCTAATCTCTCTCTCTCTCTCTCTCTCTCTCTCTCTCTCTCTCTCTCTCTCTCTCTCTCTCTCTCTCTACTCAAGCTTGTAATCACAGAACAACAGGAAGCAGATAAGAGACAGTTCACGCGTGTGCTTGTAAACGATGTGTGGATCAGTCTGACTGTCCTCGTATCACACTGCGCACACAGGACACTGTTCAGCACCACTAATCCAGCACATTCACCGCCCTGCCAACTCACATCAGCACACAGCTGCGCGTGTGTGTGTGTGTGTGTGTGTGTGTGTGTGAGAGAGAGAGAGAGGGAGAAGAATTCTTTCAGCGAAGAAAACACACACACACACACACACACACACACACTCTGAGAAGTGTGTCCTGCTGCCGACTGAGATCTAAAATGGAAAATCTGACATCATGACATGATTAATACAACTAACACACACACACACACACACACACACACACACACAGTTCCTCCCTCAGACTCGTCTAATTACTACTGTTCCACTCTCATCCGCCCCATCTCCTCTCTTTCACTCTCTTACACTCTCTTTCACTCTCTTTCACTCTCTTTCACTTCATCCTTCAGATTAAACACTGAACCAGTAGCCAAACAACACTGCTGAACTCAGACCTCACCCAGAATGCAACAGTGCTGACTGAACTACAGAACAACACTGCTGAACTCGATCTCCCATGGTCCAACAGTGCTGACTCACAGAACTAAAGAATATCACTGCTGAACTCAATCACCCATGGTGCAACAGTGCTGAGTAAACTACAGAACAACACTGCTGAACTCGATCTCCCATGGTGCAACAGTGCTGACTCGCAGAACTAAGAATATCACTGCTGAACTCGATCTCCCATGGTGCAACAGTGCTGACTCGCAGAACTAAGAATATCACTGCTGAACTCAATCTCCCATGGTGCAACAGTGCTGAGTAAACTACAGAACAGCACTGCTGAACTCAGACCTCACCATTAATGCAATAGTGCTGATTCACAGAACTACAAAACAATGCTAATGGACTCAATCTCCCATAATGCAATAGTCCTGATTCACAGAACGACAGAACAATGCTAATGGATTTAATCTCCCATAATGCAATAGTGCTGATGAACAGAACTACAGAACAATGCTAATGGATTTAATCACCCATAGTGCAACAGTGTGGATTCACAGAACTACAGAACAATGCTAGTGGACTCAATCTCCCATAGTGCAATAGTGCTGATTCACAGAACTACAGAACAATGCAAATGGACTCAATCTCCCATAATGCAATAGTGCCGATTCACAGAACTACAGAACAATGCTAAAGGACTCAATCTCCCATAATGCAGTAGTGCCGATTAACAGAACTACAGAACAATGCTAATGGTCTCAATCTCCTATAGTGCAATAGTGCTGATTCACAAAACTACAAATCAATGCTAATGGACTCAATCTCCCATAATGCAATAGTGCTGATTAACAGAACTACCGAACAATGATAAAGGACTCAATCTCCCATAGTGCAATAGTGCTGATTCACAAAACTACAAAACAATGCTAATGGATTTAATCTCCCATAATGCAATAGTGCTGATTTACAGAACTACAGAACAATGCTAATGGACTCAATCTCCCATAATGCAACAGCGCTAACTGAACTAGACCCCAACTGAAACATCACTTCTGCACCATTTAAGGTGGAACGGGAAATTCAAACCAGAAGCCTACATCAGCTTCAGTAATCCAGAACCGATCATCAACATCAGTACCTAACTGCCCTACGGCTCTTGAGAATACTGAATGCAATCAAATCCTCACAGCAATGTTCCAACAACTAGTGTAAGGCCTTCCCACAAGAGTAAAGGCTGTTAGTGCATCCCAAACTCTCTACTAACATCCTATGTTTTAGAAGAAATGGCAAAATCCAGAATCCAGATTCCGCTCCTTGCTTTAGTAACTGAACTGCTAATGTGACTGATGGGCCACCCAGTGTCTCACCCACCAGTGATTCTGCAATCCAGGACCGGAAACCTGGAATCAGTGTCCAGATTTAAAGACATGCACATGCGTTTTAGCACGCAAGCGACCCAGACCGCAACCACATTAGCTCCACGCTAATTTGCTAAAAAGAAGGATAGATGGAGGAGAAGAAGAGAGAAGAACAATGAAGAGAGGGACAGAGGAGTGAGCAGAAAGAGAAAAAGACGAGAAGAGCCACAAAGCGGTGGAGTGAAAGCGTGAGTTAGAAGCAATTGTGGACAGAGTTTAGGCCGCCTGTCGCTCGTCTCCCGGCTCGGTAATTACGGGTGTGCGAGTGGACGGCCTGTGGTCGTGGGCGGGATTATAGCCTGCGCTGACAGCTCGATGATAGGCCTGTCTGAGTGATTGACAGCTCGGCATTTTACCGGCCCCAGACCACAGAGGAGCAAAGACTTATGGGTAACTTAAGGTTGTGCGAAATGACATCATAGGGTCACAGTCTTTGACCTCTGCCCGGTTTGTCCTCTTATTTCATCAGTTCTTCATTCTTCTTCTCTCCTCTCGCCATTCATTCATAATCAAAACAGAGATTATACTTATTTGTTTTCTTTCCTTCACTCTATATTTTCTTTTTCTCTCTGTCCGTCTTTCTCTCTGTATATTCAACTCTGTTCTCTTTTTTCTGTCTCCCTCTTTCACTCTCTTAATCATATATATATATACATATATATATATATATATATATATATATATATATATATATATATTCTCTCTTTTCTATTTCTTTCTTTTAGTCCTTCTCTTTTTTCTCTATTTACATTCTCTCTTACAGTCTTCTGTCTCTCTCTATTTACTCTATTGTCTATTTGTATCCCCTTTTATAGCCTTTTCTTTCTTTCTTTCTTTCTTTCTTTCTTTCTTTCTTTCTTTCTTTCTTTCTTTCTTTCTTTCTCTCTCTTTCTCTATCTCTCTCTCTTTCTCTCTCTCCCTCTTTCTCTGCCTCCCTCTCTCTCTATTTACTGTTTCTTTTTTTCTTTTCTTTCTTTGTTCTGTTCTTTCTAACACTATTTGTATCCCCTCACCTTCTCTTTCTTTCTCTCTCTTTCTCTCTCGCTTTCTCTCTCTCTCTCTTTCTCTATCTCTCTCTCTTTCTCCCTCTCACAATTTCTCTCTCTCTTTCTCTCTTTTTCTTTCTCTCTGTCTCTATTTACTGTTTCTTTTTCTCTCTTCTTTCTTTTTTCTATTCTCTCTTATACTATTTTTATCCCCTCGCCTTCTCTTTCTTTCTCTCTCTCTTTCTCTCTCTCTTTCTCTCTCTCTCTTTCTCTATCTCTCTCTCTTTCTCCCTCTCACAATTTCTCTCTCTCTTTCTCTCTCTTTTTCTTTCTCTCTGTCTCTATTTACTGTTTCTTTTTTTCTTTTCTTTCTTTGTTCTATTCTTTCTAACACTATTTTTATCCCCTCGCCTTCTCTTTCTTTCTCTCTCTCTCTCTCTTTTTCTTTCTTTCTCTCTCTCTCTATTTACTGTTTCTTTTTTTCTTTTCTTTCTTTGTTCTATTCTTTCTAACACTATTTTTATCCCCTCGCCTTCTCTTTCTTTCTCTCTCTTTCTCTCTCGCTTTCTCTCTCTCTCTCTTTCTCGATCTCTCTCTCTTTCTCCCTCTCACAATTTCTCTCTCTATTTCTCTCTCTTTTTCTTTCTCTCTCTCTCTATTTACTGTTTCTTTTTCTCTCTTCTTTCTTTTTTTCTATTCTCTCTTATACTATTTTTATCCCCCTGCCTTCTCTTTTTTCCTCTCTTTCTCTCTCTTTTAATCTTTCTCTCTCACTCTTTCTCTCTCTATCGATCTCTCTCTCTCTCTCTCATTCTTTCTCTCTACTGTGGTTTATATGGGAAGCCCAGTGTGGTATAGGGAGTGTTTGTAGTGGTTTGGTTTCTGTGGCTGTGTGTGTGTGTGTGTTTGTGTGTGTGTGTGTGTGTGTGTATGTGTGTGTGTGTGTGTGACACAGTGTGTGTGTGGGTGTGTTTCCTGCTTGGCTCCTCGCTCCATCTCCAACACGCTGAGCAAGCATGAAGCTCTTCTATATTTCTCTCTGACTATTCACGTCTGCCTTCTATTAACACCCGCACACACACACACACACACACACACACACACACACACTTCAGAGTTGAAGGAATCTGGAGTCGCTGCACATCAAAGCGAACGCATACTTCAGTCGGATCACACAGCCAAACTGAGCCCACTGTAAAACATACTACATTTCCCATGATGCCTCCTACACAATGTACACCGGACTTCACAGCAGTGTGCTGTGATGTGCAGCCTGTGAGTTCCAGCCTGCTTCTGGAGCTCTAACTACATACAGACGTTAGTTCCTTTTGTATAAGGTTCTATCTAGAACCGTTTAGACCGTTTCTGCTATAGTGACAATGCTAAAGCAAAGACCTTTTCATACAAGATATTCATATAACGGTTCTATGTAGAACCATGGACATTAGAAGAAGCATTGGCATGGTCAAATGGTTCTTTGCACTGAGAAATGGTTCTATATGGTTCTATCTAGCACCAAAAAGGGTTCTTTTTAGCTGCAGTGCTAAAACTAGAGTAGTGGCCTGTCTTGGCTGATGTACTACACTTGCAATAACATGGTTCTTCAAGGGTTCCTCAGTAAAGGCAGTGGATCTATTTAGCACCACGAGTTCGACATAGATTTAAAATTGTAATGTGCTGCATGTTGTTCTAGATAGGACAAGTACCTTAAATACTTAAGAACCCTGGAGGAACTGTCTTTTTAAAGGTATATATATATATATATATATATATATATATATATATATATATATATATAAACCAGTGCATGCTTAGATGGTTCAGATTTAAAGGGTTCTTGGTGGTAAACGAGGTGGTTCTATGTTCTATGTAGCCCCAAAAAGGGTTTTACTATTGTAATAAAAGCAGAACCCTTTTTGGCAAGGACAGATTAAGCATAGTCTGGGCCCCCCCAACCCGCACCCCTCGTGATCAAGGGCCCTCTAATGGCATGCCCTGCTCTTCTCTAGGACCCCTGGTAGGGGCTCTCATAACCAGGGCCCTCTAAAATTATAAAATTATACCTCCTCTTTCCTAGGACCCCTAATAGCCAGAAGTTGAAGTCAGAGCAGTGCCACAACGTCTTGTCCTTTTCATAAGGGTCCCAAAAGCATGGCTACGGCCCCCAAGAGGCCCTGGGGTCAAAGTCCCTAAAAGTCAGTGGATCCTTAACATGAAAGGCCCTCGGAAATACAAATATATTGTATCATAAATGTTGATAGGCATTGCAAAATGTCTTGGGGGCCCCTGACCTTAAGGGCCCCCGGGCACTAGCCCCACTGGCCCGGTCAGTAATCCAGCCATGCTTTTTGGTGCTACAGTTCTATACAGAACCATATCACTATGCAAAGAACCACTCAAGCATGCAAACAGTTCTATTCAGAAGCACTGCCTTTACTGAAAACCTGCCAAGAACCAGTGTTTTTTTAAGAAACCCGCCGATTTTTTCTGCCTGAAGTCGAGCTGGTGGGCCGGGAGACGGTCTGGCGAGCCGTAAGAAGAAGCTGCTACCTAACACCCAAATAATGACATCAGCAGATTGGAGACTGATGACACACCAGCGGCTGTACGAGCCACAGAAACTCAGACAAAATCCAGACTCTGGAACAAAAAGCCCTCTGTAATGTCTCTCTGAGCCCTTCTGGAAATAGCTGAACGTGTCTGTGGTTTCTGCCGCGGTTCCGTCAACAGCTACCGCTCGACTATCTGCGCGTGGTAGACGTTCCATGGGCACCGAAGTTTTCCAAACAGGCTTCCAGAAGCTTAATGCCACGTCCAGACGCGCGTATACGAGCCCCGTCGCCGTAGCCGGCCTATGTCTGGAGAACCGGGCCCAGCTGCGCAGCACTCCACCGGCTTTCATTCAGCGTTTAAGTGGCGAGAGCAATTAGAAACTAATGAGTGGTTATTTTGGCAGGAGAGCAGACGGCGGGGTTATGAATCATAATTAGAAGAAGATGAAGAGAAATGACACAGAAATCTAATTATGATGGCGGGGTGGGGGGGCTTGTATGTAAACAGACGCAAAACATGAACCCCATTCCTGCACAGTTGTATGTTTTTCCTATAGATTATTGATACGGTTCCAAGTTGCAGCGCTCCCAAATATGGAGCACCGGGTTTAATCATTGCTTTAGGGCAGTATAGTCATGGCTGGATTACTGACCGGGCCAGTGGGGTCAGCGCCCAGGGTCCCCAGAGATCAGGGGGCCCTGGCCCAAGACATTTTGCAATGCTTAATAACATTTATGATACAATATATTTTTATTTCCGAGGGACCTCCATTTTAAGGATCCTCTGACTTTAAGGGACTTTGACTCCAGGGCCTCTTGGGAGCCATAGCCATGCTTTTGGGGACCCCTAGCCATGCTTATGAAAATGGACGAGACGTTATGGCACTGCTCTGACTTCGACTTCTGGCTATTAGGCATCCTAGGAAAGAAGGGGGCATAATATTGTAGAGGGTCACAAGGGGTGCGTATTGGTTGTGGGGGGCCCAAACTATCCTTAATCCGTTCTTGGGTAAAGTCAATGTTTTGCATGTTTTCCCCTAAAGAAATATGAGATCAGTTAAAATGTGTATATTTATTATTATTCCAATTTGAATATCGTCGCTGTCCAATGAAAAACAAGTATGTTCAAAACTGCAACTTTACAGGAGAGACCAAAAACATACTTTACTCTCAATGCAAGTCAATGGAACCAGAATTTTTTCCAAGCTATTTTGGAGCGTTTCTATTGGTCCATCCATCATGACATTTCCACACAATGTAAACAACCATTGGCGTGTTCGAACGATGTAGAAAACTCCAAATCAACAAAAATTGAGCTACATGTTGTTCATTGGACAGTGATGATATGCAATATATGACCAAAGAAAAACACAAATTGTCGATTATTTTTCTACATCATTTAAACATGACTGCTGCTCTTTACATCCTGTTTTATGATGAACGGACCAATAGAATTGCCCCAAAACCACTTACAATAAACCCTCTTTACATTAACTTACATTAAAAGCTACAAAGTTTTTGGTTTCTCCTGTAAAGTTACTATTTTTGAGGTACTATTTCTTTGCATAGCAATGATATAATAATATATGAAAATAAGAAATAATCTGACCAGCTCACATGTGTCAATAGCCAAGAAAAGCTGGTTGGCGCAATGAAGGCTGCCCCTTCGGATAACCTATTTAGATAGCACTACAGCAACATGGCAGGACCCTGTTGAGGCCTCTTCATTATCCAACCAAGGACGGTGGGCGGTATGCGAATATGTTAGTTAGTTAGTTAGAGAAAGATTCACTGTTTCTGTTACTAGATAGCTCAGCTCAAGTAGTTAGCCAGGCAATTCACTGGCAAGAAACTGGCGATACAACGTGTATCATGATACAGGGGTTACGATACTGTGAAAGATAATATATCGTGATGCCTCCAGTCTAATTTTAGGAAAACTATCATAGCAGCACCAAGAACACACCATCATATTCATACTTATGGTAACAGTGCGCCCTTATGCTACTTGGAGCTGGAACGATGTTGATACGTTGAGAACTGAGGGACGAGTTAACAATATAGTTGATAGTTTATCTGTACAATTTTGTGGCAGACAGTGGTTTAGCTTGGGTTGCACTCATACACCCCACCACTAGAGAGCAGTGTTCTCGCCCAATGGACTCTTTCACTCCAACATAAACCAGTAACATAAGGGTGCATTAGCACTCCCATGCATCTGGTGGTGTGTTTTTACGTACTATGCTAGTTTTCCTGAAATTAGATGTTAAAAATGATATAAAGATATATAACCTTAATGATTTGTATGGTATCACCAGGTTCTTGCCAATACACAGCCCTATTTGGGATGGTTAGCCGTGTACCCGGCATGCTGGGCCTGAACTGAAACAATGGGATGATATCAGCCGTAATCACAGGGTGTGGGTCTGCACTGTAAACCATGTAGAAATAACAGTTCATTTCAGGAGACCGCAAGTGGACACATGGCGGCTCAATTGTTTTGTTTTTTTTCTCTGTATCAATACTTCAGGAGAGCTAACGGATGATGTAGCTGATTCTGAATGTTGGAAGTTGTTGTTGTTGGTCCACGTGAGGACCAAAACAGTGGCAGCTTTGCCAGCCAAGCAAGTTATTATGAGACTGAGTAAGTCCATCACCTGACCCGAACCCCACTGAGCACACGTTTCACATACCGAAGACAAGACACGAGGCAAAAACACAAGCTAGCGCTAAATAAGTCGTCAAATAAGGTAGTATTCCACCAAATGACCCAACGTTAACATTGCTTCTCTTATAGGACAAACTTATAGGGTAGAGGTATTTAATAAGAATTCAGTAACGTCCAGACCAAGGTTCGGACCGTGTTTGTGTTATGACCATAGCTTGTGTTATGATTCAGTGCCATATACTGTAGCCTAGTAGGTCTATTAGCATTTTATGTCATCAGCAACTGAAAGATAAACCAAATTACACATACTGTTCCGTATATTTCAACTATATTTACTGTTTTAAATGAGGAACTGAATTAATTATTTATAGAACTTCAAATAAAAAAAGTTCTACATTAAAAAAATTTCTTTTTTCTCACTTTATTCTTATTTCGATTGGCTGAGGGGCACCTTTGGTGAACTTACAACGCACACGATTGGTCTGTGAGTTCACTGCCGCAAAGCCCGTATACCGTAAAGACAATAAAAGCTCCACCACTTAAAATAAACACTGTCAACATTAAGCCCTAATTAAGTAGTTCTCAATAGTTTATCGGTTTGGGTCCGCACTGGAAGACGTCTGGGTCCGGACCTATTAGTGACCCCTGTTATGGGGTAACCACCTCAGTAGATTTTGTCAGCACAATCAGTGGGCAATCACAAACAGTGGGCCTGGTGGACAGAATGAAGCCATCCTGCCTAGAAAAGCAGATTTTAGGGCAGATGAAGCCGTGGAGGTGCTTCCAACCAAGCCTGGGTCTCGATCATGAAGTTTCAGCTGACAATGAATTGTTGTTTAAATAATAATCTTATATAAAATTAGCTTAATACCAATCTCTGTGTGTGATTAATAGCTAATATTGGTTGTACAGTCTATACACCAGCATTACTCAGCACTGCCCTCTATGCAGATCAGTATCACCTCAATGATACATTTTACTGCTTTACTTTACTTCAATTTTTATACTCAGCACATCCACTTAACACTCTGGATGTTGCAGAAATCAGTTATCGTAGCTCTTAATAACTGTGATCAGCCCAAGTACATGTGATTATGTAATAATTAATAATAATAATAATATTAATAATAACCAGGAATGAGAACTTGCTCAGCTCAGCTCCCCCAAAAGTTTGCATATATCAACGGACATGCTGAGGATCTTGATCGAGAAGATCAATATATATGCTTAGAGCCCTAGTTGACATTATCTAGAACCAAGAACAGCACTTCCCTGTTCTCAGAGTTGACTTGAGAACCTAACAGAACGAACTAAACAACGAGCCATCATCCACCGCCAGTTAGCTCTAGTGTTAGTCTCAGCTCGTCTGAAGAGTCAGCCTCCATTTCTCAGCTACTTTCTATGATAAGCTCGTGTAGAGTGAGGCTGGATGAGAGTCTACTGTGCATCAGAGACAACGAGACAGACAGAGACACATGTGTTTCAGGCTGAAGGGCTGCTGAGTTTTCCGTTTGTTCCTCGGGCCGGTCGAGAGATTTGGGTCCGTGATGGGCAGAGCGAGCCGGGGAGCCTGAATCTTTACCGTACGCGTGTGTGTGGAGTCATAAAAAGCACTCGAGCTCCTATAATGCCCTCTTTGAGAGATGAAAGCCTGGTATGCAGGCGCAGGGTTCACAGAAGGAGGTCAGCATCAGCCGTCCACACATACACGGCCATCTCGCTCAGATTCCAGCCCTCATCGCCACGGCAATATCCCATAATACAAAACAGGCTTTTCACACATTGTGTGTAATCAGATGCAGACTGCTGGGACTCGGCTGTTCCTCCGAGACCTTTCACACACACACACACATTTAAGAGTCACTGCTAAGAGACATTCCGTACTGGCTCCTCAGTATATATATCTACTAATATGTCTACGGGTCTCTCTTTCTTTATCCATGTCTCTCTCTCTTGCTTATTTATATATAGGTCTCTTTTTCTTTATCTATGTCTCTGTCTTTCTCTCAGGTATATCTATTTACTGGTCTCTCTTTCTCACAGATATATCTATCTACTGGTCTCTCTTTTTTATCTGTCTTTCTTTTTCTCTGATATATGTACTGGTCTCTCTTTCTTTTTCTCTGATATATCTACTGGTCTCTCTTTATCCATGTCTCTCTCTCAGATATATCTATCTACTGGTCTCTCTTTCTTTATACATGACACTCTCTCATATATACCCAGTGGTTTCTCTTTCCTTATCTGCGTCTCTTTCTCTCTCATATATCTACTGGTCTCTCTTACTTTATTCATGTCTCTCTCTCTCTTATTTATATCTACTGGTCTCTTATTCTGTATCCATCTCTCTCTCTCTCTCTCTCTCTCTCTCTCTCTTATATATATCTACTGGTCTCTCTTTCTTTATCCATGTCTCTCTCTTATATATCTACTGGTCTCTCTTGCTTTATCCATGTCTCTCTCTCTTATATATCTACTGGTCTCTCTAACTTTATTAATGTCTCTCTCTTATATATCTACTGGTCTCTCCTACTTTATACATGTCTCTCTCTCAGATATATCTTTTTACTGGTCTCTCCTACTTTATCCATGTCTCTCTCTCAGATATATCTTTTTACTGGTCTCTCCTACTTTATCCATGTCTCTCTCTCAGATATATCTTTTTACTGGTCTCTCCTACTTTATCCATGTCTCTCTCTCAGATATATCTTTTTACTGGTCTCTCCTACTTTATCCATGTCTCTCTCTCAGATATTTCTTTTTACTGGTCTCTCTTTCTTTGTCCATGTCTCTGTCTCTCTCTCATATATATCTATAGGTCTTATTAAAAATGAGAAAATGTAAAGTTGCCTTTACGGATAATTTTACAGGAGACACTCTTTACTCTCGTTAATGGAAGTTAACAGAAGCAGACTTCAGACGGTGTAAAGAGACAACTGTGCTTTCAAATTTAAAAAAAAATTAAATACGAGGTTCTGCTCAGACAGCAGTACGCTCTACAGTAGCTGTACAGTAGCAGGTAGCGTGTTCAGGTAAGACTTATGAAAGAGCTTCTTTCATGCAGCATCTTCACTGCAGCGCTGGAAGCACTAATGACCAGTAAGTGTGCTGCATTGTGCGACTGCTAACTGCAGAGAACTGCTATCTGAGCTCCCTCCTCTCCGTCTCTCCGTCTCTCTCCCTGTTTCTGAAAACCATGCATGTGTGAGTTAGAGCCGGGCTCAGTCGGCGCTAATGAGAGAGGAGCTCCCAGCTTAACCGACATCTGTGGAACACAAGCTTGCAAAACTAGAGTTACTGAGTAGTTACTGAGAGAATTCACACGCAGTCCTTCACTATCAGAGAACAGGGTGAACTCTTAGGGGTGCATAGTGTAATTGTGTAAATAGTGTAACACACACACACACACACATTTTCTATGAGTGTTTTATCGACTCTGTGAAATTCTCACCCACCCCCCACACCGTCCCCCCACCCGCTAAGCAGTGAAACCTCCCTCGTGTCTTTTTTTCCGCCCGGAGAGAAGCGTGTGTTTTTCTGTTCTGTAAATGAAACGGTATTTCATTCCCCTTCTGCCTTGTTCCACCACCAGACAGAGAGAGAGAGAGAGAGAGAGAGAGAGAGAGAGAGAGAGATAGAGAGAGAGAGAGAGAGAGAGAGAGAGAGAGAAAAAAACATCTGGAACACATTCTTTCCTTTTTCTCCAGTTTTTTTTCTCTCTCTCCCTTTTCTCCTGGATCAGCAGACAGCTCTATGACTCTTTCCAGATGTGAAAAAAAAACTCTCGAAAAACACAAACGTGCTCTCTCTCTCTATCTCTCTCCCTCTCTCTCTCTCTCTCTCTCTCTCTCTATCTCTCTCCCTCTCTCTCTCTCTCTCTCTCTCTCTCTCTCTCTCCCTCTCTCTATCTCTCCCTCTCTCTCTCTCTCTCTCTCTCTCCCTCTCTCTCTCTCTCTCCATCTCTCTCTCTCTCTCTCTCCCTCTCTCTCTCTCTCTCTCTCTCTCTCTCTATTCCGCTCCTCTGAAAAGAATTAGAAAGAGAATACAAACTGTCCTGTGGACATTGAGGGTATCCCACCTGGTCAGTGGGTTAGCCACGGTGGCTAACGCTAACGCAGGTATGCAGGGAATTCCATCGCTGCATGCGAGTGAGTGCGTAACCCCACGGGACCCTGGGTTCGCTGTGTGTCCCAGACCCCCACCCCCGGTCATTCTGTTAATCATAACAAAGCAGGAGGGGGTCCATACGGGACCATGCGAGTCAAAGAGTCCATTCATACAGCGCACAGTCCCCTGAAAGACAACACCCAGAACTAAAGCACGTCTGGGAAGCCAGAACTCGCAGAATCACCTACATACACTCCAACACTTACATACACAATGGCTAATATAACCCCCCCAACACCCCCCGCTGCACACTCCCACCCCACCATCCGCTACCACACTGTCACGAAATGAAACCACTAACTTCACAGCAGAGTACTAATTCTAATACTAATAGTACTAGTACTAATACTAACACAAATAGTAATAGCACTAGTACTAATATTAACACTAACAGAACTAGTACTAATACTAATAGTAATAGCACTAGTACTAATACTAATAGCACTAGTACTATTAGTACTAACACTAAAACTAATAGTACTAATAGCAATGACACTAGTACTAATACTAACACTAATAGTAATAGCACTAGTACTAATATTAACACTAACAGAACTAGTACTAATACTAATAGTAATAGCACTAGTACTAATACTAATAGCACTAGTACTATTAGTACTAACACTAAAACTAATAGTACTAATAGCAACGGCACTAGTACTAAAGCTAACACTAATAGTACTAGTAATACTAAAAGTACAAATACTAATATTAACACTAAAACTAATAGTACTAATAATAATAATAGCACTAGTACTAATACTAACACAAATAGCACTAGTACTATTAGTACTAACACTAAAACTAATAGTACTTATAGTAATGGCACTAGTACTAAAACTAAAATTAATAGTACTAGTAATAATACTAATAGCACAAATACTAATATTAACACTAAAACTAATAATACTAATAGTAATAGCACTAGTACTAATACTAAGACTAATAGTACTATTACTGATACTAATAGTACCAATACTAGCAACACTAGTATTAATATGCTACTAATACTAATAGTACCAGTACTAATACAAATACTACCGCTAACAGTATTAGTACTAATACTAAGGCAAATATTATTTGTACTGATACCAATAGCATTAGTACTAATATTAATAGTACTAATACTGACACAATACCATTACTACTAATATTCGTAATATTATTAGTACTAATATCAACAGTACTAACATTAAGCGTACTAATATTAATACTAATAGTACTAACACTAATAGCAGAAAAAAACATACCTTAATGAATCAAATTTTTATGCCAAGCAATTATGTACTAAATTACTATAGTCACTATAAACTGTCTAGTAATTATTATAAAACTGATATTTAGGTACATTTACAACTGGTACTAATATGAAACTATACTCATGTATAAATTATGCATATATATATATATATATATATATATATATATATATATATATATATATATATATATATATATATATATATATATAAGGCATATTATGATTGACATATGATAATACTTCTATGTATATATAATGCTGAGCTAAACAATGTTCCAAATACATTTGTTTTCAGTTTCCATCTTGCAAATGTGAGCACCGTGTAAGCTTCTCATTTGGTGTCATTTCCAAAGAACCCTCCAATCAAAACAAGCTCTGTCTGGTTTGTAAGATATTTTTCCTGGTCTGCTTGAAGAACAGTCTTGGTTAACCCCATTCAAGCCAGCTTGATTATTATTGAACTGTGCGATTCTGATACATATACAGAAAATATTAGGACAGTAACTGCAGTAATATAGTCTAGTATAGAATTACCTGCTCGCACACACACAGACACGCATGCACGGCCGAGAACAGGCTGGGGTGTGTGTGTGTGTGTGTGTGTGTGTGTGGGTGGGTGGTGGAGTGTGTCGAGCTCTTAATGTAATCCTGAAAAAAAGAAAAAAGAAAACAGCCTCGCTGCTGTAAAACGCACAGCAGAGGTTACGCACTCGCTCTATCACGGCGGCTACGACCTGTGTCATAACACAGTGAAACAGATATTATAATCCTACACTCATACTTCCAGTCACGAACAAGCAGGCCTCGCCTCTCGCAGCACTGAAACTGTTCGGACTAACTCAGCCAAAGAACCAAAACGAGATTTGCATGTAAAGACTTGTGTTAGGCAGTGAATGGTTTTAGTGGTGTGTTTAAACCTCCCACCACTAGGCAGCAGTGTTGCAGTCTAACTCCAGACATTAGACTAGAGCGCGCCACTAATCTCAGCATCTATACTATGATAGTTTCCCCTAAATTAGTTTGCAGTATTATCGCCGTACACAGTATATAAACAAGAATCTGTGTTTTATGCCCCGATTCTATTTATTTCAAGTTCAAGTAACTTAAAATTTTAAGGCAGCACGGATACGAGTCAAGTCACAGCTAGACAATAGTCTTTTGTTTACAATGTATATCACAATGTACTGAACTGCCACCCCTGTATTGCGATATATAGGCATGTCAGGCATGCGGTTAGTACTAACAGCAACTACTGATAATTGCTTGATATAAGTATTCATTATGGGGTCTGTCTCTAAACCTAGTGAGGGTCTACATAGGCAGCATTTTACATCATAGTATGCGCTTCCTGGCATGTAGGCTGTCCTAATTCTTAGATATCCTAAACATGATGTCTACTGAGGAACCTTATTTTGGCCCAATGTTAAGGAAGCATTGAACAGTTCCATAGCTGCTAAGCCAATCCTATGATGCAGCACAGGCTAAACCTTTTCCAACAAAAGAGTCATTTTCAAATGTAAGTTATTCTGATTCTCTCTGGTGTTTTAATGTGTTTCTTGTCATACGACCAGTCTTTGACTATTGTACAGGTTAATACTTGAGGTATTAGCATCTATGCTAGCAGATTTTTAAACCCCAGGCTATTGTTTTGGACAGCCAGCTGCTAGTTTAGCAAGGTAGACTGTAGCTAGACTAAGCTAAAACACTAAATGCGTCCAGTGGGCGGGAACAAGCCGTGACGCAGTCTTTCTCTTACTAGAGCGTCTCAGTAATCAGTTTTATGAGGAGAGATAACAGATAGGGCGCTGCTAGTCAGTGTACTACTTAGGCAGCTCACTAGGTTTTGAGACAGACCTAATATGCTGGCCTTATAGCTCCAATGCTAAAACCCAAGAACACCAAACATGCCTTGGATAATGTGTCCATATGAGAATAGATCATTAAACATTGAGAGGTAATTCACTAAAACTAAAAATCGCAGGTAGCACCACTTGGGGGCGCACTCGCTAGGTTTGGAACAGCACAAGCATAATATATCAGCAATTTAAATACTGTGTGTATCAGAATACGTTGAATTATTACTCTTGTATTGTGATACTATGATTGTATTGGCAGGTTCTTCTCAACATACAACCCTAACGGTCATTGAACAGCTGGTCATCCAAGCCATTATTTTTAGATACTCTGCACTCTGACCTGTAGTGGGAGAAGTTCTCGGGGGTCTTGATACCTGAGATGTTCCTCGCAATGACCAAGACATAGTTAGACATGGTTGATATTATTTTAGGGTGTATTTGCTATGTTTTGCTGCTTCTGCTCAGAACTGAAAGGGTTATTGGAGCATGTGGATACTAAAACTTGCCTACTGAAACTGCTCTACTAGTCTGCCACTCGAGCAGTACGTACTGACTCTAATCTAGTACCTACTGACTAGTAGGGCTGTGTATTGGCAAGAACCTGCCGATACAATACGTATTGCGATACAACAGTCACGATTCAATATATTGTGATGTTGCAAGCAAAGTGATATATTGCGATTTTTCAAATTCTACTATTAAAACACCACTATATAAACAGGTTTGTCAATGGTTACAACAGCATTGCGCCCTTGTGCTGCTTGTTAATGTTGGAGTGGAGCTGAAAATGGATTACAGCACTGCCATCTAGTGGCCAGAGGTTTAAACAAAACATAATGATTCACTGTCTGCCAGGAATCTGTGTATCGATACTGTGTTGTTGACAATCGATACACATATAATAACCCGATTTTCGATATTTTCGATATTTTCTTAGACTCCTACTGACTAGTAGGCGATTTCGGACGCACACAATATATTAGGACATACGTTTAAGCACGCAAGCCGTGCCTCCTTGGCTGATGTGTTCGAAACCCTCAAGACAAGAATAAAATCAAAGATAACAAGACAATTAATTGAAACTAAAGATTCATAAGTAGATCCGCCCCCCCCCCCCCCCGTGCTACATTATGTATATTAATAACAATATTATTATGGCTGGGTTTAAGGGTGTAATATGACAGTCACTTGTTTTAACGTAATGCTATACGGAGTACGTGTGTACAAACGATTGTAGATATTTTTTAATTACAGTTTATTTGCATATTAAATAGGGGTGTATTTAAATTTAAATAAAAATTTATCTTCATTTAAATAATCCGATATCGATTCGTATAAACATGAGATCGATCTTTAAAATTAGCATTCAAGCCAACGAGCAACAAGATCTGGCTGTAACTGAAATATCCCTAAATGAATCGATATTGAATTGAATCGAATCGTAAATTGAATTCAAGTTGGACCTTGTGAATCGGGAAATCACTGGTTATTCCCAGCCCTAATATTAAATATGCTATTTACCAAAAACTACTAAAGTATAACAATAAATTCTGAAATATTACCATAAATTTACATCGTTTAATTGGAATTTTAACCCTTTAAACTCAACATCAGATGCTCATATAGCACCGGACAAAACACTGTACATAAACTGGGGGCTCATTTGCATATTACAATATGATTGGGTAATAAAGGTCAGTTAATAAACAGTGATATATCGTGCGTTCCAAACAGTCAAGCAGCCGCACAACATGGTCTTTCATTGAAACTCTCTCAGCCTCAGGGCAGAGAACTGTAAACCTTCTGGTGTGGTCATCATCAGGGAGTCAACGCCCTGAACAGTTGACCCCTGACCCCTATCCCTGTGACCCCTGCCTCCTGAAGCTACGACTACTGATCCTCACCCAGAGCGACATTCCTCGCCTGCTTATTTCTTGTTTCATCCTTCCTTCCTTCACTCTTCTTCTATCTCTCTGTATATTCCCCCTGCAGGCATCTCTCTCTCTCTCTCACTCTCTCTCTGTTTAGCACTATCTCTCTCGACCAACTCCAAAGGACAAACTCATCTACAGCTCATCTTACAGTCGCATGTCGTGCTATTATGCTCCTTATATCTCTCTAGTATTTGTGCTGATAGTTCAGCTTGTAAACTTTGCAAAACACAGGGGGTCCTGGGGGGTCCAGGGCCCCCTTAGTTAACCTCTTGGACCCTCTGAGCATCTCAAAATCTTTGGTGTCTGTTAGGGTTGCCATTAGAGTTCGCATTAGTGCTACTGTTGTGAGAGATTAGGGGTCAGCTAGTGTCACACTGACCGTCTGGAACATCTCAATAGTTAACCAATGGAGGGAAAGGAAATTTGACTGACAGGCAAAGCGACCAATGAGAAGCTGCTATTTGGCTTGATGTATAAAAAAAGAGGTCTTAAAACCGACTTGAGTCATGACATAAAGAGCCCCTCAGGAAGCATAGAAGTATACGGTGGGCAGAGCATCTGTGGCCACTGATTCCCATTGGACCAGCACGAAACACGCAAGTGTGAATAGCCAATCAGAATGCAGTCGACCAGGTTAACACACTACGCATATCAAACTCTACATCTGTCTACATCTGGGCGATGAGACTAGTACCCAGCCAACAGTGGGTTAGCGATCCAACATGGCACCCCCTGAACACCAGGGGGTGCTATGCAGACTGGATATTATAATTACGTTCAGTTCTCAGTCCATACGGTCTAGATTTATAAACCGAGTCACATGTTTTAAAGTCATTTGTGACATCACAAAAACCAGCACATTTACATATATCCACCAATGTAGCCTATAGCAGTCTAGCCCCGCCCACTCAAGCTGAAGTTATACGTTCCTGCTGTTTCTTATAGGTTTCTTTGATGCAAAGCCAGTTGAAACATCTACCCATATCAGTCCTACAGGCTGATTTATATCTAAGGGATGGAGCCATGTTGGAAAATGGGAACGTAGGAAAGAATTCCATCCATTTCTGGTTCCTTATTCGTGGAAAAATGCAGAACAAGGCCCCTTTAAAGAGCTTAGGAAAGCAACACAAATATCTCCAGACCACTGAGGGTTAAGTTTACGATCCTGGCTCCGCGCTGTTTCTTCCAGACGCTTAATAAGCACAAGCCCGAGGCGGCTGGAGCTAAAGGTTTATACGACAGAATAAATTAGACCGAGCGAAGGAGAGCGCTTTAGCAGATGGCCGACGATGGTATCTCCTGTTTTTACAGCGAGCGCTCTGAACTGTTGCGGTTTCTGAGAGGATCTCGGACTCCACGCGACGCGTCTGAGCTGGAGGTGGAGATCAGAGCGAAGAAAGAAAGAAACGAAGGCCGTAAACCTCGAAACCGCACCAAGCGAGCGAAAAAAAAAAACAAAAAACAAAGAATATCAAACCAGCCTCACCTCCCAGAAGCAGCAGCTGAGCAGCTGAGCATCTTAATGTCTGTAAACTTGGTCTGACTTCAATCAACATGTTATATTACATAAAGATTACTCTAATTAGCTTTACGTGTGTACAAGCAAAGCCAGATGCTCCATGTTAGTTCATAAACAAGCCTTTATTATACAACTGCAGGACTTATAAGAAGGGCTGTATGTGCCTCGCCACCTCAGGCTACCTTCACCTGGGCTGGGCTCGAGTTCTCCCCCCGTCCTGGAGGGGCTTTAGGTCGTAACTCTTGATTACAGGCCAACAACCAAGCGGCCGCTTTCACTTCTAAGTCATTCTTTCGAGAGGTAAGTCAACACTTGCAGTTATAAAGGGGAATTCCACTGAATTTTCAAACATTTCTGCATAATTAAACACTTCAGATGCAACTCAGAGCAGTTCACAATGGTGGTGAATGGAACCAGACGTCCACCTTTAAAATTTACCCCATAGAAGCAGTTATGAAAACATGGCTTGATGTCTGAGACATCGTTTATGATCGTTTTCAGTTGGTTGCGGCCTTCGTGGTGGAAGGATACACGCAGGGCGTCCTAAGGCAAAATAGTGCCCATAGAAAATTTTACTTTACAGGAGAGGCCAACAACTGTATTCACTTTCAATGGAAGTCAATGGAACCAGATTTTTTTTCCAAGCTATTTTGGAGCATTTCTATTGGTCCAGTCATCATGAAATTTTCCCATTTTCATTGGACAGCGACGACATGCTGGTTTTCTAATTAAAGAACATGGCTGTATCTGTCTAGGAGAACCCAGGGTCCCGTCGCCACCACTTTAAACAGCTTAACCACAATTTCAACCACGTTGAAAGATAAGAGCGCCATCGGGTTCAGCTGCTTTCCTTCAAACTGTCAATAAAAGGCTGTAAAGCGGAGCATGCGTCGTAAAATAAAACACGTCCGCGCGGCAGAGGAAATGTAGCTGTCGTTTATGTTCTTTAACGACCCGTCGTGCGCTCTAAAGCGCTGACGTAACCCCGCGGCGCCAATCAAGGCCTCCGGCGTCCCACCATCCCTCAGGACAGCTGTACCGTAAAAGCCGCCTGCCTTCGTTATGCTGATCCCACCCACTGTGCCGTGTCACCCCACACGGCCACGCCCCC
This sequence comes from Megaleporinus macrocephalus, assembly GCA_021613375.1. Taxonomy (NCBI): domain Eukaryota; kingdom Metazoa; phylum Chordata; class Actinopteri; order Characiformes; family Anostomidae; genus Megaleporinus; species Megaleporinus macrocephalus. Next base: position 37,441,212 of record CM038717.1, read on the forward strand.
TAGAGACTTGGACCCGCTCAAAGCCGAAAACACGACAGCGTGGCAGCAGTTCAAGACACTAAGAAGTGCACTAGGTAGGCCGCATAGAGCGATCTGGGACAGGGCCGGCAATGGGGCGATGCAGGAAAGTGAGAAAGGTGATATCGTAAAACATCTACAGCCACAGCGCGTGCTAATCTAAAACACATATGACCTGAATGTCTGAAGGGGAATTCCACCAAAATTGCAATTAAACTGTGACTCATTCCGACTCATTCAGAGCAATTTGGTGCGAGACGCTAGAGACACTTTGCCAAAGTATTCGCTGATAGGCACCAGACGATTGCCCGTTAAACTAAATCCTAAATTGTTTAATGGTACTCTTGAGGTTTGGGCTCAAATCGTATTAATTAAAGCCAGGCCTGACTTTTGGAATTGATTTTCTTGGCGGAGGGATACACGCTGAGGCAAAATAGTCCCCCGAAGCAAAGAGATTTGACCAGCATCATCATATATAAACACCTGCGTATGTTCGTTGGTGGGTTTGATGGTGGTTCCCATCACCAGCAGAAATCTATACAATAAACCATTGTGGGCAAATTTTGGAAATTTGGTGCAATTCCCCTTTCAGTTCAGACAGAAAGTTACAAAGAACAAGGATCAGAATGCAGAACACACATCAGTCCCATCTCTCTCACTCTCTCTCTCACTCTCTCTGTATGCCTCAGTGTCCCTCCCTCCCTCTGAGACAGAGAGACAGAGAGAGAGAGAGAGAGCGAGAGAGAGAGGTATTCCCTGGGACACACTGGAGAGAGTGAGAGAGAGCGAGAGAGCTTAACCTCCTTAACAACACTCACTCTTTTATTACTAACTATAAATATATATATATAGAGGCATATAAACCCTCAGAACACCACAGAGTGGCAGACGGCAGCGGCTAAACTGAAGCACTTCCACAGCTGCGCCTGCAGAACCAGCCGAAGAGGAACCGAGGCTGAACGTTCCTATATGTTCTCCAGACCTCCTCCACATCAGGTTTCTGTCTTTTCTCCCAGCCACACCCTGCACTCACAGCGTTCCTGCGTTTCACAGCTTCTCCAAAACCTCAAACAAACTTCTTTTAAATACTTTTTAAGCACACATGGTTCCTCACGGGTTCTTTCTGGTCTAGAAAGAATCACTAGGTTCTTTGCGTGGAGAAACGGTTCTTCAGATTGATGCAGCCTGATTGTGTGCTGTATATGGCTCTGCTACTGTCACCGTGTGAAGCCTGTAGCAACAGCAGAACCCTTTTTGGTGCCATGTAGAACCGTATACAGCTCGTAATCCGTCTAGATCAATCTCAGCGTGTACAGAAGCATTTGATAAAGACAGCTTCTCCAAAACTTCAGACTCTTTTAAAGCACACATGGTTCTTCAAGGGTTCTTTGAGTTCTACAGACAATCATTTGCGTGCCTGAACGGTTCTTTGCATGGAAATATGGTTCTTCAGATTGATTTAGACGGATCTAGACAATGTCAAGCCTGTAGAAACAGCAGAACCATTTTTGGTGCCATATAGAACCGTATAGATCAATCTGGAAAACCATTTACACACTGTGAGGAGCCATAAACATTTGCATGGTTACATGGTTCTTTGCACAGTGGTTCTTCTGATTGATGGAGAACATGTTGCACATGGTTCTATAGAGAACTAGAGGTGCTAGATAGAACCATACACAACACAGTCAATCTGAAGAACCATTTCGACATGTTTAGAACTATTCAGTAAAGACACTGGTTCCATAAAGAGCAATGAACACTCAAGGAACTGTTTGGATGATGTTCTATGCATGGAGAAATGGTTCTTCAGATTGATGAAGAATGTGTTGTACATGGTTCTAGTACCAAAAAGGTGCTATGTTAAGCTTGAACAACACATTCTCCATCAGCCTAAAGAAACATCTCACCATGCTTAGAACCGTTTACTAAAGACAACAGGATACATGAAGAATGTGTTGTACACGGTTCTATAGAGGACAATTTTTAAATGGTTCTATGCAGCACAAAATGGGTGCAATGTCAAGCTTATAGCAACAGCAGAACTCTTTTTTTGGTGCTATATAGAACCATATTCAGTACAACATGCATAAATCTGAGGAACCACTTCACCATACAATGAACAGCATGCAAATGGTGCAATATAGAACCACTGTCTTTACTACAGAACCCTCAAAGAACCATTCGAACCAGTCAGAAAACTAGCTAAGCATTCTAAGAACCCTAGTTAATCGTCTTAGAACTTAGGAGTGTTGTAGCTAGTTATATATATATATAGAATTCTAGTTAGAACGCTAATCATTCTAGAACATAAGTATATGTAATAAATGGAACCTATTATTATTATTATTATTATTATTATCCTGTAAATAAAAGGATGATTTCTTGTTCATTTTTTAAAGTATTTATTGGCTGTCTCCTTGGCAACGCTCACCACAAAGCCAGAGATGACACGCGGCGACTCCTCCCTGACAGCACAGACCCCGCCCCCCTCATAGCCCCGCCCCCTCACGCTTCAGCTGTTCTAAGAAAGTGCTGGAGACTCCAGCGCGAGATCTAACGGTCCTCACACGCAGTTTTCAGAATATAAGAATAAAAGATTGAGAGAAAAACAGACTAAAGAAAAAGAGAAGAACAGATCTGATGAGATGTTTCACCATCTTCTTGTAGGAATTTCCCCGTTCCACCTTAAATGGTGCAGCAGTTACGTTCTAATAAAATAAATATATATATATATAAATAATGCAACTGCTGCACCATTTAAGGTGGAACGGCGAATTCCCACCAAGAACCTTCTGAATCTAAACCCTGGGAGCTGAGCTGTGTCAGTCAGGGCTGCACTGAAGATCCTGACGTGGACGCTGCTCTGACCACAGTCAGCTAGGACCAGGTTCTGGTGGACCAGCCTGGGGCGTGTAGCATTAGATGGACCGAGCAGATGTTCCAGCTCTGAAACCGTACCCATTCCCCAACCAGCTTGGTTTTATATTGGAATGTTCCATTTAGAACATTCTAAGTAGACTGTCCATGTTCTAGCTTCAGTTTTAACTAGAATACTTGGAATGTTCTCACGTGCCTATGTTCTAAGTAGGAACGACTGGCTGGCATTCTCACTAGAGCGCATGTGTTCTAACTGGAACTAGCTAAAATGGTTCAGTTCTGAGCACATCAGCTAGTGCACTACCTAGAACACTTAGGTTTCAGGCACATCTGCTAGTGTACTAACTAGAATACCTGGGTTCTAACTCTAACTAGCTAGAATGCTTAAGTTCTAAGCAGATGAGCTATCGTACTGGCTAGAACTCTTGTGTTCTCTAAAACTAAATATAATGTCTATGTTCTAAGCAGATTAGCCAGTGTACTATCTAGAATTCTTGCGTTCTAACTAGAAACTCCACTGAATATCTATGTTCTTGGTAAAGCATCTACTGTTCTACTTAGTGCACTAGCTAATCATCTTCTGTTCTAACTGGAATACTTATGTTCTAAGACAATTACCAGGCTTGTGCTCTAAGCAAATTAGCTAGCTCACCGACTTACCAAAAATTAGAACTTTGTTAGTGTTCTATCTAAAACTTTTAGCTAGTACTGTAACTACACTGGTTGTGTTCTAGTTAGGACGTTCTAGTCAGACTCATTCAGTTCTCACCAGAAAGATAAGCTGGTACTATATTCTCACTGGACTGCTTGGGTTCTATAGAGAACCGTTCTAAGGAGGGTTCTAATGTTCTACCTCGAGTACTGTTGTTCCCACTGGCCAGGCGTTCTACGTAGGTCGCGAGCGCTTATTGGACCGCAGCCACGGACTGACCGCTAGTGGGTTCTTTGACAAAAAAAAAGCCCCCCTGCGGGACGAGACCCCCGGCACCGAGACGAGTGAGCCGCGGGAGGCAGAGCTGAGCGCACGCGAGCCCTAACGGGACCGTAAAGGAGAAGCATTTGTTTGTTTCTTTTGTTTCTTTCTTTGTTTGTTTCATTCTCAGGTAGGCGCGCGAGGCTGCACCGCTCTCTTACCTGAGCTGGCTCCCGAGGTCACGAGCAGCAGGAGCACCGCCAAACTGAGCGCCGCGTCCTTTAGCCTCCGTTTTACTTTCCACTTTATAGGGGTGTCCATGGTGGCCAGCGCTGTCCGGCACCAAGCGAGGCTCGGTCACGTATACAGACGACCAGAGAACGCAGAGACGTTCTCACGAGCGCAGACGAGGAGACAACTCGTATCCCACGGAGAAGTGGCGGAGAAAGGGAGAGGAGGAGACGGGAGGACGAAGTCTCTCAGGCGGCCATAAAGTTGGTGGAATCCTCCAGGTCCTCTGCGGATGGGGGCACCCTCTCTCTCTCTCTCTTCTTTCTTCTTTCTTCTTTCTTCTTTCTCTCACGCGCTCCTCTCTCCTTCACTCCGCTGCTCTCTCCAGCCTTCCTCCTCTGAGCTGAAATGATGCCCCCTTCTCTCCGTCGTCACTCAAACTGCTCCGAGCCAAAGTTGAGGAGGAAAAAAACCCGCATTCCCACATTCTGTCAGTCAGCGGGATGATAGGATGGAGCGCCCGGCAGGCTCCGCCCATCTGGAAGCCTGGGCCACCTGATTGGTTGACAGCCGAGAGGGGCGGATCAAAGTCTTTCTAACTGTCTTCAACTTTCCAGCTCACGGCGTCCGGCACACGGTGATGCGCACGGCGAGTCACTTCACGGAGTCGGTTCCTCGCACGAGTGATTCGTTGGAGTGATTCGTTTGACTGCATTCCCAGAGCGGCCAATTAAGATCTGCTGTAACCAGATGTGGGCAGCAACTGGTTACATTACAGCCAGCGCACTCTTGGACTTTTGGATACTGTTACCCGTACTTCAGTACACACGTGATGGGGCTTTGGTACAGGCAGTGGTTCTGTTTAGAACCATGAGTTCCATGTAGAACCATATACATGAAATGGTGACATGGTTCCTCAGATTGATGAAGAATATATAGTATATGGTTTAAATGAACCATACCTTGTACTTCCACTGAGAGGCCACTTTATTGGATACACCTACCATATACTTACAATGACTGGCCGCTTTATTAGAAACACCTACATTGTACTTCCACTAACTGGCCACTTTATTAGAAACACCATCCTTGTGCTTCCACTAACTGGCCACTTTATTAGAAACACCTACCTTGTACTTCCACTAACTAGCCACTTTATTATAAACACTAACGTTGTACTTCCACTAACCGGCCACTTTATTAGAAACACCATCCTTGTACTTACACTAACTGGCTACTTTACTGGAATCATCTACGTTGTACTTACTGTCATTGGCCTCTTTATTAGAAACACCTACTTTGTTCCTTCACTTACTGGCCACTTTATTGGAAACACATACCTTGTATTTCCACTAACTGGCCACTTTATTAGAAACACCTACCTTGCGCTTAATGTCACCGGCCACGTTATTGGAAACACCTACCTTGTACTTCCACTAAATAGCCACTTTATTGGAAACAGCTACATTGCACTTCCACTAACTGGCCACTTTATTAGAAACACCTACCTTGTGCTTCCACTAACTGGCCACATTATAGAAAACACCTACTTTGTGTTTCCACTAACTGGCCACTTTATTAGAAACACCTACCTTGTACTTTCACTTACTTGCCACTTTATTAGAAACACCATACTTGTACTTTCACTTACTGGCCACTTTATTAGAAACACCTACCTTGTACTTCCACTAACTGGCCACTTTATTAGAAACACCTACCTTGTACTTTCACTAATTGGCCACTTTATTAGAAACACCTACCTTGTACTTCCACTAACTGGCCACTTTATTAGAAACACCTACCTTGTGCTTCCACTAACTGGCCACTTTAAGAGAAACACCTACCATGTACTTTCGCTAACTGTCCACTTTATTAGAAACACCTACTTTGTTCTTCAACTAACTAGCCACTTTATTAGAAACACCATCCTTGTGCTTCCACTAACTGGCCACTTTATTAGAAACACCATCCTTGTGCTTCCACTAACTGGCCACATTATTAGAAACACCTACTTTGTACTTCTACTAGCTTGTCACCTTACTGGAAATACCTACCTTGTGCTTCCACTAACTGGCCACTTTATTAGAAACACCTACCTTGTGCTTCCACTAACTGGCCACTTTATTAGAAACACCTACCTTGTGCTTCCACTGACTGGCCACATTATTAGAAACACCTACTTTGTACTTCTACTAGCTTGTCACCTTACTGGAAATACCTACCTTGCACTTACTGTCATTGGTCAGTTTATTAGAAACACTTACCTTGTATTTGCACTAACTGGCCACTTTATAAGAAACACCGTCCTTGTGCTTTCACTAACTGGCCACTTTAATAGAAACACCATCCTTGTGCTTCCACTAACAGGCCACTTTATTAGAAACACCATCCTTGTGCTTCCACTAACTGGCCACATTATTAGAAACACCTACTTTGTTCTTCAACTAACTAGCCACTTTATTAGAAACACCATCCTTGTGCTTCCACTAACTGGCCACATTATTAGAAACATCTACTTTGTACTTCTACTAGCTTGTCACTTTGCTGGAAATACCTACCTTGCACTTACTGTCATTGGCCACTTTATTAGAAACACCTATCTCCTACTTCCCCTAACTAGCCACTTTATTAGAAACACCTACCTTGCACTTCCACTAACTGGCCACTTTTTTGGAAACACATGTCTAGTGCTCCCACTGACTGGTCACTGTGTATCACTGAGGTGTTTCATTCATGTGGAAATTGTTCATCTAGTTAAATTAAGTACGTCCGAGTTTCCTAAGAGAGCTCAGCCGAAGCTTGTGTTCCAAAAAAAAATTGTGGGATTCTATTTAAAGACCCGGGACCCCTGAATGTGTGTGACAGCTGGAGTGTGCAAGGCCAGGGGGGTGATGTGCTTTTAACAGACGGATCCGTTGCCCTGTCACCCCGATTTAGCCCACTGTTTAGTCCACTGTTTCCCCTCAACAATGCCGTGCTTACAGGTTTCACTCTGCAGCAGAACCCACACTCGTTCACACGTACTCACATGATGTCACACACTGGGTGGAACATGCTGCTCACTCCTCGGTTCACCCAGTCTATACAAGCAAAATGAGCTACAGAAACAGTCTACTGTTGTGGTCTTCACTGCTTTTGCACTGCCACGAGAAGCTGCACATCTACATACGTCCAGCTGATCGCAGAAGATAAGCCTCATTTGTAGTCGTGGAGGTCCAGGCGTCAGCAGATTCTACGGGAACAATTAAAGGCGTAGACATGCAGGACTTTCTTTGCTCTGGATGTCGCTGGACGTCCTCCGAGAACGTAAAGGTCGCTAAACTGATGTTGCACTCAACTGGCATCCTTAAACATAATGCAAGGCAGCCAATCAGAACAGACCTTAAGACCTCAACTCTCCAAAATAGTAACTTTACAGGAGAAGGAAAAAACCTACTTTTCTTTTAATGCAAGTCAATGGAACCAGACGTTGTTTCTGAGTCATTCTGGCTCATTTCTTTTGGTCCGTTAATCATGAAAGTTGCACACAATGTACGGCTCAGGAGGCACTTTCAAATGATATCCCAAACTAAAAATTGAAAAAAAGATAGAAATGCAAGGTTTGTGTCCCACAGCATGAATGCCTCCTCTCTATTAGCTATTGATAACAAAATTAATAATAAATAAATAAATAAAAGATCTAAATTGGCTGTCCTGCGCGTCATTCATAAAGTCGTCCAGGCTGAAACACCCTTTATAACTTTAACAGTGTGAGTGGGCGGGGCTTAACTAATCTAGGCTGACTAGGTGAGTTTCATGGCAATTTTTTCCAATATCATTTCCATATTTGGACTTCACTGGCAGGTAAACTGTTCTTCCTGAAACCTGAACAATGTTTACATATAACAACCCAATCAGATCAGATCTGAAATCAGACACGTCAGGCCAGGTTTCAAGGTAGGCCCATATTTGTTCAGTCCTTAAGCTGCCCAGTCACTCAACAAGCTTGGAACACATTTCTGATGCTCTGAAAGCTGACCCAGAAGAGTTACCGTTTAGAGGTTCTCCAGCTCGTCCTGCAGTTCAGTGGGAACCCCGTACGCTGTCATGACAATCGTGGGCATAGAACATGCAGTCTGAGTTTCCTAAATCTTTAATAGACTTTATTTTTAGCTCTACAAGATCCCCGATCGCCTCCCCAGGTTAGGAGTGATGCATCTCTCCAGCCTGCAATAGGAATGTGAGGAATGCGTGTCCTGTGGTGGTGGGTTCTCCTGAACGTTGGGGAGGGGGGGAAACTCCCTTAAAAGGTTTTACAACGTGACACACATAAACAGGGTCCTTAAAACTCTTCGCTCATGTGGACACACACACATACACACAGACACACAAGCAAACAGATTCTCTGTGAAACCCTGGCTGTGTGAACACTGATGCTGATGAGTAAGACCTACTGGTTACGTTGGAAGCCTGGAGCTTATAATGTCCATGTTTCAAGTATACACACTACCACTCAAAAGTTTGGGATCAGAGTGAAATGTTCTTGTTTTCAATGGTTTATCTTCTTCCTTAACACAACAATGAACTGACGGGTCTCTAAAGAAAGTTGTTTCTTTCTGGACATTGTGAGTCGGTCAGCAAGCCGTCAACTGCTGATGCTTCAGATACTAAACTAACCTAGAATGTTGTTCTCCCTTTTATACTCACTTATTAGTAGAATGTTTTTCAGCTGTGCATCACAATTGAGCAAGAGTGTCCTAACAACCAATTAGTCCAATAACATCCTTAACTTGGATTGGCGGCCGTACCAGGAGATTAAGACAGAGGACTGAGAATTACTGATAATAGGACTATATGCAAAATAAGCCTCTATACAAAAATAGGCTTTAATACAAACATTTTTATTCTTTAAAAATCATCTGATACACTTAAATGAATTGTTAAATGGACAATATTGTTTGTGAATTGCATGAACGTTGCATGAATTTCATGAAAATTGCATGAAATGAAATTCGAAAGTGATCCTAAACTTTTGAGCGGTAGTGTATATATGAAGATCTGTCGAGATAACATTGTTTATCACTTGAAAATGAAGCAACACTGCTGTGATTGTTTATTCCTCAAAAGGTTTTAACGAGCTTTTTCCAAAAAAGTTGTGAAAAAGTGTAAATAAGCTGAATTCAATGGTGTGCAAATCATTTAATTGTGATGAAATGATTGATGAAATAACTCCCAACTTATTAGGTAACAGGTTAATAACATGACTGGGTATAAAAGAGCCTCCCAGAGAGACGGAGTCTGTCAGGAGTAAAAAAGGGGGAGGGGTCACCAGAGAGGCAGAGGCTTTCAGAAGTAAGAAAGATAAGGTGTCAACCAGAGAGGCGGAGTCTGTCAGGAGTAAAGAGGGGGAGAGGTCACAAAGAGAGGCGGAGTCTTTCTGAAGTAAAGTGGGGGGGGGGGCCACCCAGAGAGGCGGAGTCTTTCAGAAGTACAGAGGGTAAGGGGTCAACCAGAGAGGCGGAGTCTTTCCGAAGTAAAAGTAGAGGGGGTCACCCAGAGAGGCGGAGTCTCTCAGAGGTAAAGAGAGGGAGGGGTCACCCAGAGAGGCGGAGTCTCTCAGAGGTAAAGAGAGGGAGGGGTCACCCAGAGAGGCGGAGTCTCTCAGAGGTAAAGAGAGGGAGGGGTCACCCAGAGAGGCGGACTCTGCCAGGAGTAATGTGGGGCTGGGGTCACCCAGAGAGGTGGAGTCTTTCAGAAGTAAAGTGGAGGGGGGTCACCCAGAGAAGCGGAGTCTGTCAGGAGTAAAGAGGGGGAGAGGTCACAAAGAGAGGCGGAGTCTTTCCGAAGTAAAGTGGGGGGGGGTCACCCAGAGAGGCGGAGTCTCTCAGAGCTAAAGAGAGGGAGGGGTCACCCAGAGAGGCGGACTCTGCCAGGAGTAAAGCGGGGCTGGGGTCATCCAGAGAGGTGCAGTCTCTCAGAGGTAAAGAGAGGGAGGGGTCACCCAGAGAGGCGGACTCTGCCAGGAGTAATGTGGAGCTGGGGTCACCCAGAGAGGTGGAGTCTTTCAGAAGTACAGAGGGTAAGGGGTCACCCAGAGAGGTGGAGTCTTTCAGAAGTACAGAGGGTAAGGGGTCAACCAGAGAGGCGGAGTCTTTCCAAAGTAAAGTAGAGGGGGTCACCCTGAGAGGCGGAGTCTCTCAGAGGTAAAGAGAGGGAGGGGTCACCCAGAGAGGCGGACTCTGCCAGGAGTAATGTGGGGCTGGGGTCACCCAGAGAGGCCGACTCTGCCAGGAGTAAAGTGGGGCAATGGTCACCCAGAGAGGCAGAGTCTTTCGAAAGTAAAGAAGAGGAGGGGTCAACCAGAGAGGCGGAGTCTTGCAGAGGTAAAAAAGGGGTAGGGGCTTGTTATCAAAAGCCAGCATCCAGTAAAATATGGGGGGCCATTAGTGCACGTGACTTGGGTGACTTTCATGCTTGTAAAGCTCTCTTAATGCTGAATGATATATTCAGGTTTTGGAGCATCATATGCTGCCTTCTAGATGACGTCTTCTTCAGGATAGGTCTTGTTTGTTTCAGCAACACAGTAAACCACAACCTGCATGTACTACAACAGCCTGGATCTGCAGTAAAAGAGTGAAAACTAAGGAACAGCAGTCATGGTACTGAAAGATGGCCTTGACTTTTGGCAAGTTCCTATCTACTCAAGCTGTTTGTTGAGGGGATATTCTTTTGACACTTTGATTAATTTGAGGCAAACTTATTTCTTTTGTTGTTCCCCATGCCCCAAGGACCAGCTGGACCCAGGGCTTCTCAGGGTTCCGGGAGCTCATCATTTCCAAATAAAACTGCTGTTAAGTGCTAGATACTGATATACTGTCCGTATCCAATTCATTTCTTTAGCTGTTCACATGTTTTTAAGTGCTGCTGCACCGTTAAACTGATCTACATGCTCAGAAAAATAATGGTCCACCAGGCTCGCTCATCCAGCAAGCGCAGCCTTGAGACCCTTTTCGCATGACGTCAACATCAGCTGGTTTAAATTTGGAGGACAAACAGTAGACGGCAAAAACGACCAGGCTGCGCAAAGTTTGCAAAAAAAATTGGGCAACGGGAAGCATTACTGGATCACAGGACTTGACCTAAATAATGATTCTTCGACTGATTTGCTTTTTCTAAATATCCAGATCTCAGCATACAATGATGGCCTTACTAAGGAAATTGGTGGGTCCAACATTTGATTACACACTTCTGTAACCTAAGAATAACTCTATATAATCCATGCAGTTACTGAATAATAAGTCTTATTATGTAATAAACCTGAAATGTAAAGGGCTAAAGCCCCAAGGAACCTAAATGTGAATGTTTTTCCTAATTAGTTTCATTTTGTTCCTCTGGGCTATAATAGATATAATAGACTTATTATAAGATCATCTATCCATTATGTTCGGCTTTGTTCTGGGGCCAAAGCCAATCCCACTGCCATCAGGCAAAGGCAGGGTACACTATGGACAGGCATGGACATATATATATATATATATATATATATATATATATATAGGTCTGACACCCTCTCACATCTAAAGACTAGTCACAGACTATGATTTTGCAAAGACTGGGGGTCACTATTTACAAGACAACAACTAGATTCCTTTTGAGTCTCTAATGAATTAGATGATTGAAGCTAGCAATATTCAGCTATAATGTACAGTTAGCTGGTAGGCTAATTGTAAACACTGTAGCCCCGTTCGGCAGTTTTTAGCATAGCATACTCAGCGCAGATTTCGAGGGTTTTAGCCGTTTTTCCTTTTCCACTCTGTGGTGGTATAAATGTGAAGACACGTCAAAGAGGCACTCTTGCTTACTCCACATCTCACCCCACAGCTCACTCCACAGCGCCACTAGTATCTCCTCCTTTTGTACAGACCAGGAGAACCGCAGAAAGAGCTCCCCAATTGGTTGTTCACGTCAATATTTGCATGAGCCAAGACTTTAAGGCTTACAATAATATTAAACAGGGTTGCTTTTATCGGAATGCTAATACGAGAAAAAGTCTTGAGCACCGCACACTAAACGATTGAGATGACGCGAGCGCGACTCAACTCTAGCAAGACCCTCATGATTTTATTCCGACATTGGAAATTTGTCTGCGACAGTAAAATCGATTGGTGTTAGGCCAGCATAAGTCATTCATCATTGATTGGTCAGTTTCCAATCCCAGGACTGCATTAGTCCAGGTCTCATTTGGGCGAGCAACCATTCTTAGCACAGTAGTGATGCTAACATTGATTGGTAGCATTTTCTGCCTCCCACCATCCAAGTAACCCCAAACGCAATCAGTGATGTTGAGATTCTGGACTCATTCTATTGTTCTGAGAGCAGCAGCTTCTTTGTTTGATGTGGAACAAAAAGGAGAACGCTAGAGCATGTGCCCCCATTAAGGGCATAGAACAGGGGTATTTAATTAGAATACAGTAAGGTCCACCTAGAGGAGATTTCCTCAGGCCAAGGTCTGGACCGTCATCATTTCTAACATGTGTTATGATTCAGTGGTATAACCTGTATACTGAAGTAGCCTAGCATCAGTATCTTATAGCATCAGCAACTGAAAGCCGCCTGTGGGAAGTATAAACATCTGTCTTGATCCATTCCTGGTTGAAATGTCATTCTTCGCCATCGACTTTTCTTTTTTTAGAGCACGCCATGTGACTCGCTTTACTCTCCGACTGCTGCTTCTGAATCTCCCGAATCTGCAGAGATCTGATTGGCTGAGGAGCGCAATTGGTGATTTTACTACATACGTGATTGGTCTGTGAGTTTACTGCGCTGTCAACGTTAAACTCTTATCAATAGAGTATCAGTTTGGGTCCGCATTGGACAATGTCTGGGTCTGGGTCTATTAGTGACCTCTGCATAGAATATCACAGAATATCACATGACCACGGAAAGGAAAGGAAAGAAGAGACTGACCTGAAAGTACCTGTGCTGGAATAATATTTTTCACAACCAAATGCACACAGTCATCAGTTTCCAATCCTAAATGTGCACCTGTTGACATTAGCGCTATCTCTAACACATCTATCAAATCTTCTGTCATCACTCTCTCCATTCCTCTCTCTTTCTCATTCCATTTGACTTTAAGGGCCACGGATCCTCATAAAGCACACACACATGCACACATCTGTCAATTCTCTGATGAGCCAGTGTCATAAATGAGAGAGTGATGAAGAGCTTTTACACTGCTGCCTGAGCACGCACCAACACACACAGCTGTATGTCTGACAGTCAGGCAGGCAGAAGGCCAGGCCTTGTTGGAGAATATGAAGCCTTGGAAGACTGTGGTGAATACAGCCAAACCCTGTCCTACCAGGCAAGCCCACATCTTAACTTTGCAGCATCCAGTTACAGCAAACACACACGTCGACAAGTTACAAACTAACTGGAAACTTTCACTCAAGGGCTTAGACTTGTTTTTGGAAGTAGGTGGACAGCAATGTGAACCAGTCACTGAGCTGCGAAGAACAAATCAGTCTCGAGTTCTGGCGCTCCAGAGTCCTGAGTCAGCACGCAAGTGTCTCAAGTCAAGTTCTAAATCAATACAGTTTCTACATAATATAAGTATATACATTTGCAAAGGCTGGGGGTGATACAGTCAATTCTTAAGTCGAGTCCTTAGTCAGTGCATGCAGGTGTCAAGACCTGAGTCAGTATGGGCAAATCACAAGTCGGTAGGGCAAATCCCAAATCAAGTCCTGAGTCAGTCAAGTCTTAAGTGAAGTCAAGTCCTGAGTCAGTCAAGTCATTACAATCAAATCCCAAGGTGAATCTTGAATCAATACTGGAAAGCACCCTGAGTAAGTACAGAAAGATCTCAAGAGGAGTCCTGAGTAAACACAAGCAAGTCCCAAGTTGGTAGGGCAAATCCCAAGTCATGTCCTGAGTCAGCTCAAGCAGATTTTAAGTCAAGTTTCAACTCAGTACAGGCAAGTCACAATGTGAATCTTGAAGCAGTACTGGCAAGCCTAAAGTTGCACCCTGACTAAGAACAGACAAATTTCAAAAGCAGGCCAGAGTCAACACAGGCAAGTCTCGAGTCAAGTCCTAAATCAGTTCCAGCAAGTCTCAAGTCAAATACCAAGTCACTGCAGGCAAGTCTCAAGTCAAGTCCTGAGTCAGTAGGGACAGGTCTCAAAAAAGTCCAAAGTCAATACTGATGAATCTCAAGTCTAGCCCCAAGTCAGTACAGGTAAATCAAGTCCTGAATAAAGACATGCAAGTCTCAGGTCAAGTACCAAGTCAATACAAGCAAGTTGAGTCTGATGCCATATCTATTTCCAGGTTCAAATGTGTCTGTGAATCCCAAAATTTAAACAGCACTGAAGGTTTTTCAAAATCTCTGAACCTTTTCAGTGTGATTTCATTCATTAATGATGCCTCTGGATGAGTCTCACGTCAGTACAGGAAGGTCTCAGGTCAAGAGGAGTCCTGAGTAAACACAGGCAAGTCCCAAGTTGGTAGGGCAAATCCCAAGTCATGTCCTGAGTCAGCTCAAGCAAATTTTAAGTCAAGTTTCAACTCAGTACAGTCAAGTCTCAAGGTGAATCTTGAATCAGTACGGGCAAGCCTAAAGTTGCACCCTGAGTAGAACAGACAAATCTCAAAAGCAGGCCAGAGTCAACACAGGCAAGTCTCAAGTCAAGTCCCAAATCAGTTCCAGCAGGTCTCAAGCCAAATACCAAGTCACTGCAGGCGAGTCTTAAGATGAGTTCCAAGTCAGTACAGACAAGTCTTAAGTCAAGTCCTGAATCACTGTTGGCAGGTCTCATGTCAAGCCCTCAGTCAGTAGGGACAGGTCTCAAAACAAATCCAAAGTCAATACTGATGAATCCCAAGTCTAGCCCCAAGTCAGTACAGGCAAGTCAAGTCCCGAATAAAGACATGCAAGTCTCAGGTCAAGTACCAAGTCAGCACAGGCAAGTCAAGTATCAAGTCAATACAAGCAAGTTGAGTCTGATGCCATATCTATTTCCAGGATGAGTCTTATGTCAGTACAGGAAGGTCTCAGCTCAGGATAGTACAGGCAAGTTTTACAGGCAATAGTCAAGTCCAAAGACAGTACAGGCAAGTTCTAAGTTGAACCCTGGGTCAGTACAGGCAAGTCTTAAACTGGGTCCTGAGTCAATACAAGCAAGACAGCACAGAGTCAATACAGCCATGTCTCAAGTTAAGTCCCAGGTCAGCACAGGCAAGGCACAAGATGAGTCCTGAGTCAATACAGGCCTCAAGACAAGTTCCAGGTCAGTACATGCAATAAGTTAGTACAGGCAAGTCTTAAGAAGAATTTATTCAATATTATATCATCTTGTCTACAGCAGTTGTACAGCAAGCATTGACCAAGTCTATTCAGTTTATTCCTCCCTAACCTAAATTTAAAATTACAACTACAATTTATTCAGTTTATACTATTAATAATTTAGTAACTACTACAATGTATTTAGTAAGTACTTTACTAACTAGACTAATGTGTATGTTCTGTAGTTAGGAGAGTGAGGAACAGAAGAGTGGACCCACATGCAGCCGTTGGAGTTTGAAGGAGCTAACTTCAAAAAAAATGACACGTAGCACATAACCAGGAGCATTACAGTGGTCGGCCAGAAACACATATTCAGTCTGCCCAAGCGTTCAGATACCAAACAGCCCCGGGCCCATCTAGAGCTTTCTGAACACGCATAATTAAATCACCAGAGCACAAGCTGGGCTGTGATTGGTTTAAAAGATTGAGGAGAATACATTCTACTGCAGCTGCGGTCACAGTCAGAAGACAGCTAGTCAAACAAGTGGAAGCGAGAGAGAGAGAGGGGGAAGAGAGAAAGGGAGCGAGAGAAGGAGGGAGAGAGAAGGAATAAGACTTCTGGATGAGGAAAGAAACATTCTCACTCTGAGGAGAACCTCTCATTGTGTGATGCATGATTGTGGTAGAGCTTGTTTTGCTGTGTAGTCGACACAACTTGGCCCGATCATTTTGTTCTGTCCTTCTGCCTGTAGATTAATGACTATGGAAAGAGAAGAGTCACTAAGGATTAGCATGACTGTGTCTGGGCATAAACACACGCACAGCTCCAGCTATTGGGAGTTCTTCCTTTTTTTTTAATACATAAACCAGCAATGCATTACGTTTACGTTCAGTAATTTAGACACTCTTGTCCAGAGCGACTTACAAAAACATGTAAACAGTGGAAGCAAAAGCGTACTTAGAAATATTCTGCAGGAGTCAGAACGAAGAGGGTTCCCTTTTGCGTCTTGCAGCCTAAACAAACAAGCATGGATCGGCGTCCCACAAGAGTTGACCGATCCAATCGTTTTCATGACTTGCCTAATGAGACGGCTGATGTTGTTTGGCAGCTGCCGAGCGCTGGACGTCAGGCCGGAGAGAGGAAAGTTGCAACAGGATTTCTGGCTCGATTGGTTAAGATGCATTCTCTCCATGTTTATTCTCCAAGTGACAGTGTAAATTGTTTAGCTTCACCACTTTATTTGACAGGATTGTTTGAGCTACAACACCGAGGAGATTGTTTTCAATTCCCACACGTGTGAAGCCCAGCAGTACCTCCTCACTGCTGTATTTTCTTTGTTCCGGTTTATGCTTGGTTTTCACAGTTTACTTGTAGATGGCCCGGCCCTGGCATCTTTCCTGCCCAAAGATCGTTTTATCCATTTATCCATAGGGATAACTTCCATACAGTTGGAAAGTAAAGCATGTAGACTTTACATTAGGCTGTCTGTTAGGGTAGGATAGATGCAGGGACCCTTCCCCTGCAAGCTTCTGTCTTCGGTATTCCCAACTAACTTGAGATGCCTCTGTGGTCATTTACATGTATTTTATATCCAGAGCAACTTACAGTTTACCTGTACACGGGTAGGTGAGGGTAGTGTTACAGTTTACATGTACATAGGTAGGTGAAAGAAGTGTTACACTCGACCTCTACAAAGATAATTATAATTATAACAATTTAATGCTATGCAAGCACAAGTTATTCCATGCTATACAAGACTACTCGAAGTTATATAAGTTTTATTTCTATAATGTTGTCCCATTAAGAACATATTTTCACATTATATTTAATTCAATTCTTATTCTTGATGGTAAACAAACAACAACAGTCAATGAAAGCATTGTTAACTGGATATATGTGCAAACGTTGTTAGCAGTTGTTTCCTAGGACACACTCTAGCAATATTTCAAAGACTTGGAAAAGCAATGCACAATACACACACACAAATTCACTTGCTAGCACTTGTACACACACACACACGTATACATTAATGCAAACACGTGCATACCTTAATGTCAGTATCGCACTTGTATCTGCAAGTCTGCTAATTGGCTGAATGGAACGTTGTGAAGAAGAACAGAGAGAAGGGGGGGAAAGATAGACAGTTTGGCAAGGTGAATTCTTTCATCGCCCAGAATCCATCTATCCCCCAGGCACCATCAGTCAATTCAACAATACTGACTTCAGATGATTTAGTGCGCAACTCAGTCCAACTTCGAAAACCATCAAGAGAATCCCAGAGGATCTCTAGCTACTGAGGGTGTACTCCCTAGAAGGAACTTACTGTTGCAAGAATGTAGACCTTCAGGAGAAGAGCTGATGACCACTCACCAAGACCAAGAACTGATTAGTAGGCGTGCTCCTACTGGTTGGAAGGAAACCCTACAGTGGATGCACAGTGACTCCTGGGCTAGTGGGTGGCAGGGAATACACCTGACATGCAACGTGGTGATTCTTGGGTCCTCTCTCTCTGATTGATACATGAAGGGGTGGGGATAAGCAGTTTGGCAAGGTGAATTCTTACATCGTCCAGAATCCCTCTATCCCCAAGGCTCCATCAGTCAGTCTGACAATACTGGCTTCAGATGAGTCAGAGCACAACACAGCCCAACTTCGAAGACCATTAAAAGAATCCCAGAGGATATCTAGCTACTGATGGTGTACTCCCTAGAAGGAAGAGGGGATGTTGGAAACAGGTTGGAACTTACTGTCACAAGAATGTTGACTTCCAGGAGGATAGCCGATGACCACTCACCAATACCAAGAACACAGTGAATCTTGGGCTTTTGGATGGCAGGGAACAGACCTGACATGCCAAGGTGTGATTCTTGGGTCTTCTCTCTGATTGATATATGAAGAGGGGGAAGATAGACAGTTTGGCAAGATGAATTCTTTCATCATCCAGAATCCATCTATCTCCCAGGGCTCCATCATTCAATCCAACAATACTGACTTTAGATGAGTCAGTGCGGAACATGGTCTAACATTAAAAACCATCAAAAGAATCCCAGAGGATCTCCAGCTACTGTGGGTGTAGTCCCTAGAAGGAACTTACTGTTGCAAGAATGTAGACCTTCAGGAGAAGAGCTGATGACCACTCACCAAGACCAAGAATTGATGAGCAGGCGTGCTCCTACTGGTTGGAATGAGAGCCTACAGTGGATACACAGTGACCCTTGGGCTAGTGGATGGCAGGGAACAGACCTGACATGCCAAGTGGTGATTCTTGGGTCCTCTCTCTTATTGATATATGAAGAGGGGGAAGATAGACAGTTTGGCAAGATTAATTCTTTCATCATCCAGAATCCATCTATCTCCCAGGGCTCCATCATTCAATCCAACAATACGGACTTCAGATGAGTCAGTGCGGAACATGGTCCAAACTTGAAAACCATTAAGAGAATCCCAGAGGATCTCCAGCTACTGAGGGTGTACTCTCTAGAAGGAACTAGCAGTTGTAAGAATGTAGACCTTCAGGAGGGGAGCTGATGACCACTCACCAAGACCAAGAATTGATGAGTAGGCGTTCTCCTACTGGTTGGAATTAAACCATACAGTGGATGCACAGTGACCCCTTGGTTAGTGGATGGCAGGGAACAGACCTGACATGCCAAGTGGTGATTCTTGGGTCCTCTCTCTGATTGATATATGAAGAGGGGGAAGATAGACAGTTTGGCAAGATGAATTCTTTCATCGTCCAGAATCTCCCAGGGCTCCATCATTCAATCCAACAATACTCACTTTAGATGAGTCAGTGCGGAACATGGTCTAACATTAAAAACCATCAAAAGAATCCCAGAGGATCTCCAGCTACTGAGGGTGTACTCCCTAGAAGGAACTTACAGTTGTAAGAATGTAGACCTTCAGGAGGGGAGCTGATGACCACTCACCAAGACCAAGAATTGATGAGCATGCGTGCTCCTACTGGTTGGAATGAAACCCTACAGTGGATGCACAGTGACCCTTGGGCTATTGGATGGCAAGGAATATACCTGACATGCCATGTGGTGATTCTTGGGGCCTCTCTCTGATACATGACCAAAGACATGGGTGGTCCACATTTTGTCTCACTTTTGCTTCAAAACGGCTTTGCCTCTAATTACTTTTTCATCATCTGGAGTATCCAGACAGGACCATTCCCACTTCATTATGCTTGAATTCCAAAGAAACATTGGATGAGGCACAAGCTTTTGGATATACAGTGTTTAACAAGCTGAACTAGATGAAGAAAGTTATAGTGGTTGTAAAAGGCACACAAGTGGCAAACATCTAAAACGTGACCTGCCCAGCCTAATCTGTATGTGGTGGAGAAAAATCTCATTCCTCCTTTCTTCTACTGTCTCTGTCATCTGTTTATCTCCTTGTCTCCCTCTCTCTGTTAATTTACCTCACTCTCCGCCTCTTTCTCCACTCATCTGTCTCTCGCCTTTCCATGTGGAGACCTGCTGTAGAATGCTCTTCTCTAATTTCTCCCAGATCGTTATCCATCATTGGCCTTTCTTCTTTCGAGGGATCCTCCAGAAACTGCTGGCAAAGTGCTCCTCGCTGATTTCCCCGCTGCATGTCAGAGGTGGATGACATAATCTCTTGGCTGCACTCCCCTCTTTCAGTTTAGAGAGGTTTGTAGAGATTTAGATGACTAACTAAAGTAAGTTTGCTGAATTATTAATCTTACAAGAGCAAAGCAGGTTCTTTAGATGTTGAGAAGAATCCTGGATGGTTTTGACAGTCACAGATTAAGCCTGGGTTTTGGCTGGCAAAGGTTTTAATTTGACAATACAACCTGAGTAATACAGCTCAGGTCTGTTTAGCCCCTATCTGACAAACGACTCTACAGATTATAGTATGGGATCTCTTAGAGACAAATATCTCGAGGCTGCAACAAAAGGAACCGTGGCTGGGTTTGTTGCAACCAAAAAGGTTACGTTCACATGAAATCAAAGGGAATTCCTTAACCATGTGATTGCTCACAGTGTTTGAAACTCACCACATATTTGAAAACAGGAAACATGTCAGCTCTCATTTGACCAGATTACAGATTTGAAGTGTTATTGAAAGACTTTCCACAGTTGGCTAGACCTTTGAAACATGTAGTAGAAACACTTAGTGGTCCAGAGTCATTACTGTGAATACTTCTTGGTTGAAAAGCATAGAATCACTAATTTCAGTGAACTATGCTTGCAAGTAAACATAAAAAATTAAATATACTAGTCCTCTTGCAACCTCACAAGCAAGGTACAAAATATAGGGGGGTCCAGGACCTCCTAATTAATCTCATGGACTGTTTGAATGGTGAAACGTTCTGGTGGGTTTCAGAAAATGAGCTGGTCCTGATGGTAGAATGTCTGTTAGGGTATAACCGATGCTTAAAAACAAATTCATTCTCCTGCAAGCTTCTATCTTTGGTATTCTCAACTGTCTGGTCATACACCTTTGGTCATTTACATGTATGGTATATCCCGAGCAACTTACAGTTTACCTGTACACAGGTGGGTGAAGGTAGTGTTACAGTTTACCTTTACACAGGGTGTTAGTGTTAGGAATCTTACCCAAGAACGCTTATTGGTGTAGTGTAAGGTGGTGACTCTTGAACTGAACCCCAGTCTACAGCATGGAGTGCGGCAGTGTATCCCAATACACTACACCAACCATTGGTTCAGGATGGTCCACTCAGTTCACCAGGTTGATCTTTCGTGGCCTAGCAACTGTACCTATATCAACAACTTCAACAATCAAAAGAGTATATTTGTAAATCTGAAAACTTGCCCAACTTCCCATGAGACCTGTAGAAACGGTGAACTGTTACCCATTTCTTAAACAGAACAAGTAGATGTGTAAGATCTTAATCACTGTGTGAAAGACCTACCAAACTAAACAAAGAGCATTTCCAGAAGAAGAATTTTTAAACCAAAGATATTGTAAACTGAAGCCAGAAGGAGTTCCCCTATGGCGAGTGAGTTGGCAGCCAGCCAATGGTGGAACAGCCAGTCAACAAGACTAAGGGGTTTTTTACACACTGTTCACAAGCCAATATAATTACAAGCAATTCATAGCCATCTTATGATATTTCAAATGTGCTAAATAAAATAGCAAGAATTGTTATCTATCTATCTATCTATCTATCTATCTATCTATCTATCTATCTATCTATCTATCTATCTATCTATCACAGTATAACAGTATTACTATCTATCTATCTATCTATCTATCTATCTATCTATCTATTACAGAATAACAGTATTACTATCTATCTATCTATCTATCTATCTATCTATCTATCTATCTATCTATCTATCTATCTATAAAATGAATCTATCTATATATCTATCTACCTATCTATCTATCTATCACAGTATAACAGTATTACTATCTATCTATCTATCTATCTATCTATCTATCTATCTATCTATCTATCTATCTATCTATCTATCTATCTATCTATCTATTACAGAATAACAGTATTACTATCTATCTATCTATCTATCTATCTATCTATCTATCTATCTATCTATCTATCTATCTATCTATCTATCTATCTATCACAGTATAACACAGTATAACAGTATAACTTATAACAGTATTACTATCTATCTATCTATCTATCTATCTATCTATCTATCTATCTATCTATCTATCTATCTATCTATAAAATGAATCTATCTATCTATCTATCTATCTATCTATCTATCTATCTATCTATCTATCTATCTATCTATCTATCTATCCATCCATCCATCCATCCATCCATCCATCCATACAGTTCTAAAATGATTGGCTGGTAGTGTTCTACAACATTTAGCTGGTAGCGTTCTAAGACTTTTAACCGGTAGTGAATCTAGTGTATGAATGTATACCTGTGTGTGCATATGTTAGAAGTATGTACTGTGCTCTGGCCCCCCCAGTGTTGTCATGGAAAATAGCATGAATAGAACCACTAGCTTTACTAAAAGACCCTTGAAGAATCTGTGTTGTGTAAGTTGTCATTGTGTGTAACATTTGTTTTTGGAAAGTGATGTTGAAACGTTTGAATGGAAGTCAAACGTGACAAATTTGTACTTAATATCTTAAATTCTAATAAAACATGGCCTCTTTTAGGAGCCCAACATTCAGAACGTGCACAAGCTGCAAGTGAGAATGCACAGAGCATAAACACATACGTTAGGCGGGGCGTGGGAGGGTTAAACATGCGAGGCACACAGTTCACACGGTCCTGGTCCCGTCATTTAGGGTCGCGGCGTAAATAAAAGCGGTGAAAGTTGTCGCCTTTTGTCTGTGGCGTTCGTTAACCACGTCTCTGTCAGGCCGCCTCTGCTCTCTGGGCTCCGCCCTGCCGAGCGTTTGTAGTGGTCACGGCAACCTCATCTCAACCTCCTTTCACCGTTCAAGCTCTGACCTCAGAGCAGGCTGACTGGGGTTGGTGAAGGAGATGCACAGGCAGGGTCCTGATCCTGGAACAGGCCTCCTGCTCTGAACGCAGTGGTGAGAGTAATTATGAGAATGTGTGGTGAAGGCTGTGCTTTATGAGGCAGATCTGTACAGAAGGGCGAGGCAGCGAGTCTCGTAATTGCTGAGATTCTGAGCTCCGGCGTGTCGCACAAACACGAGCAGCCCTGCGCGGGGCTGGCCGTAAAGAGCGGCAATAAAGACACACAAACCTTCTCAGCAAACGGACCACCGGGGTCCTAGTTTTGGGGTTCTGTTTCACTGTGTGCTTCCAGATAAAAAGAAAACCTTGCAGCTACAACAACTTCCCAGCTGTTTATCAAGATGCTTCATGATAACCATGGCTGGATTACCGACTGGGCCAGTGGGGCCAGTGCTCAGGGGCCCTTGAGGTCAGGGGGCCCTGGGGGACCCCAAGGGGTCACTGTGCATCCACTGTAGGGTTTCATTCCAACCAGTAGGAGAACGCCTACTCATCAATTCTCATTTATGATACAATAAATTTTTATTTCTGAGGGCCCTCCATTTTTAGGATTCTCTGATTTTCAGGGACTTTGACCCCAGGACCTCTTGGGGGCCCTAGCCATGCTTTTGGGCCCCTTATGAAAATAGACGAGACGTTGTGACACTGCTCTGGCTTGGACTTCTGGCTATTAGCGATCCTAGAGGGGGGCATAATCTTAGAGGGCCCTGGTTATGAGAGCCCCTACCAGGGGGCCCTAGAGAAGAGCAAGGCATATGATTAGAGGGCCCTTGATAACGAGGGGCGCAGGTTGGGGGGGTTATCCCTGGACAACTCTATGCCCAGAGGCCCAGACTATCCTTAATCCGTCCGTGACGATATCATTTCAGCGCTTCAAAGATAAATAACTCCAAACCCTAACCCTAACACTAACCCTAACACTAACCCTAACACTAACCCTAACACTAACACTAACCCTAACACTAACCCTAACACTAACACTAACCCTAACACTAACCCTAACACTAACACTAACCCTAACACTAACCCTAACCCTAACACTAACCCTAACACTAACACTAACACTAACCCTAACACTAACACTAACCCTAACACTAACCCTAACACTAACCCTAACACTAACACTAACCCTAACACTAACCCTAACACTAACCCTAACACTAACACTAACCCTAACCCTAACACTAACCCTAACACTAACCCTAACACTAACACTAACCCTAACACTAACACTAACCCTAACACTAACCCTAACACTAACCCTAACACTAACACTAACCCTAACACTAACCCTAACACTAACACTAACCCTAACACTAACCCTAACACTAACACTAACCCTAACACTAACCCTAACACTAACACTAACCCTAACACTAACCCTAACACTAACCCTAACACTAACACTAACCCTAACCTAACCCTAAACCTAATCCTAACCTAACCTATTTATCAAACGTTTTAGAATACTACCAGCCAAACACTGGCTGGTGGTGTTCTAAAGCGTTTGGCTGGTAGTGTATTTAAAACGTTTGACTGGTAGTGTATCTAAAACGTTTGACTGGTAGTGTTACTAAAACGTTTGACTGAAAGTGTTCTTAAACCTTTGACCTGTATTGTTTTAAAACGTTTGACTGGTAGTGTATCTAAAACGTTTGACTGGTAGTGTTACTAAAACGTTTGACTGAAAGTGTTCTTAAACCTTTGACCTGTAGTGTTTTAAAACGTTTGACTGGTAGTGTACTAAAACGTTTGACTGGTAGTGTACTAAAACGTTTGACTGGTAGTGTTACTAAAACGTTTGACTGAAAGTGTTCTTAAACCTTTGACCTGTAGTGTTCTAAAAGGTTTGACTGGTAGTGTACTAAAACGTTTGACTGGTAGTGTTTCTAAAACGTTTGACTGGTAGTGTACTAAAACGTTTGACTGGTAGTGTATCTAAAAAGTTTGACTGGTAGTGTACTAAAACGTTTGACTGGTAGTGTTCTTAAACCTTTGACCTGTAGTGTTCTAAAACGTTTGACTGGTAGTGTACTAAAACGTTTGACTGGTAGTGTACTAAAACGTTTGACTGGTAGTGTTCTTAAACCTTTGACCTGTAGTGTACTAAAACGTTTGACTGGTAGTGTATCTAAAACGTTTGACTGGTAGTGTACTTAAACGTTTGACTGGTAGTGTTCTTAAACCTTTGACCTGTAGTGTTCTAAAAGGTTTGACTGGTAGTGTATATAGCTTGAGTAAATAAAGGTTGTGCTCACGAAACAAGGCTTAATGACATTTCACTCAGTAGTTTTATTGATTAAATGGAAAATATTTGACAGTAAAATTAAAGCCATAATAAAATACATTAGAACATTTAAACAACGTTACAATGATGTAATCAGATGATGTTAGTAGTTCCACTGTTCCGGATTGCTAATAAGCTGAAAGGTGGAGGTGATTAGTTTCTAGTTCTAGTTAGTTTTTATCATCATCAGGAAGTCCCAGCAGAGACTGTACTTTCTGAGAAGGCTGAGAAAATTTGGTATGCCAACCAAAATTCTCAGCACCTTCTACAGGAGTATGATTGAGAGTGTTCTTACCAGCTCCATCATCGTCTGGTATGGAAACTCTACTGCTCAGGACAGAAAGGCTCTCCAGCGTGTGATCAAAACTGCACAGTCCATCTCAGGAGCAGCCTTCCCCTCACTACAGAACATCTACCACACCAGGGTCACCAGGAGGGCCCACAACATAATCAGGGACAGTACACACCCCCAGCACACACTCTTCACACGTTTACCTTCAGGCAGACGTTACAGGAGTGTGAAGTCCAGGACCACAAGACTGACAAACAGTTTCTACTCACAGGCCATCAGGCTTGTGAACACCTCACGCACTACCTCTCCAACCTCTCCTTTCTGAACTGGTTTTAACTGGTCTGATTT
Source organism: Megaleporinus macrocephalus (assembly GCA_021613375.1). Classification (NCBI taxonomy): domain Eukaryota; kingdom Metazoa; phylum Chordata; class Actinopteri; order Characiformes; family Anostomidae; genus Megaleporinus; species Megaleporinus macrocephalus. The sequence continues at coordinate 37,466,916 of CM038717.1, forward strand.
TAACTGCACCTTACACTCACTGTACTGTCAGAATACTGTTTACATTCACTACTCGCACAAAACATTATTGTTTACATTCGTTACTTGCAACTTGCACTTTATGGCTGCTGCTCTTCATACTTGCACATAAAAGCACACATAACTTTTATTTTTTATTCTTTAACTATAAAAAAAAATTTATCTACTTCAACTTATATTGTTATACCTTGTATATTTTGTATATATATTTTTTATTTCTTTTATTTGTTATCTTATCTATTGGTGAATGGAGGAGCAGCAAAGTAAGAATTTCATTGTACAGTGTAACTGTCTGTTCTGCTGTACACATGACAATAAAACTCTTGAATCTTGAATCTTTCTGGTGTCAGTAAGTGTCGTCCGAATTCCCTCTATCGTCTCCCTCACTGCTCCCCTATGTAGAACTACACAGAACAGTCTATAGACTACATAGACCAGTAAACAAGTAAACGAGTGGACCACTTCAAACACACCCACAGTCTTGCCAATGCTTTTGTTAGCGGTGTGCCCTTATAATCCACTGTCTACCAAAAATCCATCCATCCATCCATCCATCCATCCATCCATTATCTTCCATTTTATCCAGCTAGTTGGGGTCACGGTGGGGATGGAGCCAATCCCAGCATCATCAAAAGAGAAACTAAAGTTAATAATAAACTCTATGTATGTTACAGTTTGAGTTGTTTTTATCTATTTGCAACTTCGATCAAGTATTTGATTGTATGCTTTTCTATTCAGAGGAGTTGCAGAATGATCTGTTTGTAACATCAAGCTCATAAATGGATGCAAAGCATCAAAAAACGATGTAATAAGAAAAGAAGTTTATAGTAATGCATTGATTTTAAAACCACAGTGACCACCAGCAGTGACAACCTTGCAGCTGATTGAAACAAGTGAAGGTATTGCATGTAAAATTAAGGTTCAGCCCATATTCGGACCACAGCAGTGCTCGTGCACAGGACGGGGGTAGGGTAGTGGCTACGTGCTGAACTCCAAACATGGCCAAGAAGGAGAGCCAGTCGAGAAACAGCCAAAGAAAAGAAGGTTTGAAGAACAAAGACTGAGAAAGAAGATCTTAGATCAGGCAAGAGTGAAGCACCGGGTTAACATCGGCGAGACGTTTCAGCGGTAAAGAAACCCCCTCGTCTGAATGTAACTGCTGCCCCATTTAAGGTGGAACAGGAAAATTCCAACAAGAAGACAACTTCAACTTCATGGAGAGCTGATTGGCATGAACTATCGGTTTGCTGTTGAGTTAAAGCATTGGGTCTTATTTAAAGCCACTGCGGAGTTTGTTGATGATTCAGCGCTCTTGATTGGTCATTGCTGTGATTGGTCTTGCAGAGGTATGCCGCTTTGCTGGTCTTGCTCACTCTCGGGCTGTGAACATAAGAGAGAGATTGTGAAGATTTCTGGTTGTTCATCACTGCAGATCACTGCCTATGTGGGGAACTCACCTGAGTTCGCTTCTTGGAGTACTCATAAATCAGCACTGCGGCCGAGATGAAGATGAGGACACCAAAACCTGCCAACTTAAACAAAAGCCAATGTAAGTTACTGTCTTTCAAAGTAGAATTCTCAACCCACAGGAGATTCCATCCCACGCCCATTCCACACCATCCTAATTCCCACAGGAGATAACACCTTGAATACACCAATCACTTGCTTTAGTCATTAAAGGTGCAGTAAGCGACTCTGGAGGAGAACTGTACATATTCAAACTCAACCTCAAAACAAATACAAAACTCTTAAAAGACAGCTGACTAGCAAACTTGGGTTTTTTTTAGGGGGTTTGGGGGTTTTAATGGTCATAAAACCCTTCAGTTGGAGTTTGATTAGGACAGTAACTGTAATTAATGATTTTGGTTGAATTCCACTGAGCATTTAAAGCAGTACTTGTGTTGTATTAAATTTTTTTAGTATAGTTTTGTCTATGAAAGCAATTCTCTTAATGTCTACTTGTCTTTGATGCTTAACCATCGTTAGCAAAGGAAGTGTTTTTTTAACATCTTCAACTTCTTTAATATAAAACGCGCAATTAAACCTTTTTTATATCATTGTACACAATACTCTATATATAATATCCATCCATCCATTACCTTATGCTTTATCCCACTAGACAGGGTCACAGGGGGGCTGGAGCCAATCTCAAAGGCAAGGCACACCATGGCCAGTCCATCGCATGGCCAACACACTCACACCTATGGGCAGTTTAGAGTGAGGATCCTAACATGCATGTGTTTGGACTGTGGGAGGAAACCGGAGTACCCGGAGGAACCCACTCAAACACAGCACCGTACTAACCACTACACCACCATACTAACCACTATACCACCATACTAACCACTACACCACCATACTAACCACTACACCACCGTACTAACCACTACACCACCATACTAACCACTACACCACCGTACTAACCACTACACCACCGTACTAACCACTACACCACCGTGCTGACCACTACACCACCGTACTAACCACTACACCACCATACTAACCACTACACCACCATGCTAACCACTATACCACCATACTAACCACTACACCACCATGCTAACCACTATACCACCATACTAACCACTACACCACCGTACTAACTACTACACCATCGTGCTGACCACTACACCACCGTACTAACCACTACACCACCATACTAACCACTACACCACCATACTGACCACTACACCACCGTACTAACCACTACACCACCGTACTGACCACTACACCACCGTGCTGACCAATACACCACCGTACTAACTACTACACCACCATACTAACCACTATACCACCATACTAACCACTACACCACCGTACTAACCACTACACCACCGTACTAACCACTACACCACCGTACTAACCACTACACCACCATGCTGACCACTACACCACCATACTAACCACTACACCACCGTACTAACCACTACACCACCATAGTGACCACTATACCACCATACTAACCACTACATCACCTTATTAACCACTACACCACCATACTAACCACTACACCACCGTACTAACCACTACACCACCATACTAACCACTACACCACCATACTAACCACTATACCACCATACTAACCACTACACCACCGTACTAACTACTACACCATCGTGCTGACCACTACACCACCGTACTAACCACTACACCACCATACTAACCACTACACCACCATACTGACCACTACACCACCGTACTAACCACTACACCACCGTACTGACCACTACACCACCGTGCTGACCACTACACCACCATACTAACCACTACACCACCATACTAACCACTACACCACCGTACTAACCACTACACCACCGTACTAACCACTACACCACCGTACTAACCACTACACCACCATGCTGACCACTACACCACCGTACTAACTACTACACCACCATACTAACCACTACACCACCGTACTAACCACTACACCACCAAAGTGACCACTATACCACCATACTAACCACTACACCACCTTATTAACCACTACACCACCATACTAACCACTACACCACCGTACTAACCACTACACCACCATACTAACCACTACAGCACCATACTAACCACTATACCACCATACTAACCACTACACCACCGTACTAACCACTACACCACCATACTAACCACTACACCACCATACTAACTACTACACCATCGTGCTGACCACTACACCACCGTACTAACCACTACACCACCATACTAACCACTACACCACCATACTGACCACTACACCACCGTACTAACCACTACACCACCGTACTGACCACTACACCACCGTGCTGACCACTACACCACCGTACTAACTACTACACCACAATACTAACCACTATACCACCATACTAACCACTACACCACCGTACTAACCACTACACCACCGTACTAACCACTACACCACCATACTAACCACTACACCACCGTACTAACCACTACACCACCATAGTGACCACTATACCACCATACTAACCACTACATCACCTTATTAACCACTACACCACCATACTAACCACTACACCACCGTACTAACCACTACACCACCATACTAACCACTACACCACCATACTAACCACTATACCACCATACTAACCACTACACCACCGTACTAACTACTACACCATCGTGCTGACCACTACACCACCGTACTAACCACTACACCACCATACTAACCACTACACCACCATACTGACCACTACACCACCGTACTAACCACTACACCACCGTACTGACCACTACACCACCGTGCTGACCACTACACCACCATACTAACCACTACACCACCGTACTAACCACTACACCACCGTACTAACCACTACACCACCATGCTGACCACTACACCACCGTACTAACTACTACACCACCATACTAACCACTACACCACCGTACTAACCACTACACCACCATAGTGACCACTATACCACCATACTAACCACTACACCACCTTATTAACTACTACACCACCATACTAACCACTACACCACCGTACTAACCACTACACCACCATGCTGACCACTACACCACCATACTAACCACTACACCACCGTACTAACCACTACACCACCATAGTGACCACTATACCACCATACTAACCACTACATCACCTTATTAACCACTACACCACCATACTAACCACTACACCACCGTACTAACCACTACACCACCATACTAACCACTACACCACCATACTAACCACTATACCACCATACTAACCACTACACCACCGTACTAACTACTACACCATCGTGCTGACCACTACACCACCGTACTAACCACTACACCACCATACTAACCACTACACCACCATACTGACCACTACACCACCATACTAACCACTACACCACCGTACTGACCACTACACCACCGTGCTGACCACTACACCACCATACTAACCACTACACCACCATACTAACCACTACACCACCGTACTAACCACTACACCACCGTACTAACCACTACACCACCGTACTAACCACTACACCACCATGCTGACCACTACACCACCGTACTAACTACTACACCACCATACTAACCACTACACCACCGTACTAACCACTACACCACCATAGTGACCACTATACCACCATACTAACCACTACACCACCTTATTAACCACTACACCACCATACTAACCACTACACCACCGTACTAACCACTACACCACCATACTAACCACTACAGCACCATACTAACCACTATACCACCATACTAACCACTACACCACCGTACTAACCACTACACCACCATACTAACCACTACACCACCATACTAACTACTACACCATCGTGCTGACCACTACACCACCGTACTAACCACTACACCATCGTGCTGACCACTACACCACCGTACTAACCACTACACCACCATACTAACCACTACACCACCATACTAACCACTATACCACCATACTAACCACTACACCACCGTACTAACTACTACACCATCGTGCTGACCACTACACCACCATACTAACCACTACACCACCATACTAACCACTATACCACCATACTAACCACTACACCACCGTACTAACCACTACACCACCATACTAACCACTACACCACCATACTAACTACTACACCATCGTGCTGACCACTACACCACCGTACTAACCACTACACCATCGTGCTGACCACTACACCACCGTACTAACCACTACACCACCATACTAACCACTACACCACCATACTGACCACTACACCACCGTACTAACCACTACACCACCATACTAACCACTACACCACCCTACTAACCACTACACCACTGTACTAACTACTACACCACCGTACTAACAACTACACCACTGTACTAACTACTACACCACCGTACTAACCACTACACCACTGTACTAACCACTACACCACCGTACTGACCACTACACCACCGTACTAACCACTACACCACCGTACTAACCACTACACCACCGTACTAACCACTACACCACCGTACTGACCACTACACCACCATACTAATCACTACACCACCGTACTAACCACTACACCACCGTACTAACCACTACACCACTGTACTAACCACAACACCATCATACTAACCACTACACCACTGTTCTAACCACTACACCACCATACTAACTACTACACCACCATACTAACCACTACACCACTGTGCTCCATATATATTATATTACATTAATAAAAATGAGTACCCTTTATTTAACATTTCTTAGTAAAATATAACAGTATCTTTTTTCACCCTCATGAATGATACAGCTTGATATGTATTATTATTATTATTATTATTATTATTATTATTATTATTATTATTATTATTATTATTATTAAGAAGAAGAAGAAGAAGAAGAAAAAGAAGAAGAAGAAGAAGAAGAAGACAAATCAAGCTGTATCATTCTCTATCATGGTTAAGCGTTTATTTCAGCATGTGGACATAGAGATATTATTATTATTATTATTATTATTATTAATAATAATAATAAGAAGAAGAAGAAGAAGAAGAAGAAAAAGAAGAAGAAGAAGACATATCAAGCTGTATCATTCTCTATCATGGTTAAGCGTTTATTTCAGCATGTGGACATAGAGATATTATTATTATTATTATTATTATTATTATTATTATTATTATTATTATTATTATTATTATTATTAATAATAATAATAATAATAATAATAATAATAATAATAATAATAATAATAATAATTAGACCCCTGTTATAAAGTACTACACTTCCGTCTAATATGTTATTAAAAAACATTTACAGCTCAAATATTATTTACAGCATTTATCTACAATAATAAAATATTAATTAAATAATAAATAAGTAACTATTTGCTAAGCTTTATGTCATTTTGATTAAATGATGAAATGTCTATTATGAACTGTGGTTAACATTTGAAATGACCAGGAACATGAACTAATAAAAAATTTTAAAAAAATAAAAAAGGAAATTTTGATTTGACCTTCATAATTAATGTGGTAAAGTGTTTTTGTGGTAAAGTTTGGATTTGTGTAAATGATATCTGACCTCTTTGTTTCACTTCAGATCACTTCATTCACTGTAATATATAAATTTAACCAGAAAATGGTGGTGCATAATCGACAAATAGACAAGTGCGGGTGAGTATGTCTGTAGATTAGAGGCTGGGGAGGTGCCCTGAGTGAGCACAGGCAAACAGACGAGTGCAGGTCTAACCAACACTACAGTTGTGGTCGGGGGTCCGCCCTGAATCAGTGTATGTGAAACAGTGTCTGTCAAAACGTGTTACACAGCGAAGACCTGAAAAAAACGGATAACAATATTGTTTTATATATTAAATGTATAATATAGTGGATAACAATATAGTTTTATATATAGTAAATAATATAGTGTATAACAAAATAGCTTTATATATCATGTGTATAATATAGTGTACAACAATATGGTTTTATGTATCATATGTATGATATAGTGTATAACAATATAGTTTATACATTATATGTATGATATAGTGTATAACAATATAGTTTTATATATTATTTGTATAATATAGTGCATAACTACAGTTTTATATATATATATATATATATAAAATAGTGGATAACAATATAGTTTAATATAAGATATATATAATATGGTGGATAACTATAGTTTTATATATTATATGTATAATATAGTGGACAACAATATAGTTTTATATATGATATATATAATATGGTGGATAACTATAGTTTTATATATTATATGTATAATATAGTGGACAACAATATAGTTTCCTACATTATATGTATGATATAGTGTATAACAATATAGTTTTATACATTATTTGTATAATATAGTGCATAACTATAGTTTATATATTATTTGTATAATATAGTGCATAACTATAGTTTTATATATGCTATATATAAAATAATGGACAACAATATAGTTTTATATATGATATATATAATATGGTGGATAACAATAGTTTTATATATTATATGTATAATATAGTGAACAACAATATAGTTTCATATATTATTTATATAATATGGTGGATAACTATAGTTTTATATATGATATATATATAATATGGTGGATAACTATAGTTTTATATGTTATATGTATAATATAATGGACAACAATATAGTTTTATATATGATTTATATAATATGGTGGATAACTAGAGTTTTATATATTACATGTATAATATAGTGGATAACAATATAGTTTTATATATTATATGTATAATATAGTGAACAACAATATAGTTTCATATATGATTTATATAATATGGTGGATAACTATAGTTTTATATATTATATATATAATATGGTGGATAACTATAGTTTTATATGTTATATGTATAATATAATGGACAACAATATAGTTTTATATATGATTTATATAATATGGTGGATAACTAGAGTTTTATATATTACATGTATAATATAGTGGATAACAATATAGTTTTATATATGATATATATATATAATATAATGGATAACAATATAGTTTTATATATTACATGTATAATGTAGTGGATAACAATATAGTTTTATATATTATATGTATAATATAGTGGATAACAATATAGTTTTATATATGATATATATAATATGGTGGATAACCATAGTTTTATATATTATATGTATAATATAGTGGATAACAATATAGTTTTATATATGATATATATAATATAATGGATAACAATATAGTTTTATATATTATATGTATAATATAGTGGATAACAATATAATTTTAGTTGCGCAACCATAATTATTAAACTGCTTTTTACCACTTAAAGTATTTTTGTGTTGAAAACACTAAACATTTACATATTCCACTACAACCCAAGCTTGGTAACACGGCTTACCTTTGTCGCGAAGAACACTACTTGTGAACGTTGCTGTTTTTTGCTCAGCGTTCGATTACTGACACACGGATCCCATGGCGATTGTTCATCGCTGTCAGGATATTCCCCCATTATCTCACCATAGAAACAAGCCATGTATCTGCCATCGCTGAAGAACATGGCCAGCCAAACGACAGGTGGAACCACACAGGAGATAAGGTCACAGAAGCAGCCTGAACAAGACCTAGGTTCCTTGTGGAGCTTCAGAAGCAGGAGTCCGAAGATTAAAGTAACGCCCGTGGGCCCCAGTAAGTAGACGAAGAAAAAACACATAGTGAAGACCCTTTCACAGGGGCACACAAAATCATTCTCAACCACCTTCTCTAACACGACGAGGGTGACACTGAGGAGCATGTGAGAACCTTTTTTGAGGAATTGTTTCATCTCCGAGAGTGCCATTTTCCAGCTGTGTCCGGTGCAGCTGATTATGGATTAAACCTTATAGCGATGAAGTGATGAGCTTTATAGAGATGAAGTAACAAACAGTCACTGGTGTCACATCCTGGCTTTCATCTCACCTACTTCAAACCTTTTTACCTTCCTCGCAGAAAGAAATAAAGGGTGTTTCGCTCTTCCACAACAGGAAGTGGGTAACACTGTATGCCTATTGCAGACACACAACCTGTCGGACTCAAAGCAAACCACTGAAATTTCACTGCAACACGTCAGAGAAGTGAAGACAAGCACAATAACAAATGGGTCTCCAGCCACAATATACAGGGTTTGGACAATGAAACTGAAACACGTGTTATTTTAGAGTGGGAGGTTTCATGGCTAAATTGGACCAGTCTGGTGGCCAATCTTCATTAATTGCACATTACACCAGTAAGAGCAGAGTGTATAGTTTAGTTAGCAGGTAAGAGCACAGTTTAGCTCAAAATATTGCAATAACACAACATTATGGGACATACCAGAGTTCAAAAGAGGACAAATTGTTGGTGCACGTCTTGCTGGCGCATCTGTGACCAAGACAGCAAGTCTTTGTGATGTATCAAGAGCCACGGTATCCAGGGTAATGTCAGCATACCACCAAGAAGAATGAACCACATCCAAAAGGAATAACTGTGGACGCAAGAGGAAGCTGTCTGAAAGGGATGTTGGGGTTCTAACCCGGATTGTATCCAAAAAACATAAAACCACGGCTGCCCAAATCACGGCACAATTAAATGTGCACCTCAGCTTCCTGTTTCCACCAGAACTGTCCGTCAGGAGCTCCACAGGGTCAATATACACGGTCAGGCTGCTATAGCCAAACCTTTGGTCACTTGTGCCAATGCCAAACGTCGGTTTCAATGGTGCACGGAGCGCAAATCTTGGGCTGTGGACAATGTGAAACATGTATTGTTCTCTGATGAGTCCACCTTTACTGGTTTCCCCACATCCGGGAGAGTTACGGTGTGGAGAAGACCCAAAGAAGTGTACCACCCAGACTGTTGCATGCCCAGAGGGAAGCATTGGGGTAGATCAGTGATGGTTTGGGCTGCCATATCATTGCATTCCCTTGACCCAATACTTGTGCTAGATGGGCGCCTCACTGCCAAGGACTACCGAACCATTCTGGAGGACCATGTGCATCCAATGGTTCAAACATTGTATCCTGAAGGCGGTGCTGTGTATCAGGATGACAATGCACCAACGAACACAGCAGGACTGGAGAAAGATTGGTTTGATGAACATGAAAGTGAAGTTGAACATTTCCCATGGCCTGTAAAGTCACCAGATCTAAATATTATTGAGCCACTTTGGGGTGTTTTGGAGGAGCGAGTCAGGAAACGTTTTCCTCCACCAGCATCATATAGTGACCTGGACACTGCCCTGCAAGAAGAATGGCTTAAAATCCCTCTGACCACTGAGCAGGACTTGTATATGTCATTCCCAAAACCAACTGACGCTGTATTGGCCGCAAAAGGAGGCCCTACACCATACTAATAAATTACTTTGGTCTAAAACCAGGTGTTTCAGTTTCATATATACCCCTGTATATATATATATATATATATATATATATATATATATATATATATATATATATATATATATATATATATATAGCCAAAATGATGTGTGGTGGACAAAATAATTGAAACCCCCAACAACATCTGCACAGACAGTCACTATACATAGTGAAGACGAGCACAATGACAAATGGGTCTATGCCTACGGTCTCTCCTGACCCCGCCAAGCTTCTGGACTCCAGTTCCCAGCATGCACTTACGGATGATGTCACACTCGCATGTTCACAACGCTCCAATCATACACCATTCTCTCATTTAGCGCCTTCAATTTACTCTCTTGCCTCTCCCTTATGGTTTGTTCGCCTGGTTATCAGATCTCCTGGTTTCGACCCTTGCTTGTAATCCTGCCTACGACCTGGATTTGCCCCTCTGTCTTGTTCATTCGTTGGTTCCTTGCTGTTTTGTACGATCACTACTCTATAAATAAATCCATTTCAACGTTTAGCTCTGTGTGTGTACTGCCAAGTTCTTTGTTGCCTATAATAATGTGCAACACAGTTGTAGCAATGCACAGCCATAATTATTGAACTGCTTATTACCATTTTTAAAGTATTGGGTTGAAAACACGAAACATTTCAATATTGCACTACAACTCAAGCTTCGTAACATGACTTACCTTTGTCGTAAAGAACACTACTTGGCACTGTTTCTGGTCTTCGGTCAGCGTTCGATTTTTGACACACGGATCCCATGCAAACTGCTCATCGCTCTCGGAGTATCCTCCCTTTAACTCAGCGTAGAAGCAAGCCACGTATCTACCATTGCTGAAGAACATGGCCAGCCAAACAGCGGGTGGAACCAAACAGGAGATAAAGTAACAGAAGCCACCTGAACTAAAATTAGAGTTGAGCCTCAGAAGCAGGAATCCGAAGATTAGAGTGATGCTCGTGGGCCCCAGTAGGTAGACGAAGAAAAACCACATAGTGAAGTCCCGTCTACAGGGGCACACAAAGTCGTTCTGAACCACCTTCTCTAGCACGACGAGGGTGAGACTGAGCAGCACGTGAGAACCTTTGTGGACGATTTGTTTCATCTTGGAGAGCGCCATGTTCAAGCTGGGTCCGAAGGCTACAAGGCCAGGCTGTGGACTAAACCTTATAGCGAAGAAATGATAAAGTCTTATAAAGATAAAGTGACAAACAGGAAATCACTGGTGTCACACCCAGGCATTCAGCTTACACACTTGAATGACTAGCTATCTGTTACTCCAGTAATGTATGGTGGTAGGAGATCACTCTCTTCAAGTACAGAACGCTTCACCGTACATCAGTGTGACGTTGATTTCTTGCTGTTTCATGATCTACTTTCGTTTCAAATCATTAAACACACCTTTCCTGTTATCATCTTTAGGCAAAGCACCTCCTAGAAACCTTTTCACCATCCTCGCAAAGGAAATGAAGGGTGTTTCACTCTTCCACAAGAGGAAGTGGGTAGCACTGTATGCCTGTTGCAGACACACAACCTGGCGGACTCACAGCAAACCACTGAAATTTATTTATATATTATATATACAGTAAAAATAATGTGTGGTGGACAAAATAATTGACAACAACAACATCTGCACAGACAGTCACTATAGATACTGTAGGTAAACCCACTGTACATGTTTTATTATTACAACATATGTAGATTAGAGGTTGGTGATCTGCCCTGAGTGAGTACAGGCAGTTTGGTGAGTAATGTTTGGGTTTGGCAGAAAATGAATGGGATCCCATGGGAGGAACTAGGGATGAATAAATGACAACTAGATGAGTGCAGATCCGTACGTCTATGGATTAGAATTTGGGGACCTGCCTTAAAAGAGTACATGCAGTTTGGTTCTAAAGCACTGATATATAGTTTATGTGTCTTTGGTATTAATATTGATATAGGGATCCTGGAAAAAACCTTCTCCCTAGGTCCACAATCTCAGAGTTATCTTCTACTCTACTCTCTCCTTTTATGTCCATATCAGTTCTGTAGTTAAGAAACACTAGTAAACGAGTACTATTGGCACCCCAGATTATAACTGTCCTCAACAGTGACAGTATGTACAGTATTCTACAGTATGTAACACACTGCTAGGATCCTTATCTATTATAATACAGTATATTACCAAAAGCATTCACTCACCAATCCAAATCTCTGATTTCCAATCACTTCCATGGCCACAGGTGTATATAACCAAGCACCTAGTCATGCAGACTTCATCTACACACATAAGTGAAAGAATGGGTCACTCTCACGAGCTCAGTGAACTCCAGCGTGGTACCGTGATAGGACGCCACCCGTGCAACAAGTCCAGTGGTGAAGTTTCCTCACTACTAAATATTCCACAGTGGACTGTCAGTGGTGTTCTAACAAAGTGGAAGTGTTTGGGAACGACAGCAACTCAGACACCAAGTGGTAGAACACATAAAATGACAGAGCGGGGTCAGAGGATGCTGAGGAGCATAGAACACAGAGGTCACCAACTTTCTGCAGAGTGTTCATCGATCATCTGTTACATTCCCTACTCAATACAAGCTCATTGTCCTTACATGTAAAGCTCTGCACGGCCTGGCTCCTAACTCCCTGCTCATACTTCTTCAGCTTCACTATACAGACAAAAGAGTTGGGAAGGTTTCTACACCATTTTGGAGTGTCTGTGGGAAGTTTTGTCCAACAACCACAAGAGCATTGGTGAGGTCAGACACTGATGTTGGATGAGAGAGCCTGGCTTGCAATCTCCAATCCCGTTCATCCCACAGGTGTTCAGTGGAGTTGAGGTCATGGCTCTGTGTGGGCCAGTCAAGTTCTTCCACACCAAACTCACCCAAGCAGCCTTTACAGACCTTGCTTTGTGCTCTGGGACACAGTCAGTCATGCTGGAACAGAAAATGAGTCTTCCCCAAACTGTTCCTAAGCAAAGGTAGAAGCAAACAAGTGTCCAACATGTACAATTGGTCTGCTGAAGCATTAAGACTTCCCTATACTGGAAATAAGAGGCCACGACCAACCACTGAAAAACACCACCCTAGCATCATCCCTCCACCAAACTTTACAGTTGGCCCAGTGCAGACAGGTAGGTAACGTTCTCAGGGCATTCTCCAAACCCAGACTTGAGAAGCATGGTTGGTCACTCCACAAAACATGTTTCCACTGCTCCAGAGTCCAATTGTGTTGCTTTACACCACTCCATCCGGTGCTCGGATAGGCTTTAGTGCAGCTGCTTGGCCATGGAAACCCATGCCATGAAGTTTCCAGAGTACAGTTTTTGTGCTGGTGTTAATGCGAGTTGTGGTCAGCAGAGCGTTGGAGACTATACACCTCAGAACTCGGGCACTTTACTGTAACTGTACATAGTCGTTTATGTAGTTTCTCTGGTTCTTAAGTGTCTCTACCTAGCTCAGTCTTAGGTCCGCTTCTTTACATCATACATGCCATACCAGCCTGCACCAATAAGAATTATACTCGAGCCATTAGCATTTATGCTAGCGGATTTTTAAGCCTTGGGCTATTGTTTTGGATGCTGGCTGGTAACTTAGCAACCAGCTAAACCACCGGTGGCGTGCTGCAGTGGGCGGGAACAAGCCGTGACGCAGTCTCTCTCTAACTAGAGCGTCTCAGTAATCTGTTTTATGAGGAGAGATGAGGAGAGAACGCTGCTACTTACACAGCTGCTACCTAGACAGCCTACTTAGACACTCACTAGAATTTGAGACTCACCCCATGTTTGCATTCACAATAAGTGGCAGATTTTGAGAATTTGAGTTTGCAAAATTAAGCAAAGGTGAAGTCAACTTAAACTATGGGGTGCAGTCACTGTTCAAAAACCACCTCCTCTGGGGTCATCATTAGACCAAACCCCACCTAGAAACCTTTTCACCAACTTCTCGTTCGTAACAGGATGTGGGTAACACTACACTCATTGAACGTGCACGCCCCAAGACACACAGCAAAACAAAGAAAGTGCATTACAAAAAATTGTGAACAATGACATATACAGTCACTAAGAAAGAAATAATATGAAGAAAGAGAAACATGAGTGTTGATATGCATAAAGAATGTAAAGAATACAGTTATTTGGAGCTTAAGGAGTCCTTGAGTCTTTGGAGTAATGAATGTAAGAGTGACGTAGCATTGAAGTCCTCCTGGCAGAACCTTCACTAAAGCTTTCATTTCTCTCCACTGACTCTCTCTATTCGTACTGTAACCAGTATCACTGCCGCCTTCATTAACTTACTTAAGTAGAAATGTTGGTTATTTATACTTTACTGGAGTAATTATTTTTCAGATGACTTTTTACTACTACTCCTTACATTTAAACTTCATTATCAGTACTTTCTACTCCTTACATTTACACTCCATTATCTGTACTTTCTACTCCTTACAATTACACTCCATTATCTGTACTTTCTACTCCTTACAATTACACTTCTTTATCAGTACTTTCTACTCCTTACATTTACACTCCATTATCAGTACTTTCTACTCCTTACATTTACACTCCATTATCTGTACTTTCTACTCCTTACATTTACACTCCATTATCTGTACTTTCTACTCCTTACATTTACACTCCATTATCAGTACTATCTACTCCTTCACATTTACACTCCACTGTCATTACTTTCTACTCCTTACATTTACACTCCATTATCAGTACTTTCTACTCCTTACATTTACACTCCATTATCTGTACTTTCTATTCCTTACATTTACACTCCATTATCTGTACTTTCTACTTCTTACATTTACACTCCATTATCAGTACTTTCTATTCCTTACATTTACACTCCATTATCTGTACTTTCTACTCTTTACATTTACACTCCATTATCAGTACTTTCTATTCCTTACATTTACACTCCATTATCTGTACTTTCTATTCCTTACATTTACACTCCATTATCTGTACTTTCTACTCCTTACATTTACACTCCATTATCAGTACTTTCTACTCTTTACATTTACACTCCATTATCTGTACTTTCTACTCCTTACATTTACACTCCATTATCAGTACTTTCTACTCCTTACATTTACACTCCATTATCTGTACTTTCTACTCATTACTTTTTAAACATAGTCTTGTTACTCCTGTTTCATTTCAGCTTGTTTACATTCATGTACATTTACATTCCAGTAAAGATTATTGATAACATATTTTTGAAGTTTGACTTCATTACAATACTTATAGTCAACTAGTCATCATATCTTCTGCTCCATGAAACACATGTTAATGCTCAGTAGTACACAGATATGCTTATTTAATATATTGTACTAAAGCTGTCTTGGTAAGTAGAAGAAACCTTGAAAGGAACCCCAGACTCAAGGGAGGATCCTATCCTCCTCTGGTCGACCCTGGATAGAGAGAGCTAATTAGATTTTATAACACGATACAACAAGAAGCTCGGCTTGTTACATAAATATTCTAGTTCAGGAGGAAGTGATGTAGAGTGTTAACCATTTCATAGTTTTTTTATTATCAGAGTGAGAGATGTTGCTGGCTCTACTTCCAAGTAGAAGTTTCCCTTGGAAGTAGACTTACTGTCTGTATTTCAGTTGATAGCCTATTTTTAGCAATTATGGGCCAAAGAGATCATAGTTATTAGGAATAATGACAAAAACAGAAGTGCTGACCTTCCCTGTCTGTCTTTACACTACGAATCAAACATTAACTTACTTAAGTAGAAATGTTGGTTATTTATACTTTACTGGAGTAATTATTTTTCAGATGACTTTTTACTACTACTCCTTACATTTAAACTTCATTATCAGTACTTTCTACTCCTTACATTTACACTCCATTATCTGTACTTTCTACTCCTTACAATTACACTCCATTATCTGTACTTTCTACTCCTTACAATTACACTTCTTTATCAGTACTTTCTACTCCTTACATTTACACTCCATTATCAGTACTTTCTACTCCTTACATTTACACTCCATTATCTGTACTTTCTACTCCTTACATTTACACTCCATTATCTGTACTTTCTACTCCTTACATTTACACTCCATTATCAGTACTATCTACTCCTTCACATTTACACTCCACTGTCATTACTTTCTACTCCTTACATTTACACTCCATTATCAGTACTTTCTACTCCTTACATTTACACTCCATTATCTGTACTTTCTATTCCTTACATTTACACTCCATTATCAGTACTTTCTACTTCTTACATTTACACTCCATTATCAGTACTTTCTATTCCTTACATTTACACTCCATTATCTGTACTTTCTACTCTTTACATTTACACTCCATTATCAGTACTTTCTATTCCTTACATTTACACTCCATTATCTGTACTTTCTATTCCTTACATTTACACTCCATTATCTGTACTTTCTACTCCTTACGTTTACACTCCATTATCTGTACTTTCTACTCTTTACATTTACACTCCATTATCAGTACTTTCTACTCTTTACATTTACACTCCATTATCAGTACTTTCTACTCCTTACATTTACACTCCATTATCTGTACTTTCTACTCATTACTTTTTAAACATAGTCTTGTTACTCCTGTTTCATTTCAGCTTGTTTACATTCATGTACATTTACATTCCAGTAAAGATTATTGATAACATATTTTTGAAGTTTGACTTCATTACAATACTTATAGTCAACTAGTCATCATATCTTCTGCTCCATGAAACACATGTTAATGCTCAGTAGTACACAGATATGCTTATTTAATATATTGTACTAAAGCTGTCTTGGTAAGTAGAAGAAACCTTGAAAGGAACCCCAGACTCAAGGGAGGATCCTATCCTCCTCTGGTCGACCCTGGATAGAGAGAGCTAATTAGATTTTATAACACGATACAACAAGAAGCTCGGCTTGTTACATAAATATTCTAGTTCAGGAGGAAGTGATGTAGAGTGTTAACCATTTCATAGTTTTTTTATTATCAGAGTGAGAGATGTTGCTGGCTCTACTTCCAAGTAGAAGTTTCCCTTGGAAGTAGACTTACTGTCTGTATTTCAGTTGATAGCCTATTTTTAGCAATTATGGGCCAAAGAGATCATAGTTATTAGGAATAATGACAAAAACAGAAGTGCTGACCTTCCCTGTCTGTCTTTACACTACGAATCAAACTCTGTTCAACTGCACTGTGATCATTTGTTGACTTGTGTAACAGTGTTCCGTCCTTTCCCCGCTTAAATCAGAGATACACAAGCCGCTGCCAGATGTCTTTGGCGGCTTAAAACTGGCCTTACTGTATATTTTCTGGCAGGCCATATATCTAGATATCGAGCTGCTTTGAATAAGGCTCACTCTACTTATCTATCCTGGGTAATCCGCTGTAGCTCATGCTGACCCAGGAGTCTTTCCAACATTTTTAACTCCTGCAGCCACCAGTTATAGCTTCTTCTGGCCTCCTGACTTCTTTTCCACCAACAGAACCCAGGCACTTTCAGCCAGCTTCACTCCCCTCACATCTGTTTCTGTAGAAGCAGTTAACCTACACAAGCCATTTTAATCCAGGTTTCATCCTCTGCATAGTATTAATACTGAGTCTACAGGAGCTCTCAGTATACTGTTGCTTCTTAATCTTAGCTCTGCTTTGATACTATACTATACTATATTTTTATATCTATTTTGTATCTATTGTATCTATCTATTTTTTATAGCTCTTTTGTGCAGCATGGGTATTACAGGTTCTGGCCTGTCCTGGTTTTCCTCTTATCTTAGTGACAGACAGCAATATGTAACTATTCAGAAACATAAAGTCTCTGCTGTTGTTAGTGTCTGCTGTTAATTAAATTAAATTAAATTAAATTAAATTAAATTAAATTAAATTAAATTAAATTAAATTAAATTAAATTAAATTAAATTAATTATTTTATTATATCTTGTTTTTCTCTTGAATTTCTTTTGAACAATTTTACTTTTTGTATGTGTAATCTATTACCGTCTTTTTTTCTTAACTTCTTTCTAATTAAATCTTAACTTTTAGCAATTTTTATTATTATTTTTATTATTTCTTTTTATTATTATTTCTTTTTTATATTCACTGTTATTTTTTTAATTTTCATTTAATGCATAGTAGCTACTTTCTTCTCAGTTGTTTTAGTTTATAATGATTCAATTTTGTTTATATTATCTTTATGTCAACCCCTGTTCATGTAAATGCTCAGCTACATTGAAAATGAGGGTTGCCCTCAATGTACTTCCGAGCTAAAATAAAGGTTGATTGGTTGAGTGATGTTACTATGGGTGTCCCACAGGGCTCAGTCTTAGGTCCGCCTTTTCTTTTCCTATACACATGCTGCCACTTTTTCATGCTCAGACTATGTCAACACGGCTTTAGCTGCTTGTATTCAGGACATTTAAAATGGGTTCTAAAGCACTGATATTTAGTTCATCTGTCTTTGGTATTAATATTGGTAAAGGGACCCTGGAAAAAAACCTTCTTCCTAGGTCCACAATCTCAGAGTTATCTTCTACTCTACTCTTTCAATTGGCATCTATATCAGTTCTGTAGTTAAGAAACTCTAGTACTCTAGTGCTATTGGCATTCCAGATTATAACTGTCTAACCTTTGGCCTCCCCGACAAAGGCCTCAACAGTAACAGTATATATAGTATTCTACAGTATGTAACATACTGCTAGGATCCCCATCTATTGTAAGACACTATATTGCCAAAACTATTCACTCACCAATCCAAATTACTGAATTGCTCTGCATGGCCTGGCTCCTAACTCCATGCTCACATTTCTTCAGCTACACTATATAGACAAAAGTATTGGGACACCTACACATCACACCTACATGAGTTCTTATGACAATTAATTCAAAATCCATATGCATTCAAATTAAGTTGGTCCTCCGTTTGCCGCTATAACAGCTTCCAGCTTCGTTTCTGGGAAGATTTTGGAGTGTCTGTGGGAATTTTTGCCCAATAATCCACCAGAGCATTGGTGAGGTCAGACACTGGATGAGAGAGCCTGGCTCGCAATCTCCAATCTCGTTCATCCCACAGGTGTTCAGTGGAGTTGAGGTCATGGCTCTGTGTGGGCCAGTCAAGTTCTTCCACACCAAACTCACCCAAGCAGCCTTTACAGACCTTGCTTTGTGCTCTGGGACACAGTCGGTCATACTGGAAGAGATAATTAGTCTTCCCCAAACTGTTCCCATAAAGCAAACAAGTGTCCAACACGTCTTTACTGGAAATAAGAAACCATGACCAAACCCTGAAAAACACCACCATAGCATTATCCCTTCAACAAACTTTACAGCTGGCACAGGTCAGTCAGGCAGGTAATGTTCTCCAGACATTCTCCAAACCCAGACTCGAGAAGCATGCCAGAACACGTTTCCACTTCTCCAGAGTCCAGTTGTGCTGCTTTACACCACTCCATCCGACGCTTGCTGTTGTGTTTGGAGACATAAGGCTTTAGTGTAAATGATCGGCCATGGAAACCCATGCCATGAAGCCCCCTGAGTACAGTTTTGTTGTTGGTGTTAATGCCAGTAGTGGTTTGGAACTCTGCAGTTACTGAGTCAGCAAAGCGTTGTAGACTTTTACATACTATACGCCTCAGAATGTATAGTACTCAGAGTTAATCTAGTTCTTAAATGCTTTCACTTAAGGGTGTCCCACAGGTCTCATTCTTAGGTCCGCTTTTTTTTTTACATTATATATGCAGCCAGATGACACTCAGATCTATGTCAGCGTCAGCCAGGCTTAGACTATATCACCACCGGCTTTATCTGCCCATATACAGGACATTTGAAAACCAATTTCTTTTAATCGGTTCTAAAGCACTGATATCTAGATCATCTGTCTTTACACCAGTGAATGGAAGTCTTAGAGTGACCCATTCTTTCACTAATGTTTGCAATGGTGTACCGCAAGGCTAGATGCTTGATTTTATACAATTGTGGAAATGGGACAGAATGAAACACCTGAATTCAGTAATTCAGAGGAGTGTCCCAATACTTTTGTCCATATAATCACATAGTTTGGGGCTGCTTCATGTTCAAAGGTTGGTTACTGCTTCAGTCTGAAAATTAGATATATCATATAGGTCTATGCCCGACAGGAGCCCTAAATATTTAGTCAATGTTAAATGAATAACATGTCATCACATTTCTTATGTTAAATGAATAACATGTCATCACATTTCCATTGTTATGCCGATGACACACAGCTGTACATATCAGCTAAACCAGATGATAAATCCAGATTAAAGAAGATAGAAGATTGTGTAAGAGATATTAGACTTTGGATGCTACAGAACTTCCTTCTTTTAAACCCAGATAAAACGGAAGTTCTCCTCCTCGGCCCAAAGGCTGCTCGGACTAAATATTCAGATTTAATGTTAAATCTTGCTGACTTCTCTGTAGTTTCTGGTTCAGTAGCCAAAAATCTTGGTGTAACAATTGACTCAGATCTGACATTTAATCAACACATGGGTAATATTACAAGAACAGCGTTTCTTTACCTACGAAACATTTCAAAGTTAAGAAATGCGTTATCTGTGTCTGATGCTGAAAAGTTGATACATGCCTTTATAACCTCAAGGCTAGATTATTGCAATGCATTATTGTCAGGATGCTCCAGCAGGAACCTGAATAAATTCCAGTTAGTTCAGAACGCTGCAGCTAGAGTACTAACTAAAACCAGGAAATTCGATCACATCAGTCCAGTTTTATCAGCGCTACACTGGCTTCCTGTTAAATTCCGTATCGACTATAAAATTATTTTACTGACGTATAAAACCCTGCACGGTCTCACACCGGAGTACCTACAAGATCTAATCTCCTATTATGAACCGCCATGTTCACTCAGATCACAGGATGCTGGTTTTCTAATAGTTCCAAAAATTCAGAAGACTACAATGGGGGGAAGAGCTTTTTCCTACAAAGCCCCCAAATTGTAGAATAATCTCCCAGTTAATGTTCGGGACTCTGACACAGTCTCTATATTTAAGTCCAGACTTAAAACGTACTTGTTCAGTTTAGCTTTTGGAGACTGAGCTATGCTTCTCATCCACTGTATTACTCCAAACCTGAACTAACCTTGTTTTTCTTTCTCCTTCTTTCTGAGGTAATAACTGCCCACCTGTCCTGCCGAATACTGTTGGAGGACTGACCACCAGTACCCCCTTGTTACCTTGTAACCTCTTCATCTGTCATCTGCTGCACCTTGATTGCATTACTGTATCATCCAAATATAGCACGTGTGCAGCTTCTCTCCTTTTAGTTCATTCTGTTTATAATCAGATCTGTCAGAGTCACCAGCTGCACTCTAAACACTCCATATCCTCTATACTAACCCAGACCAGAACTAACTCAGTCTCTGTACTAACACAAACCAGAACTAACTGTCTCTGTACTAACACAAACCAGAACTAAGTCTGTTTTTCTCTCTCTCTGAGGTAATAACCGCCCACCGGTCCCGTCGAATGCTGTTGGAGGTCCGACTGCCTGGGCCTCCTCATCACCTGGCACCAAACAGCTCTCCTCTCTCTGCTACACCTCGACTCCTCTGTACTAACCCAAACCAGAACTAACTTTGTTTTTCGTTTCTCTCTCTCTCTCTCTCTCTCTCTCTCTGAGGTAATAACCACCCACCTGTCCCGCCGAAAACTGTAAAAGACAGACCACCAGGGCCCCCCGTCACCTGGCTCCAACCAACGCCCCTCTCCATTTGTGCCATTTGCTCCACCTTGACTGCATCACAGTATCACCCACCTGATGTAGCACCTGTACAGCTTTTAAAGCTTTTACCTTCAAACTCAGCTTTAGTTATACTTCAAGTACTGTTCGACCAGAGGAGGATGGGTCTCCCCTTGTGAGTCTTGTTCCTCCCAAGGTTTCTTCCTCCAGTTGAGGGAGTTTTTCCTTGCCACTGTTGCCTCTGGCTTGCTCACAAGGGATAAAGTGTGTGATTTTATGTTTTTCATGCTTTAAAATTCCTGTAAAGCTGCTTTGTGACAACACTGTTGTAAAAAGCGCTATACAAATAAACTTGACTTGACTTGACTTGACTTAAAGAGGTCCTGTATCACATAGTGAGTTCCATATAGACTCATATAGAGGGCCGGCTCTGTCCTGGGAAGCCCCCTAGATCCAGTGCAAGTGGTGGAAGACAGGATCCATGCTGGAGAATGACCCCCACACCATGCATGAGACTCTGGCAGCACCTTCAGCGACAGGCTGTTTCACTCTAAATGTGTAAAGGAGCGATATCACACGTCCTCCCATCCTGCTGCTGTTACACTCTACAACCAGCACTGCTCCCAGCAGACCACATACACACACACTTAAACTCTACACACTGCTCCCAGCAGACCACATACACACACACACACTTAAACTCTACACACTGCTCCCAGCAGACCACATACACACACACACTTAAACTCTACACACTGCTCCCAGCAGACCACATACACACACACACTTAAATTCTACACACTGCTCCCAGCAGACCACATACACACACACTTAAACTCTACACACTGCTCCCAGCAGACCCCATACACACACACTTAAACTCTACACACTGCTCCCAGCAGACCACATACACACACTTAAACTCTACACACTGCTCCCAGCAGACCCCATACACACACACTTAAACTCTACACACTGCTCCCAGCAGACCCCATACACACACACTTAAACTCTACACACTGCTCCCAGCAGACCACATACACACACTTAAACTCTACACACTGCTCCCAGCAGACCACATACACACTTATGTAAATCTGTTGTCATTAACAGTCAAGACAGAACACAGTTACACTGCCATGAGTAAAATGTATTTATTTTGATTCAAAGAAAATTCTATGAAATGCAGAGTTGAACAAAACTCATGCCATTCATTACTACACAGCAGTAATTCTATAATTTTTAATGAAATAAAATCAGGTTTTGGGGTGTCATTACTCTTTTAGGCTCCAATTTATAGGCTTGGCCTGTTTTTGGTGGAGGGCTGATGTAACAAGGAGGCTTTTGATAAAAGCTGACAGAGGTAAACGAGTCTGACTGGTTATATGTTCAATCAACCAATCAACATTTATTTGTGTGGCACTTTTTTTTCAACCAGTGTTGTCTCAAAGCAGCTTTACAGACAAGAAGTCTATGAAAGACAAGAGGAACCAAAGAGAAATAAAAAAAGAAATAAGAAATAAAAAAAGAGTTGGGAAGGGGGATCCAGGTCCAAGCCCACCTAGAGCAGGTTGGAGGCAACAGTGGGAAGAAAAACTCCCTTGGTAAGAGGAAGAAACCTTGAGAGGAACTCAGACTCAAGGGAGGAACCCATCCTTCTTTGGTCGACCCCGGATAGAGAGAGAACAACAAAGCTAATGAGACTTTATGACAAGATACAACGAGAAGCTTGCCTCGAACATGTTTCATAAATGTTCTAGTTCAGAAGGAAGTGATGTAAAGTTAAACCTACTAAAGTTCTCTGTCAGAGTGAGAGATGGTGGCAGATGTTGGGACTCTACTTGGGTTAATTGGTTAATTCAGGCTGACGAGCAGGAGAACATCAACAGGCCAGACAGGAGGGACGGGGCAGTGACTTCCGTGTTGATGTTTAAACCTGTTTAACTTGTTCACCTATGTCAGATTTGATCAACAGTACAGCTTGCACACGTTACAATGTGATTTATATGTTGTTAACATCAAGTCACAGGAATCCTGAATGATGAAAGCACATACTTTTCAGTATCTCAGTCTTTGTGGCAGCTAATAAGAAAGTCTCAACCAAATAAAATCCCAGGTAAACACATGCACATACATCACTTTCACTTCGCTCCTCTGCTTGTGGTCTCATCTGCTGGGCCGTAGGTGTCGGCGTCCTGCAGCCACTGAGTTTGAGGAGAAGGGGTTGCTTGTGAAAGAGTGTCGAGAGGAATATGTTCTTCACTTGGAGAACTAACCTGTTTTCTCCAGCACTTAAAAAGCAGTACCATAAACGAGATGATGAACAGAAGAGAAAAACCTGCTATCTGAAACGAAAAACACAACAGCTCTACTTAACAGGCCTCACAACATAGAGCAGTCAACAACAGAACACATTGGGTATCTTCGCTAAATGCTAACCAAAGCTAACATGCGAAACGCAGGATGGTTGCACCTCGTGAGCAGTACGAGGAACGAGGGACGAATAAACGACAACTAGAGAAGTGTGGGTCAGTGTGTTTGGGGATCTGCCCTGAGTGAGTACAGGCAGTATGGTGGCTGTAGGTCAAACGACTCCTTAATGTTTGGGTCTGGCCTAAAATGAATGGAACCTTATGGGAGGAACAAGGGATGAATAAACAACAAATAGAGGAGTGCAGGTGGGTACATCTGTGGATTAGTGCTTGGGGACCTGCCTAAGTGAGTACATGCAGTTTGAAGGCTGTAGGTTCAATGAAACCATGATGTTTGGGTTTGGCAGAAAATTAATGGGACCTTATGGGAGGAATAAGGGATGAATAAACGACAACTAGACGGGTGCGGGTCAGTATATCTGTGGATTAGCGTTTGGGCCCCTGCCTTAATTGAGTTTATGCAGTTTGGTGGCTGTAGGTTAAATGAAACCAGGAGGTTTGGGTGTGTCCAAAAATGAATGGGACTCTATGGGGGAAAAAAGAGGAATGAAAAAAAAGACAAACAGACGAGTGCGGGTCAAACCAACACTACAGTCGTGGTCGGGGGTCTGCCTTGAATCAGTGTATGCGAAACGGTGTGTGTCAGTCGAGCAGAAGTTTAGTATCCTATTATGGGAAAATAATTGTGGCCAAATCCATTGTTATCAAAAAGCTGTATCTGAGCCAATCAGATCAATCACCCAATCAGACCAGGCAATCTGGAGTTTCAGGAATCTGATTATGTTTGCATGTAGATGCACTCACTGTTTCACACCAGTATACAGACCCATTCCAGTAAATTAGAATATCATGGAATAGTTGATTAATTTCCATTCAAAAAGTTAAACTTTCATAGACTATAGATTCAGGGCCCACAATTTAAACAATTTCAAGTATTTATTTGTTTATTTTTACATAATTTGGGCTTCCAGCTCATAAAACCCACAAAAACAGGAATTCCAAAAATTTGAATACTGGGCCCAGAATCTATAATCTATGACTTTTTGAATAGAATTATGGAAATTAATCAACTTTTCCATGATATTCAAATTTTCTGGAATGGGTCTGTAGTCGTACTGAGCAGGTCTAATTAACTTTTATGCTCAGTCACGGTTCATTTGCTGAACTCACAATGTCGCAAAGTTACATCAAAAAAATATATAATATATGTTTTTCCAGTATATTAAACTGGAAAATAAATATCCATTGTGCACTAATATTAGTAAAAAGAGTGACATGAAGTGTGTTCCCTGTAGAGAATGTGTTCACATTTCATCTAAAGTGTTTCAATTTTAAATTTTGAATACAATGAGTTTACCTTAGACTTATAAAACGAGGCCTGGGCATGTTGCTGGTTACCGGTCAGGGTTCGGTTTTGGTCACACCACTCCCATGCAGGATGCTCACTGCTGTCGGCATTTTCTCCCTCCAACGTAGTGCTCACACACGCCACGTATCTGCCATCGCTGATGAACAGAACCACCCAAACGACACTTGGAATACAACACTCCAGGAATACCGGTCGTCTGCTCCTACAGGTTGGTCTCTGCTGTCCTCTGTTTCGTGCAGAATTCCGACTTTCTGTAGCAGACTGCTCGTTGGCTGGACTATTTGGGTCAGATTGTTCTCCATGACTCAAAATTAAAAATGCCAGAGTAAAAACGATCAAGGCGGGTACCAACAAGTACATGCTGAAAAACACGGCTCTAGTAGTTGGGTCGCAAGGACACACAAAGTCAGTCTCCATGAATTTTTCAAAAACAACAAGGCCAATTATGATAAAGACAACTGACTTGTTCATCCCCTTGAGGTTGTTGGTGAAAAAACGACCGAAGTGTTCTCCAACCATTGCTGGTTCAGGCTTTGAGCAGCACCGTACCTCGACTTGCGACTTGAGCTTCGGGCGGTTAATAGACACTGAGGAGCGACTCAAGCCCAACACAAAGTTTTGTTTTTACTCAAGATTCCTTGGCCATGAGCTTCCTGACGTGTCGATAGATAAATAACTTATAAACAGGCTGAACTAGATCAAAGTATAAGGCGAGCCAACACCTTCAGCTTACTCATGTTGAAAGTATGGATGATATTCATGGCTTTATGATAATGGTCAAGTGAGGACACTGATACTGCAAAGACAGTGTACCATTACCATCACTACCATCACTACAGGTTTGTAGATAGGAAGACCAAGGGTGCCTACTAGCCTACTAAGTCAATAGGTACTAGATTGGGCCCAGTACGTACTGCTTGAGTGGTAGACTAGTGGGCAGTTTTAGTATGCGAGTGTTTAAGGGTCCACACAATCTCGGACATCACTACGTCCACCAACATTCCAATGTCCTGTGATGCAAGACCGCCACATAAACGTCCCACTATTCATTAAAAGCCCCTTTACAGACATCATTTTAGACACTGTTTGTGACTGAATCTGTCCTCGCTTCTCAGTGAAGTTCACTATTGACACTTTGCTGTATATCTTGTTTCAAGTTCAAGTTTCAAGTTTATTTGTCATTTGCACATCATGTCAGGACATAACATGCATTGAAATGCTTGGGGTGAGGCTCAGATAAACTCTACAGCAGGGCAGCATTATATATATAAAACAGTGCAAACATACAATAAATAGACAATATTAAAGTAAAAATAAGCTAAAAAATATACATATAGTTATAACTGAAATATATAAAGGACTATACAAAACATACACAAGATATAAACATAGGATATACAGGGGGGACATCTATGAAAAATGTTGCATAGGCAGGTTCTAAGTAGATATATCTATATCTATTTAAAGTGTCTTAGTGATATGATGATATTGTCCATAGCAGCGATATCAGAATAAATAATATAAAGTGTACAATGTAGCAGTGGTCGAGTGAACGGTATTGGGGTCTTTCAGCCTCACAGTTTGTTCAGGAGTCTGACAGCGTGTGGGTAGAAGCTGTTCAGTAGACGTGTTGTTTTGGCCTGGATGCTGCGGAATCTCCTGCCTGATGGCAGTACAGTGAACAGGCCGTGTGCTGGGTGACCGTTGTCTAACTTGATCTTCTGGATTTTCTTCAGGCAGTGGAACTGGTAGATGTCCTGTAAGGCTGGTAGTTTGTTCCTCAGGCAGCGGGACTGATAGATGTCCTGTAAGGCTGGTAGTTTGTTCCTCAGGCAGCGGGACTGATAGACGTCCTGTAAGGCTGGTAGTTTGTTCCTCAGGCAGTGGGACTGGTAGAAGTCCTGTAAGGCTGGTAGTTTGTTCCTCAGGCAGTGGGACTGATAGATGTCCTGTAAGGCTGGTAGTTTGTTCCTCAGGCAGCGGGACTGATAGATGTCCTGTAAGGCTGGTAGTTTGTTCCTCAGGCAGCGGGACTGATAGATGTCCTGTAAGGCTGGTAGTTTGTTCCTCAGGCAGCGGGACTGGTAGATGTCCTGTAAGGCTGGTAGTTTGTTCCTCAGGCAGTGGGACTGGTAGATGTCCTGTAAGGCTGGTAGTTTGTTCCTCAGGCAGCGGGACTGGTAGATGTCCTGTAAGGCTGGTAGTTTGTTCCTCAGGCAGTGGGACTGGTAGATGTCCTGTAAGGCTGGTAGTTTGTTCCTCAGGCAGCGGGACTGGTAGATGTCCTGTAAGGCTGGTAGTTTGTTCCTCAGGCGGTGGAACTGGTAGATGTCCTGTAAGGCTGGTAGTTTGTTCCTCAGGCAGTGGGACTGGTAGATGTCCTGTAAGGCTGGTAGTTTGTTCCTCAGGCAGCGGGACTGATAGATGTCCTGTAAGGCTGGTAGTTTGTTCCTCAGGCGGTGGAACTGGTAGATGTCCTGTAAGGCTGGTAGTTTGTTCCTCAGGCAGTGGGACTGGTAGATGTCCTGTAAGGCTGGTAGTTTGTTCCTCAGGCAGTGGGACTGATAGATGTCCTGTAAGGCTGGTAGTTTGTTGCCTATGATGTATTCTGCTGTCCTCACCACTCCTTTTAGGGCCTTGCGGTCACAGGCAGTGCAGCTGCCGTACCAGACAGTGATGCAGCCCGTTAGGATGCTCTCTATAGTGCATCTATAGAAGCTGGTGAGGATATCAGGAGGCAGTCCAAACTTCCTGAGCCTGCGCAGGAAGAAGAGACGCTGACGGGCAGATCTCACAATCGTGTTGGTGTGGAGGGACCAGGTGAGGTCATCAGAGAGGTGAACGCCGAGGAACTTAACACTGCTGACTCTCTCCACTTCATCCACTTCTTGTACATCTGTACTAATGGACGCTCTAGACACTTTACTTAAATACCAATTAATGCACATGTTTATTCAGTATAATCATTATCTGCTAAAACTCCTCTGATTCCTGAGCCTCTTGCATATGTATTATTATTGCACTGCCTTCTGGCATCTATTTACATATTTTCTACTTATCATCTACAGTGATATGTGTGTATATGTAGATCTGCCTTGTTGTAATAAATGAGATATATTTATCTATAGCTGATGGTATTATTTATAGTTAATAACGTTTGCTGGGCCTGTATTATCTATCTATCTATCTATCTATCTATCTATCTATCTATCTATCTATCTATCTATCTATCTATCTATCTAAGCAGAGGTGTTAAGGAACAAAGTACTAATACTTCGTTACCTTACTTAAGTAGATATTTTGGGTTTTTTTGTACTTTTTTAATGTTCAGTAGTACACAGATATGCTTCTTTAATATATTTACATTGTACTAAACTACATTTATGTTCAATGGGCGTATATGCGTCTGAAACAGGAAGCCTAGCGCATCCCAAATTTATCAACATTAACATTTTAATATAACATTATAGACATTATGGCTTTTAGAAGAATGGGGTTTTTGGGGAGGTGGGCTAGTGCACTAAAGACACCCCTGTGGTGCGGCCTAAGCTTTTGTTCTTAATGGCATTTTTTTCCCTTACTTTACTTTTACTTTTATACTTTAAGTAGTTCTGAAAGCAGTACTTATACACTTTTACTGGAGTAAAAAGCTTGAGTTGATACTTCAACTTCTACAGAAGTATTTTTAAACCCTAGTATCTATACTTCTACCTGAGTAATGGATGTGAATACTTTTGACACTATCAAGTTCAGTTAAATTCAGTATTAATTTTAATTGAAAGCTAAAATGATTCTCCCTCAACCAATATCAATAACCTCCATTAGATCTGCTCCTTCAGCCTCTTTCTCTCCATCACTCTCTCCCTGTGTTCAGTAATAACATTCAGTTGTTCAAGAACTCAAGAAATCAAGGAAATAATAAGAGGTCAATCAATTGTAGGTTCTTGCTTGTTGGTCCATCTAACTGGTCTTCAACTGATAGCAACAACGAGGACCCTGACGCTGCAGAGATATTCATTTCTGACGTGTACACAAAGAGCAAGAAGAGATTAAAGCCCACATGTTTTCTTTTTCAATTAGAGTATTCATTCAGGTTTTCCAAAAGCTTCTAGAAAAGCTGCGTTCCTCTCTAACCTCGCTCGGGTTTCTGGAACGAAGCTGACGGCAGGAGTGGTGACTCAGCATTTCTCTGGATCTTTAGTTAATCGTGGGCACCACACACACACACATGCACCATGGGAGCGCGCCGCAGGAGAGCAGACAGAGGAATTCCGCTCTTACTCATGGCTCAAGCGAACACGTGTCACTTTAAACCATGTCTGCAGTGAGCCCACACTCGAGCAGCTCTTTTCTCCATCCCCCCTTCATCCCGAACATTCCCTCCATGAGGAGCCATAAATCTTGACTCATGCATAGAATGACTGGAAGGCATTTTTCCAGCCGGCAGAGAAGCACACACGGACGAAGACAAGAGACGGGAATCGATATTCCAAATTCCAGCTTGAACTTTTTCATGTGTGCTGCCAGCGCAAGGCTTGAGCTGAAAGTTTGGTTTTAAGTTCCTTCACGAGGGGCAGACTTAAATATGAGTATTGAAACACATCAGATGTAAAATTTGTCAATTTTTATGTTTGAAATGGAGATTTCTGAGGAGCTCAGAAAAGGCGTTGTTGATGTTCCTCATCAGTTTGAACTCCACCAAACCCACAGCCAGAAAGACAGGTGGAGATTTGGACCACTGTTACTTTCCAGGAGTGGTACACCAACCAAGATCACTCCAAGAACAAGATGTGTAACAGTCTGCAGGGTCATGAAAACCACCCCAAGGTAACTTCTGGGCATGGTGGTTCATAAGTCCACCTTCAGTAGTACAATGGTGTGCATACTAGGGTTACTAGGGTTTTTGCTCTCCAAAAAGAACATTGCTGCCCATTTGTAGTTCCCTAAAGACCACATAGACCAGCCAGAAGACTACTGAAGACATATTTTGTGGACAGATGACGGCAAAATAGAAATTTGGTTTAACCGACAAGAGTTATGTCTGGAAAAAGGAAAATACTACATTCCAGCATGAGAACCTTCTCTGTGAAACATGGTGGTGGAAGTATTAGGCTGTGGTTTTGCTGCACCTGGGTCAGAACGCCTTGCCATAACTGATGGAATTCCAGCAATGAATTCTAAAGAGAAATGTGAGGACATCTGTGACGAATCTCAAGAGAACATAGGTCATGCAGCTAATACGTATATACTACCAGTCAAAAATTAAAACAGTTCTAAAACGTTTGTCTGGTAGTGTACTAAAATGTTTGACTGGTAGTGATCTAAAACGATTGGCTGGTAGTGATCTAAAACCTGTGACTGGTAATGTACTAAAACGTTTGGCTGGTAGTGTAACTAAAACGTTTGACTGGTAGTGTATCTAAAACGTTTGGCTGGTAGTGTACTAAAACGTTTGGCTGGTAGTGATCTAAAATGTTTGGCTGATAGTGTATCTAAAACGATTGACTAGTAGTGTATCTAAACGTTTGGCTGGTAGTGTATCTAAAACGTTTGACTGGTAGTGTACTAAAACGTTTGACTGGTAGTATATTTAAAATGTTTGACTGATAGTGTATCTAAAACGTTTGGCTGGTAGTGTATCTAAAACATTTGACTGGTAGTGTATCTAAAATGTTTGACTGGTAGTGTATCTAAAACGTTTGGCTGGTAGTGTATCTAAAACGTTTGGCTGGTAGTGTATCTAAAACGTTTGGCTGGTAGTGTACTAAAACGTTTAACTGGTAGTGTATCTAAAGCGTTTGGCTGGTAGTGTATCTAAAACGTTTGGCTGGTAGTGTATCTACAATGTTTGACTGGTAGTGTACTAAAACGTTTAACTGGTAGTGTACTAAAATGTTTGACTGGTAGTGTATCTAAAACGTTTGGCTGGTAGTGATCTAAAACGTTCGACTGGTAGTGATCTAAAATGTTTGGCTGGTAGTGTACTAAAACGTTTGGCTGGTAGTGTATCTAAAACGTTTGTCTGGTAGTGTACTAAAACGTTTAACTGGTAGTGTATCTAAAGCGTTTGACTGGTAGTGATCTAAAATGTTTGGCTGGTAGTGTACTAAAACGTTTGGCTGGTAGTGTATCTAAAACGTTTGTCTGGTAGTGTACTAAAACGTTTAACTGGTAGTGTATCTAAAGCATTTGACTGGTAGTGTACTAAAATGTTTGACTGGTAGTGTACTAAAACGTTTGACTGGTAGTGTATCTAAAACGTTTGACTGGTAGTGATCTAAAACGTTCGACTGGTAGTGATCTAAAACGTTTGGCTGGTAGTGTACTAAAACGTTTCGCTGGTAGTGTATCTAAAACGTTTGTCTGGTAGTGTACTAAAACGTTTGTCTGGTAGTGTACTAAAACGTTTGGCTGGTAGTGTTTTAAACGTAGTACCGGTAGTGTACACACATGCTCCTAAATAGCTTGGAAAAAATTCTCGTTCCATTGAATTACATTGAAAGTGCCCACCAGTTTCATGGAAGATTTTGTTTTCTCCTGTAAAATGACAATTTTGGAGATGTGTACAGATCAACATCTACTTGACAGTAATTTGATTGTTCTTGCAGATTTCACAATAATATCAGGCGTCTTTCTGTTAATAATTAGCGGTAATATTTCGAAATCCTGGCTATAAATGACAGTGTGTTTGTTTAGATGTTGAAAATTGACAAACATTAAAAAAGTAAAACAAAGGATTTTTTTTCTTCAGAAAAAGACTTTTCAGCCGAGATTTCCATCTTTTGAATGCATAAAAACATGGATGGACTGACTGAGAACGTTCTAGAACAGAACACAGTAAGACAGTTACAGTTACAGAGCTGAATGTAAGAGAACGAAGTTCTGAATCCTCTCTCTCTCTCTCTCTCTCTCTCTCATACTGTAGCTAGGCTAGCTGGCAGGCTGTTCTCTGTGTGTTCTGCATGGTTAATGTCTCATTAACGTTTGGCAGCGAACGCGCGGAAACTCTGAACAGCTGCCTCGAGCTAACAAAATGATGACACACAGTCTCTCCGAACACGCTCATGTAGCCTCTTGCTCTGTAAAGCACAGAGCACTTTTGTTTTTAGACCTAGGCAGGACGTTGGATCACACAGATGCCCCATATATAAAACATTCATATCATCAATGTCCAAAACGGCAACTTTACAGGAGGGCCTGAAACTGTCTTCACTTTCAATGCAAGTCAGTGGAACCAGATTTTTTTCCAAGTTATGTTGGAGCATTTCAATTGGTCCATTCATCATGAAATGTTCCCACAATGTAAACGGCAGCTGCTGCATTTGAATGATGTAGGAAAATAGAAATCGACAAAATTGGACATGTTTTTCTTCGGACAGCGATGATATATATAAAAACACATATTTAATATGAATAGTATCTCATGAGTGTTATATATATATATATATATATATATATATATATATATATATATACACACACACACACACACATCACATTACTTCATTAAATCACTCTCAAAGATTCGTACTGAGGGTCCACGTAGAGGATGATGATCACCGCATGTCAAACGAATGCTCTTTTATTGAACACAGCAGCAGCAGTTGGCCAAAGTGGTTGAGCTAGCAGGCAGTCACCTCCAATCACTCCAATCAACTCTCATCAATGGTAGACACATTATACCCACTCCAACTATCCCACAGCCCAGCACTATATAGCACATGCAACACATATAACCATCTACCATCAGATTTCGTGGTTAACCTCACCTTCCACAGGTCAATTGGCAAGCAAGCCATAGTGAAATGCTAACTTTAGTAGCCATAAACTGAAATGTAATGCTTTCTGAGCTGTTGCTCAATTGAGTATAGTCTGTTCAGATGAGGTTGGGTCTCTCTTTTCTTTGGCAAGGAAGTCTTCATACATTTACATTTACATTTACAGCATTTAGTAGACGCTCTTATCCAGAGCGACTTACAAAAGTGCTTAGTGTTCAGTTAGAGTATGAATCTCTATCTAGTACAAACAGGTTTAAGTCCAAACTACTCTTATACTCAAACACTGCCATAAACACAGGGCCAGTGCTGATACCTAGAAAAAAGACAATGCAATACCTAGCAAGACTGGAACACCTACAGAGAAGAGAACAAATACAAGACTACATACAGTACAAGTGCAATACTTAGCCAGTGCTCCTAGAAGATAAGGTGCAATTACAGTTTATACCAGTACTTTAGTATATAGTGTTTATAAGTGCTTTACAAAGAGATGGGTCTTCAGTCTGCGTTTGAAGACCACGAGAGAGTTCGCTGTTCGGACAGCCAGTGGAAGTTCGTTCCACCATCTGGGCTCCAGGACAGAGAAGCGTTTTGTTGCGTGTCTTCCATGAATCTTGAGTGATGGCGGGTCAAGCCGAGCCGTACTTGAAGCACGAAGGGCTCGAGGTGCGGTTCGACATTTGACCATTGCCATAAGGTCAGGAGGAGCTGGTCCATTCTTGGCTTTGTAGGCATCAGAACTTTAAACTGAATGCGAGCAGCTATAGGAAGCAAGTGAAGGGAGCGCAGCAGTGGAGTGACGTGAGTGAACTTTGAAGATTGAAGACGAGCCTTGTGGCTGAATTCTGGATCAGTTGAAGGGCCTGATGTTCTGCAGAGGAAGACCAGGCAGGAGCGAGTTGCAGTAGTCGAGCC
Organism: Megaleporinus macrocephalus; assembly: GCA_021613375.1. NCBI lineage: Eukaryota > Metazoa > Chordata > Actinopteri > Characiformes > Anostomidae > Megaleporinus > Megaleporinus macrocephalus. Next base: position 37,501,894 of record CM038717.1, read on the forward strand.
TTGAAATGACAAGAGACTGGACAAGCACCTGGGAGGCCTCCTGAGAGAGGAAGGGTCGGATGCGTCTGATATTGTAAAGAACATATCTGCATGACCGAGTCAGGTTCGTAATATGGGCTGAGAACGATAACTGGTCATCCAGAGTCACCCCAAGGTTTCTTGCATCTTTAGACGGAACAATCAAAGAGTTCTCGAATGAGATGCCAAGATCCTGCTGAGGACCTGTAGTTCCAGGGATGAACAGCAGCTCAGTCTTGCTGGGATTGAGCTTCAGATGATGAGCTGTCATCCATGATAATGTATCTCAATCTCAGTCTCAAGCATCAGCATAATATGGTAACTATGGTAAACTTGACACATTGCTCATTGAGTACCTTCTGCATATACAGCAATATATCCCATTTGTATTATATTCTAAGACAGACAGCTGTGGGGTCCATGTTCTTTGAGATATTCAAACAGTATGAATACAGTAAGTAGTGCTTTTACCTCCATCAGTGTGTTTATTTAACCCTTTCCAAGCTTCTCCTTGAGGAAACAACCCAGTATTATGTACAGTTCTCATCTAATACCTGCTTTGACTGCTCAGTACTTCATTAAGCTAAATCAAGATTGCTGCTGAAGGAAATGAATACATTCATACAATGTCTGGGGCGTCCAGGAGAAGTCTGGAACTACACTTTGTTCTCCAAACTGGAGCTCAAGATATGATCTACTTCTCTCACAATAAGATATTCCTGTTACTTTGTATTGTATGTATGATTATTTACATATGTTCTAATCAGATCTGGTGGTGAAGATACACGTATTCATCAGATAAAGGCTTACAAACAATCAGCTATGGTGTCTAAGACGTGATTGGACTTACAAGATAGAGGAAAGTGAAGAGAGGGTGGGGCGGGGGAGGTGAGAGAAGGACAAAACCATATGGATTCCATGGACTATGTGCCAGAACACATGCGGCCAACCAGTGGCGTGAATATGCAGACAACAACAGAACATAAACACACAAACATCTGCGCACTCACATAAATGCTGCTGGACCAGATCGTCCTCTTTTGTCTTCCTCCTTGGTTTCCTTTTCTGAGAAACGGCTTGAGGTGTGTTTATCTTATAGTGTCTGACATCTCAGCCAGTGACATCAGTCGCTATTTCAAACCTTATCAGATGAATGAGACGGAGATGATGAAAGTGAAAGCCAGAGAGGGAAATTAAATACGAGCAGTGTCACGCGTTATTAAAGCTCCAGGGAGTCTGTGTTTTCTTCCTGAGCGAGGTAATGCGAGGTAATGTGGTTCACAATATATATATGGTCGCTGTATATATATATATATATATATATATACTACCGCTCAAAAGTTTAGGATCACTTTAGAATTTCATTTCATGCAATTCACAAACAATATTGTCCATTTCACAATTAATGTAAGTGTATCAGATGATTTTTAAAGAATAAAAATGTTTGTATTAAAGTCTATTTTTGTATAGAGGCTTATTTTGCATATAGTCCTATTATCAGCAATTCTCAGTCCTCTGTCTAAATCTCCTGGTACGACCACCAATCCAAGTTAAGGATGTTATTGGGCTAATTGGTTGTTAGGACACTCTTGCTCAATTGTGATGCACAGCTGAAAAACATTCTACTAATAAGTGAGTATAAAAGGGAACAACATTCTAGGTTAGTTTAGTATCTGAAGATCAGCAGTTGATGGCTTGCTGACCGACTCAAAATGACCAGAAAGAAACAACTTTCTTTAGAGACGCGTCAGTCCATTGTTGAGTTAAGGAAGAAGATACTCCATTAAAACAAGAACATTTCACTGTGATCCCAGACTTTTGAGCGGTAGTGTATATATTTCCTCTACGTGGTTGCCTCAGTATGGATCTTAGAGAGGAATTCCATGAAGTAATGTGATGAATATGTAACACTCATGAGATACTACTCATGTTATATATGTGTTTATATAATCGTCGCTGTGTAAAGGAAAACGTGTCATTCGAACGCAGCAGCTGCTGTTTACATTTATCAAATATCAACTTCGTTCCAGCTCCAGATTATCCGGTATCATTGTGTGATTCGGGCTTGTATGCAGCTTTTTGATCAGATGCTCGGCTTCAGTAAACAACAGATTGTTCCCAGATTTTTTTTCCATAGAGAATGAATAGGATGGAAAAGTACACGCCAATATACTAAACTTCTGCTCGGCCAACGGACACCATTTTTCATCCACTGACTCCACTGACTCAGGGCAGACCCCTGACCACTACTGCCATGCTGGTTCGACCCACACTCGTCTGTTTGTCATTTTTTTCCCATCCCTTATTTTTCCCACATAGAGCCCCATTCATTTTCAAGCCCTCCCAAACATCATGGTTTCATTTAACCTACAGCCTCCAAACTGCATGTACACACTCAGAGCACGCTGACCTGCACTCCTCGATCTACCCTCGTTCCGCAAAGTGCTCATGCTGTGCAACCATCCTTTTCTAGTTAAATCTGTGTTTTCTTTCTAATTTCTTTCTAATTTTATTGCTCTGTGCCAAAACATGCATGTACAAAGTATGTCTTAGGAGTGTTTTTCCAATTATTCTGAATTATTTCACCATATTTCTGGCCATTTCCTAACCAATCACAAGGCTGCTGTCTCTGACCCTGCCCACGCGAACCAGTTTCAGGGAAACTGCATGTCGTCCGTATTATTGTTTATCCATCTCTGTTCGTTTGATTGTTATGTTATGCACACATCCATCCATCCATTTTTTTGTTTGTCTGTCTACACGTTTATTCAGCAGTGAATTGTTCTGTCCGGTTAGCGTTACATAAAATCTGGATTATGAGCGGGCAATCAGAGCTGTCAATCAAGCTGCTCAGATATGTCTGATTAGTGTTTTGTTTTTTAAGCTGTGTATATATATAAAATGTAACATTTGCTGGATGTTTATATAACGCTGTATTATGTATTGTGTTCTCTGGGATATTTTTAGTCAAGAACGCACTCTGGCCAACTCTCCAAGACCAATAAACTTGTTTGTCTAGCAAAAAAAAAGGAACAGCACCTCCATTACAAGCAAGTGTTTATTTTGTTGGACCATCAGGCCGTCCATCAAAACCTCGTCTAGAACACTGTACCACGCCTGCGGCCAACTACACAAGCTACGGAGCCAAGAACACTGAAAAGATGAGCCAGTGTCTCGTCTGGGTCAGAACTGTGTCTTAAGGGCAGTGTTATTCTCTTCAGTGAATAGTCTCTCAGCTTGTCTTCAGTCTTTCTACATTAAACACTAAGACACTAAAAACTTTTAAAAGACATTTCATACAATTTGTTTAAAGTTTATTTGAACTTTCAATAATTTATTATTCCATTCCTATCAACTGACTGAACCTTGCTTAGACCTCGGTTTGCAATCACAGTCAATGAAGTATCTAGAACTTCCAGAAGGATTAGATGATTAGATGAAGCATGTCTGGTTGATTTCTCTGTCACTTGCTGATTATGTTGATTAGTTAATCTAAATGGCAAAGCCTTCGGTTCATCTCCTGGTGGTGTTTCCAGATTTTAAACCTTTTTAAAGTCAGATTTTAAAGTCCCTGAGCAATATTATATATTTTATATACACATATTATCAGTATATAACACTACTCTACAGGTAGAACCCAAATGTCAAAGACAAGACAATAAGGGTGTGTCTCAAAACCTACTGAGCTCCTACATAGGCAGCATTTTACGTCATAGTATGCGCTCCCGACATGTAGACTGTCCCAATACTTACATGCCTTAAACATGCTGTCTACTGAGGAACCTTATTTAGACCTGATTTTAAAGAAGCATCGAATGCTTCCTCAGCCGCTAAGACAATCCCATGATGCAACACAGGCTAATCTACGAGCAGTGAAGTGGTTTTAAAATGTGAGTTATTTTGATTCTCTCTGGAGTTTTAATGTGTTTCTGGTCATATAATCACACAGAACAGTATTTTATTATCAACTCTGTAACGAGTCCTTCACCATTTACACTTTTATACTCGAGCCATTAGCATTTATGCTAGCAGATTTTTAAGCCTCAGGCTATTGTTTTGAATGCCGGCTGGTAACTTAGCAACCAGCTAAACCACCGGTGGCATGCTGCAGTGGGCGGGAACAAGCCGTGACGCAGTCTCTCTCTAACTAGAGCGTCTCAGTAATCTGTTTTATGAGGAGAGAACGCTGCTACTTACACAGCTGCTACCTAGACAGCCTACTTAGACACTCACTAGGATTTGAGACACACCCTAAATATCACACAATTAACCAAAACTTAAAAGTGAAATAAGAATATTTAAATACAACAATGGTTATATGATAAACAATGATGAAGCATGATGATTCTATTAAATAAAAATAAGCATGTGTGGGTATAAAGCTGAATCTACAAGGCCTCCAGCTTGTTTAGTGGAATATGACTGATCTGCAAGGTCAGATGCAATGTGTGGCTGTCGACCAACTACTGAAAAAAATCAGTGATCAATACACAAATGCAGCGTTGTAGTCGTGTCCACCGAGACCTGGACTCGTTGGGCCTCATTCAACAACAGTTCTTGAGAACTAATGTCTGTCTTAGAAGATTCTGACATTCGGACAATATGAAACTCACTGGAAATCTGTGACTCATGACCCCTTAAGGTTCAGACGATTCTGTGGTAATGGAATACACCATGATTCTGACATAGACTTTTTATTAGGACCTTGACATTTAAATCAAAATCAGGACCAGAAGTGGGCCTCTCTGTGACCAACATGAGACCAGATCAAAGGATCAACCTTTAAAACAAAACAAGAAACTCACATCATGGTCTCAAGGCTGAGATCGGATTTGTACCCTGCTCCATTGTGGTCCTGTGGGAGTCCTGACCATTTAGGAATAGAGTAACAGAGTAAGTATACAGAGAATCAGATGAACTACAGTCCATAAGTGGAGCTCCTATATGATCAGTGGAGCTGATACACTGGACAGTGTGTGTAGATACAAGGAGGTGGTTTAAATGTTATGGCTGATTTTTCAATGGTCAGGACCACCACAGTGCAGGTACTATTAGGGAGGTGGATCATTCTCAGCACTGCAGTGACACTGACGTGGTGGTGGTTTGTTAGTGTGTGTTGTGCTGGTGTGAGTGGATCAGACAAAGACACCTAAGTGTCACTGCTAGACAGAGAATCATCCACCAACCAAAACTATCCAGACAATCAGTGTCCTGAGGGCGGCGTCCTGTGTCCACTGATGAAGAACTAGAGGAACGCAAACTGTGCAGCAGCAGATGAGCTACTGTCTCTGACTTTACATCTACAAGGTGGACCAGCAAGTAGTAGGAGTGTCTAATAGAGTGGACAGTGAGTGGAAACAGTGTCCACAGTCCACTCACACCAGCACAACACGCACTAACACACCACCACCGCGTCAGGGCTGAGAATGACCCACCAATAACAATAAATGCATAACCGATACACATCCATATCAGATATAACTACTGTATCTAATTATAGGTGACCTCTGTGATCATTAATGAATGCCTTGCTTGTCTCCCTCCTTCACCTCCATTTCCATGTGTCTGTGTTCCACCATCTGTGTCATGAAAGCAATTTCTGTCTTCCCTCTCTCACTTGCCTCTGTCTCTTTCTTTCCCCTTGTGCATTCTGTCTTTCCACTGTTTTCTCTCTGACCTCTCTTTCTTTATGGCCCTCTCTTCTGTCATCCGTCTCATTTCCAGCCACAGTCCTCTCAGTCTCTCCTCAGCACGAGAGAGAGAAGGTGTTGTTTGAAGACAGAGGAGCAAGTTGGGTCAAACAGTGCAGCACACACACACACAGACGCACACACTGTCTTTCCATGGTGTCTTTTCTGTATGCATGTATTCATCCTAGTTAGTTGAGGTAGCTAGTTGAGATCAAGGGGGGGGGGGACTGGAGTACCCACTCAAGCACGGGGAGAACATACACACTCCACACAGAATCACCAGGACCGGGAATCCCACCCAGATCATCTTACTGTGAGGAGACAGTGCTGACCACTACACCACTGTGCCCCCTGCATGTATTCAGGACTGTGCTATCCCAAATCATAAAAGTGAATTCCACTGACTTTTCAAAGTTACTGGATAATTCAGTGGTATTCAGATGTAAACATTCTCATTCTGAGTCATTCTAAGTGGGCTTGTTGTGAAATGGTTGATTGTAGAGATGTTCTCTACAGTAGTGCTGATGGGAACCAGGGCTCACCATGTCTACAACACAAAAGTAGCCACTGTATTTACTATAAAAACCACCAGAGAGCCTACACGTGTCTTCTGAGTTTATATATGGGATGTTGATGCTACAATAGACAATAAAACAATGGTTTTGCACACTTTCCAATGGATTTTCCACACACTATGACTCCCGTAAATCCCAAATTATGACTGAATCCCAAATGACTATTGGTTTTGTACAGCAGGCACTGTTTTGGTGCAGGAGCCAGAATTTGAATTCTTATGTGATACACTATGTAGGAATGCCAGTTCCAATTCATTCCCAAAAAAATTTAACAGTTGCAAAGAAACTAGCACTGTTGTTGAGGTGGTCACTTGGGGGCATTAAAGCAGCACTATGCAATCAAACTAAAATATTGTCGCTGTCCAAAGAAAAACATGTACCTCAGAAATGGCAGATTTACAGGAGAGACCAAAAACCTTTACTTCCAATGGAAGTCAATGGAACCAGAATGTTTTCTAAGCTATTTTTTATCATCTCTGTTTCACCCGGTGTAAACGGTAGCTGTCATGTTCAAATGATGAATCAACAGAGAATGCTTATACACCATGGGTCTGTCTCCAAACCTAGTGAGGGTCTACATAGACAGCATCTCACATCATAGTATGCGCTCCCAACATGTAGACTGTCCCAATTCTTACATACCTTAAACATACTGTCTACTGAGGAACCTTATTTAGACCTGATTTTAAGAAAGCATTAAGCGCTTCCTCAGCCGCTAAGACAATCCCATGATGCACCGCAGGCTAATCTACGAGCAGTGAAGTGGTTTTAAAATGTGAGTTATTTTGATTCTCTCTGGAGTTTTAATGTGTTTCTTGTCATATAATCACACAAAACAGTATTTTATTATCAACTCTGTAACGAGTCCTTCACCATTTACCAGTTTTATACTCGAGCCATTAGCATTTATGCTAGCAGATTTTTAAACCTTGGGCTATTGTTTTGGATGCCGGCTGGTAACTTAGCAACCAGCTAAATCACAGGTGGTGCTGTAGTGGGCAGGAACAAGCCGTGACGCAGTCTCTCTCTAACTAGAGCGTCTCAGTAATCTGTTTTATGAGGAGAGATGAGGAGAGAACGCTGCTACTTACACAGCTGCTACCTAGACAGCCTACTTAGACACTCACTAGGGTTTGAGACAGACCCCATGAATCTTAGATGGTGCCCGTTTAGTACGCTGGGCAAATCCTGAAATTCTACCAGGCTGTTGTTTTCCTAGTATGGAACTCTCACCAAATGCCAAATCAGGATTGAATCCCAAATGACTATTTGTTTTTGTACAGCAGGCACTGTTTGGGTGCAGGAGCCAGAATTTGAATTCCTACACTTTGTAGGGATGAAGCCAAAATTAGGACTGTTGTTTTTGGTGGTCACTTAGGGGCATTAAAGCAGCACTATGTAATCACATTAAAATATCATTGCTGTCCAAAGCAAAACATGTACCTCAGAAATAGCAGATTTACAAAAGAGACTATAAACCTTTACTTTCAATGTGAGTCAGTGGAACCAGAATGTTTTCTAATCTATTTTGGAGCATTTCTATTGGTCTATTCATCATAAAATATCCACCCAGTGAAAACAGTAGCTGTGGTGTTCAAATTAATTTAAAAAAAATTACAAAAATAGATGTATATGTTTTTTCCCTTTGGACAGCGATGATATGGTGAGTGTGCTAATACTAAGAAGTCCTAGGACAGACTTTGCAGGAGTTGGAACCACATCATACACCTTTATGTTACCCATGTCACAAGCACAGGCTCAAACAGACATAGCCTTCAGCTTTCTGAGCCTGAGCGTGAGTCATGTGTCCTCAGAAGACACATTCAGAACAAGATACTCTCTGAATACTCTTTCAACACGCTAGCAAAGGTCCAACTTTTCATCCACTTATGGGGATCTGAAACCCCACTGGTGTCATAAAACATTCTTCCACATGTTGCATGCAATTACATGCCACCAGAGAGGTCTCTAAATCCCCAAGTCTTACATAGTGTTGCCTTACGCACTGATATACTATGATATGTTCATACGTTGTATTATATGACAATGATGGGCACTTAAACGTTTTCATCCATAATTGCTTCACAACAACAACAAACTCTAAAAGGAACTACATCACTTGCTGGTATAGTTGTTTAACTTGGTTACTATTAATAATGATTCTAACTTGTTATGGTTATCATATATAACGCTGTCTACAGTTTAATAATAACAATAAAGCAACTTGAGGGCATGTAATAATGATTTTAACCTGGCTAATAATACGTTGATCTGTGAAAAATCATTGTAACCTCTTGTTTCTCAATCAGTACAGTGTGATTTTAATAATCAACTACAGGGGAAAAGAAATGTAAAGAATTTACAAAGAAGAATTTACAAAAATACATTCACCACAAGTGGAGCAACAGAAATTCTGCATTGCTCTGAAGAAGACACTGGGTGACTGCACAGAAACGACAAATAGAGGTGTGCAGGTCAGGATGTCTGTGGATGTCTGTGGATTAGAGGTTGGGGATGAGGTTTCAGTGCAATGAATGTCAGGGGTCTACCCTTAGTCAGTGGATAAGAAACAGTTTCTGTTGGTCTAGCAGAAGTTCAGTAGATTGGCGTATACTTTCCTATCCTATTCATTCTCTATGGGAAAAAAATTCCAGAGAAAGTCTATAGTTTTCTGGAATCAGTGCATCTGTTGAAAAAGCTCTATAAGGCCGACTCACACAATCAGACAACCTGGAGTTGGGACGGTGTGGATATCTCGAAAACTGCGGGACGAGTTACGTGGCGGAGATCTGGCATAAAGCAAAAAACGAATAACGGAGTATTTATTCTCCGTAAGGATTCAACTGAATTCACTGTTTTCATGTGTTTAAACTTCATATTAGTGTCCAAACGGAAACAGCCCTGTCATCAGCTCTGAAACATGCCCTCCACTGACTGCGTCCATGATGTCAGCCTACTGAGAAAAAAGCTAACTGTATTCCAGAAGCCCAGTTTCCATTGACCTACATTTCAGTGGACATCAGGTCCCAAAGCAGACAGCATGCATCCCATTTGGCAGCCGGTGTCGTTTATTTTTCTGTCGGCTAAACGTGTGTCTCTGTAACTCAGTGTCCTCTATAAGTATTCTATTGCAGTGATGTAACAGTACATTGGGAATTGTCCGGCCAACTAATGGTTAACAAGACTTGTTGGGAAGTATCATTTATTACTATTGATTTAATAGATTCTTTGTTGTACCTGCAGATGTTTGCTCTTAGTATATCAACACCATCCCAACTCCAGATTGTCTGGTCTGATTGTGTGATTCAGGCTTGTATACAGCTTTTTGATTGGATGCACTGATTCCAACAGATTTTTTTTCCCATAGAGAATGAATAGGATGGAAAAGCCTATCTAGTGAACTTCCTCTTGACCGACAAACAACGTTTTACATCCACTGACTCAGGGCAGACCCCTGACCACGACTGCAGTGTTAGTTCGACCCACACTCGTCTGTCTTCTGTCCCCATAGAGTCCTACTCATTTTCAATCATATCCAAACCTCATGGTTTTACCTACAGCCTCCAAACTGCATGTACTCTTTTAAGGCAGCTCCTCGCCTCTAATCCTCAGACACATTGACCCATACTCATCTATTTGTCGTTTATTCATTCTCCCATAGGATCCCATTCATTTTCGGCCAAATCCATACATTACAGTTTTGTTCAATCTACAGCCTCCAAACTGCCTGTACTCACTCAGAACAGACCCCCAACCTCTAATCCAGAGACATACAGACCCTCACTCCTCTATTTGTTGTTTATGTGCAACCATACTTCAGGTCCTTCCTTATTTGGTCCGTTAGGGTTGCTGTGAGACATCACTATGAGTTGAATGTTTATGAATTTCCATGAGGAACATTGAATCTGCATGAAGTATTAAGGAAACCAACACACACAGTGCTCTCTCTGTCACTCACTCACACACCCACACTTCAGCCGTACCAGACATCTCATGGTGTACGATGATGAAAAGCTCTGGATGAGGTCAAATAAACCGTTATTAAACGCACTTATAGAATATAAACCATCTCTCAGTTGTTGTGCTTACTCTGGCCAAGACATGACCAAATGAAGAGATTTATGAAGAGGGTTCTAACCACCATCCCAATGTTCACACACACACATCCACGTGAGGTAAGTCAGTGTGTATATACATGTGCACATTTTAGCCCAATTTAAATGGGAATAACATTGAAAACCATAAACATTTTAACATTTGGTATGTTGACTTTGTAGTGTTTAATTTAAATATAGGGTTTTAATTATTTGGGCATCATTGCATTCTGTTTATATACATTTTGCATAGCATGCCAAGATTTTTGGGTTGTAGCTTTAATTCATGTGCACATTTAAGCTCATTCTAAATGGGCATAACATTGAAAACCATAAACATTTTAACATTTGGTAAGTTGACTTTGTAGTGTTTTAATTTAAATGTAGGGTTTTAATGCATTAATTGCATTCTGTTTATATAAAAACATCTTGCATAGCATGCCAAGATTTTTGTGTTGTAGCTTTAATTCATGTGCACATTTTAGCTCATTCTAAATGGGCATAACATTGAAAACCATAAATATTTTAACATTTGGTATGTTGACTTTGTACTGTATTAACTTAAATATAGGGTTTAATGCATTATTTGCATTCTGTTTATATAAACATTTTGCATAGCATGCTGAGATTTTTGGGTTGTAGCTTTAATTCAACTAGTCCATACTGGGCGAACTGGTCCCCTCTTTTTAACCAGTCATCCCAATTCAAGGCACAGTTTGCTGCTCAGTTGTTTCTTGGCCACATCTACTATTAAGGGCACTAATAAAGGAGCCTGTGCAAAGTTGAGTCTGGATTAATATTTGCATGCTATTGTCTCTCAAGACCAACAAAGTGTGAGAGCCAGCAAAGTATCAGAGTGCAACCATCTCCTCACTGGCTCTATTAAGAGTTTGATCCCTGGCGATGTTGGTCAGTTCAGCTGGCGAGTAGGATGGGTCCTGGGTCTCACCCATCACTCAGCCCAATGCTCGCCAACACAGGCATGTGTTTACTGAAATAACCGTATTAACCGGTTAACATACTTCTCCAGGTGTGTTGAGCTGTACGAAGCTGTGGTGGCTTCATGTGACTCAGAAGAAACATATCCACATGCTGGCCTTCACTTTTATTATTAGGACTGCTGACTATTTTGATTTCTTTAATACTTCTTGCAGATTCAAGGTCCCACATGGAAATTCGTGAACATTCAGTTTATGGTGATGTCTTGCAGCTTTCGAGTAAAGGGCGTCTCAAGCAGTGCGAGGAACGAGGGATGAATAAACGACAAGCAGAGAAGTGCGAGTCAATGTGTTTGGGCATCTGTCCTGAGTAAGTAGGTTGTAGACTTAACGAAACCATAATGTTCGGGGGCGCTCGAAAATCAATGGAACTCCATGGGGGAAAAAAGAGGGATGAATAAAATGACAAACAGACGAGTGTGGGTCAAACCAACCTTGCAGTCGTGGTCGGGGGTTTGTCCTGAAGCAGTGTATGCGAAACAGTGTCCATCAGTTGAGCAGAAGTTCAGTAAATTGGCGTGCACTTTTCCATCCTATTCATTCTCTATAGGAAAAAATTCTGGGAAAAAATAGTTGTTTTTTGGAATCAGTGCATCCGAAGAAAAAGGTGTATACAAGCCCAAGTCACACAATCAGACAGGACCATCTGGAGTTATTACCCAGTAAACATATTCTCAATAACATTACTCCACTCATACACCAATACATCCTAAGCTGTATTCGTAATTTTTGGTTCTAGAAGCCTGACTGGTGACCTGTCCATGGTATACCCTGCCTTCCCCTGATGATGCTGGGATTGGCTCCAGCCTCACTGTGACCCCGACTAGCAGGATAAAGCAGAAGATAATGGATGGATGGACGGTTCTAGAAGCCTGTGTAGATATTAAAATACATACTGAAATTCGTCCTGCTTCACAATCAATGGAGGTGTGAGTTACTGGGGCTGTCACTTTTCCCCCACAAGTCAAGTTCGAACAGGATCGAGCAAACCCATAAACCATTCAGATGAATTAGGAAGCAATCCACTTTGGGCATGCACGCATAGACAGGAGTAGATTTTATTTTGGGACTAAGAAAGAATGTAATTCTCTGAACTTGTGTACACGGCAGCAACAAATCCTGTAGTCATGGGCGTCACCGTGAGGATGATTTAAGATGGTAAACTTAGGACACAAGTAAACTCTACTTCATCCGTCAAGGAGAAGGAAGTGATGGTGTTTCATTAAACTATGTGTTTCGTCCCCATTTATATATATTAGTTATTACTACATGTATATATTCTAGCTTATTTTACTTTATTTTTGGCTATTTATTGTATGTTTGTACTGTTTTTACTACATATATATAATGCTGCCCTGCTGTATATATAATAAATAAACGTGATACTTGAAACTTGTTGTAACATGGCAGAACCAGACAGATGCGTGCAGATATAGTATAGGCGTTTTACTAATGAGCAGTGTGTACACAGGATAGCAGTATAACCACCACAGGAAATATACAGTAGGGCACAGACAAAAAAGCTTGGTCATATACATACATGGGTCAAAGTCCAGAACAAGGCAACAGGCAAAATCCAAATGGGCTAAGCAAAAATCGTAACCAGAGAGATTCGGCGAACGGAACCAAAGGGCTAGGCAAAAAGGCAGGTAGAAAATACAGAAGCAAATGGTTGAAGCACAGAAGCAAACAAAGAATAAACGCTCGGTATGACACAGTAAACTGGCTCAATACATCGCAACGAGGTAGTGAGAGCAAAAAGTTAATATAGTCCTGCAAAGGGCCAAAACTCAGGTGAACTTGATCTATGTAGATGACCTTGTGTCTGGGGTCACCTGATCTACAGATGCATGCTGGGACTTGGAGATCTGTGGATTAGCACCAACTTCCACAGTGCTACTAACATCCCCGTTCCTGAGCAGCTCTCTGGTATAATGAACACCTTTAACAAACCTTCTACACTGACATGGCAGTGAGCTGTTGTTGCCCTTTACAAAAAAATAAGTATACTGCATGTAAACTCAAGTAAACTTAAGTAGACGTTGAAATATATTTCCTAAGTATACTTTATATAGTTAGTATACTGATATCATTGTACTAGTAGTAAACTTGTATATGTACTACGTTAATACTTCTTGGGTCTAAATTGGCCCACATTTTAGTTTATTAAAGTATACTTTTCAGTGTACTTCAAGTGTAAGAGTAGTAGAGTTCAGGTACACAACTAGTGTACAACATTGTACTACACTAAAAGTATACTTATGGGTTTACTGGTAGTTTAGTTGTTTGTTGCTTTAAAAAAGATGATCAGAGACCTACACACTGATACACACACTCACAATTCAACTGACTGCATGTCTTTGAGTGTGGCAGGAAACCCATACATAGACACTGGGAGACCATACAATCTCCACACGGAGAGCATCAAACCCAGACCCTTCTTGCCATGAAGCAGCAGCTCAACCCACTGCTATACTGCTATCCCACTTTCAGTTTATTGAAAGTTCACATTTAAACTGAAAGTATACTTAAACGTTTTCTTTAAGTGAACCTCACATAAAAATTAATAATTAACTGCTCATATATTAGTTAGCACTTTAAAGTATATGACTAGGTTTACACTACCACTCAAAAGTTTGGGATCACAGTGAAATGTTCTTGTTTTAATGGAGTATCTTCTTCCTTAACACAACAATGGACTGACGGGTCTCTAAAGAAAGTTGTTTCTTTCTGGTCATTTTAAGTCAGTCAGCAAGCCATCAACTGCTGATCTTCAGATACTAAACTAACCTAGAATGTTGTTCTCCCTTTTATACTCACTTATTAGTAGAATGTTTTTCAGCTGTGATCACAATTGAGCAAGAGTGTCCTAACAACCAATTAGTCCAATAACATCCTTAACTTGGATTGGTGGTCGTACCAGGAGATTTAGACAGAGGACTGAGAATTGCTGATAATAGGACTATATGTAAAATAAGCCTCTATACAAAAATAAACTTTAATACAAACATTTATATTCTTTAAAAATCATCTGATACACTTACATTAATTGTAAATGGACAATATTGTTTGTGAATTGCATGAAAATGGCATGAAATGAAATTCTAAAGCGATAGTTTAGGTTCTACTTACAATGTAACCAGTGGATGCACATAAAAATAAACAAGATGTACTGAAGATAAGAAACATTTGTATTCCTTATAAATCTTTATAAATTAAAATTTCCAAACTAATATTGTACTGCATATGTTTTTGTGCAGGATAAGAATATTTACTTTTCTTAAGTATCTCTCAGTCAAAAGATTGAGTATAAGATTCTAAGTACTTGTCAGTATTACCCAAGTATACTTAAGTATTACCGTGTTTAGTAAATAACTGAGAAGTACAGTAGTAAACTGACAGCATACTCGCTTCTATTTCATTTAAAAGAAGTATACTAATGGCAAACTTGAATAAACTTCTTTTTGGGTAAGGGGGCTACAGCCCACACAACACAGATGCCCTCAAAACTGATAATTCTCTTTAAGCCTGTTGCCGTGAGAGTTTAATTTCATATCCAACGTGACTGCAGAGTGGAAATAATGAAAACTGGGTCACCACTCTACTTCTGGACGACAGAGATGTTAGCACGTCAGGGATTTAGACTACACTGCGTATTGGAAAGGCTGTCGAGGGCTGCTGTTAAGTGCAAACAGGGCAGGAGCGTCCATGCTGCCAGTGCCTTCTCTCAAACAGGAGAGGAAAAAAAGGAGAAAGAGAAGAATGAGCTAAGTCTTCTCTACAGGCTGATGTCAGTGCAGAGGAGGCCAATTTGGAGCCGTTTCACCACGAGCAAGAAAAACACTGAGCTCGGCAGCGCCTGGTCTGGACTCTGCTTACTGCTGAGTCTGGGTTTTGGAGGGTTGTCTCGGCCGTGTGGGAAAAATTCGGCTTTTCTGGATCTTTCAGTGCAGAGTTTGTAGAACACTTTCTCAACACGATGCTCCGCATGTGAAGTGGATAAATCTCCGTGGCGTGCCGGGTCTGTTTGTGATGATAGATCTTCATGCCTTTTCAGCTTGTAATGGTACGCTGGCTTCGCAGCGTGGAGCTATCTTCGTGACTAGTCTGACTGTAATGTGTGGGCTGGTGCCCAAACTCCCTGAACTTCCTAATAGCTACACGTCATGCTTTTTCCTTCTTACTCAGCGAGTCCCACCGCAGGAGTGCTGCTCGTAAATGAACTCATATTAGCCACTCTCGGCTACAGTTAACTTATAGGATCTCATCTAAGGCCAGGATTCCACACAGACATGCATACAACGAGTTTCCCCCATGACTTTATATATTAACACAGACGTACAGCCATGTTTATGACTGTAGCGCAGTATAGGAGACAAGCCCTCCTAGAGAAACTCAAACAGAAGTGTTACAGGAATTCCCAAAGTAGAACCACCAACATCTGGCACCATCTCTCACTCTGACAGAGAAGCTATGAGATGGTTCAAACTCCAAATCACTTCCTCCTGAACTAGAATATCTATGAAACATGTTCAAGCCAAGCTTCTTGTTGTATCTTGTCATAAAATCTCATAAGCTTTGTCGTTCTCTCTCTTTCCGGGGTCGACCAGAGGAAAATGGGTTCCTCTCAAGGTTTCTTCCTCTTACCAAGGGAGCTTCTCCTCACCACTGTCACCTCTGGCTTGGCCATCACTCATTGTGCAAGCGTGCCGGCTGCTGTCTTTACAGCACATCTACAAACTGTTCAAAAACAACTGATTTTTTCTGGATTTTTTTTTCCCATAGGGAATGAATAGGATAGAAAAGTGCACGCCAATCTACTGAACTTCTGCTCGACCGACAGACACCATATCGCACACACTGACTCAGGGCGGACCCCCGACCACAACTGTAGTGATGGTTCTACCCGCACTCGTCAGTTTCTCGTTTTTTTCCCATCCCTCTTTTTCCCATAGAGTCTCATTCATTTTCATTCAAGGTACAGCCTCCAAACTGCCTGTACTCACTCAGGGCAGATGCCCAACCTCTAATATACTGACCCGCACTCCTCTATTTGTCATTTATGTGCAACCATCCTGTGCTTTCTTCATCAAATTCACATTTCTAGTTTAAACTGTGAGACTTTGCAGCTATTCAAGTCAGTTGTTAAGGAGCAAAGTTTCAATTATCTGATAATGCGTAGCATTATGATTATGGTACACTCTGCACTTTATTCAACAACGTTCACATCTGTGTTAATTTTTCTCTTTCAATAGATATTTATGTATGAATACATTAAACGTAATTACATTTAATTCTTAGGACATTATTATCTCAGAATATAGTTTTAGATCATGTTTATTTTATTTTGCCTAGTTATGTATATAACAGTATACAATTGTATGTATGTATGTATCAAATAAACAAATACACATATTCATCACAGCAGACTGAATAAATGCCCAGAAATCCCTTTAATAAATCTGATAAAGACAGCTGGACTAGCTTAGTAATCAGGTTTCTCAGTCCATGTAAGCTCTTACTTTGATTTCCTTCAGATTTCTCAGTCTATGCTTAAAGGTGACCACAGTGTACAAGTGTTCAATCACCCGGAAACAGGATATGAAATCATATTTTCTGTTTTCAAGGATAATCAATGTAGTAAACATCATATTAAACAGTGCCTTCACTTGGTTTCATTAAAAAACACATAAGCCAAAATTTGTTTTGGACAGTATAAACTCTTTTTGGCACTGTAAACTTTCCGACCACTGGCCTGATTAGATAAACTGGAGAAAAAGTTCATTGTTAACCCTCCAAAAGCAAAAAAACAGATTTACACAATAGAGTAAACCATTTTATTCATTTAGAGAAGTCAATTCCAGCTGCTATTTACAATGTCTGAATGTTTCAGGAAGAATGGACCAATAGAAATGCTCCAAAGTAGCTCTGAAGTGTTTCTGGTTCCTTTAAAGCCATTTGTTCATGCTTGTACTGTTAATGTGTATTGTTGTCTAGCTGTACAGGGCCACATCACACGCCTGACACTTCTCCAGCCTCCTCATCACTGACCACCTGAAAGCGTCTGCAGTACTTGAGCACCCAAGTTGATGAAAATCTTGGAAGTATTTCAGAAAGTTGCATGATGCTGCACTGATGTTCAGGCTATGTCAGCAGTCATGCCTTGAATGCGTGTAGAAAAGTCTGTACACACATAAACCTGCACTGATTTGACCTGCTGGTTGGGGTATTCAACATTTTGATTGATATATTTGAGTAAGGTATTTAAGTTTACACACACATTTGAGTTTCATGAACTCATCTCGGGCATAGCATTCGTCCTCACAGGGTTCCCTTCATTTCCAGGCAATAAGTCCAGTGATCTTATGAGCTTTTCATACAAATGTAGCTGGTGGTGAAAGCCTCTGTAGGTCCGCCCCCTCTCACATACCACCTTGGACTGAACTTACTAAGTTCTAGGAAACGTGAGTGAACGCTTCCACGTGCAGGAAAGAGTGAGGAAGGCACTCGGAGGGAACGTGTTGGCTTGCGGGTTGAGAATTAAGGGAAAAATGAGCCAATATGGAGGAGTTCAAGTGAGTGGGTGTAGAATGTATATTCTGTAGTGTGTATGTGTGTTTGTGAGATGTATATTCAGCAGTTTGGTCCAGACACATAGAATAAACACATACTGCTTAGACGTAGACTATCTGACGAGAGGTCCAGCATTATTTGCGAAATCACTCGAGGACGTATCTTGACATTTTCCAAGCCTTCCATCTTGAAAACCGTAAGGATGACCTTACATGGTGAGAATCCCAGCACTCTGCTTTCCTAAAATGTACAACAGTTCAATTGACCTGCGTGACATACAGTCTCCTGCAACTCATTTGAAGCAACAGCTGCGTCTCAGATTTGTGAAACGAGGCTCACGAAGCAGCCAGTCGACAGGCTGAAAATGTGGTCATGCTCATTTCATGCAATTGACTGAGGCTTATATGGAAGACGGCTTACGATAGGATAAGGTAATCCTTTGTTTTACAGCAACAGGAAAGGAAGAGCAAAGCACCTAGTACCAAAAAATAGATACGTTAACAGTACAGTATATGGGGGCGTCACGGGGGGTGTAGTGGTCAGCACTGTTGCCTCACAGCCTACAGCCTGGGTGCAGAGTGAGAAACAGCCTATAAAACCCACAGCCTACATTAAGGGTATCTGGAAAGAGACAGTTGGGATTGGGTTAGAATTAGAACACAGCCGAATTTGACCTCCGCATTTAACCCATCCGTGCACTGAAACAGCCACATATACACACACTAGTGAACACACACTAAGGGACTTCTCCTAGGTAGCAGCAGATGGTTAGGTGTCTTGCTCAAAGGCACTTCAGTTGTGTCTTGTTGGTCCAGGGAACCCAGATTGAACCGGATCCCTAACCGTCAGCCCATGAAGCCAGTAGAAGCTTGAACATGGAAGTCTTAAGAAGTGGACTTAACCCTCAAGGATGCTTCATTATATAAGAACGTGATTGTGAAAAGTACTGCATCACCACTCTCCTGTATGTACACGATGCATATCGGATGATGGCATCAGTCCAGGATTCCCGTATCAGTGCTTCTCTAATGCATGTAAATTAAAAACAGACTTAAAATGTCTGGATCTCTGAGGATGTTCAGGAACCCTGCATATCCTGTATATCCTTAAAAAGATAACACAGACACTTCAACCCCCTTCCTCCACCTAATAAAGCTAGAGCTAGTTCTTTTAAACAGTTCTCCCTGTTTTTGTGAGTGCAAGTGTGTTTGAAAAGATGAGAAACATCGAGAGAGAGAGAGAGAGAGAGAGTCTGTGTCTGGTCTGTTTGTCCGGTCGTGTATCCAGAGAATACCATGTATCTTAATGAGGATTACAGTTAGGCTCAGACACTGTTTCCTGTCTTCTGCACATCCAACACACACACACACACACTTTCTCAGTTACTGAACAAGGACGCTGCATCCTCTGCCATTTCCCAAGAATCCGAAGCACAAGGCTAGAGTCCAGGCCCATTCACAGACATTCTGGAGGAACTGGAGCTGAAAGAAAAACAGAGAGCAGTCTGAACATGAATTAAATTAGTAAACCTTCAAATTCATTTACAGCATATTGGAAACACTCGAGCGCAGAGACAGTCTCATCTGGAGGAAACCAATGTAGCATAGTGGTGTAGTGGTTAGTAAGGTGGTGTAGTGGTTAGTACGGTGGTGTAGTGGTTAGTATGGTGGTGTAGTGGTTAGTATGGTGGTGTAGTGGTTAGTACGGTGGTGTAGTGGTTAGTATGGTGGTGTAGTGGTTAGTATGGTGGTGTAGTGGTTAGTACGGTGGTGTAGTGGTTAGCATGATGGTGCAGTGGTTAGTACGGTGGTGTAGTGGTTAGTATGGTGGTGTAGTGGTTAGTACAGTAGTGTAGTGGTTAGTATGGTGGTGTAGTGGTTAGTATGGTGGTGTAGTGGTCAGTACGGTGATGTAGTGGTTAGTACAGTAGTGTAGTGGTTAGTATGGTGGTGTAGTGGTTAGTACAGTAGTGTAGTGGTTAGTATGGTGGTGTGGTGGTTAGTACGGTGGTGTAGTGGTTAGTACAGTAGTGTAGTGGTTAGTATGGTGGTGTAGTGGTTAGTACGGTGGTGTAGTGGTTAGTACGGTGGTGTAGTAGTTAGTATTGTGGTGTAGTGGTTAGTATGGTGGTGTAGTGGTTAGTATGGTGGTGTAGTGGTTAGTACGGTGGTGTAGTTGTTAGTCCGGTGGTGTAGTGGTTAGTATGGTGGTGTAGTGGTCAGCATGGTGGTGTAGTGGTCAGCACTGTCTCCTCACAGTAAGATGATCTGGGTTGGATTCCCGGTCCGGGTGGTTCTGTGTGGAGTGTGTATGTTCTCTCCGTGCTTGAGTGGGTTTCCTGTTTCCTCCCACAGTCCAAACACATGTATTTTAAGTTGATCACTCACTCTACACTGCCTGTAGGTGTGAGTGTGAGTGTGTGTTGGCCATGCGATAGACTAGCTACCTGTCCATGGTGTACCCTCCATGGTAGCTCCAGCCCCCACCATAACCCTAACTAGTGGGATAAAGCAGAAGATAATGGGTGGATGGATGTTTGGTGGAAACCAGTCCCATTCATTTCAGCCAAACATTATGATTTCATTCAACATACAGCCTGCAAACTGCCTGTACACACCCAGGGCAGATCCCCAAACACATAGACAAATTCCTTGTATGTGTGACATACTTGACGAATTATAGGATTCTGGTTCACTGACTCTACTTGTCGTTTATTCATCCCTCGTTCCTCGCCCTGCTTAAGCTGCGCAACCATCCTTTTCTAGCTTCATAATAAGGATTTACAGAGCTGCAGGTCAGTGATAAATCTTCCTCCAGTCACGTGAATGCTTGACAGAGCAGTCCTGCTGGGGTTAAAGGGCATCTCTGAGGGCTAAACGAGCATATTTATGGCCTGCAGGCCCATCCCACTCTCGGTTCCCTCCTTCTTGCCTCCCAGCTTTCTTTTTGCCCTAAGGAAACTCTGGAATGTCCGGAACCAGAGAGGTGCTTCAGAAGTTTGGAATCAACTGTTCAAATGTTTGCAACTAACGAGCAGACCTGACAATCTGAAGTTGAAACGGGGGGACGAGTTACGTGTCGAAGATCTGGCCAAAAGCCAAAAACCATTACAATATAGTTGCGCAACCATAATAATATTATAATTTTTAATACTTTGTTCAACATGAACTAACTATACAAAGGCATTTTAAACTAATTCAATGTAAGGCGTTCTTAGAAATTCATTGTTTGGTGCTATACATCTTTCCCAATGTTTATGGAATCATCTACAGCTCCATTCATCTTTAAAAACTTCATCATCTTTACAGCTTCCTTTAAATAGTTACTTAAATGTAAAGTGTTAGCATCAAACTAGAAAAGGATGGTTGCACAGCGTAAGCACTTCGAGGAAGGAGGGATGAATAAACGACAAGTAGAGGAGTGCGGGTCAGTGTGTTTGGGGATCTGCCCAGAGTTCAAAGGCATGTTATTAATAATCTTTACTGGAATGTAAATGTACATGAATGAAAATAAACTGAAATGGAATAGAAGTAAGGAGACTATGTTTAAAATGTAAGGAGTAGAAAGTACTGATAATGGAGTACAAATGTAAGGAGTAGAAAGCACTGATAATGGAGTGTAAATGTAAGGAGTAGAAAGTACTGATAATGGAGTGTAAATGTAAGGAGTAGAAAGTACTGATAATGGAGTGTAAATGTAAGGAGTAGAAAGTACTGATAATGGAGTGTTAATGTAAGGAGTAGAAAGTACTGATAATGGAGTGTAAATGTAAGGAGTAGAGAGCACTGATAATGGAGTGTAAATTTAAGGAGTAGAAAGTACTGATAATGGAGTGTAAATTAAAGGAGTAGAAAGTACTGATAATGGAGTGTAAATGTAAGGAGTAGAAAGTACAGATAATGGAGTGTAAATGTAAGGAGTAGAAAGTACTGATAATGGAGTGTAAATGTAAGGAGTAGAAAGTACAGATAATGGAGTGTAAATGTAAGGAGTAGAAAGTACTGATAATGGAGTGTAAATGTAAGGAGTAGAAAGTACTGATAATGGAGCGTAAATGTAAGAAGTAGAAAGTACAGATAATGGAGCGTAAATGTGAGGAGGAGAAATGGAGTGTAAATGCAAGGAGTAGAAAGGAGTATAATGGAGCGTAAATGTAAGGAGTAGAAAGTACTGATAATGGAGTGTAAATGTAAGGAGTAGAAAGTACTGATAATGAATTGTAAATTTAAGGAGTAGAAAGTACTGAAAATGGAGTGTAAATGTAAGGAGTAGAAAGTACTGATAGTGGAGTTTAAATGTAAGGAGTAGAAAGTACTGATAATGAAGTTTAAATGTAAGGAGTAGTAGTAAAAAGTCAGCTGAAGAATAATTACTCCAGTAAAGTATAAACAACCAACATTTCTACTTAAGTAAGGTAATGAAGTATTAGTACTTCATTACTTGACACCTCTGGCTGCAGTTCAAACACGGACAAAATAAAGAGATGTAAAGAAAGAAAAGGATAAACGAAAGAAGACAGAGGAGGAGAGAAATGGCTGCTTTAGTACAAGACGTTATGGGAAAAAATGGCCGGAGGACAGAAAGAAAGAAGAAAAGAAATAAAGAAGCAAAGAAAGACGGATGGAAGGATGAAAGAAGTCAAAGAAGACAGGACAGAGAGGAGGAAGGAAGCCTCACTCATTCAGTCTGTGTATAATAAGGGGGTGGGGTTTCAGGAGCTGATGGGTTGTGCTTAGACGCAGACTCCACCCACTCACACTCTTTAAGGGGCCCCTCTCGGCTATCTCTGTCCCCCCCCCTCCCTCCCTCTCTCTCCTCCTTTTCTTTTCCCCCATACGCTGTAAGAGCAGAAACATATGCGTCCTCTCTCTCTCTCTCTCTCTCTCTCTCTCTCTCTCTCTCTCTCTCTCTCTGACATCACTCTGTTCTGCAGGGTCCAGCAGGAGGGTGGGGGACACACGGTGAACTCCAGCACTCTCCCACTCGTTTCTTTCCTTTCTTCGCCTCGCCTCCTCCTCCTCCTCCTCTCTCCTTTCTGTGCTTTCCTAAAACACGGCTCCCCCCCGTCCCCCTCCTCCGTCGGCTCCTCTTTGTGACTTTTAAACCAAAAAATGACAACAATGTCTCCATGTCTTCTCTCGTGTCCTCGCGCGAACGCTCCTCTACATGATGACTCTTGGGCAATGTCTTCCAATGGGACCTCTCTCTCTCTCTCTCTCTCTCTCTCTCTCAGCCTGTCTTGCTTTATCTCTCTCGCCCTCTTCTACGTGTGATCAGCACTTTTATCTCTATGCTCACCTCTTCTTCTACCCCGCCCCCTCCTTCTCCATGTTGCTCTCTCTCTCTCTCTCTCTCTCTTTCTCTGTTTTGCCTGCCACGCTGCCCTTTCACCTGAGGCTCCCGAGTTAAAACTGACCAATGAGGACACTCCTGAGAATAAGGGGTGTGGTCTAAGGATGGTCAAGCGCTAAATCAGTCGAAGAGATGAGGGGAGAAAGGGAGAGAAGAAGAGAGAATCAGACTCTTTTATGAGGAAGAGGAGGATCTTCTAATGCAGCACCTTGGCTGAATGTTTGGCAGTGAGTGGTGTACACTACACTCTCGTGAGGACGCTGGAAAAAGGGAGGGGATTTGGGAGAGACAGATGGATTTTAGGACAAACAAACAGATCACGTGTAAGCGCGAGGAAGAGGGATGTCCCTTGCATCACACCCCCACCGCCCACCCCCCAAGACTCTCTCTC
Source organism: Megaleporinus macrocephalus (assembly GCA_021613375.1). Taxonomy (NCBI): domain Eukaryota; kingdom Metazoa; phylum Chordata; class Actinopteri; order Characiformes; family Anostomidae; genus Megaleporinus; species Megaleporinus macrocephalus. Next base: position 37,525,585 of record CM038717.1, read on the forward strand.
TCTCACTGGGTTTTTTGTGGAGGGAGGCGTAAAGATTTCGTTCTGCTGGCCGCTGGATGTGGAGTTGTCACCTGTGGGCCAAATGGAAAGGAAAAGCAATGGTTAAAAATGAAAAAAAGAAAAAAAAGAAAGAAAAAGAGGAATGAAGAAAACAGAAATAAAAATTCCAAGATCTGGGTTTGGTTTGAGCAGTTTTACAGCTCATCAAATCTCATCCTGTTTAGATTTTTTAAGAGCCTGTTTGTAAAGCAGGTTAATACAGGATCCACTCTATTACCTCCAACCTTCCACTGACTGGCCACTTTATCCGAAACACCTACTTTGTACTTCCACTAACTGGCCACTTTATTGGAAACACCTACTTTGTACTTCCACTTAATGGCCACTTTATTAGAAACACCCACCTTGTTCTTCCACTAACTGACCACTTTATTTGAAACACCTACCTTGTGCTTCCAGTAACTGGCCAATTTATTAGAAACATCCACCTTGTATTTTTACTAAGTGGCCACTTTATAAGAAACACCTACGTTGTGTTTCCACTAACTTGTCACTTTATTGGAAACACCTACCTTGTCTATTCCACTCAATGCCCAATTTATTAGAAACACCTACCTTTTGCTTCCACTAACTGGCCACTTTATTAGAAACACCTACCTTATACTTCCACTAACTGGCCACTTTATTAGAAACACGTACCTTGTACTTTCACTATCTGGCCACTTTATTAGAAACACCTACCCTGTACTTCCACTAACTGGTCACTTTATTAGAAACACCTACATTGTGCTTCCACTAACTGGCCACTTTATTAGAAACACCTACCTTTTGCTTCCACTAACTGCCCACTTTATTAGAAACACCTACCTTGTGCTTATACTAACTGGCCACTTTATTAGAAACACCTACCTTATACTTCCACTAACTGGCCACTTTATCATAAACACGTACCTTGTACTTTTACTATCTGGCCACTTTATTAGAAACACCTACCCTGTACTTCCACTAACTGGCCACTTTATTAGAAACACCTACATTGTGCTTCCACTAACTGGCCACTTTATAAGAAACACCAACTTTGTACTTCCACTAACTGGCCACTTTATTAGAAACACATACTTTGCACTTTCACTAACTCGCCATTTTATTAGAAACACCCACCTTGTGCTTCCACTAACTGGCCACTTTATTAGAAACAACCACGTTGTACTGTTACTAACTGGCCACTTTATTAGAAACAACCACCTTGCACTGTTACTAACTCGCCACTTTATTATAAACACCTACCTTGTGCTTCCACTAACTGGCCACTTTATTAGAAACAACCACCTTGTACTGTTACTAACTGGCCACTTTATTAGAAACACCTACCTTGTACTGTTACTAACTGGCCACTTTATTAGAAACACCTACTGGTCAAATACTGTCTGGTCTCAGTTTTTACTAAGAAGTTTTTACTAAGTAGTATTATGGCAGTGTGTGCGGCGCTGGTGTAAGTCTATCAGGCACTGTTGGGTCACTGCTAGACAGAAAGTGGTCCATCACCCAAAAATAACCAAAAGAACTCAGTGATGGCGTCAACAGATGCAGCTACAGCCTCTAGCAAGCAAGGTGGAGCTACCAAAGAGGGTGGTCCGACAAAAGTGGCCAGTATGAGCACATACTCAGTCAATACTTATAAAAGTCTGCATGTATGTGGTGGACAGTGTGCAGTAAAAACTGAAGGACGCTGTGTTAGGCACGCTTCACTCATAAAAACCAAGCCATAAAAACGTATAGGAGACACACACATGCAAAACTGTACTGTGTCTGCGGTCCCAACCCATAATCACGGGCCATAAGGACGAGGGACCGCAGGAGAGGACTGACCTCGGCGGTTTTGGTTTCAGTAAAGGCCAGTTTGGGCTCGAGAAGAAAACACAACAGAGTCGTAAATTACTGAGCAAATGAGCGTGAGGAGATCTTGTCAGCCTTAAAGTCCCAACTTAGACAGCAGTTTATCCAGGCCGTGCGGTGCTGAGCTTTGTGTTTACTCGCACCTGAAGATGCTACTACACATTCACACGCAGTGGGATCCAGAAGTCTTGAGACCAGCGCTAAAACAAAAAAAAAAATCAGGTGTTTTTTCTTCTAATCCTAAAAAAAATTACTATTGAAATATAAAGCTGCACTATGTAAGATTTTGTTGTTAAAATTGAAAAAAAAAAAAGTCGGCCTGTAAAGTCCTGGTTATATACTTGAGCTGTTCTGAATGGGCTCCGGCGTGCTGATGTTAGCTAAAATTAGCTTCTGAAGCTCAAGTTATGCTAAGCTAACGTAGCTGAGTTATGAAGATTTATAGAGTCGTAAGAGAGCGAGTTCCTTTTTAATCATATTTAATACAATAACTGTACCTCTAATACTGAGTTTAGCTGGTTGCTAGGCTGTTGTCATGAATACTGTTGGTTATTTAGCTAGATACTGTTTACACTCAGGATGAGCTGCTATTGTGGGTGTGGTTTGACTGAAAGTCTCAGGACTAAGTGATATGGTGGTCTATTTCTACATTACAGCTCTTTCACATTCAAATTCAGAAATATCATCAGAATCTGAAGAAGCAGCTCTGGAACGTTCTCAGACCCAGTCAGTCATAGTGCTGTTGTACCGCCGCGCTGTTCACTGTTGTTTACCAGCGACTTGGTAGCGTTCAGGAATTTCCGAGCGAGCTCGGGTTTTTCCGTCAATTTAATTAAAATAGTCTATTTTAAATCAAATTAAGCAGCGAATTTCATTTTAAGTCATGTTTATACATTTTCAGTATCTAAAACAGGGGTGTAGCTAGCCCTAATTTAGGGGTGCTTAAGCTTTCCGAAATTGAGCCCCAGCACCCCTAAAGATTATAGTAAAGCTTTTTATTTGTTTCTGACAAGCTGGAAATGTTAAAACTATAGCGAGTATATAAATTAAACCAATTATTTTAACAATGAAAATACAGTAGCCCCCTCTCGCCCGGCAAAATGGTATGATCCAACTTCTCTTTCTCTCAGTGCAGTGTCCCGTGCACACATGGGGTGTGTCTCAAAACCTACTGAGCTCCTACATAGGCAGCATTTTACGTCATAGTATGCGCTCCCAACATGTAGACTGTCCCAATTCTTACATACCTTAAACATGCTGACTACTGAGAAACCTTATTTAGACCTGATTTTAAAGAAGCATCGAATGCTTCCTCAGCCACTAAGACAATCCCATGATGCAACACAGGCTTATCTAGGAGCAGTGAAGTGGTTTTAAAATGTGAGTTATTTTGATTCTCTCTGGAGTTTTAATGTGTTTCTGGTCATATAATCACACAAAATAGTATTTTATTATCAACTCTGTAACGAGTCCTTCACCATTTAGCACTTTTATACTCCAGAAATGAGCATTTATGCTAGCAGATTGTTGTTTTGAATGCAGGCTGGTATCTTAGCAACCAGCTAAACCACGGGTGGCGTGCTGCAGTGGGCGGGAACAAGCCGTGACGCAGTCTCTCTCTAACTAGAGCGTCTCAGTAATCTGTTTTATGAGGAGAGATGAGGAGAGAACGCTGCTACTTACACAGCTGCTACCTAGACGGCCTACTTACACACTCACTAGAGTTTGAGACACACCTCTGGTGTGTCAGTGTTTTATTCAACTGGTGTCGTGTGTCTAGTAAGTTTTTTGTCTAAGTATTTTTGTACTTTATCACTCAGAACCAACACATTGCAGTCATTATCAGCCTAGCTTAAACCCTAACCTATATTTCTGATACACTCTTTATTCTGTTATTGTTAGCTAAGAGTTACTAGCCTGCTAAATAAAATAAAAAAACATCAGATAATGCTGCAGGTGGTCTGTTTACTGTTTATAAAGGAGTGAGAGAAGCTGTAGCTGCTGTGCTGTTGGTTAGTCTGTGTGTTGTTAAAGCTAAGGTGCTAGAGTAGTGCTGTCTGTATGTGTATTAGATAATTAATGTTACAGAATGATAAGATATGAAGAGATTATAATATAATGTAACTGTATGTGTGTGTGTTCAGCAAGTTAGCTATGAATATTCAATTCTTATATTCAAGTAAGACCAACATGATCTTGATCGTATGCTCAGAATCTGTTGATAATGGTGATAATATTGATACCTGATTATTAGAACTGGTGTGTCTGATCTAAATTATTCTAATTATTCTGTCATGACACAGTCATGTTGGTGTCTTTGGTTGGTTTCCCCAACACTGATTTCAGATTGATAGTCTGAAATGACTTAAAAATGTAGTTTTATTTAATTAGCTGTTCTCATTTGGCTGCTCGGCACCCCTAAACCTCTAAGCCTACAATCACCCCTGATCTAAAACAATGTGAAATCATCAGTGTCCACAAGTGGTGCTTAGCCTTTAAACCTGAAATCTTTTTATAAACCTGTGGGTTTAGATACACACATATGCATATACGTGCACACAGTCACACCTTCTCTCTCTCTCTCTCTCTCTCACACACACACACACACACAGAATACTCCTAATCCAACTTTCTCCATTACACCTTACACAGAGAGGAAGAAAAGGCTTTAGCTTTAGTCAGTCTTCACAAGGATACCGCACAAACACAAACACACTCACACTCACAGTGCTGATGTGTTTCTGCTGCCTGAGGGTGTGAGTGTGTGATTTAGGCGTCAGGAGATATGACATTAGGTCTGATTTATGGGCACCTTTTGAGTCAGTGTAAAACGTTCCTCCTCTTTCAGCTCAGCATGACTTCAGGACAAAACATTTAAAATACTGCCAGCCAAAGACTTCAAATCATTCGCCGACACAAGACACCACGCAATCAAGAAAATCTTGTTCTTTTGCTGCAAAACCAAAGCCTGCAATGTATATGCTTACACTGAACGGAAGCTTTAGCAAACATTCTGCCAGGAAGACGCTAATGCTACATTGCTTCATTCATTCATTCACTACACCCGACCAATAGCTGGTCTACACCAGTCTTAAAATGACCCTACTTGTCTATCCCTGTGCCATACCAGCTATACCCCCAGCTATACCCTGTGCCATACCCCGTGCCATACCAGCTACTTAGCCTTAGACTAGCTGGCTAACCTTCATTACAGACTCTACTGAAATGTACATGGACTCTAACTAGTTTCCACTAACCTTCTACCTTCATTAACTGTCATCATCACTCTGACTGTTCTCAACTGAACAGAGGTACAAGGTGCTACAGTCATTATATCCGTCCTGTTTGAGTAGTTTGATTAGAGGAGTCTTGGTTCCTCCCAAGGTTTCTTCCTCCAGTTCTGAGGGAGTTGCCACTGTCGCCTATGGTTTGCTCACTGGGGGTTTTTCTATGTTTGTTCTATGATTTCTATGATTTCCTTCTGTGTTATTTTCTTTTTAGGCTTATGCATGCTCTATTTAACTTTTCATATCCCTAACTTCCTGTAAAGCTGCTTTGTGACAACATCAGTTGTTAAAAGCGCTATACAAATAAAATCGATTTGATTTGATTTAATATCCTTCTGGGCTGCGTTCATGTGCTACCTTCTAGTCTTCCTCCTCCTTTTTCCCCAACACACCACCAGTTTGTTCCTGTCCAGTTGGCTCCGCCCCGCCGCTCCGATCCAGCAGGATAAGTGGAGTTCTTGATGTTCCAAGACCTGGACGGGACCTATGCCAAAACAGTTCCAAATGAGTGTATCCTTTACCTTCTATATTTATATCCATTATCAATATGACCTCTCTACACTTCCTGTAGTGTCTACACTCCCTACACTCCCTCCTGAGTTCATTCACACATGACGTTCACCGCACGTGAAACTATGGACGATTTCCAATAAATGTGTTTCATTCAGAACCACGCGCTGCACCTCCGAGTACTGAGCAATAGCATTAAGACAGTAAAGCATGCCAGAGCAGCTTTGTGCCACACTATGAGCTAAAACTAAAGCCAGGAGATGGTGTACATGTACATAGGGCTGGGGCGTTGATTAGCATAACGTGTGTCGATTCGTCGCAAATATGGCAAATATGGCGTCTACTGAAAGCATGGATTTATCCGGAGCACAAGCTGCAGCTACAAACAATCACTTGCGTGTATCTAACGTTGTGGGAGTGTTTCACACAGAAACACAACAGTGTGGTGCTCTGTCAGCTCTGCACAGTGGAGATGATCACAACAGTGCAACTGCTATACACGAGACCTTGAAGATCAAACATCCCGTAGAGCTTCATCAACACAGCAGCAGGACAGCACCTGTTTACCTGTTTATCTTATCTTATAGATTATTTTAAGATTATTAACACGTGTAACATGTTTCTTTCAGTAGAGTTACTTGAAATGTCGCATTGTTAACTGTTTCTTAATCATCCAGTGTAGAACCTAAGACTGTTCTAGATACCGCGGGAGCTTTAAAACACACGTAGCTGCTTCTCAAGCGACTCACTGCCAAAATATATAGTCCACAAACTGTCCAATTACTTGTGCGTGAGGCGTGTAAGTCAAGACAGAGCATAGACCTTTTGTCTTTAAGCATTTATAGATCATGTGCATTGAAGATACCCTTTAATACAAAAAGTCTGGAATGGCCGTGCTTCTGAGCCCCCCACAGTGCAGGGGCATCAATTCCACAGCCCCTTGTGTTCTTTCGACAACAAATTACTACACACAGACACACACACACACACATAATATATATAGAGAACAAAAACCTACTTTACTTTCAATGGAAGTCAAAGGAACCAGAATTTTTTCCAAGCTATTTTGGAGCACTACCATTGGTCCATTCATCTTGAAATTTTTACACAGTGTAAATGACCATTGGTGTGTTCTAATGATGTAGAAAACTCAAAATTAACCAAAAAATCGAGATACATGTTTTTCATTGGACAGCGACGATATTTATACACACTAATTTATTTATAGGTTACAAATCCATAACAAAAAAAAATAATTTTAATTCCTAACACACTCACGTTAGAGTAATCTAAATATCAGTCCTTAGACTAAGTGACTAATCCAAAAAAATAACTGTTAATCGATTAAAAAATTAATCATTAGGTACAGCCCTACATATACGGAATGATACCTTCTCTCTATGGTCCATTATCCTAAGATCATGTCAACCATTTTGATATCCCATCCGCAATGTTAAAGATGGTGGCAACATGTTTAGGGGCTGTGTTCAAACTGGGTCATGGAGGAGTCTTCCAGCTGGACAGTTATCCAAAACATATGTCCAAAACAAAACAGCCACACATTCAAGCTGACCAGCCCAGTCCCCTGACCTGAACTCCCTAAGAGAAGACATGGGATAAATTGAAGCCTCTGAAGGAGAGGAGCTAGGACCCTGGAGGATCTGGAGGGATCATGCATTGAGGAGTGCTCTCAGATTGCTCGCTCAGTATTCTCCTCAAGCATTATAGGAGAAGACTGGTTGCTGTTGGCAAAGCAAGGTTGCATGGCAATAACTCTGGAGCCTACGGTAAATACATACATGGAGTATGTGGAGATGTGTCAGAAGAAACAGTCAGCGATGATCATAATCTGAAAATATTTCATATTAATTATTAGTAATTATGAACTATTAAATACATTCATATTAACCTTTCGTGCATTGTTCTTACTAATAAGCCAAGAGCAGGAACCAAGTGACAAGTGAACTCCCACGATTCTTCCTCTCATTTCTTTCCTTCCACGGAAAAGTAGCTCCACTTTCTTCTGACATCTCTCTCTCCCCTTTGAAGGAGGTGTTTACAATAACTGCAACCCCCACCTCCCCCGCCAATCGTTGAGTTCTGAGAACCAGTCGAGCTGGGAGAATTGTGAAAAATGTCCAACTGTTGAAAGACAGAAAGAGGGAGAGGGGTATTATAAGCCACAGAGTAACGGAATAAAGAAATAAACGAGAATGAGACGAAAAGAACCGGCAACGTGAGCCAAGACCCCTCTACAATTCAGTGACTGTGAAAGTAATGGAGCCACGCAAACTCGAAATAGCTGTTTCCGACTGTATAAAGACGCAGCCCCTTCCCCTCTCCCATTCCTTTTCCCCCTCGCTCCCGCCCTCCCCTCCATCTGTGTGGAGCGCCAGAGTCAGTGGTGAGTGTTTCTCATAAAAACCGCTGCGCTCTGGGTACTGGGGGTTCGAGGTTTGGGGTTTAAAAGCTGGAAAATATTCTCTGACATTTTTCCATTATTCATAGAGAAGCTTCCAGGCCTCCATTAGCAGTGGTGAGGGAAGAAGTGGGGAGACTGGAAAATATATAAATTGTGTGAGATAGGAAATTGCATTATACTGTGTGGAGATGACCGTGACTGGCCATAGCGAAGGTGGTCAGTTTTAGGCCTGACGCTGATGCAGACCTTGACACTGATGCTCTACTGTGGTTGTTCGACTCAGCGGCACGTGCATAGTTCTTTCTACAGCAGGCAATCTCCCAAAGCAGCTTTCCAGAAAAGCAGGCTGGCCCCCACGGGAGACTCTCTAAGAGTCTGAGGAACCAATAGTCAAAAGTTTGTAGGTAGATACAGCCAAGCAAGCTGAATTGCTCCCATTGGTTAGGAACTTGGTGGAATTTCCAAGATCAGTCTAAAATTATAAACAGAGTGAGTGTGAGGGAATAATGGTTTTGACAGAGTTGCATAGATACCCACTGAAGTCAGCATGCTTATTAGCTAGTATTGGCCCATCGTAATACCACCTTGTACCTCAGGTGCGTCTGGAGGTGCGTCAGGTGCATACTAAGTCAGTAGGTGCTCAAGTGGTAGACTAGTAGGCAGTTTCAGTACACGAGTGTTTAGTATCGGTAGCTACATACACACAGCAGAGTTACTGCTTCCCTCCACCACTCTGAACTCTTCTAAGGCTCCAGTTGAATCATGGGATAGCCCAGTGTGCTTAAAAATAATGTCTCCCGATTCAGGAAGTCAGGTAACATTCACATACTGCTTGATGACTACTGAGTATTCGGACACACTAGCCACGCTCGCTTACTGGTCTTGCTTACTGAGTAGTTGGCAAGTAGGCAATTTCAGATGCACCCACTGTAACAAGGACTCAAATCATTCCAACATAAGAGGATGAAGAAGTAGCACTGCTGCCCCGACGCCGTATTCTAACTTCTTGTTAGTCATGTTGAAGATGTTGCTCCCGGTTAGATCAATGAAAGGAGCAGTAAACGCAACGATGGCTGAAGCTCTTGGGAGGTGACAACAATCACCACACCCTTGCTCGCTCCTGGTAAGAAACCATGTTCTGCAGCAAATAAGAACTGTTATCAATAACTGTAGAACAAACACATTGGTGGAGTTTAATGCTGAATCCAGAGTGCGGAGTAGGAGGGACTGTGCATTTCCTTGTTTCTTACGATGGTGTGGACACCACAACTTTCTGGTGATAGGTTTCCCCCTACTGGTTGGAGTATGAGTTTGACAGGTTGCGCCAATTGCTACTTTAGCAAACGGATAATATAATTAGGAGGGGACCGAGAAATCTCATCCACTCATGAACCATAAGCCTATTCTTCTAGGCTGCCGGGGGTCTCAGTGTTCAGTGGGTGGAAGGCAGGAAACATTCTGAACAGGCTGCCATCACTGGCCAGATACGTAGACATACACATTCACACATACTCCTAGAAGCAATTGACCATCTCCAGCTTACCTGACTGTTGCCGGACTGTGGGAGGAAAGCAGTGCACCATGAGAAACTCCACACAGACAAGGGGAGAACGTGCAAACTCTAGACAGAAAGAACCTTAGTCATCCAAGGCATTGCAGTGCCGCCCCAATTACTTTGTGAAGTTAGGCCTTCTTTAAATTCTAGACTCAATCTGATTGTGAGTAGTCTGAGCAGTATGTTTGAGTTGTTTGTTAGGTATGAAAAACAAGCTTCCAATAACACATGTAAGGCATTTCACGAGCTTCAAACGTTTCAAATGTGTTTAACAATGGGTTTAACATTTATGGCCTGAACTGAAGACTCAGCTCCTAATGTCACGGCCGCCGCTGATACAATCTGACGGCCATTTAGCCTAAATTAACACCGATTCTAGTTACATGCTGATGAACATCTCAGTGTTTAAGCAGTGGTTGGCTACCAGGTGTTAAAGTCTACAATGGTGAACAATCCAACTGTGTGTGTGTGTTTAGTTTAGGCTATGATGGATGAGAGTGTAGGGACTCTAATGCCTTTACCAGACGGCCCCTTCCATAAACATGCACTCATACACACACAATCTGGCCCACAGAGAACACACACACAACACACACACACACACTCAACACTCATAAACCCACAACAGCACCATCTGAGAAATCAACCACGAATGCAAACAGAATGTTTGTGTATGTGTGTGTGTGTGTGTGTTCCACTCTGTAAGGTCAGTAGGGGAGCAGAAAGCTCCACATCCCTCTACAGATGGGGGATGTTTTCCTATTGACTCATCCCAGACGGAGTGAGCTTGCCCTGGACGCAGACTCCCAGCCTCCCCCTGCCCTCCTCCTCTCTCCCCAGAGCCTGCAATGTCTCTCCCACTCTTTCTCTCTCACTCTCTTCTTCTCTGAGACTGAGAGTACAAGTAAGTGGGAAGCAATGATTAATATGTCATCGTGATTGGGCTTGATTTTGTCTTCCATGTGTTTATCTTGTGTGTGCGCATGTGTGTGTGCGTTGGGGGATATGTGTGTGTGTGTGTCACTGTTTGGAGTAGGCCAGATTTCTCGGTCACACTGTGTGGGTGGGCTAGTTGCCTTCTACAGCAGGACGTCACCTTGCTGTCTGTTCCCAGAGGTGCCATCACTTCCATTTGCCTCCTGACCTACAAAACCCTGTCATGCTTAACAGATTGTCACCCCGGTTAGGCCTGCTGTCAGGGGCCGTATAATGAGGTCCCATCACCATGTCTCACTTTTGATTTAATTAGTTTGTATTACTCGGAAGAATAATAATTACGGGCATTAATACCTATTTAATAAGGCCGAGCACCAATGTGAGTGTTTTAGTACTCATCAATACTGAGTCTGATACCATAATATACTTACAGTAAAGCAGTTGTTTGGCTAAATGAGCGCAAATGCTCCATCCATACAGTTTCATTCAAAACAACATACTGCACACCGAGTACTGAACATCCACACTGAGGAACCAAGAGCCAGCAGCTCGGCAAAGACATTAAGTGCCGGTCCGGTGGCGGAGTTTAAAAAAAGTGATTTAAATTGTATGGACACTGCACATCATGTCTGGTGCCCATAAGCTTCTATAATTGGTCTTAAATAGTTACAATTACAGGCATAACACTTTATAAAGTGAGTAAATATATATATATATATATATATATATATATATATATATATATATATATATATATATATATATATATATATATAGTATGACATATATATATGTCAACATATCTGGTGCCCATTGGCCTTTATACAGCAACCAGGAGACTGGGGTTCAGGTCCAGTTCCATGCCTGGGTTATCACACTCTGCTGCACCAATAAGACTTGGGCAAGTTCCTTCACATCCGTTATGTGATTTTAAAAAAGATATCATGCTAATGGTAGACATATACACTCTGAACCAGACATACACCTCTCTATCCAGATTACTGGGCCCAAATCCAGGCATCTGTGCCAGACATATTCAAATCCAGAAGGTTTAATCCAATATTACCTTATATTATAAGATATAGTTCATATGATATAACAGTACATAGTTCACATGACTACTAGAAAAACATTTGTGACTACCAAATCAGAAAATGACTGCATTATTGTGCATATAAACACAACTGCAGAGCTGTGAATGGACCACCACCCTTACAATACATAAGATCGACAGCAGACCAGCGATGAATGGGCAGCAAAGGGTTGACAAATTGTACAGCAACAGATTAACTACGGTCTGTAACATACCTATACGGCAGGTGGAACTCATAATGTGGACAGAGAGTGGAAGTATGAAGTCTGGGGTTTGTTATAAAGTAGACAGTGAGTGTATTTCATTAGTGATAAAGGGGTGCATCTCAATTTCGCCCCAACCCAACCTGATCTTTTGAAAATCTAGTGTTGCTGCACAGAAGTGTTTTAAGAAATGATGAGAAAAGAGGATAAATGTTAACATGAACATTTATCTGATGTAATGACAGTCTTACATGCACATTAGACCTAACCAGCTGACAAGTCAGTCCTAAAAAACACAGGTAATGATCTAATCCAGGTAGCCAGGGATGGTAAAACTTTGTTCCTAGAGGGCTAAAAGCAATCCATTGCTGCTCTACCACATCAATTAAACATGGGAATTAACTGAGTCAGAGTGTCAGAGGAAGAAGATCACAGAAATGTGCTAGACTGTGCCCTCGGGGAACAGACTTGCCCATTCCTGATATAGACACTGCAGTCGATGCCTGGGAAGTAAACAAGGTTAGATGACTAGCTAACAAAGTATTTATGTTCTTGGAGTCATTAAGCAACACTGGAAAACGATATACTTTACTACATATGGTGGCGTCACACTGCTGACTCGTTTGGCCATGGAAAATAAGAAAAGAGAGCGGCAACACGCAGTCAAGAGTCGAGTCAAGTCAAGACAAAGTGCTAGTAGAGCATCAAAAGAGGTCTGTGAGTGAAGAGTATGTCTGTGAGGGGGTATTCTGATCAGTCCCTGTGAGTTTAAGAACCTGATTGCTTGAGGAACAATCCGATGGTACCTTCTGTGAAAAAAGTCAGTGTGAGGGACGGATGGGGTCGTCCACAATGCTGGTGGCTTTGCGGATGCAGCCTGTGGTGCTGTAGATGTCCATGATGGAGGGGGGAGAGACCCCAGTGATCTTCTCAGCTGTCCTCACCATTGTCTGTAGGGTCCACAGGAGTGCTGGACTCTCAGTAAGAGGGAATTTCACACACACAAACACAGTTGCCCCCTGAAAGTCAACAAGTCAAATCATCTGTCAGAGACCCCTCAGTCAACTGGCCGTCACTAGGCTGTAATAACAGGATGACACAGACATAAGCTTTAACACTTAAATGGGTGGGATAGTGGAGCTATGAGCAAGGTGAACTGATGAGCAAAGCTAAAGCCTGAGGTGGAGCAGTTGGTAAGCCAGGCTTACTATAACCAGGTCTCATGGAAGTCTAAAGCATGCAACCCTTGAGACAGGTAAGCTGCATAGCCCAGTGAGATAATGACACCCCTTCTGTCCTGCTGAATGCTGGTGGAAGACCTACCGTCAGAGCCTCCTCCTCAACAACCAGTTCTCCTTTTCATTCGCTTCGACTGCATCACTGTGTCATCCAGATGTACCAGCATTGAGATATGATGGGACTGTTTCAACTCACACTTTTTTACACAAACTCAGTCGGAGACTGCCTCAGTCAGAGACTGCCTCAGTCAGAGACTGCCTCAGTCAGAGGCTCTCTCAGTCAGAGACTCGCTCAGTCAGAGTCTGCCTCTACCTGTGCAGTTTCTAAAGCTTTTACCCTCCAGACTTCAAACAGAGACTCTCTCAGCTTTTATTCTGAACTGGGTTTAATAACCTGTAAAATACTGATTGACCAGAGGACGACTTTCCTTGTGAGTCTTGGTTCCTCCCAAGGTTTCTTCCTCCAGTCTTGAGGGGGTTTTTCTTGCCACCATTGCCTCTGGCTTGCTCACTGGGGGATACATGCTGTGACTTCAATTTTTCATGTTTTAAAACTTCTGTAAAGCTGCTTTATGACAACTTTGTTGTAAAAAGCGCTATAAAAATATAAAAAAAAATTACTTGAATGGCTTGACTTGACTGGTCACCAGCAGCCTCACACGCCAGCCTGATCACATCCTATAGCCACTGAAAAGATGCAATTTAAAAACGTATCCATATATACAATGCAAAATAAATCAGCTCTAGTCACGTGTTCTTGGTAACATATGGCAAGTGACAATAACTGTCACTTGCCATATGCAGACAACTGTTTAGCACTTGTAGCAGTTACAGCAGCCTACTGATAAAGCTACTGATGAAGCTATTGATAAAGCTACTGATGAAAGAAAATCTCTTTCTATATTTTTAAAGCATTTAGTTTTGATAGTCTAATACAGATATAGTATATGTACTAGGCTGGGGAGAGAGTCTTACTATATTAGTGAGGTCATCCATAGGTTTCTATTGATCTTTGTTGTCCTATAACTAAATAATACTACATCTACACCTAAACCTAACCCTAACCTAAACCTCAGTACACAAAACACTAATTTTCTGTTTTATTAGATTTTTTTAAAAACTTGATTTTTGGATAAAATGATATGTCCTAAAGTGAGGACCAGCAAAATGTCCTCACTTTCCCAAAAAAATCTGACTTTTCTATACTAGTGAGGACATGTGGGCCTCACAACTATACCTCTACAAGAACACACACACGCATATTTATTTTATTCCGGTTTTGTACAGTTGACAGTATGAAAGCCCAAGCAGGCACGGGGGTGGGGGGGAGGGGGATATGCTTCCTGACATGCCCTGGGACAGCAGCCCTTGTCTAGGCAAGAGGGTCTTATCCCCTCCTATGAAATTTACTACTAAGGAAAAAGGATCTCAGCGTGTGTGTGTGTGTGTGTGTGTGTGTGTGTGTGTGTGTTTGTGGTGGGGGTCAGAGTACAAGAATGTGGAAAAAGTGACACAGACAAGCATTTTGCCCCTCCTCCCTACCTTTCTCTTTCTATCTCTCTATCCCCTGCCTTTCTCTCTCTTTCTCTCTCTCCCTCTTTTCTCTCTCTTTCTCTCTTTCTCTCTCTCTCTATCTAACGTGTTGACCAGCTGTTGTACATTCTTTCCACCTCAGCTCGTGGGTCAACTGCTTTAACATTTTTCCCCCAGTTTACAAAAGAACAGCTGTATGAGAGACAGGACAAAAGCGAGGGAGCGAGAGAAGAAGTGTCCAGGTGATCTCTCTCACCTAACAATTACCAATATCTCTCTGGACCCTGTGTGCCAGAGACTGGAGCGGTCATCCTGAAACGACTCCAATGAAAGAACAGCTCAGTTTTCTCCAAAGTCGGCAGCTTAGGAGTCCCAAAGCTGCTGCTCTGATATTCTGAAGCTGTAGCTGAAGTGTGTGTTTGTTTTCTACAAAGTTTTACTTTTACTTAAACTCCCATTCGCCAAATCTGAGGCCATCTAATGTGTGAACAGTCAGGTTATGTGATTTTTTACTCACCTAAACCAGGTGATCACAATAAGCCACTTTAATACACAGGACCTGACATTTTAGGGGTTGCTTACCTAAAACACCCTGGGTGTTAGAGCCAGATTAAGTCTGCCCATACAGAAAAAAAGTGCATGTGCTTTCAGCTTACTTTTTATACTGACAAGTACATAGAAACGTCTAAGTATAGTTGTACTTTACTTGTACTTAATCTCTGGTTTGAGATATACTTGGAAATTTAGATTTATAAAGATTTATAAAGAATACAAATGTTTCATATTCTGAGTATGTCTTGTTTATTTTTTATGTGTGTCCACTGGTGAGTAAGTAAAAGTTATTGAAGTTACATTTTAAGTAGAACCAAAACCTAGAGCAAAACTAATATATGAGCAGTAAATTATAAGTATTATTTTAGGTTCACTTAAAGAATAGTATTTTTCGTTTTTAAATATACTTTCAGTTTAAAAACATATATATTAGGAGTTTACTGGGAGTATATTTAAATGTGTACTTTTAAGAAACTGAGAGTGGGATAGCAGCATATAACATATAACTTAAGGGCATGCTTGGTGGTGCAGTGGGTAGGGCTGCCACTTCATGGCAAGCAGGGTCTGGGTTTGATGCCCAGCCAGCAGATTGTATGGTCTCCAAATGTCTATGTGAAGGATGTGCAGTCAGTTGAATTGGGAGTTTGAAGATTGATTAAGAAACTAATAAACTAATAGTACATCCATAAGTATACTTTTAGTTACAAAATATTTAAACTAGTTGTGTACTTGAAATTTACTACTCTTACACTTAAAGTATACTACAAGGTATACTTTAATAAACTAAAACGTGGGCCAGTTTAGTCCCAAGAAGTATTAGAATAGTACATATACAAATGTACAACTAGTACAATGATATTAGTATGTTAAGTGGGGGGAAAAGTGGACCTGACTACCCAGGGCCCGAGTAGGGAGATTTTTTTTTGCTCACTTTCCTTGTGTACTGGCATGGATAGGGGCCCTGAATTTACTGATAAAGTATACTTGGGGAATGTACTTCAACTTTACTTAAGTTTACTTAATAACATTTAAATGAAGTATACTTATGTTTTGTAATTGTGAGTCAAGACAGGAGTTCATAAATATTGAAACACTTCAATGCAGGTTAGTCCATGAGTTCCTAAGTTCGTAGGTTCAGTGTTTTTTAGGGACACACTGAAGGGTTTCATACCCAAATATGACCTAGGCTTTCTGTTTTCACATACCAGCTTAAGCAGTGCGATGGATGAATAAACGACAAGTAGAGGAGTTTTTATGAACTCCTGTCTTATGAACGTTTCAGTCAGTTGAGGACCAAGACCTCACTCAGAGCAGGTCCCCAAACACTAACCCTCTCCAGTCCTCTACTTGTCGTTTAATCATCCCTCATTCCTCACACTGATTAAGCTGTACAACTTTTCTAGTTAGTTAATGTTATTTTGCACACAACCTTTGGAGATGAGAAAAGGTCAATACACTCTGATCAATAATTATGAGAAAACAAGAGTTTTGCCTTTTTATTATATCAATCATGCTTCATATTAAGCAAAGCATTGGGATTTCAGGAGGCAAACTTTTATTAACATGTTTTATGCGACTCCAGGCTCGATTGGGTTGCCTTTATAAGTTTTCTCTTGGTGACATATTTTACTTTTAAAGTCTGCTCAAGTGTCGTTACCGTAAAGATGCTCTGTGCAGAGTTTTGAACGAACTACTCTTCATCACTCAGCTTCATGTTCGACAAAGTGTTCTCCTCTCTGTTTCCAAGAAAAGAGAAGCGTGTACTGAACATCTTTTGTGCCAAAGGTGATTTTCCAATAAAAGAGGCAGAAGGTTGAGTCTTCAGAGACAGGCCGGCTGTAGACGCTGTTAGCGCCTCTTTTTTCTTTTTTTTACGGCTGGCAACAAAAACAAGACAAATGAAAACAGAAAAGAGGAAACGTTGGCACCCCTCTCTCTGAAACGCCCCCAACCTCCCTTCCTCTCACTCACTTTTTCTATCCCTCCTTGGTTTGGTAATTGCTGCCATCTGCATTTCCAGAGCAAGTAGTAGAAAGCGTGACACGTGAGACAAAACACACACGCGGGAGAGTGAGCGCAGCATGTAATTTGGTGAGCGTGTGTGACTGTGAGAACGTGAATGGTCTTAGACACTTTAAGTAGTTTTAAACACTGGACGAGCAATTATGACTGCATCTCCACGTCAGGCCAGCGCTGAACGAGTGGAGGAAAACATCTCACTCCGGTTTTTCTGGTGAATATTCTGAGCGGAACTGTTTTCTATGAGGTTGCGGTGGTTGAGGTGTTAACAGAGTATGTGGGTGTTTTGTTGCTTCTGATTGGTCTAACTTGTCTATAGGTGATTCATGAGCCATGTGCTTTTCAGGTAAATTGTTAATGAATTAAATTAATTAATTAATTTAGAACTATTTGCCATTTGTGTTTTGAACATAAACATTAGGGGGCAGTGAAACACCCACATACATGTACACTAGTAAACACACACACTAAGGGGCAGTAAAACATCCACATACAAACACACACACTAGTGAAAATACACATTAGTGGGCAGTGAAACACCCACATATGCACAAACTAGTGAACATACACAATATGGGGCAGTGAAACATACACACACACACACACAAGGGGCAGTTAAAATTCAGGTTGGATTCCCGGTCCGGGTGGTTCTGTGTGGAGTGTGTATGTTCTCCCCGTGCTTGAGTGGGTTTCCTCCGGGTACTCCGGTTTCCTCCCACAGTCCAAACACATGCATGTTAGGTGAGTGTGTGTGTGAGTGTGTGTTGGCCATGCAATGGCGACCTGTCCATGGTGTACCCTGCCTTCGCCCGATGACGCTGGGATTGGCTCCAGCCCACACGTGACCCAGACTAGCGGGTTAAAGAGGAAGATGGTGGATGGACGGATGGATGGATGAATATCTACATACTCTTGTCATCACTTATGTGGGCTGTGTCACTAAATTTCAGTTCAGTTTATAGAGTTGTGTACAGATGACATTGGCATGTTGACAATCTGGCAGTGCACCACTATTTCTGATGCCATTGCTCAGGTTTAAGGCAGCAGTGTGTTGCTCAGGTCTTTGCAGACGTTGCAGAAACCTAAAGTGAACATGATGATATTGATGACATTTATAGTTCCATAAAGTATTCTCCGCAATGACTTTCTATAAGTGATATAGAGCAGCGGTAGAGGAAAACCTGCAAATGTAATTCTGAATGAAGTGCTGCACAAGGTGAATTCCAAGCTACAGGGCCAGCGCTCAGGGGCCACCGCAACTGTGTCGTTTTTGGCATGCGCACCCTTATGGCACTTACCACGCGTCCTGTATAAACATAGTTCTATATACTCCAGCAGTTTCTTTATTCTCAGGTGCCACTGCTCTCCTGCTCTGTCATCATCATCTCTCTCTCTCTCTCGCTCCCTCTTTTCAGAGAATAGGGACAGTTCCAGCATTTTTATGCCTTTCAATATTTTCATCAGACCAAAGATTTAAATGGAGTATTTGTCAGCGTCTCTCTCTAACATTGGCTTCTACTGGTTACAGGTAGGCTGACTCAACTTCCTGTAATTGGCATTAAAGCCCAACCCAAACTACCAAGACCACCACTTTCAGTCAGGACAAATTTTGGTCCTTTGGTTCAGAAAACCGTAGTGTGCACGGAAATGTCATTCAATCTTACAAGGAAAAAACAGTTCCGGTCAACCAGCTTTCAGTCTTCAGTGTATTTGAAATGATTTCATGAAATTGATCTTGTCCACAGCTGGCTCTAGAACTCAAGTTTAATTATCCTCAGTAGAACGAGAACTTGGTTGAACATGAACACCAATTTTTATCAAAGATCTGTTGGCAAGCTTGTTTTGCTTGGGTTATCGCTTGTGTGGCAGATGTTAAAAATGTCTGAGGTAGAACAATTAATTGCAAATTCTGTAGGACTGAACTCTTGATCAAATTAAGCCAAGAGTGTCTTCAGTGGTGGAAATTAGCACCAGTGTTAACTGGCATGAGCACCCTTACTTACCATGCATCCTGAATAGACATAGTCCTATGTACTGAAGCAGTTTCTTCATTTTTAGGTGCCACTGCTGTCCTGTTCTGTCATAACCTATCTCTTTCTCTCTCTCTCTTTCTTTCTCTCTCTCTTTTCAGAGAATAAGGAAAGTTCCAGCATTTTTAAGCCTTTTGACTTTTTCTTCAGACCAACAGACTTTAACTGTAGGCTGCCTCAACTTCCTGTAATTGGTTAGAAAGCCCAAACCCAAACTATCCAATAAGCATTTTCAAACAGCACCACTTTTGGTCAGAACAAATTTTGATTCTATGATCCAGAAACCCAGAGATGAGTGTATGCATGGGAAATTCCAGCCAACCAGCCTTCAGTCAGAGTATTCGACATGATTCCATGAAATCGATTTTGTGCATCAAGCTGAGGATGTATAGCGAATGTTAATAGAGCCTAAGGTAGAACAATTCATTGCAAATTCTGTAGGACTAACTCTTGATCAAACTGTCGCCAAGAGTGTCTTCAGTGGTGGAAATTAGGGCCAGTGTTAACTTTTGATTTGCTGCTATTTTGGTCACTTGTTTTCTTTTTTACTCATACTTTTTTTTTGTTAACCAATGGTGGAAGTAGGGTTGTAAAAAAATATCAATGTTTTCTGTCATTTTGTCGATAACATTAAACAATATTGTGCATTAATTAAAAATGTGTTTGTAAAAGTCTTATATTTTACTAGCTTGCACTTCTTAAAGGATATTTATATCCATCCATCCATTATCTTCTGCTTTATCCGGTTAGTCAGGGTCACGGAGGGGGCTCTGGAGTCAATCCCAGCATCATCAGGCAACAGCTCTTCTTTAGTGAACAACTCTGCTGAAGTTTGCTGAGTGTGTGTTCTTCCAGACACCTTAGCTGGTTTAGGTTTGTCTTGGACAGCGCACTCCCGAAGCTCTTCATAGTCCTAATACTGTCTTCATACTCTTCATACTCTGTTCATACTCCGTTCATACTTCCATACTCTCTTCATACTCCACATACTCTCTTTATACTCCTCATAATCTGTTCATACTCCTCATACTCTCTTCATACTCCTCATACTCTATTCATACTCCTCATACTCTCTTCATACTCCACATACTCTCTTTATACTCCTCATAATCTGTTCATACTCCTCATACTCTCTTCATACTCCTCATACTCTCTTCATACTCCTCATACATACTCCATCATTCATACTCTGTGTGATGGTTTGTTGGTAGATGATGAACAGGTTAGCTGTGTAGATCTTTAACAGCTGCTTTCTTACAAAGTCTGTAAACTGCCGTCTTCTGAGCAATGTCATCCTTTTCAGATACAGACCAGCTCCACGCGAGTGAAGATGATCCTCGTCTAGGAGTTAAATCTAAGGTAGTAGACGGCGAGGCTGGCGGTGTCTGTGGTTCTTCCTCTGGTGCAGTGTGTTCACTCATTTTCAGCTTTAGGTGTGTTGTTTATGCAGCTATGCTAGCTTTAGCCTATGCTAACACACTGTATGGGCGATCTTAAAGCACACTCGCAGCAGCCTATAATAAAGTATGAAGTAGTGAGCACATGGAGTCGAAGTTGAGTACCTGATATCGTCTTTATTGCTGTGTTATCGCGCATCGTTAACACGGCAATAAAGATATTATCGTAGACGATATATATATGCTTCTTCTTAATCCATTCATGTATGGCCTGCAGGCACACTCGATGCTACAGTGACTCACTGCTCAGCTCTTCGGATAAAAGTGATACCATGAGTCAGGAAAGGCCGGGGGCTGCCTCTCTGAAACACGACACATAAATGTCTTTGTTATTTTTTTAGATTCGGTTCATATTTTTAGCTAATGTTGGCAAGTTGGCAAATGCTACCTAATAAAATAGAGCTTTTGATAGACGAGACAGACCAATCAGAAGCAGAGGCAAAGACCAATGTGCTGTGACACGACAAGAACAACTAACTGGAGCATTCAGGCCAGAAAGATGAGGGTATGCTGATGTTCCTGGCCACAATCAGGCCCAAACTCTCACAAACAGAAAACAAACTGCAGTGGGATATTTTCCCTGAATCATATTAGTGACAGGTGACAAAGTGCAGCTCCAAAGCAAGTTGTCCCAGACATGTATTCTCGTTACAGGATCCCGTCTGGCACCACGAGGCTGATGCCCGAACGCAAGAAAAGGTTGCAATTGCGGAAAATAGAATAGGGCTACCCCTGCGAGAGGAGCGCAGGGAAAACACTCTCCTAAATCTCCTCATGTAAACAGATATGTCAGTGGTGGCTATTAGTGAAGCCAAACTCTTTGCTCACGTTTTCCCCCAATCAAACACTGACTGAGTCACAGCTGACCTCACACACACACACACACACACCCCACAGGGACTGAACATGATTGGCGGACAGAGTTTAGTTTCCACATTCGCTGTTCTTTCTCTCCCTCTCTTAATCACTCTTTTTTCCTTTTTACCGCCCTCTCTCTCTCTCTCTCGCTCTCTCTCTCTCTCTCTCCTTTACATTGTATCCCCACATTAGGCTGTCCTCAGACGGGTTTCATATAAGAAGCACGGCCTCCTTTACATTAGCTGCTGTCTGGGATTCATCACTCCTTCCTCGCTTTTTTCAAAAGTCTGTATGAGTGGGTGGTTAAGGCCTATGGGAGGGGGGCAGCCTAGACTGACCCAAAAGGAGAGAAGGGCATGTAGAAATGAGAGAGGGAATAAAGGGAAGAAAAAGGAGAGAGAAGCACACAGAGAAAAAGAGCGAGCGAGCGAGCAAGCGAGTGAGAGAGCAGGAAGATGTGGCTTTGGTTTATCCATCATTCCATATGAGTAGCCTACGACTGCATGCCAGATGCATTTAACTTGTTCTCAGTCTCTCCCTCACACCCCCCCCTCTTCAGTTGTTCCGTTCAACCTCTCCTTCTCTCTCTCTCTCTCTCTCTCTCTCTCTCTGTCTGTCTTTGCTCTGTAAAGACTTCTACACTCTGTTTTAACTAACAATTTATTTTGTGATTAATGGATGGAAGACAATAAGCCGGCGTCACCTTTGCGTCGTCCCTCCACTCTGAGACCAGACAGCGTATAACCATTTCATGGAATGACGTTCCTAGAGGGAGCTCCTAAAGGCGGACGTCTGGTTTCTGTCAGCACCAGCACTTTGAACAACTCTCATATTAATCAAAAACAACCCCATTAAAAGCTTGAGACACCATGCATTGTGGGAAATGTAGTGCAGGAGAGGTTGATGAGTCCCAGCACCAGTTTATAGCAGCCATTATGTTTGCTGAGCTTTCGTCTGGTCCTGTAATTACAGAGTGATCTGCCCCCTAGTGATCATTAGCGGAAAGACAGCATGGCCATCGCCTGCTCCCCATACGAACCCTACTACTCCCAGAGACGCGCATACTGCTGAGCCTCCACACACACACAGAATAACCTCAGGACCAAATCCCGCATGAGTCACCAGCGTCTGATCCTGCATCTTAATTTGGCTTTGATATAAAGCTGAACCCCTTCCAGGGTAAACGCGTCCGGACTGGTCGGCGGAGCTGGATGCAGTGTATTTGTAACTGGGAGTGTTGGAATGCCGATCGGGTTTTAATGGGTTCCAAATGGGCGGCGAGTGATGTGTCAGCGTGAGAATGTGTGTGTGTGTGTCTAGGTGAAATGGAAAAACGTGTTGACTGGAACAGGATTTCCTCCAGCCAGATGTCAGAATACCCCCCCAACACACAGCACCATCACCACAACCCCACACCACCACACAAAACACCCACACAGAGTCTGCAGCCCCCTTCCTGACTCCACAGGAGTTCCAGGCCTCTGCCAGTTGGACTCGAGAACTTTCGAATACACTTCTGGAATGCGCTCAGTCGGTCCACAGCTGGCTCTAGAACTCAGGTTTAATTATCCTCAGTAGAACCAGAACTTGGTAGAACATACACTCCAGCATAGCCTACATCTTCTGAAGGGCTATCAAAGCACAATGTGAGTTAAACTCAGGTCCTAGCGGCATTGCATCAGCTTTGTGGCCTGTAATAAGTAAGCCAGCCAACTTGATTAGCCCCTTCAGGTACACTTCTGGAATGCTCTGTCAGTCCACAGCTGGCTCTAGAACTTAGGTTTAATTATCCTCAGTAGAACCAGAACTTGGTAGAACATAAAGTCCAGCATAGCCTTCATCTTCTGAAGGGCTATCAAAGCACAATGTGAGTTGAGCTTAGGTCCTAGCAGCATGGCACCAGCCTTGTGACTTGTCAAAAATAAAAAGTAAGCCAGCCAACTCGTTTAGGCCCTTCAGGTACACTTCTGAAATACTCTCAGTCGGTCCACAGCTGGCTCTAGAACTCAGATTTAATTATCCTCAGTAGAACCAGAACTTGGTAGAACATAAACTCCAGCATAGCCTTCATCTTCTGAAGGGCTATCAAAGCACAATGTGAGTTGAGCTCAGGTCCTAG
The DNA here is from genome assembly GCA_021613375.1 of Megaleporinus macrocephalus. Classification (NCBI taxonomy): domain Eukaryota; kingdom Metazoa; phylum Chordata; class Actinopteri; order Characiformes; family Anostomidae; genus Megaleporinus; species Megaleporinus macrocephalus. The sequence continues at coordinate 37,549,293 of CM038717.1, forward strand.
CAGCATGGCACCGGCCTTGTGACTTATCAAAAGTAAAAAGTCAGCCCCTTCAGGTCTTCCGTCTTTTGCAAACTTTTTAGCTTGTCGTAATCAAATTTTATGGGTGTTTCTCGGCAAAGTATCTGGTATCGAGATGTGGCAATCGATAAACGGCCTCACATAGCATTGCCTCACAGTAAAATATGCCAGTCATTTAGGCTTTATGAATCACAACCTGGACAGACCATCTGCTGATAATCCTATACTATCCCATCTCCCCTGCTCCTCCCTGTATATTCTTCTATTTGCCCTCAAACTACTAAAACTATTTGTTTATCTGTCATGCTGCTCTCATCTCTTGCATTCTAAAAAACGAGATCTAACAGTTTTCTCCCTCTCCCTCTCTCCCTCCTGTTCTCTCCCCCATCCCCCCCACCCCATCCCTCGTTCCATGTCTCGAACGCTTCCAGATGTGAGCTGGAACTGAGCACTGGTGATGTCATTGCAGGCCCCGTGTCCATCTCTCTTTCTCACTTACTCTCTCTTTCTCTCTCTCTCTCCCCTCTTTAATCCAGAAAGCAAACGGATGAGAGGAAAGTGGGGGGGGGCTAAGGAATGAGAAGGGAAAAGTGCATACTGAAGATGGCGGACAGGAAGAGCTATGGGGGTGGATGATGGGGTGGGGGCGGCTTTTGCCTTGGACAGATAGGGGAGAGAGAGAGAGAGAGAGAGAGAGAGAGAGACAGAGTAGCAGGCAGTAGAAACTCACTAATAAATTTAAAGGCTTAAACAGTAAGACAGCATTCGCTGTTCTGGGTCAGAGAGAGGCAGAAAGCGGAGATTGAGCAACGTGCACACATGTTTAAGCACGGTTTACTCTTATACCTCGTCAGAACATGGTGTCGTAGGCAGTGTTGGGTTATTTTTCAAATGTATTTCACTACAGAATCCAAAATAAATCCTAAAATGTAATTTGTGACGTATTATGTTAGATAATGTGAGTAACGTATCCTAAATACTTTGGAATACTTCAACATTTTCTTACATTTTAAAACAGTATGAATGTGGCGATAATATAATAATATAAGAATATAAGAATATTCTGTTGTGTTCTTCTACTGTAGCAACTAGGTTAAAGGGAACCTTGGCTGGTAACACTTGTAAGCCTTAATATGTTGTAATGACTCTCAATTGTGAAGACATGTTGCAAGATAATCACAAAAGTAACATATTTATTTATAAATTAACACTTTTATTCTAAATATTTAACATATGGACGCAGCCATTATTTCTGACGTGCAATGCCTGCTGGGTAGATGATGTCAAACGGTTGCTGTGCGCTAAACTTCACTGCGGTTGGAAGGAGTGAATGTTAGTTACCAACCTAGCTTAAAGAAAACCATGCTTCATTGTGTTGTTGATGTTGTTTCAGTGAAAGGCAGTGGGAAGACTGATATTAGTCTAAACAGCTTCACAAAGATAAACAAGGAGAATAGTTAGTGAAGCAGTGTGTGGACGAACACAGCTACTGAAAGACCCACCGATCTCTTGGTCCTCACTTCAGTCTCTATGCATTTAAGGCGCTCAGTAAACCACCACTAGGGAGAGACTGGATGAATGCTGTTGGTTTTAAGCGTAGGCTAAAACACAATGCAGTGCCACAGTTTCCCCACACAGGAAGTCTAAAAGCTTTAGAATCTGGAGCGACAAGCGCGCAAAGAAACATGAACATGCGCTGGATTCTCTCCTGGCCTCTGCAAAAGTTCTAACTGATTTCATAATTTGCTTTATATTACCTAAAATATTGAACTGTGCACTAAAATGTGGGTAAACTGTCATATTTAAGTTCCCTGCAGAGGATGTGCTAACTTCTTTTCACTCACAAAACCAACAAAATATATATAACTAAAGGAAACGCAGGATGGTTGTGCAGCTTAAGCAGTGCGAGGAACGAGGGATGAATAAACTACCAGAAGAGGAGTGCAGGACAGTGTGTTTGGGGACCTGTCCTGAGTGGGTACCTGCAGGTTGGTGGCTGTAGGTAGAATGAAACCATGATTTTTTGGGGTTTTCAAAAATGGATGGGACTCTATGGGGGAAAAAAATAACAATGACAAACATACGAGCGTGGGTCTAAACAGCATTACAGTCGTTGTCGGGGGTCTCCCTGAGTCAGGGTTTGTGAAACGGTGTCCGTCGGTCAAGCAGAAGTTCAGTAGATTGGCGTGCACTTTTCTATCCTATTCATTCTTTATGAGAAAAAAATCCCAGAAAATCTGCAGTTTTCCGGAATCCGTGCATCTGATCAAAAAGCTGTACACAAGCCTGGATCAGACAATCAGACAATCCCAACAATCTGGAACTGGAATGGAGTCAATATCTTGAAAACTCCAGGGAGAGTTACACAGCAAAAGTCTGGCGCAAAAATAATATTAACAAGAAAAATACATGTTCTGAAGGAAACGCAAGATGGTTGTGCAGCTTAAGCAGTGCGAGGAACAAGGGATGAATAAACGACAAGTATAGGAGTGCTGGTCATTGAGTTTGGGGACCTGTCCAGAGTGGGTACATGCAGTTTTGTGACTAGGTTAAACAAAATGAATGGGACTTTATGGGAGAAGCGAGGGATGAATAAATGAAAACCAGACGAGTGCGGGTCACACCAACCTGTGCAGTCATGGTTGGGGGTCTGTCCTGAGTCAGTGTATGTGAGGCGGTGTCTGTCAGTTGAGCAGACGTACCTTAAATTTTCGAGTAAATTTCCATCCTATTCATTCTCTATGGGAAAAAATTCCCAGAAAATCCAAAGTTTTCCATAATCCATGCGTCTAATCAAAAAGCTGTACACAAGCCTAATTAAACCTATCAGACTGGACAATCTGGAGTTGGAATGGAGTTGATATCTTGAAAACCAACCATAATAAGAGCTGACCTATTTGGGAAACATATGGAATCAATTTTTATAGAAGCAACATTGTGACCGTAGTTTAAACTGTGATAATCTTCTACGAGTGAAGCTCTAGGTCTGCTTTTGTTTGGGCCAAGAAGACAGCACGTCCAGTTTTTTCGGGTTTGAGGCTTGAACCTATTATGCCAGACTGCCAAATAGTTGGTTTTTTTCTGTTTTTTTTTTGCTCATGTATGCAGCTGTTTAGTTGCTTCTGGTTATAATCAAATACTGGAGGTTCACAAGATCCATGTTATCAGGTTGAATTCATTTAGACTCATGGTCAGTTTTTGTGACCTGAACAATAACATCCTGGCTGGTTTACATATTAGCATCTACACAAAACCTTATTTTCCAAAATGAAGCACTTACTAATGCACTGTTGGTCCTGAGGGTTTCACTGCAGAGCCAGAACATTGTTGTCCACACACACACATAAGCACACGTGATCTTGGTTAGTTTGATTTGTGTGTGCGCGCGAGTTATCTCCATGTAACTTGTTTAACAGCCCACGTCGACTGCAGCCAAAAGGAGTGTTCCACAGAACACAGCCTCGCAGAAAGTCAGCATTTATTGTGTAGTTGACTCACACTTCCACTGATCAGACGAGCTCTGTCACTAAGACGTGTCAAAAGCCACAAAGAAGATTACAAACATATGCTTACTGCCTCCTCCTTCTGCTTCTCTCTGAGTTCCCAAACTACCAACAGCACCTGGACATCCCAAAGGCATGCAGCTCCTTCGGCCCAGATGTGTGCGAGTGTGTGTGTGTGTGTGTGTGTGTTTAAATGGGTCATCCGCAGATGGCACGTTTATATGAGCAAGTAGGGATGGGTTGGGGGTTTATGGGGAGGGACACTGTTTGGGATGTTGCTATGCAACATACAAATAAACCACAGAGGGAATGGATACACTACACACACATTCGCACACATTGTGTAGCGCGAAAGTCAGAGACCACCCTACATTTGTTTGATTTCCAGTTAAAACAACCAGCGAATTATAAACCGTATATATTTGTGAGGAGATTCGTTATCTGGTAACAAACTTGTGTTTATGGAGTTTCCAAAAGTTTTGAACTCATTAGAAGGTCTGAAAGCTGATAGACCACCAAAACGGTTCCCATCTGAAGAACATCACCTAAAACTTTCATTGCTGAGACAGAGGAGCACATCTAGCTCCACTCTCGCTTTAGATCTTAGAACATCCACAGGTGTTTCTGTTCATCCTTCTAATGTGAGAAGACACCTCAACACTATGGGTCTGAAAGGAGGTGTAGTTGTTCAAGAAGCTTCTCTCTGAGATACAAAAGAAGATACAAAAACATAAAATAAAGAAGATAATGGTGTTCTCGGTGCAATGGACGGACCACCTCAGAACCCAGGACATCAACATCACTGACTGTGTTTGGGATTATTTGAATGGTTAGAAGCAGAACCAACTTCTAAGACTGAACTCTGGGGGTTTGTGTCACTTTGAGAAATTGAAAGTGAGTCTCCTGAAAAGAGCGGAGGTTGTAATAAAGGTATAGAGTGGGGACACTGAAGCTAAGACCCTAAACACTAGGGGTGTAAGAAAATATAAAAAATATTGAATATCGGGATATTATGTTTCGTGATATTGCATCGATTCTCAAAAACACAGTATCGATACACAGAGTCCTGGCCAACAGTAAATCATTGTGTTGTATATAAACCTCTGACAACTAGATGGCAGTGTTGTAATTCATTTTCAGCTCCACTCCAACATTAACAAGCAGCACAAGGGCGCAATTCTATTGTAAGCATTGGCAAACCTGTTCATACAGTTGTGTGTTTTAATAGTTACATTTTAAAATCCCAGTTTATCACTTTGCTTACTGTATCTTTGCTTATGGTATGATATATTGAATCGTGACTGCTGTATCACAGTACTTACTAGTATCAGTATCAGTGCCAGGTTCTTGCCAATACACAGCCCTACTAAACACGGCTGCTTGTGCCCCTTAAATACTCAGCATTTCAACTTCCACAGTAACACAAGATGGTATGATGAGTTTGCACAACAGGACTGACGAGTTGACGAGCTTATGTAGGGGTGGTGTAGCCTTATGAACTGTAAAGTTGTGAAACCTCCAGAAGCAACTCTTTTAAGTAATTACAGAGCAACCTTCTTCAAGCAACCTTCAGACTTTCAGTCCTTAAATCGTTATTTACCAAAAAGTCAGTCAGGACTAATCATAGTACAAAGACTGATGTAATTAAGGTTATGAATGACATATGTTTAAATGCAGACTGTGGAAATCTATGCAGCTCTCAGCGCTGCCATTAATATTATTTGATATCATCATACCATTTAATTTAAGGATCGGACTCGTAGAAATGATCCTAAAACGATTCGCTTCATACCAGCAAGGCACTACTTTGCTAAAAGAGAAGACATAATTTCTGAAAGAGTGCCAGTAACCTGTGACGTGCCCCTGGGTTTGATGTTTAGGCTGCTCTTATTTGATGTGTACAGTTTTCATCTTTCTTCAAATCCTAAAAGATCTATGGGATCTGTTACCACAGCTACGCGGATGAAACAACTGTGGACCTTGTTAACTGTACGAGATAAAACTTTCTGCGGCTGAATAAGAAATTAGAATTTAGAGCTATTTGCCACTTGTGTTTGCACACAGTGGAATTTGACCTCCGCATTTAACCCATCTGTGCAGTGAAACACCCACTAGGGGGCAATTTGCCTGGGGCAGTGGGCAGCCCTATCCTCAGCACCCAGGGAGCACTTGGGGAGTTAGATGTTTTGCTCAAGGGCACTTCAGTCATGTCCTGTTGGTCCAGGGGATCGAACCGGCAACCATCCGGTCATAAAACATAGCTAATTTTATAATGATCCAGTTCGTAACCTTGGTGTAATCATGGACCCTAATGACTGACAAAGTCAGATCAGTTTAGCAACTTATAAACATCAACCTGATTAGAGATGAAGTAATCCAGATGCGGAGAAACTCAGCCAACACCTTTACGTCTATCAGGGTTGATCACTGTAATGGTCTTTTAAACTAAACTCCCTAAAAAGCTGATTTAAGAAGTTCTCACAAGTACAAAGAGTGGAACACATCATATCCATTCTTAAACCCCTACACTGGATACCAGTATTGAGAATAGACATAGGACAGGTACTATTACTGGTCTACCAATCACTGAATGGTGCAGGACCAGCTTATTTATTGAGACACTGAGCCACATAAACACTAGCAACTAAGGTAAAGACTTAATATGGAGACTTGACTTAAAGCAGGGGTATTTAATTAGAGTTCAGTACGTTCCAGTTAGAGGAGATCTCCTCAGGCCAAGGTCCGGACCGTTATCATTTCTAACTTGTGTTCTGATTCAGTGGTGTATCCTGTTTACTGAAGTAGTCTAGTATCAGCACCTTATACCATCAGCTACTGAAACACACATACCATTCAGTATATTTCAGTATATTTACTAAATGCTGCTCCTCGCTTCGTACCTCGCCTGTGTGCCGCACGCCCCAATGTGCACTGATCTGATTGGCTGAGGAGCGCCTCTGGTAATCTTACAGCGTGATTTGGTCTCTGAGTTCACTGCGCCGTAAAGCCCATAAACCGTAAAGACAAGAAAAGCTTGGCCTCTTAAAATAAACAAAATTAAATCATTCTCAATAGTTTATCGCTTTGTGTCCGCATTGGACAACGTCTTGGTCTGGATCTGGACTGCGGTCCGCCTATTAGTGACCTCTGACCTAAAGCGATTAGCCCCAACACCAGAACACCTCACCAACATTTTAATTATCTTTGTTCTTTGTTTATGAAGCACTGTTGACCACAATATATGAAAGGTGCTATACAAAGAAACTTGCCTGTGATTGGTGCATAGACTGAGATCATCATCATCTCCAGTCAGCACATTTTATTCTACTCACACACACATACGCACACCAGCGACTGACTTAAGAACAAGCTTTCAGAGTAACGTCACTTCGGAAATCTGTCTTGCGAAGCAAAGAAGCATTCTGCGCTGGATCCCCTTGACGGCTGCTCTGATTCTCAGACAGGAATGTCAGCCCGTATTTTTAGACAAGATAAATGAAAGGAAAACATCTAAAGACACAAGCGGACAATCATTCGGGCCTGGGAGCGAGAAAGGCTTTGGCCAATATCAATACAGCGTGAATGCCTGTCCAATGCTGCATGTTTAAACCGCACTCTTTCTTCCTCTCGCGCTCCTCTCTGACAGTGCCGCACTCCCGAAATCGTCAAGTTTCATAACTCGTGAACAATACGATTTTAATGACACTGTATTTTATGCCGAACCAAAAGCTGCTTGTTTAAGCCACCGTCCAGGATTATTTGTTATCAGCATCATGTCTTCACTGCTAAGGGATTCGGAGAGGAAGAAAAGAATTGTGCTGTAAAATAATAACAGGACAGGGAGGTTTCCAAACAACTTGTGTTTGATTATATATATATATATATATATATATATATATATATATATATATATATATATATATATATATATATATATATACACACACACTACGGCTCAAAAGTTTAGGATCATTTTAGAATTTCATTTTATGCAATTCACAAACAATACTGTCCATTTCACAATTAATGTAAGTGTATCAGATGATTTTTAAAGAATAAAAATGTTTGTATTAAAGTCTATTTTTGTATAGAGGCTTATTTTGCATAGAATTCTATTATCAGCAATTCTCAGTCCTCTGTCTAAATCTCCTGGTACGACCACCAATCCAAGTTAAGGATGTTATTGGACTAATTGGTTGTTAGGACACTCTTGCTCAATTGTGGTGCACAGCTGAAAAACATTCTACTAATAAGTGGGTATAAAAGGGAGAACAACATTCTAGGTTAGTTTAGTATCTGAAGCACCAGCAGTTGATGGCTTGCTGACCGACTCAAAATGGCCAGAAAGAAACAACTTTCTTTAGAGACCCGTCAGTCCATTGTTGTGTTAAGGAAGGAAGGCTACTCCATTGAAAACAAGAACATTTCACTGTGATCCCAAACTTTTGAGCAGTAATGTATATATATATATATATATATATATATATATATATATATATATATATATATATATACACTCCCACAGTCTATATACATGCATGTTAGGTTGATCGGTCACTCTAAATTGCCCATAGGTGTGAGTGAGTGTATGTTGGCCATGTGATAGACTGGCGACCTGCCCATGGTGTACCCTGCCTTCGCTCGATGTCGCTGGGATTGGCTCCAGCCCCACCCGTGACCCCAACAAGCAGGATTAAGCGGATGGATGGATGTGTTTACCTACAAACGTGCTACAATACAGTGACCAAATTAGCTGATTAACTGTCTTGCTTCTTAGCTGTCAGTATGTAGTAGCTCCCAATGACTAACAACTTGAGGTCAAACAGTACTTATCACTGCCCAGTGAAGTCATAAGTTAGAACCTTAGTTACAGTATGTCAGTGTAAGAAAGGAAACCGGGTACATTTTATTTCTTTGGCTTTAAGAAGGTGAAGGCCCTCACTGACCTCGTTTTTAAGGAGGCACAATGGTATTGCCTAACCTGGCTGTCTTTCTGATGTAACCAGTAAAACTGCACTGCGAAATTTCCCCCCTTCAACAGCAACACTGGACACATATCAATGGCTAAAACGATCCAGACTATTCACAGCTGCAGTTCAGCAAAAAAAAAAAAAAATACATAGGAGAGCTTTATGCACACTTCTTTAGAGCTTTATAAAGGCCCCCAGAAAAAACTTCACGTACACAAAGCACAGCTTGGCTAAACCACAAGAAAGCGTTCAATGCATAGCAACTGGAAACATGGCAGTGTCGCTGGCCCACATTTTTCTTTTAATCACATTTAATTAGCAACGTTTCTTTTGTTCCTTTGGAAAGCATGATGAGTTTCTAAAAGTGTCCCAGAAGATCCGAATCCACCCTACTCGTTGCAGGAGTGCGACTCAGTCAGATGACTTCGTATTGTCAAGAGAGTGAGAAAGAAGGGTGTATATGACTCCTAAATATCGTTCCTGTCACTTCAAATAGAGAGCTGTAGTAACGAATGACACCAAACTTCCCCGTTTCAGCAGCTAGCCAATAACAGATGTGCGACCCATGAAGGCATCTGCGACTTCGCCAAATCCAGCAAGTTTCAACATCATCTGCAAGCTTTCGAATTGTCAAATCCACTTAATTTATGATTTTTTTTTTGCACAAGCAACAAGCTGATTTCCCAGAGAAATGTCATTGGGACTTCAGGACTTGTAGGACACAATACTGTTGGCTGCTGGCTGGGACTGCATGACATTAACGCCACATCAAGATGTGAACCTTTCACAGCATAACGGCCATAATTACACAGACGACAGAGTCTTCACTTTGATACTCACCATGCTTCCACCATGCTTTTGGGAAACCAGGCCTGGTGTGTTACATCATTAAACGCAGATGAGTTATAAAGCTCTACAGAGGCTGCTTGGCAAAAAATGTACAAATATAAACGTTTCCCTGTATCGCAAATGCAGTTGATCAATCAAGGCTTGTTTATGTCCAAAGATAAGAGCATCTTATAAAGCATCCCAAAAAAATAGTTTATGGCCCTTTACCTCAAACACAGTGGAAATCTTTAGAAGCACCAAACTGTTGGTCAGTGGTTGAAGTCTCTTTCTTATTGTTTGGCCTAACCATAGAAATCTGGAGACAATCTGTCTATATTTGGAAAGCCAGTCACCAAGAAAGTTTGTGTGTATCTTGAGCATGCTGCAACCTGAAATGACACCATATCTAACATCATCTCTGCACAACTCTGCATTATCATGGTTGTGATTTTGCTTTCTGCCAGATCTTCGCTGCGTAACTCGTCCCACAGTTTTCAAAATATCAACACAGTTCCAACTCCAGATTGTGTAAATCAGGCCTGTATACAGCTATTCTCATAGAAATTGAATAGGATGAAAATTTACACAGCGGTATAAGATATTTCTGCTCAACCGACTCACACCACATTGCATACACCGACTCAGGGCCGACCCCCGACTACGACTGCAGTGTTGGTTTGACCCGTGCTCGTCCATTTGTCTCTTTATTTCATCCCTCTTTTTTCCACCTAGAGTCCCAATCACAGTTTGGAGGCTGTAGGTTTGACAAAACCATAATGTTTGAGATATTATGGTTTTGTTAAACTTACAGCCTCCTAACTGCATGATTGCTCACTCATTGCAGTTCCCCAAACACACTGACCCGCACTCCTCTACTTGTTGTTTATTCATCCTTCGTTCCTCCCACGTGGTCCTAATCATTTTCGGGCGCAACCAAACATTATGGTTTCGTTTAACCTACGGCCACCTGACTGCCTGTACTCACACATAACAGGTCACCAAACACACTGACCCGCACTCCTCTACGTGTTGTTTTGTCATCCTTCATTCCTTGCACTGCTTAAGCTGCATAACCATCCTGTGTTTCCTTTAGTAGTTACACTAGTTAGTTAATATCATTATGCGTTACCTGCTGGTGATTTCGTCCCATAGAGAATGAACAGGATGGAAATTTACACACCGATTATGATACTTCTGCTCGACACTGTTTCGCATACGTGACTCAGGGCGGACCCCCAAATGTAGTGTTGGTTCATTGCTTTGACCTGGATACACTTTTTTACGTTTATATATTTATGCATGGACTCGAAAGGGCTATACAAATAAATGATTGATTGATTGATGTCCACTGAACACTCTTAGGCTGCTGCTGTAGTTTGGTTGACTTTTGACTTTGGAGACTGTGGGATTAACCTTCAGAGGACGCAGACTTCCAAGACTTGGTCACATATGACCCTGCCCAAGTTAAGACAAAGTGCTGGTGAAGGTAAGAAAGGCGTTGTTCAGAGAGAAAGAGAACACAGAAGAACGAGTGAAAATGAGAGGGGGGATGCAAAGAAAGGACAGAGAAGGAAAACTGGAGAATTAGAGAGAGAATGAGCGAATTAGAGAGTTTGGAAGGATTACAGTTTGAGTGAGGGAGAGGGTGAGAGAGAGAAAGGAATAGAGAGAGAGCAGATGATAGCAGTTCCACGTGTACATTAAGGAGGAGTCTCGGGGCAGGAAATGGTACATCTTCAGACTAATGTTTAAGTGTGGGGGGGTGTACAGTATGCACGCGTTCCATCTATCACCCCTTCCCTCCGAGAAAGGAAGCGAATGAGAGAAAAAGAGAGGTGCCGTCATGAGTCTGGACTGACCGGTATTTTAAAGGTGGTTTTTCTGTCTCCAGTTGAAGAGCTGATCCTGCTCCTGCGGTTGGATACAGACTCACACACAGACACCGGTTTCACCATTACAGACGAAGAATTGAAAAAAAATCTGCTGAAGGAAGAGAAGGAGGAGGAGGGATGGAGAGAGATTTCTGGAACTCTGCCTCACACGTGTCCCAGTGTTCCTGAACACAAGAGTCAGACAGAAGCATTAAAAAACGGGCTGGATTAGTCCCGTCATTATGAGAGGAAACGTTCCAGAAACGTCCAAGAAGCACACGGCCAGTAAACACAGAGTCGATTGTGTTCTGGGAAATGTAGTTGTCCCACTTGCATGGTTTGGCACCGGCTGTTACGAATGGTTTAATGAAGCAACCTGAAGAGAATTTATTTCCAAAAGTCATGTTCCATTCTGTCACGTTTAATGGGAAACTACAGAGAGTATGTGTCTCTGTGGAGGTGCAAGTGACAGTAGCCTAGTCAAGGTGACGGATCCAACCCTTCCACTCTCAGGAGGCCACCCAGGTGCTCATCCAATCTCTGGTCACTCCTGGTTGGTCTTCCTCTGCAGGCCATCAGGCCCTTGCAACTGACCTAGAATGCAACAGCATGGCTCATCTTCAATCTTCCCAAGTATACTCATATCACCCCACTGCTTCGCCAGCTTCCTGTAGCTGCTTGCATTACATTTTAAAACCTTAATGTCTACAAAGCCAAGAATGGACCGGCTCCTCCTTTCCTCATGGCAATGGTCAAAAGTCGATCCGTACCTCGAGCCCTTCGAGCATCAAGTACAGCTCGAATGGACCCGCCAACCCTCAATATGGATGGAAGACAAGGGACAAGACTCTTCTCTGTCCTGGAGCCCAGATGGTGGACAGAACTTCCTTTGGCTGTCCGAACAGCAGACACTCTCACGGTCTTCAAACGCAAATTGAAGACCACCGTCTCACTGAGAAGGACTTATAAGCACTATCCATCACCATCCGCTAGTTCGGGTCATGGGGGGGCTGGTGCCAATCCCAGCATCCTTGTAAGCACTGATCTACTGTATTAGTGAAATCAGTTGTATTGCACTTATGCAGCTGCGCTTAACTCTTTTATCTTCTAGGTAGGAACACTAGCTGGGTATATCACTCTTACCGTATGTAACCTTGTATTATATTGTCCATTCTTTTGGGTATCAGCGCTGGCCCTTGTTTGTGGCAGTGTTTGAGCTCAAGGGTAATTTGGCCTTAAACCTGTTTGTACTAGCTAAAGATACACACTCTGACCAAACACAAAGCACTGCTGTAAGCCGTTCCGGATAATGTAAACGCAAGTGGATACTCTCTATATTACTGGAGGGCATTATATTGTTAAACTGTTAAAAGTCTAAACAAAATCATTCAGAGTAGCTTGACGTGAAATGCTCCATTTCCAAGTACTCAGTGGTGACGATAAGAACCAGACGGCTGAAGAGTTTAATGCCTCGAAATGCTCTTTCACAGAAAGCTATTACATATAATTATGTTACAAATAGTTACACATATGCTGCCTAATGTCCAGTTTGCAAAGGTTTTGGCCTAAAACGTGCATATTTAAGTCTATTCATGGTGGAGAGGTACATTGTGCAGCAAAGTAGTCCATAAAAACTTTAACAGCATCATCAACGTTAATTTTTAAATCTCCAAGGCCATGTATAGATTCATTAGTGGTTTTGGGTAGTAAATAAAATGGCTATATTTTATTGTCGACATGGCGACCCTTGGTTTCAATTCACTGTAAAGAAATCTAAAGTACTCAACAGAGCGGAGCATTTTACATAAAAACCACTCTGAAGGATTTGCTTGGGAAAAAAAATGGTGAAACGTAACTCTTTGAGGCACCTTGCTATTCAGAGGTGTGTTGACTTTTATTTACCATCTTCATGAATCTCTGCCTCGTCCTGGAATATGTCTGTGCCATCAGGAAAGAAAACATACACTGATTATTACAGTAGAGCCACCAACATCTTGCACTGTCTCTCACTCTGACAGAGAATCTGTGAGACGGTTCAACCGCTGCATCACTACTTCCTGAATTAGAATATTTATGAAACATGTTCAAGCCAAGCCTCTTGCTGTATTATAAAATCTCATTAGTTTTGTCGTTCTCTCTCTATCCGGGGTCAACCAGAGGAGGATGGGTTCTTCCCTTGAGCCTGGGTTCCTCTAAAGGTTTCTTCCTCTTACCAAGGGAGTTTTTCCTTACACTGTCACCTCTGGCTTGCTCTAGGGGGGATCTGGATACCATCCATCCATTCATTATCTGCCGCTTAATCCCACTAGTCGGGGTCACTGGGAAAAACCGGAGTACCCAGAGGAAACCCACTCAAGCATGAGGAGAACATGCACACTCCACACAGAACGGGCCGGACTCGTTGTCAAAGAATTGTACAGAAGACACTGTGCATGATGGATGCATCACTTCAAGCACTTCCGTTTTTACCCGCTTTTCCCCATCCCTCTGGAAGAGGGTCTCATCAGGCCGGGAGACCCTTTTTTTCAATGCGTCCAATGAGTGAACTGAAGCCTTTGGATTAGCCTTCAACTAAACTGTTTAGTCCAAGTCATGTAGGTTCTTGTCACATTGTGAGCAAATAAATACTTCACTTTTAAACATATCCATGAGTCCTACTGTACCTTTCTTTCAATTCACCTTCACAAAGCCCACCTCCAGTATCTCTGCGGGGGTGACTTATACTAGATGTGGGAACATTGCTGTGAAGATTTGAATGTATTCACCTACCTGACCATTAGTAAGATCACTTCTGGATCACTCCAACTCATCCCAAATGTATTGGATGGAGCTCCATCACTCCACAGAATACCACAGTTCCACTGTTCAACCGCCTAACACTAGAAGGCCTTTATACTCCATCCGGCCCATAATTAGCACTGAAGCATTGGGCATGGTGACTTTGGCATTGCTGTTCCAGAAGACACCATTGCTTTTCTATAGAGATCATACAAGATGTGACCACTTGTGCTAACAATGGGTTCACTTTAAAGAGTTGAAACATTTGGAAATACAGTGCAGTACTGTTAGAACAAAATTAACTACTTGTAAACAAGCAGTTTAAGAACAAACCCATACTTTTCCAGATGTCCTTGATAACCCCAGTTGCACCACGTCATCATGCTTGGACGAAGGCTCATTCAAATGCTTCAGATCAGCAATACCAAGAACTCTTATTTAGCACTGCAGTGCTTGATGCCTGACGTTCCACAATGTCATATGGTTAGGAAAGGCCCGTCCAGGTCAGTTATCCACCAGGCAGATTAGTGCAGAACTGCCGAGGAAAATGGGCACTGTGTAGAAAATTTGATTATTCTGATGCATATAAATTCTAACGTCAAAACATTTTACAGCCTGTCATGTGATTCAGTCAGGCATTTGTACTGGCAAGAACACAAGAATATGTGAATGTGAGTGTGTGAATGTGTGTCTTTTTCCCTCCGTTTGCTCCAGTTTTGGGTCTTTCCCAAGTCCAACACGTGACCACCATGCGGTGGTATTCTAGCAGTTACAAAAGGCGGACAAACCAAGCTCGTAATAAGACAGTGTCCTATGAGCAGGATTCTATTCCATCAATAGCCATATGCAACCTATTTCAATTTCTCAAACTCGTTACAGCAAGTAGGCTGGTATTTGACCCCCATCAGTGTCGGTGTGTGTGATGTTGAGATGGAGTAAGTCTATTTCGTCCACGTTTGGCACGGAGCACCGGCGAAAATGCCAGAAAAATGCAGTGGAAAGTTGGTCCTCATTCTCCTCCTCTCGCTCTTATTCACACACACACACATACACCGAGTGGAAAGCATTTCACATGACAAAAATCTATGGAACAAACCAGAACCAGGCCGACGTACAATGGGAGCTTTGTCAGCTTTTGCTTGAGTCTTTATAGCGTAATATATCTTTACGTCCACATCCTCTTCATTTTCCAGCTTTCAGCATAAAACACTTCAAATACAAACATGCCTGATAGTTGAAACTAAGCCATTCTGACTTTAGACTCTGGCTGCTTGTCAGCATTAATGGAATTCAGTCAGGCTTTTTGCTCTCAATAGATCAGGTAAGGTGTGCAGAGGTGCATGAAAAGACCTGTCCACTACATTTTTTAAACCTTTTAAATGGCTAAAGTAGAATCAGGTCTATTTCCTATGCCTGTAATTCTCTGTATAATAGAAAATTATTTTTTATTTACTTTTTAATAATATAATATAAAATAAAATAAAAGCATACCACCATCTAAATGTACCATTCACTCCCCAAGCTGTACTGTTCACAGGGGCGTAGCTAGCTCCAATTTAGGGGTAGCATCCCTAAGTTGAGTCCCAGCACCCCTAAAGATTATAGTAGATTATAGTATAGTATTATCTTTTTTCTTTTAACGTTAATTTGTCTCTGACAAGCTGGAAATGTTAAAACAATAGAGTATATGGTTAAACCAAGTAACAACAGCCCCCCCTTTCCTTAAAAAATGGTATGATCCAGCTTCTCTTTTCGCATCGCACACACATTTGTCTAGTAAGTTTTGCAAAGGAGTATTTTTGTACTTTATCACTTAGAACCAACACACTACAGTCCATATTTCTGATGCACTCTTTACTCTGTTATTGTAGCTAGGAGTGACTATCTGATGGTTTATGTTAATTTAGCAGGCTAATGCTGCAGGTGCTCTGTTTACAGTCTTCTAAGCCTACAATCACCCCTGACTCTTCATATACGGAAACTGAGCTGTGATAGCACGACAACCAGTGCACTTAAGTCAGGTACTGGATCGACTCTATTGGACTCAGTTTTATTTGTTTGGTTTTCCATCTGGCAACCCTGGTCCCTGGTACCGTTTTGGCTACCACTTGCATAACAGTTCCAAGCGAGCCGAGCCGAACATGCCTGATAGTTAGAACTTATTCATTCTGACTTTAGACTCTGGCGGCCTGTCAGCATTCATGGAATTCGGTCAAACATTTTGCTCTCAATAGATTAGGTAAGCTGTGCGCTTGTGCATGAAAAGACCTGTCCACTACCTTTATTTTAACCCAAGTTCAGGTTGGATCAGGTCTGTTTCTGACTAGTGTTTTTTCATATACATAAACTGAGCTGTGATGTCAGGAGAAACAGTACACTTAAGCCAGTACTGGACCGACTCTACTTAACTCTACTCGACTCTACTTTGCTTGTTTGGTTTTCCATTAGGCAATCCTGGTACTTCTATCAGGGCTTCAAGCGAGCTAAGCCGACACCAAAAGTTGATGCAAAAACACTGCAGACAACTGATTTGGGAAGGTTGAGAGAGCGACAAGATGCTTTTCCACTCTGAACACATTTGCCAATGCTTCTTGCATCATCTTTGAGCAACCAGAATCATCTTACTTCCCACAGCAGTCTTTTTGCCTGGCTGCCTCTTTTGAACACAATAAGATTCTTTTATCTCACAGTAAGATACCTTCCATGTGGTGTTTCTATGATGACCAGTTTATATATATGCGGCATGGTGGTGTCTCACAGCAAGACGATCCAGGTTCAATTCCCGTTCCCGGGTTTTGTGTTTAGTTTACATGTTCTCCCTGTGCTTGAGATGGTTTCCTCCAGGTACTCAGGTCTTTATCCACAGTTCAAAAGACATGCATGTTAGGTTAATTGGTCACTCTAAATTTCCCGTAGGTGTGAATGTGTGTTGGCCATGCAAAGGACTGGCAACCTGTCCATGGTGTATGCCTCCTTCGCCCAATGATGCTGGCATTGGCTCCAGCCCCCCATGACCCCAACTAGTGGGATAAAGCGGAAGATAATGAATGGATGGATAAACATTGACAGTAAAGTAAGTTTAAGCCTCTCCTGTAAAGTTGCAATTTTGGAAATACTCTTTGGACGCAGTGGAAAGGCTAGTAACTTTCTCCAAAAGGCAGCATTTCATATCAGCAGTTTTACTCCACTCGTTGTCTCTGCAGTTATACTGAGTGTTTCAGCCTGTACTGGTTATTTGTCTGATGCAAAACAAACAAATAAATAAATAAATAAATTTTTATTAAGGGTTAACTTAATTTACATAGTCCACAAAGATGGTTGCCCATGACTTGATCCCATAGTAACACAAGTACTCTCTCTCTGTCTCTGTGTTTCCCTCTCTCTAATTAGCACCAGCAAATGAAAGAGTGCCGAGTGGAGGGTGTAGGCGGAGGTGGTTTAGTTGAGGTGAAAGTGAAAATTAGGAGTTTATACAAACCTCAGGCACCTAGCCCACAGTAAGCGCTTCCATCACCCCCAACACTTAGACACATACTTTTGAGACTTCTGAGCCAAAAATTATCTCCTTGCATTAAGCATGCATTAAACCGTAGACCAAATAATAATTTAAAGCAGAAATCATCTTTCTCCGCATTAAAACCTTCATTCACTTACTTGCTCCAGCTCTTTCTGGCTAGTAGGACTTCTTTTCAAACAGTTTTCACAAACACACTTGACCTCACTCTCGCATTCACCGTCCAAGTGGCTCTGTGTATCATTTTTCACCGTGACTCACACACATGTGGAGGTGACGTAAAGCTCATTGGCTGCTCTCACGGCGTGTAACTTGTGTTCTCAGTTTTTTGGTGCAGTAGATGGGGAACAGATTGTGCTGTCGAAACTTTGCTTTGTGGCATTTTCCCTGCTCCAACATGTCTGATTGAATTTAATAATCAATAGGTGGACTGAATGCCATAAACTATGCAGTCAAGCACATATTTGCAGCTTAGAGGCCTGTGGGCCAAAGAATGATGGATCGCAACCACCTATAAAACCGACTTATGTAATTTTACAGTATTTTTTAGTTTTCATTAACCCTATTATACCTGACATAGTGTTGGCAATCCCTTTAGAGACTTTGGCTCCCCTTGGACTTCTCCCAAGGTAGTTGGTGAACAAGCATGTCCATGTTGAGACATGTCAGCATGTGGACTGGGAAATTTCTGCATGGTACTGCATTTCCTACCACTGTTTCAAAGTAGCTCCATAGAGCACAGTGTGTCTGTTCACTAGTGTGTGTATATGTGGGCGTTTCACTGCACAAAATCAAATTCTGCTGTGTGCAAACACAATGGGATAATAGTTCTAAAGTCTAATTGATTGTTAGACATTCCTAGGCATTCCTACCAAAATGAAAGCCAACAGGTGATATGAGTGAGCTGCTATATGATAGCATTACACCACAGTTAAGCTCATCCGCCTTCAAAAAGTCCTGAAGATGTTTTTCATGTTTGGCTGAATGCTATAAACTATGCAGTCAAGCACAGATCTGCAGCTTAGAGGCCTGTGGGCCAAAGCATGATGGATCCTAACAACCTATAAAACCAACTTATGTAATTTAACAGTATTTTTTTTATTATACCTGACGTATCCATCCATTTAGAAACTTTGGCTCTCCTTGTACTTTTCCCAAGGTAGTCGGTGAACAAGCATGTCCATGTCGAGACATGTCAGCATGTGGATTGGCATCTTTGTATGTGGCACTGCATTTCCTATCACTGTGTAAAAGAAGCTCCGTTCAGCCATCATTGTTGGATGCAATACTATAGAAATTATTAACATGTATTAACAGACTAACAATAAAACACGTCTAAAACATTTCAATCATGTCTGCTTATTTGAAATTCTTTACATTTGTTAGACTGGTAGCGAGAAGCAGACGAGGAGACAGGCAGGACGAATGGGGGTGGATGCAGACGCAAGATTTAACAAAATACTTTTAATAACTAAAGAAACAAAAAACAAAACACAAATTATATAATAACAAACAGAAAACAAACAGACCAGAACACGGGGGAACATCAAAGATATAATCACAGTAACCACAGAAAATGAACCACAAGACAGGGAGCAAAACAGAGGCAATATATACACAGGATAACAAGAGGGAACAAGAAACACCTGAGAACAATAGGCGGGGTCACAGATAGAAAACAGGTGAGGGGTGGAGACATGACCAAAACAAACAGAACCACATAGCGAAGCATATGGGACAGACAAGAGAATGTAAACAAAGACAGACAGGCAGAAAAACAGGGCAGGACGTGACAACATTATGGCTGGGCAATATGATGACCTTTCATGTGACGATCAACTTATGATCGACTAAAAAAGTGCATGTCCTGTAGGAAACGCAAGACGGTTGCACAGCTTAAGCAGTGTGAGGAAAGAGGGATGAATATATGACACGTGGAGGAGTGCTGGTCAGTGTGTTTGGTGATCTGCTCAGTGAGTACAGGCAGTTTGGTGGCTGTAGATTTAACGACACTCTTTGGGTTTGGCCAAAAATGAATGGGACCCTATGGAAGGAACAAGAAATAAATAAACCACAAATAGATAAGTGCAGGCCAGTATGTCTGTGGATCATAGACATCTTCAGCACTTAATGAAAACTGAACAACTACATGATTCATCACAAAGTAAGCATAATTAAGTCAATTTATTGTGGTTGTAATTGTAACTTATTTTTAAAAATCTCTTAAATGTCTTAAAAGGGAACACTGGCTGGTAACACAAGTAAGCCTTTAGATGGTGTAATGACTCAAAATTATTTAAAAATTTGATTATTCGATTTTCTGTAAAATCCCGCTGCATGTGGGTCTCCATTGTTGTATCTACTGATGTGATCAGCGGGTAGTGACGTTAAATGGTTGCAGTAACCGGTCGTCACGCTTGAGCACAGCTAGCTAGCTAAACATGCTACTGTTCAGCCTTTGCAGTTTGAGCTAGAACACAACATTTCTGACATCAGCGGTGACATCACACACCACGTTAGTGTAAATGATGAACAGAGAGGCGTGGAGGAGAGAGTGGACACAGTGCTGGAGTTGTTGTGAAACTGTGTGTTGGTGTTGACGGAGAAGGAGAGTGTCTGTTAAAGGAGCTCCGCTTTCTAGCAGGAAACATTCACGCTCAGTAAACAGCTAGATACACTGAACGGGAGTTCTTTTAGCTTCACACTCCTTTATTAGTGAAGTAGTATGTTCACTACTAAGACTGTACTTTCACCTTCAGGATCCACAAACAAGGGAGAAGCAGCTGACGCTAACGCTAAACGTTGTTGGCAGGGGTGTTCTATCATTTCGTCCTACCCATCAATCAGTTCACCAGGAGAGAATCCAGCACATGCTCCCTTTCACGTTTCTTTGCGGGGTTCTCGCTCCATATTCTGGGGCTTTTGGACTTTCTATGTGGGAAAACTGTGGCACCGCATTGTGTTTTAGCCAGCGCTTAAAACCAACAGCATCCGTCAGGTCTCTCACCAGTTGTGGTCTACTGAATGATTCAAAGTGAGGAGAGCAAAGCAGGGTTTTTTGGTAGCTGTGTTCGTCCACACGCTGCTTCACTAACTATTCTCCTTGTTTATGTTTGTGAAAGCTGTTTAGACTAATATCAGTCTTTCCACTGCCATTCACTGGAAATAACATCCAAAGGCAACACAATGTAGCATGATTTTCTTTAAGCTAGGTTAGCTAACTAACATTCACTCCTTCCAACCGCAGTCAAGTTTATTGCTGCAACCATTTGACATCATCTACCCAGCAGGCATTGCACGTCAGTAATAATGGCTGCGTCCATATGTTAAATATTTCGAATAAAAGCCTTAATATATGAATAAATCTGTTGCTTTTGTGATTTTTTAAAATGCGTCTTAACAATTTAGAGTCACTACACCATATTAAGGTTTACAAGTGTTACCAGTTTAAAGGGTTCCCTTTAAAGTATCATAGTATAATACTTTTGCTTTACTGCACTGTTACTTTGTTCATATAAAAAGAAATTCAGTACCACACTAAGAAAAGATGCTGTTAATTAAATATAGTAGATTGAAGTCCGTAACAGCCACTATTACTATTTTAGCTCTGGATTAAAGGATTATACAGTTCTTTAGTGACAGATGTGATTACTCCCCCATATAAACTCTCTATATATATATCTCTATATATATCTTGTCACTTCCAGTCACATAACAGCACTTTTCATATTAAGTGTGGTGTGCTACATAACTCTTGACACTTTATACTGCATGTAAAGCCAACTACCTCGTACCTAATTTATCATTAACTTCTCCACTGAGAGATTGTGTGCAATATTTTTTCCCACTGAGAATGAATGGGATGGAAACTCATCTGACAAAAACGGTTTTACATCCACTGATTCAGGGCAGACCCCCGACCACGACTGTAGCATTGGTTTAACATGCACTCATCTATTTACTTTCCATCCTTCTTTTTTCCCCATAGAGTCCTATTCATTTTTATTCATTCACACCACAACCTCACGGTTTCATTGATGTACAGCCTCCAAACTGCCTGCACTCACTCAGGGCAGATCCCCAACCTCTAATCCACAGACCCGCATGCTAACACACACTCCTCTGTTTGTTGTTTATTATTATTATTTGCCAGCAACCATCCTGCGTTTCCTTCATATTTATATTTGATGTATTTTAAACTCGGCAAATAAACAGACGTCATGCACTAAAATGTCACGCTAAAGATTATTCTGTGAGATTCTAAGAGAGAAGCAAAAGGATGATAAACTTTTTAAGTCTAAACTTTACCTCTGCTGTAGGCTGTCTGTCTACCTGGATAGCTCCAGCCACTTCCACATCTAGTGAGGACAGAACACTGGGGTTGCTCAGACTTCAACTGTACCTGTTTGGGAAAAAAACTAAAGTAAGATACAACCTTTTAATACCTCCTGCAATTGTTTTCTGTTTTTTTTTCCTTTCTTCCGTTTTACTGGTTCCTCATTAATGCTCTGTTAATTAACACAGCTCTACTCACTGCACCACCAAGCTGCCCCTGTTCTTCAGAAAAACTGCACAGCTCAGCTAAGTGTGACTGCGATATGATAACACACAACTTATTTTCAGTCACAGAGCTCAGGGTCTAAGACAGAAGAAGAATCAAAAGGTCTGATTTCTCGGTCACATTTTTTGGGGCCCCTTATCTCTCAGACAGACTCAGCTCTGTATCTCAATAAAAGATACAACAGGCAGAAGAAGAAAGCATGAAAGATAAACCAGACTTTTTATTGAAGCGAGTAAAATTCTTCAGCACCTGCATGACAGGCTGTTTATATCAGCTTGGGCTGTGCAGCCTAATCTTCGGTATAAAAAGCTCATCACTCCACTGGTTCTGAAACCCACCCGTAATCTGAAGCCCCCTGAACATTTTTTTTCCTGGCGCAGCTCATGAAAAATGTCCTATTACTTAATTCTAGTGAAACATAGAAAAAAGTGTGTGTGTGTGTGTGTGTTGGGGGGGGGGGGGTTGTAGGGAATGGGAACACTGGATAAGCATCTGCCATTTATTAATGTTCCAAATGGAGCTTGGCTGCCATCTAGTGGTGAAAAAGTAGAAGCTGCTTGGTGGTGTTAACATGTTGGAATACAGTATAATAACTTTTATTGTGATTTAAAGAAACGTGTATTCCAGTTATAAACATACCTCTGTTAACATAAGTTATGAAGAAATATAAGTATTTTTGTTACCCGCACACTAAATTTAACTTCTAGTTTATCTTCACCCCTGAGCTCCACTTTGTGTACCAGTTGGGTGTGTGTTAATGTGTTGGTTCAGAGGACTACATAAAAAATTTTCATTCAAAACAAGCTGATTTTACTGTTTTGTAGTCTTGATGGATTTAATCGTTACCTATAAAGTAACACTACCAATGCACATACAGGACCTACTTTTATATGCTTTTATTTATAAGAAGCCCGTTTTCACTGACGCCACAAAAAGCTTCTGCATTCCAACAGAGCTCACACTAAGTTCAACCAGTGTATAAACGAATAGACACAGTTTCCACAAGATTCGTTTTACACTGAATCAAGACGCGGCAAAAGTTCTGCCTGCTGGGATTTTAGCGCTCAGCCAAGCAATTTTTGTACTGCCCTGCAATACTGCTGCTCACAACAAATCTGATTACATTCCACTCAATCCTGCGGGGAACCTGAAGCACATCCAGATCTCGCAGCATATCCCATGACAACTGGAGTGAAGTCTACATCAACAGAACTCCACTGAATGAAAAAGTTCTCAACAGGTGCATAACTTTCACACTAAAACTAAAAGCATTATGTGGCTCTATAGAAAACAAATATCCTTCCATTATCTTCTGCTTTATCTTGTGGACTGGAGCCAATCCAAGCGGCATTGGGCAAAGGCAGCTTTGCCGGAAACATAAAACAATAAGGTGAAGTCAAAATCCTTCTTTACTTTTAATGTCAATGGCAGCAGAATGTTTCATAATGTTTTTTCTGGAGCGTTTCTATTGATCCATTCATGATAAAATGAATGGCAGCTGTCAAGTTCAAACAATCTAGAAAAATAAAAAAAATGTCAATAAATAAAAAAAAAGATTTTTTTTCATTGGACAGTGACGACATGCTGTATAAATATCTTCCCAGGCCACTAAAAGCTAGTTTCAAATTGAGTATACTTCAAAAAGTTCAACAAGAATCCTTAAATCATGCATTTTACAGGCTAGCATTAATGGAGGAGGCATGGTGGTGTAGTGGTTGCATGCTCTCCCTGTGGTTGAGTGGGTTTCCTCCCACAGTCCAAATACATGCATATTAGGTTGATCGCTCACTCTAAATTGCCCATAGGTGTGAGTGCATGCATGAGTCTGTGTTCCCCATGCAATGTACTGGCAACCTGTCCGTGGTGTACCCCAGCTTTGCCCAATGATGCTGGGATTAGCTCCAACCCCCCCATTTCAATCCTGAAACCACAAGTCAGTGTTTTCCCTGTTCCTATCACACCTGATCAATCAGTTCATCAGCTCATTATATCAAACTTTACAACAGGATCAAAAAGTGAGGGGGTCTACTGGACCAGGAGCAAGATTTAAAATGGAGAAAGAAAAGCAAGAATAGAAAACATCTGATCTAATCCTGATCTCCTCATCCCTCCAGGACCTGAAAAAAGAAACATAACAACAAAACAAACCAACAAAAAAAACCTTCATAATCTTTAAACCTCACGTGACTGAGGAGAGATTAGGCATGCTGGAAATTTATTCTGCGTCATGCAGTAACATTACTCAGACATTTTCTTCCTCAGCAGAACAGAGGAGGAGCAAAATGGAGACCTTTACTTTTCTGTATCTTCTGCTCTTGGCAGCAGGTAAGATTTTTTCCCTAATGAATGGATGTTCTAGCTATTTTAATTAATCTTGATTTAAAAAACAGCCTTTTCTGTAACTCCCAGCAGAGAAAATGCCTGTAAATCCCATCATCTCTCCAGCTTCTGCACAGCTGCGCACTTACTGAAGTTAACATGAGTTGGATTCTTCCCAGCAAACACATGAGTGTCACAACGTTGTCTACTTTCAAAAGATGGTGCTTTTTATGTTGTCTAAACAAGGTTTCTACAACACTGTCACTGTGTCACTACTAAACAATGTTATTTTATGGTATTATGACTATTTATTGGCAACTTTACATGGAATTTCATGGTGATATACTGGAACGTATGAAGTATTCTAGGAGAGTGTGACAACGTACTGACAATGTTGCCACTATGTTGTCAATACATTGCCTGAAAACATTGTTACAACTTTCTAAGGAATTAGAGTTCAACAGTAGGTTGTCACAACGTAGCTACTAAACAATGTTGTTTAATGGCATTATGACTACTTTTTGCCAACTTTCCATGGAATTCCATGATGATATACTGGAAGGATTCTAGGAGAATGTGACAACGTACGGATAATATTGCCACTATGTTGTCACTACGTAAATGACAACGTTGCTGGCACTAAAACAATGGGTTGTCAATACGTACCTGTGTTTGCAGAGTTCTGTTCAACCGAGAAAAAAGTCCAGGACACACAGCAGCAGCTCACACACGAATCACAAATACGTTGGCAGAGAATTTATTATTTATTTCAGACAGTAGGAAATTATAGAAACGTGTTAATAGACTTACCAACGTATCTATCGTACGAACCTTTGGGGTTAGTTAGCAAAGCTAGCTAGCCTCGTTCCATCAATCCCTGAGCAGCCTTCTCTCTGGAAAAAAACAACAACGACAACGTTTTAGTATTATTAAAGCATGAATGTAGACATAGACATGCTTTAAATGGCTAACTTCTTTCACACAAGCAACATATGCGGCTTTAATAGGGACCAACATCCAAGAAAATTGTGGAGTTATGCTAGCCGTTACGTTAGTTAGCCGTTATGCTAACCGTTCGCTAAGGTGAAAAGTAATGCTTGAATTCGCGATTTTAACTCTTCAGTCCAGACAAATTCAACTCACTTGTGTCCTTTACCATCACTTTTTGGAAGGTGGCTGTTGTTACAAGCCGCTAAACTAGTTTTACCGCCAGCTAAGAGGAGACTTGGCTGTATGAAAAGTGAAGCTCGAGCCGAAGCGCGTGCAGGAGCAGCTAAAAAACGAATAATAAAAACATAAATACACATACAAAGCATTTCAGCAGTTTCCAGTGCTTATTTATACATCTTTGGTTTCGTGCCACCTTTATTTCTTAGTTATTGTATATATCCAGTACACCCAGTTCTTATACTGACCATAGGCTGTATATAAAATATTACATACCATATCAGTCAAAAGTTTGGACACACCTCCCCAGGTTTTTAAAATTATTTTTTGCAGTAATAATAATAATAATAATAATAATAATAATAATAATAATAGTGAACATAACATTATAAACTATAAAATAACAGGTATGAAATTATTTCTGGAGCAGAATAAAACATCTGGTTGTATTTAAAGAATGTTTAGAGGGTCTTTTAGAAATCAGCTCATTTGCTCTGATGCAGGTTTACATACTTTGAACATTCTGACCAGCAGCTTCATGAGGAGCCACATGAGCTGCTTCTCTAACAGGACTGAAGAAGATAGTATACATACTGAGACCTGGTTCTAAACAGTTTTGGGGATTTTATAGCTCTTATAAAAAATATACATTGTCATTTTTTATTTAAATGTAAAGTACTTTAGAATACTTTTTAGTTTTTTAGATGGGCTCCAACATCACTGTTTCAGTACATTAATGTCAAAATGTATTTATAATAATACAAAAAATATTCAGTTAGGTGTGTCTAAACCTTTGGCAGGTAGGGCATATTATATATAGCACATAAGGGCATATTTTATTAAATCACATATATGATTGAATTGTATTTGACTTTTGTGTGGTATTATGTATGTAAGACAGTCATCACTTATTTGACTCTCATTAGCTGGGAATTAAACAGGCTGTTTTTATTTTATCGTGCATTTACACTGACATCTGTATAATATTGATGTCCAGTCATATCACAGTCATGTTCAGCTGTTCAGCTGATTTTTGCCAATAATGTCTTAAAGTTATGTTACCTGCTCACTACAGACTACCTCCTAAGTACAGGTCTGTGAACCGCTAGAGTGTGCTTAATGGCCCAGTGGTGGTCCGCGGCAAACAGGTCGAGAAAGCCTTCCTATTAAAAAAAAAAAATCTACCAGCACTGAAACTAGGAAAATCATGTCAGTCTGAGGTACCAGGATGTTTTTGGAAGTTTCTATGTGTTAAAATTTACCCTCACTGTACCAGAAGCCTGACTGTCCTGAATGACTGTCCTGTATTAAAATTTAATACATTTAATCATACCTCATTTAAATACCAGTTGAAGATGAAACCATCCATATAATAATTTGAACTCTCAAAGCTAAACCACTGTGAACTGTCAAATAAGCCGATAAAAAAAGCTGGATTTCATAATATCACAAGAAGAGTGAATTAAAACTGGGCTGTTTTGCAGCTTAAGCCTCACTGGAGCTGGGTTAGTCTTATCGGGGAGGTGCTGTAATTTTATTGATATAATTATCATAATATCTGATTTAAATCCAGTACCTGCCACTTGTATAGTTCTACCAATCAGTTACATAATAGAATCAAAGGGATTTACCTTCTATCATTGGCCGAAGTCTGATCCTGGGGTATGATTGGTAACTGCTTTTTTTTTTTTAAAGCTTTAACAGTTTCTACATAAAACTGTGTCAAGAAAAGTGAGAAAGTGATGTGGTTTCCATGATGTGAGTCCTTCAAGTAAGCTGTTAAATAAATGCTGGTTTTAGGAGAGAAAACAAGGGTTTAATTTAGGTCCAGGGTTGTAGTATGTGAGTGTGTTTGTATCATATCCTGGTTTACTGTTACGTCCCCAATGTTCTCACAATGGAGAACAGTGTGAAAGAATAGTAGTCATTAAAAGTGATGAGATGTTTAGGAAAGTGACTGCTTGTTGAATGTGTTTACTAGGTGCCTCGTGTTATGTGTGTAAGTCTTCTGGCCAGCGCTGCTCCAGTCAGGATCATCCCTACCACGTGCGTTTGGTTCAACAGATGGTGGAAGAGGAAGACATTATTCGGCTATTTGGTATTCTTGACCCGTTTCGGGTCTGCAGCGGGACTCTAATACACAAGCAATGGGTTTTGACCGCCGGAAACTGCTATTATGAGACAAACTGGTACAGCAATACACCGTAAGTAAAAGCTCCACCAGTTTACAGTTTTCAATTACAAGACATACAGCCAAGATTACTTAGGTTTCAGTATGATCATATGGTATAGTACAAGCCAACTTGTCAACCAACGATAAATGTTTCCTGCCATCTACACTACCAGTCTCAAGTCTGGAGACACCTACCCCGGTTTATCTTGATGTTACTATTTTAATAGTAATAATATTAGTGAATAATTGTAACAAGTATTACGACCTGGTCTAGGGGAGGCCGAAACTGAAATTGAGAGTGGGTTTTCTCCACTGACCTCTGCCAGACCAAACACTGGACACTGTTCAAACCAGAAAACTGCAAGTTCATTGTCAACAAATGAGTGATAGATGGGACACTGACTTTAGGGACGGGCAAACGGCATAATAACAAACAAAACAACTAAAGAAAGAAAACGAACTAAACCTGAAAACAAAGCAACAAAAATACACACAAACCCCTAACTCCCCTAACTACCCCTAACTCCTACCACAAAACAGAAGAAAAAGGTTAGATAAACAAAAGGCAACCATCCCCATCGATACACCGTCCCCAACCGTCCCCTACAACGAGACTTTATAGAATCTAACAAAGTTGTAGCTAAATGTACAAATGTATTGGACAGCATCAGGCTGGTCTGGCAGGAACATCTCACAAGATGGCCGCGTCATGATCTTTTATACTTTAAGGCACCCCCTAGTGGTTGATCATGGACCTGCACACAAAAAACACAAACATGGCCGCCAACAGACATAAAAAAAAGGCTATTAAGACCAGGGGTTGTAACACGAGATAGATAGCAATAGGCTGTCACAATGTTGTCACAACGTAACTATGTTTGCAGGGTTATGTGGACTTGTGCACCTCTGTTTGAAACTACTTTGAATTAAACAGTTGTTGGTGTTAATGATATTTTTCATATAATTGGTTATACGGTTAAACAGAATGAATGTTTGCATTTGTGTGAATGTTTGTTTCATGCATCTCTCTCTAGAAACCCTTTAAAAGTGAAATTCAGCGCCCGTCCTGGTGAATATCAAGTCATTCCTCACGACAACATAAAGATGTTCATCAATGACTCAAATGCGGAAAATAACATCATACTGGTTAAACTCCCCAAACCTGAGAGTAACATCGTCACTGCACAGCTTCCAGCGTTGCCGTGCACTCATCCAGAAATTGGAGAAAGGCTTTTTGGGGTCCATTGTCATTATTCATCATACGATTCAGATACAGGTGAGAAACTGAGTTTGTTCAATTTAACAAATCTGACAATTATCATCTCCATAATGGTGTTAGGAATATGTACAAATATGTAAAAGGATAACACCTGTGATAATGTCCATATTAGGAACTCCAGGTGTAACTGAGGTATAATGTCCCGAAGGGTTTCCCCTTCCTGTGCATTGATGTTGCATGTCGCTACTAATTTTACCACATAACTACCATAATGGACATGGCTCAGTGGTTTGTGGAAGGTGTTTTGAAAATGTCAATCTTGTCATGTCATATCAGTGTGCAGCAATATTTACTTGCATGTAGAAAAAGTTTTAGCTTCTTAATGACCTTGTTATTCAGATGACGTTGACATTCATAGGTAAAATATGCTTAGGGCAAAATTTGTGAGCTTTGCTACGTTCTTGTTTAATACAGAGTGTGGTAATGACAGTTTCTGGGTTTATAACAAACCATACCAGAAGCCACAAACCATACCAAGAACTACCAATCCCTGTCAAAATATACGAAACCAAGAACTGTTGACATACCAAAAATGACCAAACCAGACCAAAAACACACCAAGGACAGTCAAACCATACCAAAAACCTACCAAATCACACCGAATATGACCAAACCATCCTTAAGACTGTCACGCCATGCCAAAAATGAACTAATCATGACCATAACTACCAAACTACCAAACCAGAAATAACAACCCATACAAAAAATCCACCAAACAATACAGAGAACTATCAAATCACACCAAGAAATACCAAACCACACCAAAAATTACCAGACCCTATCAAACCATTCCAATAACTACTAATCCACACCGAAAACTGCTAAACCATACCAAGAATTACCAAACCATACTAGGAAATACCAAACCATTCCAAGAACCCACACCAAAACTGCCGGTCCATACAAAGAACTGTCAAACCATACTGGGAACTATCAAACGACTCCAAGAACTACTAACCCAAACCAAAACCAGACCACATCAAGAACTGTAACCACACCAAAAACTACCAAACCATATTAAGAACTGTCAAACCATATGAACAGCTACCAAACCATACCCAATAATGCCAAGGCATACCACTGTTACACAACACTTACACAACATTTACCGAATCATATCAAAAACTTCCAAACCACCCAGAAAACTGTCAGATCATAGAAACAACTACTAAACCACACTGAGAACTATCACCGAACTGAAATACCAAAAATGTCCACCATACTACCAAACCAGAAATACCAACCCATACAAAAAATCCTTCACTCAATACCTAGAACTATCAAATTACACCAAGGTCTTTCAAAGCACACCACAAACTGCTAACCCATACCAATAACCATATCAAGAACTATCAAACCATACCAAGAATTATCAAACCATACCAGTAACTACCAAACCATTAAAAAAATCACTTACCCACACCAACAACTGCCAGATCATACTAAGAACTGTCAAACAATATGAACAACTAACAAACCATACCCAGATATGCCAAAGCATACTAAGAGCTGTCACACCATAGCAAACATTTACCAAACCATCCAAAAAACTGTCACCTACCAAACCATACCAAGAACCATACTAAGAACTGTCAGATCATACCAAGAACTACCAAACCACACTAAAAGTTAACATGCATGGTGTCACCAGATAGCTTGCCATGCTGAAACAGGTTACTGGAGGGAGGTGCTCAGATATGGAGTAAGAAGATTCTTAGTCTGTCAGCATCTGGAGAAGCCTGCAGTTTGTTTTTACGGCTGCTGATTCTGTGCACACTTAAAATGCATTTAGTCGGTGTGGTTTTGGTGCAGCAAAGAACTACTGCTTTAAGTCAAGGATGTTTGTGTTTGTTTGTTTTGTTTATTAGTTGAGATTCGTCTCATTTGCACGGAGCGCAACGTCACTGCTTTCGAAAGGAAAACAAGTTCGGCCCTCTTCTGTGCCAATGCCATCATAAATATTGACCCATTCCTACCCTGTCCAGTAAGTCATCACTAACTTGCGACAGTGCTTTGTACCCCCTAATTTCTCTGTCAGGGCCAGTTTCTATGCTGTAGTTGGCGCTGTTGGCTGCTGTTGACTGGTCAGAAAGAGCAGTACACAAACAATGAGATTTATAGCTCTATGCAAAAATAAAAATAGAGGAAAAGAAAAGAAACTGGTGCCATTAGAGTGGCAGTGAAAGTTTTTAAAAAGCAGGAGAAGAAAACATCTGTGATTCAGTAAGCAAATGGAATATTTGGAGGTAACAGTGGCATACGGGCAAAGCTTTCTACAAAGCACTGGACAGCAGGAGCTCCATGGTGGGTAACCTGGTCCAGAATCCAAACCGCACAGGTTGGCAGTTGTTCAGCCACAGACCAGACAGGATAGACAGTTGTTCAGCATCAGAACGCATGGGATGGGCAGTTGTTCAGCCTTAGACCATACAGGATGGGCAGTTGTACAGCCTCAGACCATGCAGACCTCAGACCTGATGCTGAACAACTGCCCATCCTTTAGACCACACAGGATGGGCAGTTTTTCAGCCTTAGACTGCACAGGATGGGCAGTTGTTTAGCATCAGACCGCACAGGATGGGCAGTTGTTTATAGCATCAGACCACACAGGATGGGCAGTTGTTTATAGCATCAGACCACACAGGATGGGCAGTTGTTTAGCATCTGACCACACAGGATGGGCAGTTGTTCAGCCTCAGACCGCACAGGATGGGCAGTTGTTCTGCATCAGAATGCACGGGATGGGCAGTTGTTCAGTCTCAGACCACACAGGATGGGCAGTTGTTCAGTCTCAGACTGCACAGGAGGGGCAGTTGTTCAGCCTTAGACCTCACAGGATGGGCAGTTGTTCTTCATCAGAATGCACAGGATGGGCAGTTGTTCTTCATCAGAATGCACAGGATGGGCAGTTGTTCAGTCTCAGACCACACAGGATGGGCAGTTGTTCAGTCTCAGACTGCACAGGATGGGCAGTTGTTCAGCCTTAGACCGCACAGGATGGGCAGTTGTTCAGCCTCAGACCGTACAGGACGGGCAGTTGTTCAGCATCAGACTGCACAGGATGGGCAGTTTTTTAGCATCAGACCGCACAGGATGGGCAATTGTTCAGCATCAGACCGCATAGGATGGGCAGTTGTTCAGCATCAGACCGCACAGGATGGGCAGTTGTTTAGCATCAGACCGCACAGGATGGGCAGTTGTTCAGCCTCAGACCGTACAGGACGGGCAGTTGTTCAGCCTCAGACCGCACAGGATGGGCAGTTGTTTAGCATCAGACTGCACAGGATGGGCAGTTGTTCAGTCTCAGACCACACAGGATGGGCAGTTGTTCAGTCTCAGACCACACAGGATGGGCAGTTGTTCAGCCTTAGGCCTCACAGGATGGGCAGTTGTTCTACATCAGAACGCACAGGATGGGCAGTTGTTCAGTCTCAGACCGTACATGACGGGCAGTTGTTCAGCATCAGACTGCACAGGATGGGCAGTTTTTTAGCATCAGACCGCACAGGATGGGCAATTGTTCAGCATCAGACCGCACAGGATGGGCAGTTGTTTAGCATCAGACCGCACAGGATGGGCAGTTGTTTAGCATCAGACCGCACAGGATGGGCAGTTGTTCAGCCTCAGACCGTACAGGACGGGCAGTTGTTCAGCCTCAGACCGCACAGGATGGGCAGTTGTTTAGCATCAGACCACACAGGATGGGCAGTTGTTTAGCATCAGACCACACAGGATGGGCAGTTGTTTAGCATCAGACCGCACAGGATGGGCAGTTGTTTAGCATCAGACCGCACAGGATGGGCAATTGTTCAGCAACAGACCGCACAGGATGGGCAGTTGTTTAGTATCAGACCGCACAGGATGGGCAGTTGTTTAGCATCAGACTGCACATGATGGGCAGTTGTTCAGCATTAGACTGTGCAGGTTGAAGTTCAAGTCAAGTCAAGTCAAGTGGGTTTTTATTGTCATTTCAACTACATACAGAGTACACAGTGAAACGAAACAACGTTCCTCCAGGACCATGGTGCAACATAGACAGTGCATACAGACACAAGTGCAACACAAACAAACAAGTGCGGACAGACAACACAACACAGTACAGACAGAGAATAATAAATAATTACTGGTTGTGTGCAAATTGTGCAATGTGTAATAAATAGAGTCCAGTGAGGTAGTAGAGTTATTAGTGCAATGCTTTGTGCAAAAATGCTTCCCTTTTTTTTATCTGGGGTAAATGGTTGGAGAAAGATGTGGTGCTGATGTCATGAAGGATTGAATCTTGGGAAATGTAGTGCATGAACTCACTACATGAATTTAGGAGAAGAACCTGGAAGTGTGACAGAAAGAGTAGAATGGTGGTTATAAGTCAGACTCTAGTTGCTGGTTTACAATTTACCATATTATTTACCATATTAAAGGCAACTTCCACAAATGTTTCAAGATTTCCTCATAATTCAGTAGTTGAGGTATTCAGGGTGATTTGGTGTGAAATAGTTGATTGTAGAGACTCAGATTTCTTTACAGTGGTGGTGATGGAACATCCAGCAGTGCATTCATAATCATTTCATGTCATAACTTCTTTGTGAGCTTTTAGAGGTGGACGTCTGGTTCCATTCACTGTGAACAGCTAAGAGTCTAAGTTTCTTTATTGTTGCCTTTGTTGTGATGTCAGTAATAAAACTTTCCTGGAAAATCATTATTTATCTTAACACCAAGCAGGACACCTCTGTAAATGTGAAGCATATTAAGATTGTGGAAGATCTTTGAAAAGTAACCGAAAAACTAACTCTCTCTCTCTCTTTCTCATGTACTTCATTAAGGAGGATACTGGTGGACCCATTCTGAGGAGAGAAGGTGCTGCTGATGTTATATATGGCGTGCAAGTCTCTCACCGCATGTTCATGGACCTCTGTGCTGAGCCTGTCAGGCAGTGGATTAATGAGACCATTAACAAATTGTAAACCAACTGGATTCATCTCAGACAAACTCCCGAAGATAATTCCATTACTAACCGATGCCATTATCATGCTGTATTTCACTAAGGATTGTATGCTGCTTCTGCTAGTGCCTTAAACTAGTGGCTCCAAAAACCAGCTCTCAGGATCCCAAACCAGTCCACAATCTACCCTAATCTAATCACAACGGTACCAGGTATTCAGGTCCATATTCCACATTGGTGAAGAAGTTCCATTAGCTAAAACACAGCTTGGCCGTCATCTTGTAGAAGCGACCCTGATTGGTCAGTGAGTTTTTGTCACCAATGGAAGTTGAAGATTTGCCAAAAATCCAATCAAATAATGACGTCCAAAAAAACATTAGGTGTGCAAGATACCATCAGTTAGACATGTTAATGTTGTCTGAAAACGTCTTCAGTGCGTGTGGGTTACAGCCTTTAGAATTAAATAGGCTGTGTTTCATCATTTTGATCATTTAAAGTCAGACTGTGAGCAAATCGGGTCCTTTGACTAGACCACACCGTTATTTGTAGGGGCGGATGGGACTTTCGCATGCGGAAGCAAGAGAGATGCCGCCCACGCAGTCGATCTGTGAAGTCAACTCTTTGGAGCTCCTCTTAAATCCCAGCATCTCTGTCACTCAGGACAAAAGAGAGTAAGACAATTGGAATCGCATTTTAAGCCACTTACAAATTTGTTTTTTAAGCCTGCTCTGCTCCTCATACAGAACTAAAATCATTTATATTATTTCAAATGTAAAATATCGAGCTTGTATGTGATGGAAACTGGACCATAACCAGTCGAGGATGAAGAAGACAGGAGGTCTAGCTTGCTAGCTTTTGATTATACGGAGAGATGTCAGCCTTGTGATTGGTCAGGAAGTGCTCACAGGGGTGTTACTGAAGTTTAGGACCATCCAGTTACATGGAGGAGAGAGATATTAGGTGTGTCCGAAATCGCCTACTTGCACACTACTCAGTAGTGAAATCAGTAGGCGAGCGCGGCTAGTATGTCTGAAAGCTCTGTAGTGAAATCAGTAGGCGAGCGCGGCTAGTATGTCTGAAAACTCAGTAGTGAAATCAGTAGGCGAGCGCGGCTAGTATGTCTGAATACTCAGTAGTGAAATCAGTAGGCGAGCGCGGCTAGTATGTTTGAATACTCAGTAGTGAAATCAGTAGGCGAGCGCAGCTAGTATGTCTGAATACTCAGTAGTGAAATCAGTAGGCGAGCGCGGCTAGTATGTCTAAATACTCAGTAATAAATCAGTAGGTGACCGTGGCTAGTATGTCTGAATACTCAGTAGTGAAATCAGTAGGCGAGCGCGGCTAGTATGTCTGAATACTCAGTAGTGAAATCAGTAGGCGAGCGTAGCTAGTATGTCTGAATACTCAGTAGTAAATCAGTAGGTGAGCGTAGCTAGTATGTCTGAATACTCAGTAGTAAATCAGTAGGCGAGCATGGCTAGTATGTCTGAATACTCAGCAGTGTAATCAGTAGGCGAGCGCGGCTAGTATGTCTGAATACTCAGTAGTGAAATCAGTAGCACATGCGGCTAGTATGCCTGAATACTCAGTAGTGAAATCAGTAGGCAAGCGCGGCTAGTGGGTCTGAATACTCAGTAGTAAATCAGTAGGTGAGCGTAGCTAGTATGTCTGAATACTCAGTAGTAAATCAGTAGGCGAGCGTGGCTAGTATGTCTGAATACTCAGTAGTGAAATCAGTAGCACATGCGGCTAGTATGCCTGAATACTCAGTAGTGAAATCAGTAGGCGAGCGCGGCTAGTGGGTCTGAATACTCAGTAGGTATTCAGTAGAAGGTGAACGGTACCCGGATGACCCACTGAATCAGCAGCTATTTTTATGTAGGTGCACACTGTGTATCCCATGATTCACCTGGAGTCGTGGATGAATTTAAAGTGGAGTAAATAAACGGTGTAAAGCTGAACGTCGGCTGTGTGTATGTAGCTACGGCTAGTGAACTGCTGCTACAGAAGCTAGCGCTACTGCTAAGATAAACAATGATTACATTCCTCCCGTTTCATCTTCTCTGATCTACAGCTCCACACCGTCTGATACATAATCACAGATCAGAGTCACTAAAAGATCTAAATCTGTCAGTAAACAAGCTTTTAAATGAATAGCAGGACTTAATGGTGGTGGTCTGACGTCTTGCATCACAGGACGCTGGCAATATGGCAGGCGTAGTACGTCTGAGCTTGTGTGGTACTAAAACTCTCCTACTGACATTACCTACAAGTCAGCCGCTCCAGCAGTACGTACTGACTCTAATCTAGTACCCACTGACTAGTAGGCGATTTCGGACGCACCTACTGTAAAATTGAGGGCAGCCCAGGCCGCTGGCTGCTAGTAGGAAGCATAGGTGCTGGCAGCAACATTTAGAACTCCAACTCCCAGAAGCCCTAGCACCCTAGCAATTATTGCTGACCAATTACACCCGCTGGACTCTGCATAAAAGCTCACTGAAGCAGTGGCCCAGGGTTGCACCTTTGTTGAGAGGGAACCCGTTTGGCGGTGGCACTAAGCTTGGTATTAGAACAATGAAAAGAAAACAAAGACTGAGACTAACTAATTAAAAAAAAGAAACTTAAATAGAAAAACAAGCTTAAAGAATGCACATTATTAAAAGAGAGGAGTGAGCTGAACTTTAAGAAGTCTTCATTTAAAAACTAAGCTTCTACTTCATTTTTCCACATCCTTAGTGACACAGCGGTAAAGCACCGCCTCATCACTCCTCAGGTTACAAGTTCAAACCCAGTGACACACACACACACACAGCATACTTTGGTTTTATTCTCACCAACACCCAACCAGTCTGCGCTTGGGTTCGCAGTACATACACAGTACATGTTCACTGTGTACCTGCAAAATAAGGTGCACAGAATGAAACAGATTTAGGATCTCTTGGTCATGAAGGAGTAAAGAGTGGGTGTTAAATTGTAATGTAAAATATGAATTGTGACTGTTTTTGGTATTTAAAACAACAGAAATGTGATGAATAGACACCAGAGGTACAAAATAATAGAACAAATGCAGAATATAGGATACCGACACTGTTTACATACGTCAGGCTCTTGTTTATAAAATGTGCTAGCTGTGCTAGAGCGACCAGGTGGAATGTCTGGAGAGCCTTAAGGTTTTAATCCCAGCGCCCCTGGAGCAGCAGTATGATGTAGCCAGCATGATAGCTTTATTTCATAACTCTAACTGGAGCTGTGTACGTACACTTACTCGCTGCGTTAGGCGTTTTTTATCTGAGCTATTTCTTTAAGAGGTACACTGTAACCGACAGCTACGCTAATGTATACCAATAAACAGAACATGCTTGGAAAGTTCAGTCAGTGTGTATGTGTGTGTGTAGTCTGTGGTTTCACTCCTGCTTTGATAAAACAACAAGATGTTGTTAAAGTCTAAATCTGCCAAATTCACTTTAAATTGCCCGTAAGTGTGAGTGTGTGTTGCCCATGCAATGGACTGGTGACCTGTCCATGGTGTACCCCACTGGGATGCTGGGATCGGCTCCAGCGCCCCCACGTGACCCTGACCGGGGGGATAAAGTGGAAGATAATGGATGGATGGTATTAATGGACAACAGTATTCTCAAATGCGTATTTAGACATCATGCCAGATGCTGAAGTCAGCGTTTCGAAGTATCAACACAAAAACAATCAAATAAGTCAATGGCAGAACATTATTGTTTATTTTGGGAGGTATCTCAAAATGTGGCAGTGTGATATGATATACAACAAATTCACTTTACTTCTAAACACATATTTGGACATTAACCTTCCAATATAAGCACATTGTAAGCAGTATAATAGTGTCTAGAATTAAATCCACACCCAGCAAATACATTTTAATCCTGGAATGTGTTTCGTGTTTCATGTCAGTGTTTTTCCTGTTCCTATCACACCTAATCAATCAGTTCATCAGCTCATTATATCAAACTTTACATCAGGATCAAAAAGTGAGGGGGTCTACTGGACCAGGGGCAAGATTTAAAATAGAGGAAAAAACGCAAGAATGGAAAACATCTGATCTAATCCTGATCTCCTCATCCCTCCAGGACCTAAAGCAGGTCCTTCCATCCTGCTGCTGTTAGACTGTACAACCAGCACTGTTCCCAGCAGACCACATATACACAGCGGACTTTATACACAAACACTTGAACATTACACACTTACAGAAAATAGATTTTTTTTCAGTGTAATATAATGTGCAATATTTTTCATTCCCCTGTGCAATTAAGCCACGGGCAAATATTTGTAAACACAATCTTAAGAGCTCTTGACTTTTTATTATTTATATTGTTGTATAGACTGTACTGTTTATTTATCTATTTTTTGTACTGAGTGCCTTGCTATCCCTTTGCTGCTGTAACATGGTGAATTTCCCTGCTGTGGGACTAATAAAGGATTATCTTATCTTATCTTAACATAACAGCTGAACAAAAAAACAAAAAACGTTCATAATCTGTGCTCTAAATTTCACGTGACTGAGGAGAGATTAGGCATGCTGGAAATGTATCCTGCGTCATGCAGTAACATTACTCAGACATTTTCTTCCTCAGCAGAACAGAGGAGGAGCAAAATGGAGACGTTTGCTTTTCTGTATCTTCTGCTCCTGGCAGTAGGTAAGATTTTTGCCTAATGAATGTTTGGAACCTGCATAGAAAGCCACTTTACTAGAGTAATTCTAGCTATTCTTATTAATCTTAGTTTTAAAAACAGCCTTTTCTGTGACTCCCAGCAGAGAAAATGCCTGTAAATCCCATCATCTCTCCAGCTCCTTCACAGCTGTGCACTTACTGAAGTTGACATGAGTCTGATTCTTCCCAGCAAACACACAACTACTTTCAAAAGATGGTGCTTTTTATGTTGTCTGAACAACGTTTCTACAACATTGTTACAACGTCACTACTAAACAATGTTATTTTACGGTATTATGACTACTTATTGGCAACTTTTCATGGAGTCCCATGCAGATATACTGGAACGTATGAAGGATTCTAGGAGGACGTGACAATGTACTAACAATGTTGCCACTATGTTGTCATCACGTTATACAATAACATTGTCACAACTTTCTGAGGAATTACATTTTACTGTAAACCAATAGGTTGTCATAACATTGTCACAACGTCACTTCTAAACAGTGTTGTTTTACTGTATTATAACTACTAATTGGCAACTTTTCATGGAGTTCCAGGCTAATATACTTGAACGTATGAAAGAATCTAGGAGGTCGTGACTGACAATGTTGCAACTATGTTGTCACTATGTTATAAAATCATGTTGGCAATATTACCTTATAAAAGTTGCTGGCGCTAAAAAAATAGGTTGTCAAAACATACCTGTGTATGCTTAGTTATATTCAACCGGACACACAACAGACACAATTATTTCACAAATACTTTGACAGAGAATTAATTTCAGACAGGAGGGAATTATAAAAACGTGTTATCAGACCTACCAAAGTGTCTAGCCTTACTTGTGCGCACTTTTAAAGTCAGTTAGCGAAGCTAGCCTAGTTTCTTCAACCCCGGAGTAGCCTTCTCTCTGAAAAAAAAACAGTGCGTGGCAAAGTGAAGAAAGCAGAGGCAGTAAAGTTGCTCATTTTGGCAATTTATTGAACTTACTCACCAAGAACTCATTCAACAAGATACAAACTCTTTTTAAACAGAACAACAGGCTTACCCATGCACCACCACAACAGTAACTAGCCTCCACCCGGGAGCATTCTCCAGTAAATAAACACATAAATACACAGGCAAAGTATTTCAGCATTTTCTAAGGCTTTATCTCCTGATTCTCACATCGTCTCAACAATCTGACAGTCAAACTATCCTTATACTGACGATAGGCTATATATAACATATTATACACTTTGGAAATAGTTTTACACTTTACTACTTCAACACATATTAATGTCAAAATGTATTTATAATTAATACAAAAACATTTAGTGAGGTGTGTGCAAACCTTTGACTGGTTGGAGATATTTGTTAGTCAGCAAAATGTCCTGCCATACCATATACATAAATATGTTTTTATGTCTTAAAGTTATGTTACTCACTACGAACTACCAATTACAGGTCTACGGACCACTAGAGGGTGCTTCACGGCCCAGTGGTGTTCGCGGCCAACAGGTTGAGAAACCCTGAACCAAGTACTATGTTATGCTTAAATCTCCCTATCTAAAAAAACGGTATCAGCACTAAAACTAGGAAAATGAAGTCAGTCTGAGGTGTCAGGATGTTTTTGGAAGTTTCTATAAACTTACCTTCATAGTACCAGAACTGGGCCTTAAGCCTGGCTGTCCTAATGACTGTCCTATGTTACGCCTCATTTAAATACCAGTTCGACTGAAACTGTCCATATAATAACTTGAGCATGAACTCTCGAGGCTAAACCACTGTGAACTGTCAAACAAGCCGATATGTAAAAAAGTGAGTTTTCGTAATATCACAAGAACAGTCAATTAAAACTGGGCCGTTTTGCACCTTAAGCCTTATTGAAGCTGGATTAGTCTTATCTGCGAAGGTGCTGTAATTTTGTTGATTTAATGATTACATAAAACTGTTTCGAGATAAGTGAGAAAGTGATGTGGTTTCCATGATGTGAGCCCTTCAAATAAGCTGTTAAATAAATACTGAAAAGAAAACAATAAAATGAGGGGTTCATTTGGGTTTGAGCCTTGTAGTGAGTGTGTTTGTATCATATCCTGGTTTACTGCTACATCCCTCAATGAAATGATTCCCAGTGTTCTCACAATGAAAGAATAGTAGTGGTTAAAAAAGTGATGAAAGTCACTGGTTGTTGAATGTGTTTACTAGGTGACTCATTACGCCAGTGTGAACAGTCTGGCTGGATGTGCTACGGTCGGTATCATCCCTACCACGTGCGTTTGGTTCAACGGATGATGGAAGAGGAAGACATTTTTCAGTCACCACCAATTGATATTGAACTTTTTAAGCCGTTCCAGGTCTGCAGCGGGACTCTAATACATGAGCAATGGGTTCTGACTGCCGGAAACTGCTATTATGAGACAAACTGGTACAGTGGCCTGAAGTCGTGAGTAAAAGCTCCACCTGTTTACAGTTTTCAATTAGGTCTATAAGACATGCAGCCAAGATTACTAAGGTTTCAGTTTGGTTACACGGTATAGTACAAGCCAACTTGTCAACAAACGATTAATGTTTCCTGCCATCTACACTACCAGTCAAAGTCTGGAGACACATACTCTGGTTATTAAATATTACTATTAATATTACTATTAAAAAATTGGAGATTAAAACTATAGAACAAGAGGTATGGAATTATTCCTTGGGCAGAATAAAACATCTGGTTGTGTTTAAAGAATGTTTAGAGGGTCTTTTAGAAATGAGCTCATTTGCTCTGATGCAGGTTTACATACTTTGAACATTCTGACCAGCAGCTTCATGAGGAGCCACGTGAGCTGCTTCTCTAACAGGACTGAAGAAGATAGTATACTTTTGAGTATAGTATATTTTTGTTCATGGGCTCCAACTTCACTATTTAAACTCGTATGGCAACACATTCAGATCAAAATGTCTATATAACATATATATTCATATCATAAACATATCTATTCAGTTAGGTGTGTCCAAACGTTAGACTGGTAGTGTAGTTTGACCAAAGACTTGGTTTGACTTTGCACTGGTTTAACTCTTAATCTGTCTATGTTCCTGTTTTCGTTCCCTTGTCTTCCCCATGTGCATTTGTTTATGTTTTGATCATGTGTTCCTTGTCTCCGCCCTTCACCTGTTCCGTGTTTGTGTCTAGGTGTTTCCAGGTGTTCCTCGTTTCATGTGGTTGTATTTTTACCTCCTATTTTCCCCCCTTGCCTTGTCTTGGAATATTTTGCTTGTTCCTGGTAAGATTGGGTAGTGTTGTGGTCACTTTTGGTGTGTTGTTCCTGTTCACCCCAGGTTTCTGTTTTGTTCATATTTCAGGTTTTGTTCTTGAGCTTTGGATTTAGTTTAGTTTAGTTTTTATTAAAAGTTTTATTAAAGCTTGCGTTTGTGTTCACTCGTGTGACAGTTTGAACCAACCTCACAAGGACAACGTGAGCTTTGGCTTGAATGTTTTGGCTGCTCCGGTGAGCGTAGCCACAGGCCCTACTCGCTCCTGTGACTGTTCCCCGAGACGCTCCTGGCCCTGTTCCTCACCCCGCTCCTGTTCTGTTTGCCTGTCTTGTATTCTGTCCCTTGTCTTATCTCCTGTTTCGTCATCTGTCCAGTACTTCGTCCCACCCCCTATACATTGTCAGATAACTTTGTCACAGCTTCCTGGGGAATTGCATTTCAAGCTCAGAACAATGTTGCTGGCACTAAAACAATTGGTTGTCACAACGTAACTGTTTTTGCAGGGTTCAAGCAGAGAGCGAAAAAGTCCTGGACACACAGGAAAGTGATTGAACGTGTTTCAGAGCTACAGTATGAAAATTACAAAGTCATTGAAGAGTTGATTGACGAATATTGCTGAATGCAAGTTAATGCTACAGCACGTTGAGTTGATATCATTAGTTTAGAAGTAAGAAAACAAAACAGGTGGCCTGTTAGGTAATGTAGGTTAAAAGCTCCAACACTTATAACATTCTGCTTATTCCCTTAGTGCTGGAAACGTTCTCCAACGTCTTGATACAATTTTCCCATTCCATTTTAAATGACGCTGTGGTTACGTTCTGTTGCCTGAGGTGTAATAATAACAGCAGCACTGTTTAAGGTGGAATGGGAATTCAATCAAGAAGCTGTAACAGTCAGCTCACTATTCCCGGATATATCCCACTGTATCATATCTCCCTGCGCTGCTTTCATACTAGTTGGATTTGTCAGGAAAACAGGGAATTTGGAAACCTGGAGTGATAGAGCAATGAAACAAAAGAGTGTTTTGGGCCACATTGTTGAGGTCACTAAATAGTTTCACAAACTCTTCATGAGGATTTTTCCTCTGTAAACCTGGACTTGTCCACCTCTGTTTGAAATACTTTAAATTAAACAGTTATTGGTGTTTATGATATGTTTTATATAGTTTGTTATGCAGTTAAACAGAATGAATGTTTGCATTTGTGTGTTTTGTGCATCTCTCTCCAGATTCCCTTTAAAAGTGAAATTCAGCTCCCGTTCTGGTGAATATCAAATAATTCCTCACGAAAACATAAGGATGTTCATCAACGACTCGATTGCTGATGGTAACATCATGCTGGTTAAACTCCCTAAA
The DNA here is from genome assembly GCA_021613375.1 of Megaleporinus macrocephalus. Classification (NCBI taxonomy): domain Eukaryota; kingdom Metazoa; phylum Chordata; class Actinopteri; order Characiformes; family Anostomidae; genus Megaleporinus; species Megaleporinus macrocephalus. The sequence goes on from CM038717.1 coordinate 37,592,489, forward strand.
CCTGTGAGAGACATCGTCATGGCCCAGCTTCCAACATTGCCGTGCACTCGTCCAAAAATTGGAGAGAGGCTCCAAGGGGTCCATTGCCATCATATACCATACGATTCAGATAAATGTGAGAAACTGAGTCTGTTGAGTTCAACAAATCTGACAATTATCATCTCCATAACGGTGTAAGAAATAATGTAAGAACATGCAAAAGGATATCACACCTGTGATACCAACCAACTTATCTATTAACAGACATCTGATGTTATGAGATTCTGTAGTTAGGATGGAAGCTAAATGTCTATATTGGGAGCTCCAGGTCTAGGCAGGATTTCTCTATGTGGAAAATGTATAGGATTTCTGAAAATCACCACCATCATGTTCTGTGGTAACCAAATAGTTTCAGAACCTGATATGTTTTGTCCTTGTTTTCCACTTAGTGTAGCTGAAGTATGGGGTCCTGAAGGAGCTACCACTCCTGTACATTGATGTTGTGTTTCCCTATCAAACTTTTATTTACACAGTTATATATCAATCCAAGTGAAATATGCTCTACCACATAAGTACCATATTGGACAGTGCTTAGTGGCATGGGAGGTGCTTTGGTGATGTCAATCTTGTCATGTCATATCAGTGCGCAGCAATATTTGCTCGCATGTAAAAATATAAATATCCTTTATTCATAGATAAAATATGCTTAGGGCAAAATTTGTGAGGTTTGATACGTCCTTGTTCAATGCAGGGTGTAGTAATGGTAGTTTTTAGGTTCATAACAAAAGTACCAAACCATACCAAGAGCTACCAAACCCTATCAAACATTACAGAACCACACTTAAAACTGCCATGCCATACCAAAACCTACCAAACCACAACTGTCACACCATACCAAAAATTAACTAATCATAATGAGAACTACCAAACCAGAAATACCAACCCATACAAAAAATCCACTACACAATACCCAGCACTATCAAACCACACCAATAAATACCAAATCACACCAAAAAACAGTCAAACCTTACTAGGAACTACCAAACCATTCAATAACTATTAACCCACACCAAAAACTGCCACACTATACCAAGAACCACCACACCAATAAATACCAAATCACACCAAAAAAACAGTCAAACCTTACCAGACCTACCAAACCATTTAATAAACTTCTAACCCACACCAGAAATTGCCAAGCCATCCCAGGAACTACCAAACCACCACAATTACTATTAACCCACACCAAAAACTGCCACACTATACCAAGAACCAGCACACCAAAAACTACCAAATCATACTAAGAACTGTCAAACTAATTAACAACTATCAAACCATACCCAGAAATGCCAAGACATTCTAAGAACCAAACATACCAAAAACTACTGGTTACTACTGGTTCTTGGTTCCAAACCATATCAAGAACTACAAAACCACACCAAAACCTGGCAAACCATAGCAAGAACTACCCAATCTAACCAGGAACTACCAAACCATACCAAGAATCACCAAACCATACCAGGAACAAGCAAACCATTCCAAGAACTACTAACCCACACCACAAATTGCCCAACCATAACAAGAATTACTAAACCATACCAGGAACAAAAAAACATTCCAAGAACTACTAACCCACACCACAAACTGCCAAACCATACCAAGAATCACCAAACCATACCAGGAATAAGCAAACCATTCCAAGAACTACTAACCCACACCACAAATTGCCCAACCATAACAAGAATTACAAAACCATACCAGGAACTACCAAACTTTTCCAAGAACTACTTACCCATACCACAAACTGACAAACCATTCCAAGTACTAATAACCCACACCACAAACTGCCAAACCATACCAGAAATTACAAAACCATACCAGGAACTATCAAACTATTCCAAAAAATTACTTACCCACACGAAAACTACCAAATTATACTAAGAACTGTTAAACCATATCAACAAGTACCAAACCATACCCAGAAAGGCCAAGCCATACTAAGAACTGTCACACCCCGCCAAACAAACCACACCAACAGCAAAGGTAACATGCATGTTTCTGAGCAGAAATGTTTATTTTCACCAGTTTTAGCAATTTGTCTTCATGGTGTCACCAGATGGCCTGCCATGCTGAAACAGGTTACTGGAAGTAAGAAGATTATCAGTCTGTCAGCGTCTAAGACTGCATTCTGTTTTTACGGCTGCTGATTCTGTGCACACTGAAAATGCACTTTGGTGCAGGAAAGAACTACTGCTTTAAGTCACGAATGTTTGCGTTTGTTTGTTTTCTTTTCAGTTAGGGTTACCTACATTTGCACGGAGCGTCGGGTCGCTGCTTGTGTCAATGATTGTGGAAAGGAAATAGAAACTAACAGTTCGGCCGTCTTCTGCGCCAGAGCCATTTTGAAAAGTCGCCCATTCGCCTTCTGTCCAGTAAGTCATCACTAACTTGAATCACTCCTTAATTTCTCAGTCACAAAGCAGCTTTACAGAAAATCCAGTGATCCAAAATCCGAAAACTCAGTAAATCAGGGGTATTTAATTAGAGTTCAGTAAGGTCCAGTTGGAGAAATTTGGATTCAGTGGTGTATCCTGTATACTGTAAGTAGCCTAGCATCAGCAACTGACCAACACATTACAAATACAGTTGAGTATATTTCAGGATGGGCAGTTGTTCAGCATCAGACTACACAGGATGGGCAGTTGTTCAGCATCAGACCACACAGGATGGGCAGTTGTTCAGCATCAGACCTCACAGGATGGGCAGTTGTTCAGCATCAGGCCGCACAGGATGGGCAGTTGTTCAGCATCAGAGCTCACAGGATGGGCAGTTGTTCAGCTTTAGACCTCACAGGATGGGCAGTTGTTCAGCATCAGATCTCACAGGATGGGCAGTTGTTCAGCATCAGACCTCACAGGATGGGCAGTTGTTCAGCATCAGACCTCACAGGATGAGCAGTTGTTCAGCATCAGACCTCACAGGATGGGCAGTTGTTCAGCATCAGACCACACATGATGGGCAGTTGTTCAGCATCAGACTACACAGGATGGGCAGTTGTTCAGCATCAGACTACACAGGATGGGCAGTTGTTCAGCATCAGACTACACAGGTTGGGCAGTTGTTCAGCATCAGACCGCACAGGATGGGCAGTTGTTCAGCTGTTTTCACAAATAGGAGCAGTAAACTGAAGTAAACACTCTCTATCTCTCTGTCTCTCTCCTGTGTTCTTCATAAAGGAGGATATAGGTGGTCCCATTCTGAGGGGAGAAGGTGCTGCTAAAGTTATATATGGAGTAAAAGTCTCTCTCCACAAGTTCGTGGACGTCTGTGCTGAGCGTGTGAGGCAGTGGATTAATGAGACCATTAACGAACCGTGAACCAACTGGATTCATCTCAGATGAGCTTTTGAGGATGATGCCATTACTAACTGATGCCATTATCACACAAGGACTGTATGCTGCTTCTGCTAGTGCCTTAAACTAGTGGCTCCAAACCAGTCCACAATCTACCCTAATCTAATCACAACGGTACCAGAACAGCCAATCAAAACAAAGCTGATTTTGCAACATATAAATGATTAATGAAAGATAGTAAACTTATCAAACCTATCTGAGAAATGTGTGGGTGTGGCTAATGGGCAGCTTGATTGACAGGGATGAACAGATGGTGGTTAAGCTTTAGCTCATGAAGTTTCTCTGACTCTTAAACTGTTTTGCGTGGGTGGGGCCAGAGAAACATCAGTCTTGTGATTGGTCAGGAAAGGCTTATGGAGGTGTTAGAACCATCCAGGTACACGCAGAGGAGAAAGATATGGTGAAATTATTAGAGGGCAGCCCAGGTCACTGGCTGCCAGCAGGGGGCATGGGTGCCGTGCTAGGAAAGCGGCTGGCAGCAGCTTTCAGAACTTCAACTCCCAGAAGCCCTAGCACTCTAGCCATTAGTGTTGACCAGTCACACCTGCTGGTCTCTGCATAAAAGCTCACTGAAGCAGCGGCCCAGTGTTAGACTTTTGTTGAGGGGTTTGGCATTGTCACAAAGCTTGGTATTAGAACAAAGCAATCAAAAGAAATCAATAATTGAAACTAAGTAAGAATAAAAAACTGAAACAGAAAAATGAGCTTAAAGATTGCAAAACATTAAAAGAGAGGAGTGAGCTGAACTTTAAAAAATCTTCATTTAAAAATTAAGCTTCGGTTTTATTTTCCCACATCCTTAGTGACGCAGCGGTAAAGCACCGACCCATCACTCCTCAGGTTAAAAGTTCAAACCTAGTAACACCCTGATCAAATTTTTTTTTGTTTTCATGTCCTGTACTACAGTGCTGGCCAAAAGTATTGGCACCCCTGCAATTCTGTCAGATAATGCTCCATTTCTCCCAGAAAACGATTGCAATTACAAATGCTTTGATACTAAAATGTTCATTTAATTTGTCTTCAATGGAAAACCACAAAAAGAATTGTCAAAAAGCCAAATTGGATATAATTCCACACCAAACATAAAAAAGGGAGTGGACAAAAGTATTGGCACCCTTTGAAAAATCATGTGATGCTTCTCTAATTTGTGTAATTAACGTCACCTGTTACTTACCTGTGGCACATAACAGGTGGTGGCAATAACTAAATCACACTTGCAGCCAGTTAAAATGGATTAAAGTTGACTCAACCTCTGTCCTGTGTCCTTGTGTGTACCACATTGAGCATGGAGAAAAGAAAGAAGACCAAAGAACTGTCTGAGGACTTGAGAAGCAAAATTGTGAGGAAGCATGGGCAATCTCAAGGCTACAAGTCCATCTCCAAAGACCTGAATGTTCCTGTGTCTACCGTGCGCAGTGTCATCAAGAAGTTTAAAGCCCATGACACTGTGGCTAACCTCCCTAGATAAGGACAGAAAAGAAAAATTGACAAGAGATTTCAACGAAAGATTGTGCGGATGGTGGATAAAGAACCTCGACTAACATCCAAACAAGTTCAAGCTACCCTGCAGTCCGAGGGTACGACAGTGTCAACCCGTACTATCCGTCGGCGTCTGAATGAAAAGGGACTCTATGGTAGGATACCCAGGAAGACCCCACTTCTGACCCAGAGACATAAAAAAGCCAGGCTGGAGTTTGCCAAAACTTACCTGAGAAAGCCAAAAATGTTTTGGAAGAATGTTCTCTGGTCAGATGAGACAAAAGTAGGGAAAAGGCATCAACATAAAGTTTACAGGGAAAAAAACGAGGCCTTCAAAGAAAAGAACACGGTCCCTACAGTCAAACATGGCGGAGGTTCCCTGATGTTTTGGGGTTGCTTTGCTGCCTCTGGCACTGGACTGCTTGACCGTGTGCATGGCATTATGAAGTCTGAAGACTACCAACAAATTTTGCAGCATAATGTAGGGCCCAGTGTGAGAAAGCTGGGTCTCCCTCAGAGGTCATGGGTCTTCCAGCAGGACAATGACCCAAAACACACTTCAAAAAGCACTAGAAAATAGTTTGAGAGAAAGCACTGGAGACTTTTAAAGTGGCCAGCAATGAGTCCAGACCTGAATCCCATAGAACACCTGTGGAGAGATCTCAAAATGGCAGTTTGGAGAAGGCACCCTTCAAATCTCAGGGACCTGGAGCAGTTTGCCAAAGAAGAATGTCTAAAATTCCAGCAGAGCATTGTTAGAAACTCATTGATGGTTACCGGAAGCGGTTGTTCGCAGTTATTTTGTCTAAAGGTTGTGCTACCAAGTATTAGGCCGAGGGTGCCAATACTTTTGTCCGGGCCATTTTTGGAGTTTTGTGTAAAATGATAATTGATTTGACTTTTTTTCATTCTCTTTTGTGTTTTTTCATTGCAAGCAAAATAAATGAAGATATTAATACCAAAGCATTTGTGATTGCAATCATTTTCTGGAAGAAATTGAGTATTATCTGACAAAATTGCAGGGGTGCCAATACTTTTGGCCAGCACTGTATGTACTTCTGGCTTTATTCTCTTTTATGAAAAATAATAAATATAATAAGAGATCAATAAACAAACACCTTGCATATAGTCCTATTATCAGTCCTCTGTCTAAATATCCTGGTACGGCCGCCAATCCAAGTTAAGAATGTTATTGGACTAATTGGTTGTTAGGACACTCTTGCTTAATTGTGATGCACAGATAAAAAAATACTACTACTACTAATAAGTGAGTATAAAAGGGAGAACATTCTAGGTTAGTTTAGTATCTGAAGCATCAGCAGTTGATGGCTTGCTGACCGACTCACAATGACCAGAAAGAAACAACTTTCTTTAGAGACCCGTCAGTTCATTGTTGTGTTGAGGAAGAAGATACTCCATTAAAACAAGAACATTTCACTGTGATCCCAAACTTTTGAGCGGTTGTGTATATATCCAGATTTGATGCTATGCTTTCAGATATTGACTCTTTCACGCATATATATATATATATATAAATAAAGCACCACCTCTGGAGCTAACTTCTCCATCTCATGGACTAGCTTCTAATGCCTCTTTGGCTTGTTTAACTAGACTCTGATGAAAGGCCACCGGTTTTACCGCAGTATTTAAGGTGGGACATCAGCTTGACGCAATCAGAGGAAGAACCAGGGCGTTGGTCAGGAGTGGAATTCTGGCACTCGCATCTGATGTAAACAGCTGTGTTGATTACAGTGGGACTTTTTTGGTGTGGTCGTTGTTGCTCGCTTGCATCACTGTCATTACCGTTCTCCTTGGCAGGCTTGTTTCTTCTAATCAGCTCTAGCATTGCGGAGACCCTAAGGGTTTTTCTGGCGAGCCCCACCATCTTGCTAAAATTAAAGGCTGACCAATAACCGTGATGACCACAGGCTGTCTAGATGATATAAATTTATGACTGGCTAATTATACATTGTGGTTAATTATTGCTGCTGATTGGATGGAACTGTAATAAAGTCATGTTTGGATTACAGGGAATCTTGTCAGCATTCTGGATCCGGGGCTCTGCCTCACCACACAGTTGTTGGGCTTGCCCAGCTAACTTTAAGCTTAGTTTAATCAAATCCTGACAGCCACGGTGACATATATATTTAGTTAGTGTGACTTTCTTTATCCTTGTTTGCCATTGCCTGTTTGCCATTGCGGACCCCAGCTGGAGCCAGAAACAGGCCCCCTGTAGCGCTCTACTCCACTGCACCAGGAGGAGGAGGAGGATCTCTCTTAGGCAAATGCCTGGCTCTGTGTTGGACAGGTGTGATGCCATGCTGGCTTGGACAGCTTCCCGGTGTAAGACAAGATGCAAACCAGAAAATGTACCATAAAGCAGACAATCCTTCAAAGTATATGCCTTAGTAGACCACATCCTTTGAAGGATGCAGCCCTTTAATAGAGACATTGCTATGGAATGAGCTGAGGACTGGCTCGCCCCCCCCCACCCCCAACATAAGAGCTGAGTTTAGCCGAAAGACTTTGCTTAGTTTATGCTACATTTTCTTTCCATGACATAAGATTTACAGCTATATTGAAGCTAACAGTCTACAAGTCATATACTCATGTGTGTGCAGTTAATGGAGACGTCCAACTGAAGCTTTTTTCAAGCCAACACAAGTCTAGAAAAATCTCAAGCCTAAGCCTCTAGACCCAAGTGCCCCGCTCTGTCTCTCTCCTCCTTCAGCTTTGGTGGAGCCGTGGCCGGAAATCTGCAGCTCATCTCCATCACTCGGGGCTATGCAGGCTCCATCTGGCAGCACAGCTGGAACAATGTTTTTCACTGACTCTGGGAGTTTCAGCAACATGATGGGCTCCTCTGTGAGACTCTTGGCATAAATCCTTATATCTTTACTCTTAATGTGCAGCTGCTCTCGTACAGCTGTCTGTGGATGGCCGCCAAGCTCCACTTTCCAACGTGCTGACGACGGAAACAAAACATCACAACGTGAACTTCACACAAGACAGTAACCTCAGGCCTGAACTATAGTCTGAATAAGCTCCTTGTTTGCTTCACTTTCCTCAATGCTAGATATGAGTATTGATATAGAGTACCTTCTGTCTATACTCTGCATTCATTTCGTCCATGTTTGTGATTGTTCTCTGAAAGCTTATGGGCGCAGATGGAATGGAGCAGCACAGTCAGGTTCTCTCAATGGTAATGTAGGTAAACAATAATTAATGGCCTCTTTAGTTGAGGGTACATGATTCTGAACTTCCAAATCACCGTTGGCATGTTTGTTGTTGTCTGAAACATTTGGCTCAGGACTGCCCTCTGGTGGATGTCATACCTACATAAAAATGCATGGATGTATGTGGGCAGTAACTGTTACAGTGTTTGAAAATTACATTAATTTTTATACATACTGGGAGAATAAATGACACTTGAATGAGACATAAAGGCTACGTTCTTCAAAATGCCATAATTTGAGGATTACAAGTTCATTTACAGTCAGTGTTTATAGTGCTTATAAAATAAAGTGTGGCTTAAATGAGGGTGAGAGGGGATTTTCTAACATGGCTCAATTACAAACATCAACCTGCGGAATTTACAACCACATAGAGGCAAACCCTACAAGTGAATAGAGGTGAATGCTACAACTAGATAGAGGTGAATGCTATAATCAAATAGGGGAACTCTAGAACCTAATAGGCGTGAATATTACATCTGAATAGAGGCGAACTTTCCAACCAAATAGAGATGAACTCCACAACCAAAAAGAGGGGAATGCTATAATCAAACAGGAAAACTGTACAACCTAATAGAGTTGCATATTGCATCCAAATAGAGGTGAATTTCCAATCAAATAGAGGTGAACTCTACAACCCAGAAGAGGTGAATGCTATGATCCAATAGAGGAACTCTACAACCTAAAAAAAGACGAACTTTACAACCGAATAGAGGTGACCATTACAACCGAAAAGAGGTGAATGCTATAATCAAATAGGGAAACTCTACAACCTAATAAAGACAAACTCTACAACTGAATAGAGGTGAACTCTACAACCGAGAAGAGGTGAATGCTATGATCCAATAGAGGAACTCTACAACCTAATAAAGTCAAACTTTACAACCGAATAGAGGTGACCATTACAACCGAAAAGAGGTGAATGCTATAATCAAATAGGGAAACTCTACAACCTAATAAAGACAAACTCTACAACCGAATAGAGGTGAACTCTACAACCGAGAAGAGGTGAATGCTATGATCCAATAGAGGAACTCTACAACCTAATAAAGTCGAACTTTACAACCGAATAGAGGTGACCATTACAACCGAAAAGAGGTGAATGCTATAATCAAATTGGGAAACTCTACAACCTAATAAAGACAAACTCCACAACTGAATAAAGGTGAACTCTACAACCAAATAGAGGCAAACGCAACAACCGAATAGAGGTGAACTTTACAACCAAATAGAGACGAACTTCACAGCTGAATAGATGTGAATTCTACAAATAAATAGAAAAATTAAAAGTGATGCCTAATTTTTTGGAATAGTAAAAATAGTAACATTACCTAAATTTACACATTGTTTAATATTAATAAAGTGGAGGAGAAATAAAGAGGTCCTGAATTCTTAATAATTCCTCACTCCTTACTGCCACCATTACTGAACTCGTACACCACCCGCACATGATGGAGTCTCTCGTTATGAGGACACATTATCGAAGACACCAGACGCTTTTCAATAACGGAGGAAGTCACACCTACAGAAACAAATGAGTTAAGACATTTTCATAGGCCGTGTCCAAAACCTCTATACTGCTATACCGTACATACATGAGTGGGCTTCAAATGGACGGGTACTAGTTTTGACACACAGTGGTAGATTTCCTGTATGGTCTCATTCATGCTCAGCTACACCGCTCTATCATTCCACTCAACTGTGACTAGTCCTTAGTCCCGCCAGTTGATCAATGGTTCCCAGCCGTGTCTCTTTTCTACTTTGTGTATATTTACCCCTTGCTTTTCTCAGTTTGGTCTTACATTCGTTTTCAACCTTAGTCGGACTGTCAGCCCAACTCTGATTTTTGACATATCCAAATGCAGGTTCGCATCAGATGAAACCACATTTGGAGATGGTAATGAAACTCCATTTGTATGTTTACAGATGTGTCTTAGTCTGGACGCTCAAATTGGGTTTCAATGAGTCTTTTGATCCACACGTATGTCAAATCCAGATTGAAGGGAGTGCTGGGATAGCTGAGCTTGTCGAGTGTGACATACAAATTCTGGACCACTTTGAGGGCAAGATGATGCACCTTCATCTCCCCTGCATGTTTGTTTGAAGTCTGTGTTCCCAGCTAAGCTGCATAATTACTGATGTTACTGTTACCACAGCGGCCTACGCAGATATGTTGTGATGTCTGAACACAGAGATTGTGTCTACTCGTTCTTTGATCTTTAGTCTTGTTTTTTCTATGGACGCTCCAGTACTTATATTGTGCATACACATTGTTGCTATCCAGTGAAACACATGCATCTCCATTTTTGATAATTATATCAGTATATTGGCATATACGTGATCCTTCAATATAGTGAGATGACTTCACTTATCACTTAAGTAAGAAATGTATAGAAACAATTTGAGAAATACTAGAACAATTATGAAAAATGTGAGACGTAGAACTAAAAATTAGACATAGCACCTAAATTTAAAGTGATTAAACTTGTCAATACATACTTTTTCTTCTGCTGTCCTTTAAAGCTGAGTACTGAGAAACCAATGTATCAATACAGAGCGATCAGTTTTTTAATCTGGTCTCATCACGAATTCTATACAGAATAAACTCCTGTAGATCCTCAGTACCGAGGAAAGAATCTTTGGTTACCAGTCACCCCTTAAATGTCCTATAACTTGTACATTAAAGCTACATTTTGTTAATTAAAGTTAAATAACATAAAGACTGAAAGGAACTGTGTTGCTGTTAAGTTAAACTATCAAACATCTATCTCCAGAATACTGCAACTTTAAGGTGGCACTGAACTAAGCAGTCCACTAGTAAAATTCTAGTTACCTGTGTCAAATGATTTGTTTGACATCCTCAAAGAACCAGTCACTAATCATGTTGGTGGGGGACCAACGTAGAATTATTTTTAGACTGTTATTTCACAATGTTAATATTATATACAGAGATCTGGACCACAGTGGCCTCAATAGTGGGTACGACAGTGGACATGAGGTTTGACATAATGTTGCAGATGGTTGGACATGAGGTCAGATGTGACACCACAGACTGACCACATGAGATCTGGCTGTCTGCCAACACCAGCTTTGCAACAAAGAGCTAATGTAATTGATTTGCAGTGGCTAAAACAATTTTCTATCATTTTTTTGTTGGTGTTTATGAATTCATACTTTTTTGTTCATATTAATTTAAATACAAAGTCAAACAATATAATGTGTGTGAAAGTGATAAGTATATGTATGTATAATGGCAAAAATAAACTAAACTGAAAACTGAGTTCATTTCTGTTTTCAACTAATGAATCAACATTGCCATCTGGGGGCTAAACTGTGGAACATACCCAGAGGATATTATAATAATAATAATAAAGTCCTGTTCATAGGCAGTCAACAAAATTTCTGAGCTACTAACTATGCAATAAAGAATTATAATATAGAAAAAAATTCCTCATATGGACCCCAGTTTTTAACATTATTATAAAGAAATTCAAATGTATTGACAAAAGCCTGCCATCAACATGTCAAGAACAATGTCACATACTGAATTATCCAATCCACCCAATGCACCAACCACACTACAAACACCCAACCAACCAACCAGCCCTATCACACTCAACCAACCAACCAACCAGCCCTATCACACTCAATCAACCAACCAACCAGCCCTATCACACTCAACCAACCAACCAACCCCACCGCACCAAACCAACCAACCAGCATTACAACACCCAACCAACCAACAAACTCTACTGCACCAACCAACCACCCCCACTACAGCCATCCACCCACCCAACCAACCAACCCCACCACATCCAAACCAAACCACCGTAGCTACAACACCAACCCTACCCACATCACCACAGCCAACCAGCCCAAACATACAGTGGATGTGTACATTTAAAAAAAAACCTTTTGTTGCTGTGTTTTTGTATGTATTGTTGATTTGTTGTTATTCTCTGTCTTCTATTGGTTAGAATTTTATCTGGTCTTCAAAGTCAAGTCAAAGTGAACTTTATTGTCATTCAGACTTTACAACTCAGTGCATAGCTGAACGAGATTGCGTTTCTCCAAACTCCAATGTGCAGATATATAAAAACACAAGACATACAACTAACATGACAAATAAATAACAACATGACAAATAAATAACAACATGACAAATAAAATAACATGACAGTGCAGTGGAAAATATAGAAAGAGTGTGTGTGATAAATAGTGAGATATACTCTAAATAGATATATATACTTCAAAAAAGTGTTTTTGCAGATGTATTGCACTTAAAGGGAATATATATATTGCACAGTTCTGACAAAATATTGCACACTAACATTTTAAACATAACACTAAAATTTAAACATTTTAAGGTGTAAGAGTGCTTAGGTTTAGAAAGAAACAATTAGTCTATTTCACAAAATTAGCAGCATTAAGTGGAGGACCACCTGAGTATGAATTGGGTCTATGTTCAAGAGTTTAACAGATCTGATCAGGAAGTGTTTAGCAGTCTGATGGCTTGTGGAAAGAAACTTTTTGCTCAGGCTGGATGTCCTGCACCGCATGCTGCGGTAGCGTTTTCCAGAAGGCAGCAGTCTGAACAGTCCGTGAGCTGGGTGGGTGGGATCTCTGACCATCTTGGTGGCTCTGCTGTGGCACCGTGATGGGTACAGATCGCTGGTCAGGATACTCTCTAAGCCGAAGTAGCCGCTGCTATACAGGGCGCCGCCTTACAAACCAGATACATTTTCTTGCTTAATGAAACACAAACTTTGACTGGAAAGGCCTGTTTAATGAACCTGCAGGAAGAAAAGCGATGCACTGACAAGTTGGCTTATCCAAACTTCAAAGAAAACTTTTGAATAACTTTAAAAGAAATGATGCCACAAAATTTTCACATTTTCTAATTCAGCTGCTTTTTCTGACTCCAAAAGACTCATCACAGCAAGCAGAGTGGGCAACAGTTGAATATGCCGACAGATAAAACTTGTGCATACACACATATCTATAGAGAGCCAATCAGAATGCAGAATGACAAAACGCTAAATGTCAGGACATATGAAGCTTGCAATAGATATAATCTGTGCCTCTGTGGGTGGAGCTGAGACTACAATCATCTGATTATGACTTTGAAGGAGAAACTTGTTAATGAGAGCCTTTAAAGTGAAAGCACAGCCACAATCCAGGCCCTCGCTCTTATATCACACATGATCACTGAATCTACTTTCACTTTCACTTTTCACTGTTACAGCAACTCTCAGCATGGCAGAGAAAGCCTCTCTTTCACTTTCTCTTCCCCCACTCTCCTCCCTCTTTCTCTCTCTCTCTCTCTCTCTCTCTCTCTCTCTCTCTCTCCCTCCCCCTCCTTCTCTTTCTCCCTCTCTCTATCTATCCATCTCTCTCTCTCGCTCTCACTCTCACTCTCTGAGGTAATAGCTGTTTCATTTCTGCTTCACTTCCAGCTATTGAAAGCTAGAGCTGACATGAGAGTGAAACTACTGATCTAAGGCTTTGATTTAATGAGTGGTGGATTTCAAGGATTTCTGCATACAATAAACCACAACATCCCATCTGCTACAGATTGTTTAAATAGTTTAAAAACAAGACTTCACCTCGCCCAGACATGATCACTGCCAGACGTCAATCAAAACAGCACTTAAATAGAGGCTGTCTGGCAATGAGAAGCAGCTAGAACACCTGCCATCTGCTCTTCCACATTGTTTCTGGGTTCTCGAACCAGAAGAGGGCCAAGTGAGCTACTATGTCCTTGTAGCTGAGCAGTTGTTCCTGTAGTCGTCTTCAGACGACTTCAGTTCAGTTGTGGTTAATGCAGTGTTGTTCTGTTGAATGAGTTGGCGGCAGAAAACAATGAAGAGAACTAAAAAATATATATTTGTGGTGCTGTCTTTCTTCACTAGCAGGAGCTGCAGCACTGGTTTGCCTCAAGTTGGCGCTGTATCTTCAAACTGGTTTACCCAGTTGGTCCTTCATAGTCTAGCAACTGTAACTGGGCCCAGGATACCTCATATCTTGAAAATCTGAAAAATTTCCCAAGAGTTTGGTGAAAAGCCTCCAACAGAAGACAGAAGAGGAGATAAGATCTCAGTTAATGTGTGGAAGACCTACCAAACTAGAAAAGTCTAAAAAACTATTAAACCAAAAAGAAGAAGAAGAACTAAACCACTAGATTCAATGTTGCAACCGAATCTAGCATCAGTGCTGCTGTGGCGAGTGGGCAGCCAACCAACATGAGACCCCCCAGTAGATTTTTCACACACGGGATATAAACACAGATAAACGTGAGCGGTTCCAATATGCAAATTTGAGTCTGCAGTTTATATAAGACAGTATATAAACTACTGTATATGAGAGATAATGTGAAAAGGAAATACTGTGGGCTCCAGAGAGATGCAACTATCTGTGGCTTCTACGCCGCAACCCTCTGTGGCTGTACTGCTTCTCCTGGGAGGGAAGGATGGCCCTGTTTCTTCTCTCCACTGTCATATAACCAAGTCACTGTCAGAGGTTACATAAACCTTCTCGTGGGAACCTTTTCAGATAGGGGTCACCAAACAGGTGCATGCAAATGCATCTAAGCGGAGCGCTGCAGTCTTCTATGGCAGGATGTGGTTGGTATTCGGGCGGGCATTGTTAGCAAGTGCAGCGTAACAAAAACCCCAGACGTGGGTTTGAAAATGCTGACACATACACTGCTGTGCAAAAGGCACCTAAGCTGGTCGTTTAAAAGCCTTTATCTGAGCAATAAGTGTATTTTCACCAAGAACACCAGATATCATTAGAACAGATGTAAATAATCATACATACAATACAAAGTAACATGAATATCTTATTGTGAGAGAAGTAGATCATATCTTGAGCTCCAGTTTGAAGAACAAAGTGTAGTTCCAGATTTCTCCTGGACGCCCCAGACATTGTATGAATGGCTTATGGTTTTTAGATAGTTTCTCTAAAAAGTGTCAACTTTACAGGAGAGGCCAAAAACTGTATTTACTTTCAATGGAAGTCAATACAACCAGAATTTTTTCCAAGCTATTTAGAAGCATTTCATTGATCCATAAACCCTGAAGTCTTCACACCAACAGCAGATGTCGTGTTCAAATGATATAAACGTGATATATACATTGTGCTATATATATAATGATATACGTTGTGCTGTGGTAGCCAGACGGTTCCACCCCCAAAAAACACATTGAGATGAATAGCCTGTTTACCTTTCAAGTTATTACTTTCAGTGTTATTACTTCATTGCATTTCTATGAACATTGTCATTATGTTTGTAAACATGAAGTGGATATATGGATATATGACCTGAATGTGTCTTAATAAGCAAAAACAAAGTAATCTGAATGTATGATATCAGACAAACATTATCATTCTTTTTTTTGTTTAATATTAACCAGATACTAATACAAAACATATACAGTTTCAGTTAAAAAGCAACAAAAATGTATTCTGATCTCAGAACAGAAGGGTAGATGAATGTATGATTGTTTATTAAAAGTATCTCCACAAATGTAGGTCATATTAATAATGCATAGATAACTATCTGACATTGTGTCTAAAAGGATTCATACTAAATTCATACTATTACAAGCAGGACTAAGAGAGCTAATAAACCAGAAAGGCAAATAGGAACATAAACATTGATAATAATAACAACATGTTACACTAATAATAGACTAATAATACAGTAATAATACACTTTATTTTGATTGTCCACCAAGAAACATTCAACTAATTAGAGGAAAGAATTGAATCAGTAACAGAGGTAGGGAGTGAATCAGTGGCCGAGGAAGGAACTGAATCAGTGTGTTTATAACAACTAATAATACAGTAATTATACACTTTATTTTGATTGTCCACCAAGAAACATTCAACTAATTAGAGGAAGGAATTGAATCATTAACAGAGGTAGGGAGTGAATCAGTGGTCAAGGAAGTAACTGAATCAGTAACAGAGGTAGGGATTGAATCAGTGGTCGAGGAAGTAACTGAATCAGTAACAGAGGTAGGGAGTGAATCAGTGACAAAGGAGAGAACTAAATCAGTAACAGAGGTAGGGAGTGTATCAGTGGTAGAGGAGAGAACTGAATCTGTAACAGAGGTAGGGAGTGTATCAGTGGTAGAGGAGAGAACTGAATCTGTAACAGAGGTAGGGAGTGAATCAGTAACAGAGGTAGGGAGTGAATCAGTGGTAGAGGAAGGAACTGAATCAGTAACAGAGGTAGGGAGTGAATCAGTGGTAGAGGAGAGAACTGAATCTGTAACAGAAGTAGGGAGTGAATCAGTGGTAGAGGAGAGAACTGAATCAGTAACAGAGGTAGGGAGTGAATCAGTGACAAAGGAGAGAACTGAATCAGTAACAGAGGTAGGGAGTGAATCAGTGGCCGAGGAAGGAACTGAATCAGTAACAGAGGTAGGGAGTGAATCAGTGGCCGAGTAGAGAACTGAATCTGTAACAGAGGTAGGGAGTGTATCAGTGGTAGAGGAGAGAACTGAATCAGTAACAGAGGTAGGGAGTGTATCAGTGGTAGAGGAGAGAACTGAATCTGTAACAGAGGTAGGGAGTGTATCAGTGGTAGAGGAGAGAACTGAATCTGTAACAGAGGTAGGGAGTATATCAGTGGTAGAGGAGAGAACTGAATCTGTAACAGAAGTAGGGAGTGAATCAGTGGTAGAGGAGAGAACTGAATCAGTAACAGAGGTAGGGAGTGAATCAGTGACAAAGGAGAACTGAATCAGTAACAGAGGTAGGGAGTGAATCAGTGGCCGAGGAAGGAACTGAATCAGTAACAGAGGTAGGGAGTGAATCAGTG
This sequence comes from Megaleporinus macrocephalus, assembly GCA_021613375.1. Lineage (NCBI taxonomy): Eukaryota > Metazoa > Chordata > Actinopteri > Characiformes > Anostomidae > Megaleporinus > Megaleporinus macrocephalus. The sequence goes on from CM038717.1 coordinate 37,609,423, forward strand.
GCCGAGGAAGGAACTGAATCTGTAACAGAGGTAGGGAGTGAATCAGTGGCCGAGGAAGGAACTGAATCAGTAACAGAGGTAGGGAGTGAATCAGTAACAGAGGTAGGGAGTGAATCAGTGACAGAGGAAGGGAGTGAATCAGTAACAGAGGTAGGGAGTGAATCAGTAACAGAGGTAGGGAGTGAATCAGTGGCCGAGGAAGGAACTGAATCTGTAACAGAGGTAGGGAGTGAATCAGTGACAGAGGAAGGAACTGAATCAGTAACAGAGGTAGGGAGTGAATCAGTGACAGAGGAGAACTGAATCAGTAACAGAGGTAGGGAGTGAATCAGTGGCCGAGTAGAGAACTGAATCAGTAACAGAGGTAGGGAGTGAATCAGTGACAGAGGAGACAACTGAATCAGTAACAGAGGTAGTGAGTGAATCAGTAACAGAGGTAGGGAGTGAATCAGTGACAGAGGAAGGGAGTGAATCAGTGACAGAGGAGACAACTGAATCAGTAACAGAGGTAGGGAGTGAATCAGTAACAGAGGTAGGGAGTGAATCAGTGACAGAGGAAGGGAGTGAATCAGTGGCCGAGGAGAGAACTGAATCATGGTGTGGTGAAGGTATTGTGGCATTTATAGGCTGTAACAGAGGACAGTAGGCTGGTGAATTCATCAGGAGACTGACCAGTGTGCTTATCTTTGGGCTGATCAGTGAGCTTATCTTTGGGCTGATCAGTGAGCTTATCTTTGGGCTGATCAGTGAGCTTATCTGTGGGCTGATCAGTGAGCTTATCTGTGGGCTGATCAGTGAGCTTATCTGTGGGCTGATCAGTGAGCTTATCTGGGGGCTGATCAGTGAGCTTATCTGTGGGCTGATCAATGGATTCTTCGGCAGGGTCCTGAGCAGGGCGGTTATCTGTGGACTGATTGGTGGATTCAGCAGGGTTCGTAGCAGGGCGGTTATCTGTGGGCTGAACAGTGGATACATTGAAAAACAGTGAGGTGCACTGAAACACAACAAAGGCAGAAACTGGTGAAGCTGTTAACAAGACACTGGTAGCAGTAATGATAAGCCTGCACAGCCTTTTGAGGCTGTATGCAGAGTTATGTTTTGTATTAACAATAAAAAAATATAATAAAATGTGCAAACAAACTGAATATATAAATATCAGTATTAGAAAATTGTCACATGGGAGTGAGGAGCAGAGGAGATGATGAAGGAACAAACAGGATGGTAACCAGGAGCGGCTGGGAACATCAACATCACAGAAAACGAACCAACAGGGCAGCAAAGAAAACAGAGGCAATATATACACAGGTTAACAAGAGGGAACAAGAAACACCTGAGAACAATAGGCAGGGCCACAGATGGGAAACAGGTGAGGGGCGGAGACAAGGAGCACATGACAAAACAAACAGGACCACATTGTTGACAAAAGCATTAGCACATGGCTAAAACAGGGTAAGAAAACAAGACTAGACTAGGCCCAGGAAATCAACCGCGTAGCATTAGTTGGAATATGCATTATTTTTCTACATAGTTTGAACACATGCACTGCCATTTACATTGTTTGAGAATTTGATAATGATTGGATCAATAGAGCTGCTTCAAAACAGAAAAATATTCTGGTTCCATTGACTTACATTGAAAGTAAAGACAGTTTTTGGCGTCTCCTGTAAAGACTCTTCACAGCATCCACAACAGCATCCTCTGCAGTGTGTTTTAGAGTGAAGCACACACTGATAAATCATTGCTACAAGCAAGATTAAGGAGATGAAACTGAAAACTACAATCTGAAAGAAAAGATTTGTCATTATTGTCATTTCATACACATACACACACATATGCACACACACACACACACACACACGTCAGTGTGTTCATAACAACCCAGTATTATTTACAGTTCTCATCTAATACCTGCTTTGACTGCTCAGTACTTCATTAAGCTAAATCAAGATTGCTGCTGAAGGAACTGAATACATTCATACAATGTCTGGGGCGTCCAGGAGAAATCTGGAACCTAACTTTGTTCTTCAAACTGGAGCTCAAGATATGATCTACTTCTCTCACAATAAGATATTCATGTTACTTTGTATTGTATGTATGATTATTTACATTTACAGATCTGCTGTTCTTAGTGGTTGGTAAGATAAAGACTATCAGCTTAGGGCCTAAGACTTTAGCACAGCAGTATGAATATACACATGCTGAATATACAGCTGAATATACATGTGAATTTTTTCAAATGTTTTTAGGGTCTTTTAACACTCAGCTAATGCATTTTGTTTAGTGGTCTAATTACTTTGTGTCCGCCTACACAGCCCACCTATGGAAACTGAAAGCGTTCAAAGGGAAAGAACGTAGAAACTGAAAGTGTTCAAGGCGAAGATGCCGAGCCACTTTGGGAAATTTCATGCGGTTTAGTCCAGCAATCAAGGTTAAAACAGGAAATGTATGCTTATAGATGAACCTACATGCGAGTGTCTACATACACTGCAGTGAAAAAAGCATTCGCCTGGATTTCTTCTGATTTTGTTAATTAATCACATTTAAATGTTTCAGATCATCTGATACATTTTAATATAAGATAAACTTTCCCTCTGGGATCAATAAAGTATCTATCTATCTATCTATCTATCCATCTATCTATCTATCTATCTATCTATCTATCTACAGACAATAAAGATTCACTCTAAACTCCTGGATGACAACCACTCCTAGGAAAGTCCATGGCTACTCCAAGTTGTCTCCATTGGTGGTTAATGGATCTCCCTGGTTTGCTGCCATTATATAGCCTCAGCAATGACTTTGTAACTCTTTCTGAGATCTTTCTGAAACCTTCTGGCTGCTTCACATTGCCATTCTATTTAAGCGATGTTTAGCTTCAGCAGGTCTGGCAGTGATCATGTCTGGGTGTGGTAGTGAAACTGAACCCAATAGTCAGTTGAATTTGGCTAATTGGTTGATTTAGAGACTATTTTGTGTTTACTTGGATTCTTTGTCTAATATTAAAAGGAGTTTGATGATCTGCAACATCAAAGTGACAAATTTGTGACCTTTTTAATGCATAAAGAGTAAACTCTTCTCAAAACGATCGTAAAACAGTGTCTCAGACATTTCAGCTAATAACTTTCCATGAGGGAGCATTTAGAGGTCTGGTTCCATTCACCACCACTGTGGACAGTTCTGACTTAGCAAACTGCTCTGACTGGTTTGTTTCCATACATCATGCAGAACTGTAAGAATCATATATATATATATATATATATATATATATATATATATATATATATATATATATATATATATATATATATATATATTTATATGTATATATTAGTAACTTACCTTTGATATGTAGAATGATTCCTTTGCACGATTCAGATCATCGGTCAGTATTCGTTTTTTATCACACCATTCCCACGGAGGCTGCACATTGCTGTCAATGTAATCTTCTTTTAGTGGGGTTATCAAACAGGCCACATATCTGCCGTCACCAAAGAACAGCGTCAGCCAAAAAACACACGGAATTGAACAGGTGAGAAACTTAACGCAGCCTTTACACCTTCCCACTTCTCTCGGATCCTGTGGAGCTTCTGAATCAGACCAGAGTTTGGAGTTCCACAGGTAAATGCCGAAGTTAATAGCAATAAGCATGGGCATCATCAGGTACAAGAAGAAAAAAGCCCAAGTAAACCCGTGTCTACACGGGCACACAAAGTCCTGCTCCACAAGCTTTTCTAAAACAACCAGAACAAGGTTGAGCATCATGTAAATACGCCATGGGTGCTGTTTTAAGAAGGCACCCAGTTTTATCAGTCCCATTTCTAAGGAGTACAGTGGCTGGTGCAGACCTGCCAACAGTCTAAACTAGTCTTTAACTGCAGAGATTTGAGAGTCAGACACACAGCTCTGTTCCTATAAGAGCTCATCGCTTACGAGAAGACAACAGGAAACTTTGTGGTTGGCATGGACAGATGCTGCTGGTACTGCCCTTTATTTTTGAGGCACCTTTACAGGAGAGGACAAAAACAGTCTGTACATTTAATGTAAGTCAATGGCAACAGAATTGTTTCCAAGTGATTTTGGAGCATTTCTATTGGTCCATTCACCATAAAATTGTCATATAATATTAATGGCAGCTGCTGCGTTCAAATAATAATATGGAGATACATGTGGAGTATTCAGAGTATATAGATTAAGTATATTTTACATCACTTTATTTAACATACTGAAGCATAGTTAAACCAAATCATAAGCCTAAATATATTTTATTGCTCATCACATTACATCTATAGTGTAGAAGTCAATACTGAAACCTTTAAAGTTTGCTTTACTACCTTTTAGTTCTTATATAACTCAAACTAACCTAACAATCAATATGGTATTGCCTTTATTTTTGCATTCATTGCTTATAAAATGTGGTCTGATTGTTATTTAAGTCAGAGTTATAGATAAACAAAGTCCAACTAAATGAATAACACACAAACAGTTTCATGTCTTTTATTGCAACAGAAAAAAACAACAGCAGCACACTCTGCTGGGCTTCAGCTGCTACTGCAGCCCCGGTCACCAACCTGTCAGCTGTCATGTGAAGCCTATGCCTAGAAATAATGAAGGTGATCTGGTTTAGGCCGCTTTCATCTCATACCTCCCCTTTTTATAATCCCTGTGGATCCTCCATCATTAAGACTTTGCTAGGATTGGGAACCTTACTAATGAGGATCTGGACAATCACTAGCAGTTGATGTGTTTCGTTTCTGATGTCATGCTTAATACAATGCGTTTAATGGGAAATGCATTGACTTCCCATGCCCTGCGTAGAAATACACTCTTCATAGTATCTCTTGCTGGGTTGGACAAACTTAACAGAACAGTAGCGAGAAATCCGTGAATATAGACTGGAGCTTAAATTTGCTACATAAGTTTGGGCTTTCAGGTGAAAAGCTTCATGTTCATGTCAATGTTAATAAAGCTCTGACTGAAGCTGTCCAGATCATGGAAACTGACCTGGAGATCACTACAGAAGTGATGGAGAAACCTCTGGGTGAGAAAATGAACTGAAACCTGATGCTGTGGCCTAAGAACATGATAAAATGTTCACGTTAACATATATAAGCATTTAACTAGACCGCCATCTTGAAATCCAAAGGGAGGAAATGGGAAAATGACTCTATTCTTAGACACACTATTACAAGCGAGTAAAAAGAGTAATGCACCAAAACAGACAGCACACATCTAGGAGAGGATAGAAAATGATGAAAATAATAAAACTATATTTTTTTATTTATTTATGTTAACACAAAACACAACATGCAGAAGACAAGGTCTGCTAAAGCTGAAGCCAGAGCCAATAAACAACTCATCTGAAAACTTGTAGACAGATTTGTGGTCATTGATGATCTGGACTATGTCCCAACTGATACAATTATAAAAATGATACAATTATAAAACTGATGGTGTTTATTCGTTTGACAGCAGAGAACAAGATGCCAATAGTGATGGCTGATGAAGCTCAGGCTGAAACCAACTCAGAGACTGTGAATGTTTAGCTGGACAGCTCTGAGGAACCAGTGGAGAAACCTAAGAGTGAGAACATGAACTGAACAGATAGTAGTAGATGAAGGCTGAAAAAATGAAACACTAGGGAGAAAAGAGGGATGATATACTGATAAGCTGGTTTGATGGGTAAGTAAAGGAAATGACTGCTGATACTATAATGAACAGCTGCTAATATTTAGACAGCTAGCTGGATATCTCTGCAAAACATAAACGTCTTTGACAGATTACCAGAAAAAGTTTTTAAGTCTCGCAAGTTACACCTACACTGCCAAATGTATTCGTCATCTGTCTTCACACGCATATGAACTTGAGTGACGTCCCATTCTTAATCCATAGGGTTTAATACGATATTGGCACAACCTTTGCAGCTATAACAGCTTCAACTCTTCTGGGAAGTCTCTCCACACGGTTTAAGAGAGTGTTTATGGGAATGTTGGACCGTTCTTCCAGAAGAACATTAGTGAGGTCAGACACTGATGTTGGACGAGAAGGTCTGGCTCACAGTCTCCACTCTAATTCATCCCAAAGGTGTTCTACCAGGTTGAGGTCAGGACTCTGTGCAAGCCAGTCAAGTTCTTCCACTCCAAATTCGCTCCTTCATGTCTTTATGGAGCTGCTTTGTGCACTGGTGGGCAGTCATGTTGGAACAGGAAGAGGCCATCCCCAAACTGTTCCCACAAAGTTGGAGGCATGAAATTGTGTTGAGTTCCTTTCACTGGAACTAAGGGGCCGAGCCCACCTCCTGAAAAACAACCCTACACCATAATCCCTCCTCCACCAAACTTTACACTCGGCACAATGCAGTCAGACAAGTACCGTTCTCCTGGCAACCACCAAACCCAGACTCGTCCATTGGATTGCCAGATGGAGAAGCATGACTGGTCACTCCACTGCTCTAGAGTCATTGAACTTGGTGAACGCCTGAATTCAATGATTTGGATGGGTGAGTGAATACTTTTGGCAATATAGTGTATGTTTGGTTTGATTCATTTATTCCATACAGCACAGAAATACCAGCCAATGGTGAGCAGAGTACTTCAGGAGCAGCGAGAAGAAGTGCAAGTACTATATAATGGTCTATTTGTATTTAGTAATCATTTACTATTTAAGACATTTTTGGTACAATGTTAAAAATAAAATTGCTTGTTATGCATACAAGGCAAAGCGTTTTCATATCAGAAGAACAAGTGCACGCTTGGTCAGAAGTTTATAAAACATTCCAAAAACAAAAAGTTGAACAGCAGTGAGGAACATTTACATTTCAGGATGTATCCTGTGCACTCTGGTCAGCTCTTTCCGGTTACTGACAGGTATATTTGTGTCTGTGGTAGCAGCTGGTCAGCATCTCCAGGCCAGAGATTCTGTGGAGGCTCTTGGTCAGAACCAAACTGCTCTCATCTAAGATTTTTTTAGGAGGTGTTTTTCTTCCACTTCTGTGCTCTCCTGTAGCACCTTATTTAAAAAAGGTTAGATAATTACACGTGTGCACAACAGCTGCATACACAGTCAACTCCAGAACTCTCAGCACCCTTAAAGAAACTGGATCATATATATATATATATATATATATATATATATATATATATATATATATATATATATATATATATATATATATATAATGGTTAAACTGTTCCTCTAGAATGTCTTGGTAAAAGGTTTACCAATTACCAAAAGAAATCGTCTTTCAAATCTTATGTAGTATAGGCAAAATTAATGGCACCCCTACAGAAAGTTTCTAATAAAACCAGACAGATTTATGTTACTGGGAGTGAAATAACTACTAGGTTCTAGGTTCAGGTTCAGGTATGCAGGTATGGGGGGTGGGTCAACAAGAGGAGGACACTCTGAACAGGAAACTTGAAGTCTGGAATTGGAAGGTATTGATGAGAAGCAGAAAAGTTCATAGTACTCACAGAAATAACTGTGTGGTCAGACGAGGTCAGTTTTTTCCCACAAGCTTTGTTTTTGGTCACTTTGACGTAAGTGATCTGGATCGTCTGTTTTTTCTTAGGTGGCTTAGTTGCTGCTTCCTTCAGAAGTGTCACTGACTTGGTGACACCATTCTTCTCTATCTTTATATCAATCTTTTTGGTGGCTTTCTTAATTGTAATCCACCGGGGCTCACTCAGCTGCAGAGGAACACAAAGAGAACAATAATAGCTATTAAAAGAATGTGATGGTAGTCCCCAGTGTGGATTGGGGTTGGACACTATTCTGGAGCCTTCCTGGCTTAGCTACCAGTGCAAATTAGGTCAGGGCCTAGAAGCTAGGCAGTCCAGAAGTGGAACACAAGGGATCACCAACATAAAACAAAGAGAACAACTCATGATGAGGAGGAGCACCAGCCCTGTATTACCAGCCAGAGTCTCACACTCCTTGTGCTAAAGAAAAGAACCAGAAACTCTGCTTTTCGTTGGTGTATATAGCCAGTTAACAAGCTGCAGGGCGTAAGGACTGCCCCCTGGTGGCATAACAGGGACTGGCACAAGAACATTAATAACTTATAAAAAAGTGAGAACAATAATTATTATCTTGAACATGATCAAAGAGATAAAACATAAACATACTTACCAAAATAACTTTCCCTGACAGGGTTATGTAATTCTGTTTTGGATTATTTGGAGCAGCTTTCTCTGAGGAACACCTGATGTCCTCCTCCTTCTGACTGACTTCTGTAGAGTGTACTCTTTCGTTCCTGGATAGACCAAAAATAAACTAAAATAAAATATTACTTAATTCCATATTAATACAACCCCAAATCCAAAGAAGTTGGAATGCTGTGTTCGATGTAAATCCAGGCAAATAAAATGAATCTGATGTTATAAAGTGAGACATTTAAACATTATCATTTGAATGTTTACTCATTTAGAACTCATTTAGGGAGGGCGATGGAGGAGGGAGGTCCAAAAGGAAAGCCAGTCGGAGAATAAAGAGAGTAAGAAAGTAAAGCCGGTCGGAGAGTGAAGAGAGAGAGAAAGTAAAGCCGGTCGGAGATTAAAGAGAGTGTGAAAGTAAAGCCGGTCGGAGAGTAAAGAGAGAGAGAAAGTAAAGCCGGTCGGAGAGTAAAGAGAGTGAGAAAGTAAAGCCGGTCGGAGAGTAAAGAGAGAGAGAAAGTAAAGCCGGTCGGAGAGTAAAGAGAGTGAGAAAGTAAAGCCGGTCGGAGATTAAAGAGAGTAAGGAAGTAAAGCCGGTCGGAGAGTAAAGTAAGTGAGAAAGTAAAGCCGGTCGGAGAGTAAAGAGAGCGAGAAAGTAAAGCCAGTTGGTGAGTGAAGTAAGCGAGAAAGTAAAGCCAGTAGGAGAGTAAAGAGAGCGAGAAAGTAAAGCCGGTCGGAGAGTAAAGTAAGTGAGAAAGTAAAGCCAGTTGGTGAATGAAGTAAGTGAGAAAGTAAAGCCAGTTGGTGAGTGAAGTAAGTGAGAAAGTAAAGCCAGTTGGTGAGTGAAGTAAGTGAGAAAGTAAAGCCAGTTGGTGAGTGAAGTAAGTGAGAAAGTAAAGCCAGTGATAGAGTAAAGAGAGTGAGAAAGTAAAGCTAGTTGGTGAGTGAAGTAAGTGAGAAAGTAAAGCTAGTTGGTGAGTGAAGTAAGTGAGAAAGTAAAGCCAGTAGGAGAGTAAAGAGAGTGAGAAAGTAAAGCTAGTTGGTGAGTGAAGTAAGTGAGAAAGTAAAACTAGTTGGTGAGTGAAGTAAGTGAGAAAGTAAAGCCAGTGATAGAGTAAATAGAGTGAGAAAGTAAAGCTAGTTGGTGAGTGAAGTAAGTGAGAAAGTAAAGCCAGTGATAGAGTAAAGAGAGTGAGAAAGTAAAGCTAGTTGGTGAGTGAAGTAAGTGAGAAAGTAAAGCCAGTTGGTGAGTGAAGTAAGTGAGAAAGTAAAGCCAGTGATAGAGTAAAGAGAGTGAGAAAGTAAAGCTAGTTGGTGAGTGAAGTAAGTGAGAAAGTAAAGCCGGTCGATGAGTGAAGAGAGTGAGAAAGTAAAGCTAGTTGATGAGTGAAGTAAGTGAGAAAGTAAAGCCAGTGATAGAGTAAAGTGAGTGAGAAAGTAAAGCTAGTTGGTGAGTGAAGTAAGTGAGAAAGTAAAGCTAGTTGGTGAGTGAAGTAAGTGAGAAAGTAAAGCCGGTCGATGAGTGAAGAGAGTGAGAAAGTAAAGGCGATCGGAGAGTAAAGAGAGTGAGAAAATAAAGCCGGTCGGAGAGTAAAGAGAGTGAGAAAGTAAAGCCTGTTGGAGAGTGAAGTAAGTGAGAAAGTAAAGGCGGTCGGAGAGTAAAGAGAGTGAGAAAGTAAAGCCTGTTGGAGAGTGAAGTAAGTGTGAAAGTAAAGCCGGTCAGAGAGTAAAGAGAGTGAGAAAGTAAAGCCGGTCAGAGAGTAAAGTGAGTGAGAAAGTAAAGCCAGTAGGAGAATAAAGTAAGTGAGAAAGTAAAGCCAGTCGGAGAGTAAAGAGAGTGAGAAAGTAAAGCCGGTCGGAGAGTAAAGTGAGCGAGAAAGTAAAGTCGGTCGGAGAGTAAAGTGAGTGAGAAAGTAAAGCCGGTCGGAGAGTAAAGTGAGTGAGAAAGTAAAGCCGGTCAGAGAGTAAAGTGAGTGAGAAAGTAAAGCCAGTTGTTGAGTGAAGTAAGTGAGAAAGTAAAGCCAGTCATAGACTGAAGTGAGTGAGAAAGTAAAGCCGGTCGGAGAGTAAAGTGAGTGAGAAAGTAAAGCCAGTTGTTGAGTGAAGTAAGTGAGAAAGTAAAGCCAGTCATAGACTGAAGTGAGTGAGAAAGTAAAGCCGGTCGGAGAGTAAAGTGAGTGAGAAAGTAAAGCCGGTCGGAGAGTACAGTGAGTGAGAAAGTAAAGCCAGTTGTTGAGTGAAGTAAGTGAGAAAGTAAAGCCAGTTGGTGAGTGAAGTAAGTGAGAAAGTAAAGCCGGTCGGAGAGTAAAGTGAGTGAGAAAGTAAAGCCGGTCGGAGAGTAAAGTAAGTGAGAAAGTAAAGGCGGTCGGAGAGTAAAGTGAGTGAGAAAGTAAAGCCTGTTGGAGAGTGAAGTAAGTGAGAAAGTAAAGGCGGTCGGAGAGTAAAGAGAGTGAGAAAGTAAAGCCAGTTGGAGAGTGAAGTAAGTGTGAAAGTAAAGCCGGTCAGAGAGTAAAGAGAGTGAGAAAGTAAAGCCGGTCAGAGAGTAAAGTGAGTGAGAAAGTAAAGCCAGTAGGAGAATAAAGTAAGTGAGAAAGTAAAGCCAGTCGGAGAGTAAAGAGAGTGAGAAAGTAAAGCCGGTCGGAGAGTAAAGTGAGCGAGAAAGTAAAGTCGGTCGGAGAGTAAAGTGAGTGAGAAAGTAAAGCCGGTCGGAGAGTAAAGTGAGTGAGAAAGTAAAGCCGGTCAGAGAGTAAAGTGAGTGAGAAAGTAAAGCCAGTTGTTGAGTGAAGTAAGTGAGAAAGTAAAGCCAGTCATAGACTGAAGTGAGTGAGAAAGTAAAGCCGGTCGGAGAGTAAAGTGAGTGAGAAAGTAAAGCCAGTTGTTGAGTGAAGTAAGTGAGAAAGTAAAGCCAGTCATAGACTGAAGTGAGTGAGAAAGTAAAGCCGGTCGGAGAGTAAAGTGAGTGAGAAAGTAAAGCCAGTTGTTGAGTGAAGTAAGTGAGAAAGTAAAGCCAGTTGGTGAGTGAAGTAAGTGAGAAAGTAAAGCCGGTCGGAGAGTAAAGTGAGTGAGAAAGTAAAGCCGGTCGGAGAGTAAAGTAAGTGAGAAAGTAAAGCCAGTTGGTGAGTGAAGTAAGTGAGAAAGTAAAGCCAGTCATAGACTGAAGTGAGTGAGAAAGTAAAGCCAGTTGGTGAGTGAAGTAATTGAGAAAGTAAAGCCAGTTGGTGAGTAAAGTAAGTGAGAAAGTAAAGCCGGTCGGAGAGTAAAGTGAGTGAGAAAGTAAAGCCGGTCGGAGAGTAAAGTAAGTGAGAAAGTAAAGCCAGTTGGTGAGTGAAGTAAGTGAGAAAGTAAAGCCAGTTGGTGAGTGAAGTAAGTGAGAAAGTAAAGCCAGTCATAGAGTGAAGTGAGTGAGAAAGTAAAGCCAGCAGGAGAGTAAAAGTAAAGTTTACTCTTCCCAGAGGCGGCTCCACACCAACCGGTGAAGCTGTGAAACTGAGTTAATGAGAAGACGCACACTTTATATAAATAATGAATATAAATAATAAATATATAAATAATTAATTCAGTTTATATATATATAATATATAACTGAATATATATATATATATATATATATATATAACTGAATTAATTTTTAATTATTTTTATATTTATATAATATTTACTTACAGTCTGACAATCAACATGTAAACAATTATAAAAATATAGGCAAATTATTTATTTAAACGTGTCTATTCAATCTGTGTTGGAGCGTGAGGGGTTAAGTGGAAGCCTGTGAGTCTGTGTCTCCCCCTATAAGGACTGTGATGCCTCCGCAGAGTGTTGGTGATTGGTGGTCCCGCTGTTCATGTACAGAGGCTGAGGCTTAAGGGTCACGGTTCGCTACTGCTGAACGGTATGTGTGGTGTGTTGGTGTTTCAGTAGCTGATGGTATAAGATGCTGATACTAGACTACTTCAGTAAACAGGATACACCACTGAATCGCAACACACGTTAGAGATGATGATGGTCCGGACCGGCCTGAGGAGATCTCCTCTAACTGGACCGTACTGGACTCTAATTAAACACCCCTGGTGTAAAACATACTTACGTTTGAGATTTAACCACGTCCACACACATGATCTGTTCACCCTTTCGGGTTACGAAAAGATACGCTGGCATTTGTCGTAGCCGCTGGTCAACATTTCTCGGCAAGAGGTTCTGATGGACAATCAGCTCCTCCTGGTCCTCTTTCAGAAAAATGTATTCGTCCTCTTCTTTATCAAAATACTCCACCTTTACGAGGCGTGTTGTTTCCCCTGTTCGGTTCTCCTGTATTACCTTATTATAAACAGGTTAGAACATTACACGTGTACTGAACACTCAACACATACAACCCAAACCAAACGCAGGAGGATAAGCAGCTTAGATGATGACTTATACTAATTACATTTATTACTGTAGTGTTGGACTTTTAGCCTCTTTGCTAGCTGCTCAGTGCGCTCTCATAAGTGAGAAATACTCCCAGCTGTAAAGAATGAAAACCAGTTCAAACCAGTCTGTTAGCAGAAACTGGTGATGCTCAACTGTTCAATGTTCTGTTAATGAACATAATGGGATGGAGGCAGAAAAGAGGAGGTGCGAGGACAGATAAAGGAAAGAGAGAAGTGGGGTATAAGGAAGAGACCGAAACAAGAGAGGGGGTATGGAAGGACAGAGAAGGGAGAGAGAGAGGGAAGAGGAGGATGAGGAGGAGAGAGAAGAGGCGGATACAGAGAAGAGTGAGAAAGAAGAGAGGAAGGATCTGGAGAAAAGAGAAAGGAGGGATTACAAATGAAAGGAAAGTCCTATTTACTAATGATTTAAATACTGAATGTAAGTTGGTAAAGATTCAGTAGAGGATGCTGAATATTATCAGTAGTGTTTAACATATTTACCTGTGTGACCTTTCCGCCCTTTCTTTTTACTATCAGGTAAACTGGTAGTTGTTGTGTCAGCTGGTCAGCATCTCTAGGCCAGAGATTCCAGGGGACACTCATCTCCTTCTGGTCCTCTGTTAGAAAAATGATCTTGTTGTTTTCTGTAGTAAATGCCTCCACCTTCACGAAGATGATTTCCTCTCCTTCTGCTCTGTTTTGTAGCACCTGATTATAATAGAATACATTACACATGTACATCACAGCTGTGTACTGAACACACATACATATACAGTCAACTCCAGAACTATCAGCACCCTTAAAGAAACCAAAACAATCATATATATTAATCATCTAATGATTCCACTAGTCCTAAAATATACATATAAACTGTTTAAGTGAGAATATGAAGAGCTACACACAGAGTACCAGATAAAGAAACCAGATTTATGTTACTGGGAGTGAAATGATACAGTACTCAGTTTAGGTATGCAGGTATGGGGTCCGGGTCAACAAGAGGAGCACATCTCAACAGGAAACGTGAAGTCTAGAATTGAAAGTATTGATGGAGAAGAAAAGTTCATAATACTCACAGAAATAACTGTGTGGTCAGACGAGGTCAGCTTTTTCCCACATGCTTTCCTTTTTGTTACTTTGACCTGAGTGATCTGGATCATCTGGTCTTTCTCAAGTGGTTCAGTTGCTGCTTCCTTCAATAGAGACACTGCTACCCTGACCCCATCCTGCTCAATCACTATATCTCTCACAAGGACATCCTCCTTAATCTTACTGGACCGGGAAGTGCCAACCTGACAACAACCAGAAAGAGTGGCAATAATAATAACTATTGAAAGAGTGAGAACAAAAATAACTACTCAAAGAGTGAGAACAATACTATCAAATAGAGAGGGCACAATACTGTAATAACTATTACATTAGTGAGCACAACACTATCAAAATAAGTGAGTACAATACTAACTAATAAAAAAGCGAGCACAATATTCATTATTAAAAGAGTGGGCACAATATTATCAAAAAGAGTGAGCACAATAGTAACTATTAAGAGTGAACACTATAGTAACTATTAAAAGAATGAGAACAACATTATAAAAAAGAGTGATCATAATAGTAACAATTAAAAGAGTGAGCACAATATTGTCAAAAGGAGTGAGCACAATAGTAACTATTAAAAGAGTGAGCACAATAGTGACTATTAAAAGAGGGAGCACAATAGTAACTATTAAAAGAGTGAGCACAACACTATCAAAAACAGTGAGCACAATAGTAACTATTAAAAGAGTGAACACAATAGTAACTGTAAAAAGAGTGAACACAACACTATCAAAAGGAGTGTGCACAATAGTAATACTAATACTAGAACAATAACAATTACTAAAAGTATGAGAACAATAACAATTACTAAAAGTATGAGAACAATAATAATTACTAAAAGAGTGAGAACAATAACAACTACTAAAATAGTGAGAACAATAATAATTACTTAACTTATGATAACAATAATAATTACTAAAAGTATGATAACAGTAATAATTACTAAAAGAGTGAGAACAATAATAACTACTAAAATAGTGAGAACAATAATAATTGTTAAACTTATGATAACAATAATAATTACTAAAAGTATGATAACAATAATAATTACTAAAAGAGTGAGAACAATAATAACTACTAAAATAGTGAGAACAATAATAATTGTTAAACTTATGATAACAATAATAATTACTAAAAGTATGAGAACAATAATAATTACTAAAAGAGTGAGAACAATAATAATTACTAAACTTATGATAACAATAATAATTACTAAAAGAGTGAGAACAATAATAATTACTAAAAGAGTGAGAACAATAATAATTACTAAACTTATGATAACAATAATAATTACTAAAAGTATGAGAACAATAATAATTACTAAAAGAGTGAGAACAATAATAACTACAAAAATAATGAGAACAATAATAATTACTAAAAGTATAAGAACAATAACTACTAAAATAGTGAGAACAATATTAATTATTAAACTTATGATAACAATAATAATTACTAAAGTATGAGAACAATAATAATTACTAAAGAGTGAGAACAATAATAACTACAAAAATAATGAGAACAATAATAATTACTAAAAGTATGAAAACAATAATAATTACTAAAAGAGAACCATAACTATAAAAATTATGAAACTAATTATCAAGAGTGGGATCAGATTAGTTTTGTGTCTCTAAAACACAACTCTGGCCTGAAAGTGTTAATCTGAGTCGTAAACTTTTTAAACATTTAAAACTTTAAATGTGCTGAATGTAACATTAAGGCTGGTTAAGGATTCTGGAACCTCGTTAAGGGTTTGAAAGAGAATCCAGATTTAAATCTCTCTGTGTCTCTCTGTCTTTGCTAGTCGCAGCAGCTGAGAATGAACTGAACTTGAACATGAACAGAGAGATGAAGCAGATAACATTAAAAAACTTACCAAAACAACTTTTCCTGACAGGGTTATGTAACACTTATTCAGGTAAAGTTCTGGATCACTCAGATCAGTTGACTTTGACAAACAGCTCTTTTTAGCGAGAAGAAATACATTTTCTTCCAGCTGAAGTTTGCCAGTCCAAAACACTCCGGTTCCACTTGCCAGGATCATTTCATCAAACAGATGATCCTTCACTTTCACATCTTTCACAATGTTAGATTTTCCCTCTTGGAATTTATCAATCTCTATACTTCTCACAAGGTTGTCTTCCTTACAGGTCTGGGAAGTGTCAGTCTAAGGAGGACCAGAAAGAGTGACAATAATAATATTGAGTGAGAACGTTAATAACTATTAAAGAGTGAAACAATACCAACTATAAAAAGAGTGAGAACAATAATAAATATCAAGACTGAGAGCAACAATGACTATAATATCAATCCAAAAGAGTGAGAATACTAACAATCAAAAGCGTTAAAATAATATAAATAAATTAATTAAAATTAAAAGACTGAGAACGATAAAAACTACCCAAAGAGTGAGCACTATAACAACTATCACCAAGAGTGAGAAAAATAAAAACTACCAGAGTTAGCACTATAACAACTATCACCAAGAGTGAGAACAATAAAAACTACCAGGGTGAGCACTATAACAACTATCACCAAGAGTGAAACAATAAAAACTACCAAAGTGAGTACTATAACACCAACCATCACCAAGAGTGAGAACAATAAAAACTACCCAAAGAGTGTGCACTATAACAACTATCACCAAGAGTGAGAACAATAAAAACTACCAGAGGTAGCACTATAACAACTATCACCAAGAGTGAGAGCAATAAAAACTAACAGAGTGAGCACTATAACACCAACTATCACCAAGAGTGAGAACAATAAAAACTACCCAAAGAGTGTGCACTGTAACAACTATCACCAAAAGTGAAAACAATAAAAACTACCAGAGTGAGCACTATAACAACTATCACCAAGAGTGAGAATTATAAAAAATACCCAAAGAGTGAGCACTGTAACAACTATCACCAAGAGTGAGAACTATAAAATATACCCAAAGAGTGAACACAATTATCAAAAAGAGGAAGAGCAATAGTAACTATGAAAAAATTGAGCACAATACTTACAAAAAGAGTGACACAATATTAACTTTTTAAAGAGTGAGCCCAATACTAACTATCAAAAGGAGTGACACAACAGTAACTACTAAAAGAGTGAGCACAATAATAAATATAAAAAAGTGAGAACAATAATAACTACTAATAACTAATCTGAGTCGTGAAACTCTGATAATTTAATACTTATTAAACTTTAAACTTTAACTCTTTGTTAGTCGCAGCAGCTGAGAATGAACTGAACTTGAACAGGAACAAAGAGACGAAGAGGCAACATTAAAATACTTACTGCAACAACTTTTCCTGACAGGTTCACGTAACATGTTTTCTGGTGAAGTTCCGGAACATTCAAAGCGGTTGTCTTTGACAAACAGCCCTCCATCGCAAGAAGAAATGTTTTTTTTTCCAGCTGAAGTTTGGCTGCCCGGAACACTCTTGTTCCCCTTCTCAGGATCATTTCCATAAACGGACGAACCTTCACTGTGGCATTTTTCACTATGTAAGTTTCCCCCACCTGGAACATATGAATCTGACTCTCTTGAAGAGTAATCAGAAAAATTCTAGTACCGTCAAAGACGGAACACAGAGCCAATTTGACCTCCTGCCTGATTTCTATGGAGTCCCCAGAATATTTGGTTGTATGCTTTGCCACACAGAGCACTTTGTACATCGAAGAGCGTAATATTTTCAGTCTGGGGAGACAAAATAATGAAAAGTAAATGCAATTTCACTTAATTCTGTATTTAAATAAAAAAATTATGTTATTTGTATATTTGTGTATTGTAATAGTTGTTTTTATATTACTTGTATTACTTAAGTGAGTGAACCTGTGTTGTAAGCTATATGAACGATATCATCTGAAACCATAAAAAAACAATTCCTGAAAGGAACGCAGGATGGTTGCGCTTAAACAACAAATAGAGGAGTTTGTCTGAAAATGAATAGGATCCTATGGGAGAAACGAGAGATGAATAAACGACAAATAGAGGAGTGTGGGTCAGTATGTCTGTGGATTAGAGATTACTCTAAGTGAGTTCAGGCAGTTTGGTGGCTGTAGGTTAAATGAAACCGTAATGATTGGGTTCTTCCAAAAATGAATAGGATCCTATGGGAGGTAAGAGGGATGAATAAACAAAAATAGACGAGTGCAGGTCAATACGTCTGTGGATTACAGGTTGGGGATCAGCCTTAAAAGGGTACATGCAGTTTGGTGGCTGTAGGTTAAATGAAAAGGTTTGGGTGTGACCGAAAATGAATAGGACTCTATAGGGAAAAAAACGACAAATAGACGAGTGCATGTCAAACCAACACTGCAGTCGTGGTCGGGGGTCTGCGCTGAGTCAGTGTATGTGAAACGGTGTGTGCCGGTCGAGCAGAAGTTCAGTAGATTGGCGTACACTTTTCCATCCTATTCATTCTCTATGGGAAAAAATCTGGAAAAATCTGTCACACAATCACACCAGACAATCTGAATTTGGAACGAAGCTGACATTTCGAAAACTGCGGGACGAGTTACACAGCGAAGATCTGGCAGAAAGCAAAAAACGGGAAAAAAAATATAGTTACCCATTGCGTTATTAAAATACCACAATCAATGAACCTTTGAAACCAGATAAATTCACAGAAGGATCAGGATTTAAGTATGAAAGAGAAAAAAATAAATCCAAGATAACTAACTATTATGATTACTACTACTGCTCAGTCTCAGTGTTCTCCAGGTGTGTATTTCTAGTTTGGAGTATAGTGTAGAGTGTAGAACGTAGGACTACGATTAGAACATAGAACTACGATTAGCCACGTGTGTTTATACACAGCGGAATTTGACCTCCGCATTTAACCCACATATACACACACTAGTGAACATACACACTAGGGGGCAGTGAGCACACGTGCCCGGAGCGGTGGGTAGCCCTTATCCATGGCGCCTGGTGCCTTGCTCAAGGGCACTACAGTCATGACTTGCCGGTCCCGGGGATCGAACTGGAGTACTGGTTCTGTGTAATGTGCTGCTGCTATTGTGTATGTTGTATTATCTTTGAATAAGTATTTCAGTAAATTATTCCTTTTTTTTTCTTTTATTCATTCTACACATTGTCCCAGGCTTTTGAAATTACATTGCTTAAAATAATCATATAAACTTAGCACAAAAAGTAAGGAGATGTGTGTTTGGTAGATTATTTCTTTGTTGTAACAATGCTTCTTGGCAATAAATCTTATATTGCTGTTCATTTCTCTTTTAAATGGTGCCACACTTGTAAGGAACATGCATTTGTGGGATGAGCAGTGGAGCTGAGTATGTGGGTTGCGCCCATGAAAAATTTGCCAAATCCTCTCTGCCAATGCCAAACAGCTTATTTTGCTGTTACTATTGGCACTTGTTTTGAGCTCCTGGTACCCCCTGATTGGCAGCACCTATGAGCATGGTCCCTGCTACAGTGGTCAGTAGGTGTCTTCTCCAAGATTCGGCATGCCACGCTTGTCTGATCTGGATAGGGCCCGCGCAATAGGGCAACCTCAAGCTGGTGTTCCGTAAAAACAAGTTGCAGCGTTATTTGGAGTGAGCCCCAGTACCATCTCCAAATTGAAGCCTCCATATAACGGGGTATGTCAGAGACAGGCCACGAAGTGGGCATCCCAAAAAGACAACACCCAAAGAAGATAATTTCCTCACCTCAGGAGGTGCCAGGCTGTTGCGGCTGTGTATGGTTCTTCCACATGCTACTGAGCCTTCTGTTTGTTAAATTTCCAATATGTCTTGTATCTTCAAACTTCAATCATCCAGCCCACCAAACACCAAATGAGTCAACGGCAGAATAAGCTGTTTGGCATTGGCAGAGAGGCAAATGTTTCATGGGTGCAACTAGGCCTGGACAATAATTTGATATGGGTATTTACCGCGATATGTTCCAATAACGGTAATATGATTTTTGTGATATTTCGATATGTATTATTTATCCTTACAAATGAGTTCTCATTAGCATTAATATTAATATTTAACACTCAATAGCACTAATGCTAAACAATAGGTACTCAATAGCTGTAACACTAACGAATCAACACTTAGTAGCAGTAATGTCAACAAGTTAAGGCTTATTAACATTAATGCTTGTAATTAACTGTCAGCAGTATTAATGCCAGCAAATCAGAACATAGTAATAGTGATGCTAAACAATAAGCACTCATTATATAATCAAATATATTATACATTATCAAATAACACTCAATATGTATACTGCCAACCCATTAAAACTCAGTACCATTAATGCCAAACAATTAGCACTCATTATCTTTAACATAATCAATTGACACCCAAAAGTGTAATGTGAACCAGTCAGAACTCATTAGCATTAATACTGACAATCAATGCACAATAGCAGTGCAGAACACAGTAGTAATAATGCTAACCAATCAGCACACTGCAGTAATAATAACAACCAATTACTACTGCAGGCGGCCATTACTACTGCAGATTGGTTAGCATTATTGCTATTGAGTGCTGATTGGTTAGAAATGCTATGTCTGAGTGCTAACTGGTAGCAATAATGGTAACCAATTATCATTTAATGTCAATAAGGCCGAACCCATTTAAACGGTAAATGAACAGGCTTTCCAACGGTATAAGATTTATTGCCAAGAAGCATTGTTACAACATCTCCTTACTTTTTGAGCTAATCGTCGCTGTATTTTCAAAATTCTTTACTTTCAATGTAAGTCAAAGGAACCAGAATTTTTTTCCTAGCTATTTTGGAGGACTTCCGTTGGTCCGATCATCATGAAATTTTCACACAATGTAAATGACAGCTGTAGAAAAATGTGGTAAAATAAAAACCAACAAAAATGGAGCTACATGTCTTTCTTTGGACAGCGACGAAACGAGTGAATACAGAGTTGCATATTGTTGATGTAATTTAAACAGGTGACTAAGTCACCAATTAGCAGGGTAGAAAACCAATAATATCTTGGGTGCATCAACAATTAAATGATCCTGTAAACTGTTTGTTCTAGACTGATTTGAACTGAATTTAAGCTGAATCTGAGTTCATAGCTCCGAGTTGGTCATCTGGATTTACATCTGTTTATTTTTTCATCAATTCATCAATAACTTACCAAACTTGTGGATTTGCTCAAATATCTACTGTTACTACCAACAAATGACCACCGAGAGGAACTGACCGGATGTCTAGATGTTTTTCATAGCATGCATGGCAGCATTCGGTACAGCATCCACCACAGCACTGGACACAGCACTGGACACAGTATCGGCTACAGCACCTGCCCCAACATTTGCCACAGCATGTGACCCAGCATCTGTCCCAGCACTGATAATTCAGTACTCCAAGGAAGATGATGGAGAGAATACTAAAAACTGCAATCTGGAAAAAGACAGTACAGTACAGTGAGTATTGTCTATAAACTCTGACCGTCCACTTTATTTAGTATATGTCTTTGTATAGTCATGGCCTATATACCACAGCAGTGCTGCTGGAGTTTATAAACACTGTCACTGTTAAACACATCTATCTATCTGTATGATGTAAAGTCTGAAAGTTCATTTGTTGCAGTTGAGCGGTCTGACAGGTAGAAATCATCTTCCTGAGGTTGCTGCCCACCGGACACTGTTAGCTGGACTGTTTAGGTTGGTGCACACTGATATGTTTAAAAACTCCAGCACCACTTCTGTGTCTGATCCACTCACACCAGCACAACACACACTGACACAACACCACCACATCAGTGTCACTCATTCAGTGCTAAGAATGATCCACTACCCAAACAATATCTTCTCTGTGGGGGTCCTGAACATTAAAGAAGAAGATACAAGTGTGGTACAAGGAGATACAAGAGTAGCTACAACAACGTTTCCCTAAGTGGACAGTCTGCAAATAATTTCCAGTCAAAACGGCCATTAGGTTCATTAATTTGTTCATTTTCTAGCATCGTTAAAGCAAGAAGAACATTTAATATAAATTTATACAGCAACTAAATATCAGACGTTTACGTGTTTACGGTCTCCATTACAACATTACAGTCTCCATTCTTTTCAGGAGAGTCACTTTCAGCTTCTCTGAAACACCTACAACTTTAGCTGTTATTTTCTGCTTCTCACGATCCAAATAACCTAAAACACGATCAGTGATGTTGAGGTTCTGGACTCTGGGGTGGTCAGTCCATTGTTCTGAGAACAGCAGCAGCTTCTTTGTTGGATGTGTCTGTATCCTTTTCTTCGTGAGGAGCTTCTTGAACAGCTACGCATCTTGATTATCTTGTGGGGACAGTGTTGGTGAGTCTACCAGGTGTGCCAGGTGGTTGTTAGGCATCCCATTTTCTCTGTATCGTTTAATATCCTTTGAAACTCTTGGCTTTCTCCTTCCTGGATAAAGTGGAGTATCTCTTAAAATGTAAAATAAAAGCAGACTGCAATGATATTCGGCCAGTTTGAATTTGATGCCAGTACGTTTCAAAGAAGTTGGGACAGGTTCATGTTTACCACTCCCTTCATCACCTCTTCTTGTAACAAACAGGTCGCCCACCTTTTTGAACTGTGCGCTCATAAACCAGAGGGTCCTCTTTAGCTCGGAGGACGCATGTCACGCCTCCCGCTTCTCTCGTTGTGCCTACCACTCCTCATTGCTGCATCATTTTTTTGTCTCTCCACCATGAATGACTTTTGAATTCACCATGAATGGCTTCATCTTGAAAGTACATTTTAGGCCATGTACAACATATAAGTTCATTAAGAATATTTAGGGAATCAAGGAACGCATCTGTAACCATTTAGTTTAAGAACTTTCTTTCTTTGAGAGGCATTAAACTCACGTCTGGTTCTTATGTCTAGGTTTTCTGTAGAACTGAGCATTTCACACAGAAACTCACTATATAACTCTTTGCATCTCAATGACTTAATTATACAGAATTGTAAATAAAAAAATCTGTAATTTAAGTATCTTACCTTCCATTCATAAAATCTTATCTGTGAACTGTACTGGTCATCAGTCAGCGTTCGGTTTCTGTCACACCATTCCCACGGAGGCCGAGCGTCACTGTCAATGTGACCATCTTTTAGTGGAGTTTGCAAACAGGCCAAGAATCTGCCATCACCAAAGAACAGGATCAGCCAAAAAGCAGATGGAAATGCGCAGGTCAGAAATTTCAAACAGCATTTGCACTGGCATATGCAACCACGCAGCTGCTCTGGAATTTCTGAATAAGACCATTCAATAAATTTCCACAGGTAAACGCTTATGTTAGTAGTAACAAGCAACGGCATCAGCAAGTACAATAAGAAAAATGCCTCAGTGTATCCAGGTCTACATGGGCACACAAAGTCATGCTCGATAAGTTTCTCTACAAGAACAAGAACCAGATTGGCCACCACAGAAGTGCCCCATGGGTGTTTTTTTAAAAATTCAATTAGGTTAGTCAGTGCCATTTTAAATAGAACAAATCTGCCAACACAGAATCTAAACCAGCCCTTTAGTGCCGAGATCAGCTTTAAAACTGATACAAACTGGTCTGCTTCGCATCGCCTACAAGAGAAAAACAGGAAGCTTTGTGGTCATCACAGACAGACACTGCAGGTGATGCTCACTAATGCAGAACTTGATACAACAATTGGTGATCATGCAAACATAAGTTGAGATATTTTGGAGTTGACTCTGATTTTAATTCCTCATATAAACTGTAGTTCTAAACACAGAGACATACAGTATCTTATAAAACACCTCTTACATTTCTGCAAATATGTTTTTATATCTTTTCATGGGACAACACTATAGAAATGAAATTTGGATATAGCTTAGAGTAGTCTCTGTACAGCTTGTATAGCAGTATAGATTTACTGTCTTTTGAAAATAACTCAACAAACAACCATTAATTTCCAAATAGCTGGCAACACAAGTGAGCACACCTGACAGTGAACATGTCCAAATTGTGCTCATAGTGTCAATATTTTTTGTGACCACTATTATTATCTAGCACCGCCTTAATCCTCTTGGGCATGGAATTCACCAGATGATTATATCTGGTGTTCTTACTGGTGAACATACACTTATTGCTAAGATAAAGGCTTTTAAATCAGCTTAGAAGATTAAAGCTTTTGCACAGTAGTGTGTATAATAATTTTATGCTCACAATAATTGAGTTTGCCTCTGTTTTTTTCAGCACCTTGAATGGTGACCGCATAGTGAAAGAAATGATCAAAAATTGAAAACTACAAACCAAAGAAAGACTGTTAAATGTCAACTCAGCTTACTATGTTACTATGTTAATAGTCGTTAGCTAATATTAATAAATAAATAAGAAGTGCAATCATTAATAAGACATAAATATTTTTTGCTACTTGTCAGGTAAATCAAATACATAGAACTGTCATGCTCTGCCTTCTCTTGTCTGTCTATGCCTTTGTTTACACTCTCCTGTCATGTTCCATGTGCTTATGTTTGTTTTGGTTGTGTGCTTCTCCTTGTCTCCGCCCTCTTGCTACACCCCTCACCTCATTCGAGTTTGTGTCTCCTCCTGTTCCCAGGTGTTCCCTGTTTCCTGTACTGTTGTAGCTCCATGGAACAAGTCAGACTCAGACATGACGTCAGATCCAGATGTGACAGGTAGGACCTGTGTAACTGTGTTCAGTTCCCCGCAGCTCCCCGGACCCTTTTAGTGGTAACACCAGTGAGCGCTGAGGAAGAGTATGTATGGAGAAGGCTACATTGTTGATTTGGTCAGTACCACAGTAGTGACGCAACACACTGATTGGTTGTGCCTTTGTATTCTACCGGTCCTGCAGATTGTTTGGCGTGGTGCAAGTTAGCTGTTTAGAGATGTGCCTGAGAGCCTTATAAGAACCAGTTACATGCATGCTTAATGTGGTGTCCTGCGCATTGGTGATTGTTTGGCGTGGTGCACGTTAGCTGTGTGAGCTTGGTGGTGTGTCGTGATTTCACTGTATAAGTGAACATGTAGTGATTTGTGGTATTAGTAAGGTCGCATGTCGGTAACTGATGCGTTACAGATCTTTACAGATCAAGAGCTGTGCCTGAGAGCCTTAGAAGAGCACATTTTATGTGTACTTTGTGTCGGGTCAGCAAGAGATCTTATGAACTGAGGAAGCAAGACAGTAGCACCAAGCCTGAAGCGTTTTAGGTTAGTATTTTAGGAATTTGTAGTGTGTTACTCTCTAAATGTAATAACTGTTTTCTGTTTGTGGTGAGATGGTGGTCCACCCCTGCGCTCTCCACCTTACTCCCCAGTAGAGTGGGCCTGATTGTGTTTAAAGGACTGGATTCTAACCGTGCTTCCTGCCTTTTCAAGATGAGCAAAGGATCTGTTGAGAAGGTAAATGATTGCATCCTCCACCCCAATTCTTGGCTGGTAGGCGAACTGCAGAGGATCCATAGCTGATCCCACCAGTGAATGAACAAGTCCCTCCAAAGCCTTCATCAGGCGAGAGGTCAGTGCCACTGGTGTGTAGCCGTTAAGGTCACTGGGGTGTGGAGTCTTTGGAATAAGCACTACACATGATGTCTTCCAGAGCACCGGCACTTTCTCCTTTTTCAGGCTTAGATTAAAAATGTCCCACACAACTGGTCTGCACAGTGTCTCCGGAGTCCAGGATTAATGTTGTCTGGACCTACTGCCTTCTTCACCTTCATCTTGCTCAGTTCCCTCCTTACTTGTTGTCTAGTGAAGGACAGGGAAGAGCTGGGCTGAGTGCTGGCCAGTGGTGTGGTGTGGGCTGGTCAGAGAAAAGGGCAGATGCCAGGTCGAATCTTTTGAAGAAGGCATTTGGGTTGTTTGCCCATTGTGAGTCTCCTTCAGGCTGCCTGTAGGACTTTTCAAATCTTGAGATGGTTTTTAAGCCCCTCCAGACATTGTTCTGCTGTAGCTGGCCTTCCTTTTTCTTTCTGTAAAGGTTCTTGGTTTCCCTGATTTTCCTCTCAGTTCCTTCTGTATCCTCTTCATTTCCTCGTTTACTGATCTAAATACCAACTTCTTCGCATTCAGAAGAGTCTTAACTTCTGAGGTAAACCCGGACTTGTTATTGGAAAAGCACCATACTGTCTTGGTGGGCACACTGTTCTCCACACAGAAGTTTATGTAGTCTGTGATGCAGTTTGTGAGGCTGTCAACATCGTCACCATGTGGCTCATGGAGAACCTCCGTGACAGGCAGGAGATGTACCAGTTTGTGGTCAGACTTGCCCAAGGGAGGGAGGGGAGATGTATTATACACATCCTTGGTGTTGCATACTTCTTAAATGGGATGTAGTTGATATGTGGGTTGACATTACTGACTAATACCAAGAAACCACAAGAGAACAAAGCAAAACCCAGACATTATCCCAAATGCCCATTGGAATAGTAACACAATACATAGTGAATATATAATACAATAATACAATGTCATAAACATTATGATTCAAGCACCAGTTACACTATATTAAGTTTGAAAATAATTACTTAACACTGTTTAGTCTGTTTCCACTGTGTGATGGTCCTTCCCAAACACCCACAGAGCCTACAGAAGTCGACAGCGCTTCTGGGCATGGTTAACATAAGGCTTTCTTTCTGAGACAATAAAGTCTCAAAGGGCATTTGTCGATGTAACTATGTATTGTAGTGCTTGACAAAGGTTTAATCTTAAGTATATATGGTTAAAATGCTTGTAGATGAAGCCATCGCCGAGTGGTCGCCGACCAAATATTTTGCATGTTTAATATCTAGGCCAGTCGGCGACTGTGAATCAACAGCATTGTCTAGCTACATCCAATGGGATCACATAGAGAGGGAGCCATGGAGTAAATCTCTCTATTTTCTCCAACTCTCTCTGCCTTGATCCATCTTCTCATCCATATTTGTTTCTTTTTCTTCTTTCTTATGTCACTGCAAATCAGTGCAAATGGAAATGACGTATGTTCTACGTGGTATCGCTACTACTCACATGTGTTTAGTTTAAGAGTTTAGTCCTCGTGTGTTCACTTGTTTTTGGACAGCAGCCAGATAAGTGGGCGGTTCCCCAGGGTGAAAGTCGTGTAATTGGTGACCCTTTGTTGCCGATCAGTCATGTAGTGTGAAAGCCACAACAACTAAAAGACTCGCCATAACAGCACAACCAGTATGAACAGCACAAAGACTTGACCACCCAAACAGTCGTGTAGTCTGAACCAGGCATTACATAACTCTACATTAATGTTAATAAATACTGTCAGTCTCTAAAAATTCTTTTTTTTCCCTCAAAGATTTTGCTTAATGGTCCTACAATGTCTTTAAGGACAAAAACCTACTTCACTTTTAACGTAAGTCAGTGGTACCAGAATTTTTACCAAGCTATTTTGGAACATTTTTATTGGTCCATTACTTGTAAAATTTTCACACAATGTTAATAGTAGCTGGCGTATTCAAATCATGCATAAAAGCTAAAAATCAACAAAAATGGGGATACATGTTTTTCGTGGACAGCGACGATATGTGGGTGGAATTTAGTTACACACCAGTAACCATAAACAGTGTAGTATTCTACAATGTGTGATCACCTACTGCAAAAAAGTAAACCTCTAAACCAACTATGCACTATTTAGGCCACAGCTGTGCTTTTCTTTACAATCTCAGTTATTTCCAAAGAAAAGACAAAACACACTGTCAATAGCACTCGTCCTGTACAGCCTTAGAAAAACATCAGCTTTTACCTTATAGAGAAAAAGATAACGTTGTAGTTTTATTTCTTTGTCTCTGTCACAGTGTGTGTGAACATACCCTTGGAAATCAGATACGTAGTATTGAATCTGAAACTTGCACAGGAAGCTAAACATAGTGCTGCTGATTACTACAGGATGTGGTTGGCATATGTGTTGGTACAGTTACTAACAATTTAATCTAATGCAGCAATTCCTATTTATGCTGCAAAGGTTACAGTATCACAATGCAGTACAACATAAGCAGTAGTACTGAAGAGAATGAAGCAGCTGGCTGATGCTTATTGATTTGCTTTTTGCATGTTTATTAATACATTAATTCCTAATTATTATGACACTGAACAAAGTCTTTATTATCCACATCTTCCTAAATATAAAATGATTAATTTAATATTATATTTGCATATATATTCATCATTCTGTGTTCCCTCCTCAATGGCACGTGACTTCTTAGTTGTGTTTATTAATAATTAAGAAGTAATGCTCTTTTTATTATCATATACAGTTTTCATTAGTAAATGCTTCAATTACTGTCAAATCTTGTGTCTGTACTATAATGTGTTACCAGTGTATCTATTGCTGTGTGAAACTGACTAGAGTGAATTTTGCCACCCCGCTCTGGCATTTCTGATGATGGTTCAGGCTGTTCATTAGGATTTGTATCTGTAAAGTTCAAAAGGATGTGGTTGGCATATGTGACACCCTTAAAGTGTGGTCACATTAAAGTAATTATTTATTTTACATATATTTTATACATATGTTCTTGTGGTTTTTGTATGGGTTATTGCACTGTAATATGATGCTCCCAGTCCTGTAGAGGGAGCTGTGCCTGGGGGCGGGCGCTAGACTGTGGCTTAAGGGGGTAACAGGAGAATGTTCTCAG
This sequence comes from Megaleporinus macrocephalus, assembly GCA_021613375.1. Classification (NCBI taxonomy): domain Eukaryota; kingdom Metazoa; phylum Chordata; class Actinopteri; order Characiformes; family Anostomidae; genus Megaleporinus; species Megaleporinus macrocephalus. The sequence continues at coordinate 37,637,643 of CM038717.1, forward strand.
ATGAATCTGAGAACTCAAGCTGAACACACTGTCTCATTGTATCTTCTGTATTCTGTTCTCCAGACGGGAAAATATGTGGAAATTCGCAAATATTAATGTTTACAAAGCACTATAGTAAGGGTTGCTAGCATTAGCTACCGCGGCCCGCTAGCCACACATCTGGCCGACGTTATTGTGTGCTATCAGCCTCCTGCTAGCATTAGCTACCGCGGCCCGCTAGCCACACATCTGGCCGACGTTATTGTGTGCTATCAGCCTCCTGCTAGCATTAGCTACCGCGGCCCGCTAGCCACACGTCTGACCGACGTTATTGTGCACTATCAGCCTCCTGCTAGCATTAGCTACCGCGGCCCGCTAACCACACGTCTGGCCGACGTTATTGTGCGCTATCAGCCTCCTGCTAGCATTAGCTACCGCGGCCCACTAGCCACACGTCTGACCGACGTTATTGTGTGCTATCAGCCTCCTGCTAGCATTAGCTACCGCGGCCCGCTAGCCACACGTCTGGCAGCACTTCACTTTGACCCTATAACCACATTTAACATATTAGATGTACAAAAAATAAATATGAAAATAAATATATGTGAATATGAGATATTAGGTCGCTGGGAGTTCTAAAACCCAATTTATTTGTATTTTCTATTGGGGAGCCTGTTTGGCCTCGTTTGAGTGAAGCTAGAGCAGTTAAAACCAGTTCAGATAGGAAAGGTTGGAGAGGTAGTGCGTGAGGTGTTCAGAAGCCTGATGGCCTGTAAATAGAAACTGTTTGTCAGTCTTGTGGTCCTGGAATCTCCTGTAACGTCTGCCTGAAGGTAAAGGTGTGAAGAGTGTGTGCTGGCGGTGTGTACTGTCCCTGATTATGTTGTAGGCCCTCCTGGTGACCCTGGTGTGGTAGATGTTCTGTAGTGGGGGAAGGCTGCTGAATGCAGAACTGTAATCAATAAAGAGCATTCTGACATATGTGTCCTTGTCCTTCAGTTGTGTGAGGGCTCCAGGTGTGTGAGGGCTCCAGATGTGTGAGGGCTCCAGGTGTGTGACGGCTCCAGGTGTGTGATGGCACAAAAACTTATGAGTGACAGATTAAATATGTCTACAAACACATCAGCCAGCTCTGATAAGCAAACCCTGAGCGCATGCCCGGGGATGTTGTCTGGGCCTGCTGCTCTGCGTGGGTTGATTCTCATCAGGTTCCTGTGCACATCCACTGTTGTTACAATGAGTGATGGGTTCTGTATGCTCTCCTTGGCCGCAATGTCCTTCAGGTGGTCAAGGTTGAGGACATCAAAGCGAGCATAGAACTCATTCAGCTCATCAGGCAATGCAGAATGGCTGGTTGTGAGTGCCCTGCTTGTTTGTTGATGGTTGGCGATGTGTTGCAGTCCTTGCCACATGCGCCGGGAGTCTGCTGTGGTGTAGTAGCCCCCCAGCTTCAGCCTGTACTGTCTCTTAGCTTCTCTGATAGATCTACGCAGGTCGTATCTAGACCTTTTGTAGTCATCAGCGTTGCCAGAGAGAAATGTGGTCTGGTGAGCATGTAGCATGGACCGAACTTCACCATTTATCCATGGTTTTTGGTTGGGGTACTTTATGCAGCGCTTTGAAGAGACAATGGTTTCAATGCAGCTGCTGATGTAGCCAGTTACCCCAGAAGCATAGTCCTCTAGATCAACAGAACCATCCTCTCTCACAGCAGTGGTTCTAAACACATCCCAGTTTGTACTGTCAAAGCAGTCCTGAAGCACTGAATCAGTTTCTTCATTCCACACTTTAACAGTTTTACTCACTGGAAGTTGTCTGTATGCTGGGTAGAGGAAGACGGGGTGTGATCAGACTGTCCGAAGTGTGGCCGAGGCACGGCTCTGTAGGCCCCCCTCATGTTGCTGTAGACTTGGTAGAGTAAGTTGTTCTCCCTCGTAGGGAAGCTCACGTGCTGATGGTACTTGGGGAGGACAGTCCTCAGGTTGCAATGATTAAAGTCGCCGGCAACAATAAACACGGCGTCCGGGTGCGCGGTCTCTTGTTTACAAAAGACAAAATAAATAATAAATAACGTTGGCTACCAGAGGAACACACAAAGACGTCTGCCACGGTGGGCGCCATCTTTTTATAATAATTGGGCGCCAATTATTAACAACTAGAAAATTTGCTTGTGATTGTGTAAGGGTTGGCTCCAGGCCACCTCCAGCCACTAGAGGGGGATGCTACCAGGGAGTCAATGGAGAAACAAGGCAGTTTTGTTCCTTTTGTTTCTGTGTTTTTGAGTTTATTGTTTGTTTATCCTCTCTGTAGATTCATTTGTTTACTATTTCTGTTCACTTTTGGTTGTTTATGTAGCACCAATTCCACATGGCTAGTGCAGTAATGCTAATTCTGATACATAAGAGTTTTCTACCTTCTAAATAAAATGTAGACCAGCAGAGCAGCATTCAGTTAAATACATGATCAAAGGATGCCTTCCCTTTCCCATCTCAGTGCTATTTCCCCATTTTTTGTTTGTAGTAAAAGCCATTCTTGTTATTCTTCTGTTTTACTTTCACCCATAAACTACTGTGCAAAAGCCCCAAGCAGATAGTTTAAAAGTCAATATTCACCAGTAAGAACAGATGTAAATAACCATACATACAGTACAAAGTAACATGAATATCTTATTGTGAGAGAAGTAGATCATATCTTGAGCTCCAGTTTGAAGAAGTGTAGTTCCAGATTTCTCCTGGATGCCCCAGACATTGTATGAATGTATTCAGTTCCTTCAGCAGCAATCTTGATTTAGCTTAATGAAGTACTGAGCAGTCAAAGCAGGTATTAGATGAGAACTGTAACTAATACTGGGTTGTTTAGGAGAAGCTTGGAAAGGGTTAATTAAACGCACTGCTGTATGTAAAAGCACTACTTACTGTATTAATACTGTTTATATATTTAAATCGTGTTTTGATGAGCAAATAAAATCTTCCTGTCATATTCCTGTAAATATAAGTATGTCCCCAAGTGCCTAAAACTTTTTACAAAGTACTGTATCAGAGTAAAACTGCTCTGTGATGTATAGGAAAATATTCAATTTACATTTATGTTACATATGTAACTAAATATGGATTATTAATATTAAGACAATACATGTTCAGAACAAAACAAGCTCTGTCAACTTTCTGTGACACTCATTTAGCAGAGAGTTGCAGTACTCAGGAAGCATGGGTTCATTAATCTTAATGTTAAGGTATCGTCTGATTTTAATGTTACGTTTTCTGATAATGATAATAATAATAATAATAATAATACATAACAACAACATCGACTTTACTTGTGGAACACTTTTTCACACTCAATGTGCTTCACAGACCTTTTGATTTCAACAGTAATAGAACAACAAGATGACAATAGTTTACATTTAAACAATAAGTTGTCACTCTGGTAAAAAAAAAATACAGATCAACATAATGTCAAAATGAGGTTAATGAGTTGTATGTGAAGACAAAGTATTCAACCTTTTGATATAATAACATTGTTATCAAAATCAAAACAACATCCAGCAAAATAAGAAAACTTCATAAAAGTCTTCATTAAAACAATGGTGCATAAAAATGAGGTTATTACTGTGTAAAATGTTTGAAAATAAAAATACTCAGGCGTAATAACCCTAACAACACATAAATAGAAGTCCATAAGCATCACATTTCCTAAAAAGCAAACAAAGAATTTAAAGCAGATTAAACAAGAGTTCTTCATTCTAAACTAAAAGCTGTGTAGAGCACTCTACATTACTCATTTGGATTCACGCTATCTTTTGCTTTCTGCAGTCCTCTAGCATCCAGCAACGGCATAGTGTCAGGCTCGATCTGTGAAGAGAACAGGTTGAGGATGAGGATATCTAGATGTTCTTTAATGCAGCAATGAAATACAATGATGTGCTATACAGATGTACTATACTGATGTATTATAATGGTGTATTATACTGATGTACTGTAGTGATGTACTATACTGATGTATTATAATGGTGTATTACACTGATGTATTGTAGTGATGTACTATACGGATGTATTATAATGGTGTATTATACTGATGTACTGTAGTTGATGTACTAGTACTGATGTATTATACTTGGTGTATTATACTGATGTACTGTAGTGATGTACTATACTGATGTATTATAATGGTGTATCATACTGATGGTACTGTAGTGATGTACTATATACTGATGTATTATAATGGTGTATTATACTGATGTACTGTAGTGATGTACTATACTGATGTATTATATTGGTGTATTTTACAGATGTACTGTAGTGATGTACTATACTTATGTATTATAATGGTGTATTATATTGATGTACTGTAGTGATGTACTATACTGATGTATTATAATGGTGTATTGTAGTGATGTACTGTAGTGATGTACTATACTGATGTATTATAATGGTGTATCATACTGATGTACTGTAGTGATGTACTATACTGATGTATTATAATGGTGTATTATACTGATGTATTGTAGTGATGTATTATACTGATGTATTATAATGGTGTATTATACTGATGTACTGTAGTGATGTACTATACTGATGTATTATAATGGTGTATTATACTGATGTACTGTAATGATGTACTATACTGATGTATTATAATGGTGTATTATACTGATGTACTATAGTGATGTACTATACTGATGTATTATAATGGTGTATTATACTGATGTACTGTAGTGAGGTACTATACTGATGTATTATAATGGTGTATTATATTGATGTACTGTAGTGATGTACTATACTGACGTATTATAATTGTGTATTATACTGATGTACTATAGTGATGTACTATACTGATGTATTATAATGGTGTATTATACTGATGTACTATAGTGATGTACTATACTGATGTATTATAATGGTGTATCATACTGATGTACTGTAGTGATGTACTATACTGATGTATTATAATGGTGTATCATACTGATGTACTGTAGTGATGTACTATACTGATGTATTATAATGGTGTATCATACTGATGTATTGTAGTGATGTACTATACTGATGTATTATAATGGTGTATTATACTGATGTACTGTAGTGATGTACTATACTGTATTATAATGGTGTATTATACTGATGTACTGTAGTGATGTACTATACTGATGTATTATAATGGTGTATTATACTGATGTACTATAGTGATGTACTATACTGATGTATTATAATGGTGTATTATACTGATGTACTGTAGTGATGTACTATACTGATGTATTATAATGGTGTATTATACTGATGTACTGTAGTGATGTACTATACTGATGTACTATAATGGTGTATTATACTGATGTACTGTAGTGATGTAGATTAACTGGAATTTTTTATTTTGTATAAAGCCAGTCTTTTGCTTCCTCGTTAGGCAAAATGAAGAAAACCAGCATTAAGGTTTTGACCAGCAGAGTAAGTTAATCTTTAGTAAGTATCAATTGCAGTGGGATCAGACTCTCTCCAGTTCATTTACCAATTACAGAGTTATCTAAAAGTTTGATGATATCTGAATTTACTTGTGTAGATGTCTGTTCTTCTCTGTTTTCCTGCAGAGTCTCAGCGGTGTCCTGCTCTGTCTCAGCCTGTGAGGAGAATTGTTTGTTCATGAGGATATCTAGTTTGATTGCAGTGTGATCAGACTCTCATCGCTGATTAGTATATGTATATCATCTGTAGTTTATCTAAAAACAGAATGAGACGTCTATATTTACATGTGTAGATGTCTGCTGTATTCTGCTTTCCTGCAATGTCCCATCAGTGTCCTGCTCCACTTCGGCCTGTGAGGAGAATAGTTTGATGATGAGGATATCTAGTTGTTCACCACTGCAGTGCTGTACTAATGTAGGTAACCATAGTTTTTCTGTAAAGTATCGATGAACAGTGTTGATATATATATATATATATATATATATATATATATATATATATATATATATATATATATATATATATATATATAGTACATCAATATAATACACAATTGTAGTGCTGTACTATAGTGATGTATTATACTAATGTACTATAGTTAGTACATTAGTTAGTACATTGGAGTGTTCTGCCTCACAATATGAAGAAAATCGCTTGATCATGAGGATATGTAGTTGTTCTTTCATTGGCAGTGTTGTACTAAACTTATATACTTCACTGATGTCTTACTTTACTGTTTACTAATGTTCTATAGTAGTGCACTATGCTGATGTATTATACTGATGTACTATATTTATGTATACTTTTACTGTGTTGTGTTTGTATAAAGCCAGTGTTTGCTTCCTTGTTAAGCAAAATAAAGAAGACCAACTAAGGTTTTTAACCAGCAAAGCATTGATTGAAGTGTGATCAGACTCTCACAGCTGATTGATAACTGTATTTATTTTTGAATATCACAGTTATCTAAAATTTGATGATATCTGTATTCTCTGCTTTTCTGCAGCGTCCCAGCTGTGGCATTATCTATTAAGAGTAAAATTAACCATGGGAATATCTGGCCATTCTCCACCGCTGTGCTGTACTATAATAATGTACAATGATGCACTATAATGATGTATTATGCTGACGTATTGTATTAATGTACTACAATGTGATGTACTATACTGATGTATTATAATGGTGTATTATATTGATGTACTATAGTGATGTACTATACTGATGTATTATAATGGTGTATTATATTGATTTACTGTAGTGATGTACTATACTGATGTATTATAATGGTGTATTATATTGATGTACTGTAGTGATGTACTATACTGATGTATTATAATGGTGTATTATACTGATGTACTATAGTGATGTACTATACTAATGTATTATAATGGTGTATTATACTGATGTACTGTAGTGATGTACTGTACTGATGTATTATAATGGTGTATTATACTGATGTACTATAGTGATGTACTATACTGATGTATTATAATTGTGTATTATACTGATGTACTATAGTGATGTACTATACTGATGTATTAAATTGGTGTATTATACTGATGTACTATAGTGATGTACTATACTGATGTATTATAATGGTGTATTATACTGATGTACTGTAGTGATGTACTGTACTGATGTATTATTATGGTGTTTCATACTGATGTACTGTAGTGATGTACTATACTGATGTATTATAATGGTGTATTATACTGATGTACTGTAGTGATGTACTATACTGATGTATTATTATGGTGTATCATACTGATGTACTGTAGTGATGTACTATACTGATGTATTATAATGGTGTATTATACTGATGTACTGTAGTGATGTACTATACTGATGTATTATAATGGTGTAATATACTGATGTACAGTAGTGATGTACTATACTGATTATTATAATGGTGTATTATACTGATGTACTGTAGTGATGTACTATACTGATGTATTATAATGGTGTATTATACTGATGTACTATAGTGATGTACTATACTGATGTATTATAATGGTGTATTATACTGATGTGACTGTAGTGATGTACTATATACTGATGTATTATAATGGTGTATTATACTGATGTACTGTAGTGATTGTACTATAGCTGATGTATTATAATGGTGTATTATACTGATGTACTGTAGTGATGTACTATACTGATGTACTATAATGGTGTATTATACTGATGTACTGTAGTGATGTAGATTAACTGGATTTTTTTATTTTGTATAAAGCCAGTCTTTTGCTTCCTCGTTAGGCAAAATGAAGAAAACCAGCATTAAGGTTTTGACCAGCAGAGTAAGTTAATCTTTAGTAAAGTATCAATTGGCAGTGGGATCAGACTCTCTCCAGTTCATTTACCAATTACAGAGTTATCTAAAAAGTTTGATGATATCTGAATTTACTTGTGTAGATGTCTGTTCTTCTCTGTATTTCCTGCAGAGTCTCAGCGGTGTCCTGCTCTGTCTGGCTCGGCTGTGAGGAGAATTGTTTTTCATGAGGATATCTAGTTTGATTGCAGTGTGATCAGACTCTCATCGCTGATTAGTATAATGTATATCATCTGTAGTTTATCTAAAAACAGAATGTGATGTCTATATTTACATGTGTAGATGTCTGCTCTTCTCTTGCTTTCCTGCTGAGTCCCAGCAGTATCCTGCTCTGCCTTTGCCTGTACGGAGAATAGTTTTATTATGAGGATATCTAGTTTGATTGCAGTGTGAGCAGACGCTTGCAGCTGATTAGTACATGTATATCCTCTGTAGTTTATCTAAAAACAGAATGAGACGTCCTATATTTACATGTGTAGAGAGCCTGCTGTATTCTGCTTCCCTGCAATGTCCCATCAGTGTCCTGCTCCACTTCGGCCTGTGAAGAGAATAGTTTGATGATGAGGATATCTAGTTGTTCACCACTGCAGTGCTGTACTAATGTAGGTAACCATAGTTTTTCTGTAAAGTATCGATGAACAGTGTTGATATATATATATAGTACATCAATATAATACACAATTGTAGTGCTGTACTATAGTGATGTATTATACTAATGTACTATAGTTAGTACATTAGTTAGTACATTGGAGTATTCTGCCTCACAATATGAAGAAAATCGCTTGATCATGAGGATATGTAGTTGTTCTTTATTGCAGTGTTGTACTAAACTTATATACTTCACTGATGTCTACTTTACTGTTTACTAATGTTCTATAGTAGTGCACTATGCTGATGTATTATACTGATGTACTATATTTATGTATACTTTTCTGTGTTGTGTTTGTATAAAGCCAGTGTTTGCTTCCTTGTTAAGCAAAATAAAGAAGACCAACTAAGGTTTTTAACTAGCAAAGCATTGATTGAAGTGTGATCAGACTCTCACATCAGATTGATAACTGTATTCATTTTTGAATATCAGAGTTATCTAAAATTTGATGATATCTGTATTCTCTGCTTTTCTGCTGCGTCCCAGCTGTGCATTGATCTAATGATAAAATTAAACCATGGGAATATCTGGTCATTCTCCACCGCTGTGCTGTACTATAATAATGTACAATGATACACTATAATGATGTATTATGCTGACGTATTGTATTAATGTACTACAATGTGATATACTATACTGATGTATTATAATGGTGTATCATACTGATGTACTGTAGTGATGTACTATACTGATGTATTATAATGGTGTATCATACTGATGTACTGTAGTGATGTACTATACTGATGTATTATAATGGTGTATCATACTGGAGTACTGTAGTGATGTACTATACAGATGTATTATAATGGTGTATTATACTGATGTACTATAGATATGTACTATAATGAAGTATTATAATGGTGTATTGTATTGATGTACTGTAGTAATGTACTATACTGATGTATTATAATGGTTTATTCTACTGATGTACTGTAGTGATGTACTGTAGTGATTTATTATAATGGTGTATTATACTCATGTACTGTAGTGATGTACTATACTGATGTATTATAATGGTGTATTATACTGAAGTATTGTAGTGATGTACTATACTGATGTATTATATAATGGTGTATTACTGATGTACTGTAGTGATGTACTATGCTGATGTATTATAATGGTGTATCATACTGATGTACTGTAGTGATGTACTATACTGATGTATTATAATGGTGAATCATACTGATGTACTGTAGTGATGTACTATACTGATGTATTATAATGGTTAACATACTGGAGTATGTTGTGATGTACTATACTGATGTATATAATGGTGTATTGTATTGATGTACTATAGATATACTATACTGAAGTATTATAATGGTGTATTGTATTGATGTACTGTAGTGATTACTATACTGATGTATTATAATGGTGTATTATAACTGATGTACTATAGTGATGTACTATACTGATGTATTATAATGGTGTATTATACTGATGTACTGTAGTGATGTACTATACTGATGTATTATAATGGTGTATTATACTGATGTACTATAGTGATGTACTATACTGATGTATTATAATGGTGTATTATACTGATGTACTGTAGTGATGTACTATACTGATGTATTATAATGGTGTATTATACTGATGTACTGCAGTGATGTACTATACTGATGTATTATAATGGTGTATTATACTGATGTACTATAGTGATGTACTATACTGATGTATTATAATGGTGGTATTATACTGATGTACTGTAGTGATGTACTATACTGATGTATTATAATGGTGTATTATACTGATGTACTGTAGTGATGTACTATGCTGATGTATTATAATGGTGTATTATACTGATGTACTGTAGTGATGTACTATGCTGATGTATTATAATGGTGTATTATACTGATGTACTGTAGTGATGTACTATACTGATGTATTATAATGGTGTATTATACTGATGTACTGTAGTGATGTACTATGCTGATGTATTATAATGGTGTATTATACTGATGTACTGTAGTGATGTACTATACTGATGTATTATAATGGTGTATTATACTGATGTACTATAGTGATGTACTATACTGATGTATTATAATGGTGTATTATACTGATGTACTGTAGTGATGTACTATACTGATGTATTATAATGGGTATTATACTGATGTACTGTAGTGACACTATGCTGATGTTTATAATGGTGTATTATACTGATGTACTGTAGTGATGTACTATACTGATGTATTATAATGGTGTATATACTGATGTACTATAGTGATGTGTACTATACTGATGTATTATAATGGTGTATTATACTGATGTACTGTATGATGTACTATACTGATGATTATAATGGTGTATTATACTGATGTACTGTAGTGATGTACTATACTGATGTATTATAATGGTGTATTATACTGATGTACTGTAGTGATGTACTATGCTGATGTATTAATGGTGTATTATACTGATGTACTGTAGTGATGTACTATACTGATGTATTATAATGGTGTATTATACTGATGTACTATAGTGATGTACTATACTGATGTATTATAAAGGTGTATTATACTGATGTACTGTAGTGATGTACTATACTGATGTATTATAATGGTGTATTATACTGATGTACTGCAGTGATGTACTATACTGATGTATTATAATGGTGTATTATACTGATGTACTGTAGTGATGTACTATACTGATGATTATAATGGTGTATTATACTGATGTACTGTAGTGATGTACTATACTGATGTATTATAATGGTGTATTATACTGATGTACTGTAGTGATGTACTATGCTGATGTATTATAATGGTGTATTATACTGATGTACTGTAGTGATGTACTATGCTGATGTATTAAATGGTGTATTATACTGATGTACTGTAGTGATGTACTATACTGATGTATTATAATGGTGTATTATACTGATGTACTGTAGTGATGTACTATGCTGATGTATTATAATGGTGTATTATACTGATGTACTGTAGTGATGTAGATTAACTGGATTTTTTTATTTTGTATAAAGCCAGTCTTTTGCTTCCTCGTTAGGCAAAATGAAGAAAACCAGCATTAAGGTTTTGACCAGCAGAGTAAGTTAATCTTTAGTAAGTATCAATTGCAGTGGGATCAGACTCTCTCCAGTTCATTTACCAATTACAGAGTTATCTAAAAGTTTGATGATATCTGAATTTACTTGTGTAGATGTCTGTTCTTCTCTGTTTTCCTGCAGAGTCTCAGCGGTTGTCCTGCTCTGTCTCGGCCTGTGAGGAGAATTGTTTGTTCATGAGGATATCTAGTTTGATTGCAGTGTGATCAGACTCTCATCGCTGATTAGTATATGTATATCATCTGTAGTTTATCTAAAAACAGAATGTGATGTCTATATTTACATGTGTAGATGTCTGCTCTTCTCTGCTTTCCTGCTGAGTCCCAGCAGTATCCTGCTCTGCCTTGGCCTGTACGGAGAATAGTTTTATTATGAGGATATCTAGTTTGATTGCAGTGGAGCAGCACTCTGCAGCTGATTAGTACATGTATATCATCTGTAGTTTATCTAAAAACAGAATGAGACGTCTATATTTACATGTGTAGATGCCTGCTGTATTCTGCTTTCTGCAATGTCCCATCAGTGTCCTGCTCCACTTCGGCCTGTGAAGAGAATAGTTTGATGATGAGGATATCTAGTTGTTCACCACTGCAGTGCTGTACAATGTAGGTAACCATAGTTTTTCTGTAAAGTATCGATGAACAGTGTTGATATATATATATACATAATCAAAATATACACAATTGTAGTGCTGTACTATAGTGATGTATTATACTAATGTACTATAGTTAGTACATTAGTTAGTACATTGGAGTATTCTGCCTCACAATAGAAGAAAATCGCTTGATCATGAGGATATGTAGTTGTTCTTTATTGCAGTGTTGTACTAAACTTATATACTTCACTGATGTCTACTTTACTGTTTACTATGTTCTATAGTAGTGCACTATGCTGATGTATTATACTGATGTACTATATTTATGTATACTTTTACTGTGTTGTGTTTGTATAAAGCCAGTGTTTGCTTCCTTGTTAAGCAAAATAAAGAAGACCAACTAAGGTTTTTAACTAGCAAAGCATTGATTGAAGTGTGATCAGACTCTCACATCAGATTGATAACTGTATTCATTTTTGAATATCAGAGTTATCTAAAATTTGATGATATCTGTATTCTCTGCTTTTCTGCTGCGTCCCAGCTGTGCATTGATCTATTATGAGTAAAATTAAACCATGGGAATATCTGGTCATTCTCCACCGCTGTGCTGTACTATAATAAGGTACAATGATACACTATAATGATGTATTATGCTGACGTATTGTATTAATGTACTACAATGTGATATACTATACTGATGTATTATAATGGTGTATCATATGATGTACTGTAGTGATGTACTATACTGATGTATTATAATGGTGTATCATACTGATGTACTGTAGTGATGTACTATACTGAGATGTGTACATTATAGTAGTGATGTACTATACAGATGTATTATAATGGTGTATTATACTGATGTACTATAGATATGTACTATAATGAAGTATAATGGTGTATTGTATTGATGTACTGTAGTAATGTACTATACTGATGTATTATAATGGTTTATTCTACTGATGTACTGTAGTGATGTACTGTAGTGATTTATTATAATGGTGTATTATACTCATGTACTGTAGTGATGTACTATACTGATGTATTATAATGGTGTATTATACTGAAGTATTGTAGTGATGTACTATACTGATGTATTATAATGGTGTATTATACTGATGTACTGTAGTGATGTACTATGCTGATGTATTATAATGGTGTATCATACTGATGTACTGTAGTGATGTACTATACTGATGTATTATAATGGTGAATCATACTGATGTACTGTAGTGATGTACTATACTGATGTATTATAATGGTGTATCATACTGGAGTACTGTTGTGATGTACTATACTGATGTATTATAATGGTGTATTGTATTGATGTACTATAGATATGTACTATACTGAAGTATTATAATGGTGTATTGTATTGATGTACTGTAGTGATGTACTATACTGATGTATTATAATGGTGTATTATACTGATGTACTATAGTGATGTACTATACTGATGTATTATAATGGTGTATTATACTGATGTACTGTAGTGATGTACTATACTGATGTATTATAATGGTGTATTATACTGATGTACTATAGTGATGTACTATACTGATGTATTATAATGGTGTATTATACTGATGTACTATAGTGATGTACTATACTGATGTATTATAATGGTGTATTATACTGATGTACTGTAGTGATGTACTGTACTGATGTATTATTATGGTGTATCATACTGATGTACTGTAGTGATGTACTATACTGATGTATTATAATGGTGTATTATACTGATGTACTGTAGTGATGTACTATAATGATGTATTATTATGGTGTATCATACTGATGTACTGTAGTGATGTACTATACTGATGTATTATAATGGTGTATTATACTGATGTACTGTAGTGATGTACTATACTGATGTATTATAATGGTGTAATATACTGATGTACGTAGTGATGTACTATACTGATGTATTATAATGGTGTATTATACTGATGTACTGTAGTGATGTACTATACTGATGTATTATAATGGTGTAATCACTGATACTGTAGTGATGTACTATACTGATGTATTATAATGGTGTATCATACTGATGTACTGTAGTGATGTACTATACTGATGTATTATAATGGTGTATTATACTGATGTACTGTAGTGATGTACTATACTGATGTATTATAATGGTGTATTATACTGATGTACTGTAGTGATGTACTATACTGATGTACTATAATGGTGTATTATACTGATGTACTGTAGTGATGTACTATACTGATGTATTATAATGGTGTATTATACTGCTGTACTATAGTGATGTACTATACTGATGTATTATAATGGTGTGTTATACTGATGTACTATAGTGATGTACTATACTGATGTATTATAATGGTGTATTATACTGATCTACTTTAGTGATGTACTATACTGATGTATTATAATGGTGTATTATACTGATGTACTGTAGTGATGTACTATACTGATGTACTATAATGGATTATACTGATGTACTGTAGTGATGTACTATACTGATGTATTATAATGGTGTATTATACTGATGTACTGTAGTGATGTACTATACTGATGTATTATAATGGTGTATTATACTGATGAACTGTAGTGATGTACTATACTGATGTACTATAATGATGTATTATACTGATGAACTGTAGTGATGTACTATACTGATGTACTATAATGGTGTATTATACTGATGTACTGTAGTGATGTACTATACTGATGTACTATAATGGTGTATTATACTGATGTACTGTAGTGATGTAGATTAATTGGAATTTTTTATTTTGTATAAAGCCAGTCTTTTGCTTCCTCGTTAGGCAAAATGAAGAAAACCAGCATTAAGGTTTTGACCAGCAGAGTAAGTTAATCTTTAGTAAGTATCAATTGCAGTGGGATCAGACTCTCTCCAGTTCATTTACCAATTACAGAGTTATCTAAAAGTTTGATGATATCTGAATTTACTTGTGTAGATGTCTGTTCTTCTCTGTTTTCCTGCAGAGTCTCAGCGGTGTCCTGCTCTTTCTCGGCCTGTGAGGAGAATTGTTTGTTCATGAGGATATCTAGTTTGATTGCAGTGTGATCAGACTCTCATCGCTGATTAGTATATGTATATCATCTGTAGTTTATCTAAAAACAGAATGTGATGTCTATATTTACATGTGTAGATGTCTGCTCTTCTCTGCTTTCCTGCTGAGTCCCAGCAGTATCCTGCTCTGCCTTGGCCTGTACGGAGAATAGTTTTATTATGAGGATATCTAGTTGTTCACCACTGCAGTGCTGTACTAATGTAGGTAACCATAGTTTTTCTGTAAAGTATCGATGAACAGTGTTGATATATATATATAGTACATCAATATAATACACAATTGTAGTGCTGTACTATAGTGATGTATTATACTAATGTACTATAGTTAGTACATTAGTTAGTACATTGGAGTATTCTGCCTCACAATATGAAGAAAATCGCTTGATCATGAGGATATGTAGTTGTTCTTCATTGCAGTGTTGTACTAACTTATATACTTCACTGATGTCTACTTTACTGTTTACTAATGTTCTATAGTAGTGCACTATGCTGATGTATTATACTGATGTACATATTATGTATACTTTTACTGTGTTGTGTTTGTATAAAGCCAGTGTTTGCTTCCTTGTTAAGCAAAATAAAGAAGACCAACTAAGGTTTTTAACCAGCAAAGCATTGATTGAAGTGTGATCAGACTCTCACAGCTGATTGATAACTGTATTTATTTTTGAATATCACAGTTATCTAAAATTTGATGATATCTGTATTCTCTGCTTTTCTGCAGCGTCCCAGCTGTGCATTATCTATTAAGAGTAAAATTAAACCATGGGAATATCTGGCCATTCTCCACTGCTGTGCTGTACTATAATAATGTACAATGATGCACTATAATGATGTATTATGCTGACGTATTGTATTAATGTACTACAATGTGATGTACTATACTGATGTATTATAATGGTGTATTTTATTGATGTACTGTAGTGATGTACTGTACTGATGTATTATAATGGTGTATTATACTGATGTACTATAGTGATGTACTATACTGATGTATTATAATTGTGTATTATACTGATGTACTATAGTGATGTACTATACTGATGTATTAAATTGGTGTATTATACTGATGTACTATAGTGATGTACTATACTGATGTATTAAAATGGTGTATTATACTGATGTACTGTAGTGATGTACTGTACTGATGTATTATTATGGTGTACTATACTGATGTACTGTAGTGATGTACTGTACTGATGTATTATTATGGTGTATCATACTGATGTACTGTAGTGATGTACTATACTGATGTATTATAATGGTGTATTATACTGATGTACTGTGTGATGTACTATAATGATGTATTATTATGGTGTATCATACTGATGTACTGTAGTGATGTACTATACTGATGTATTATAATGGTGTATTATACTGATGTACTGTAGTGATGTACTATACTGATGTATTATAATGGTGTAATATACTGATGTACAGTAGTGATGTACTATACTGATGTATTATAATGGTGTATTATACTGATGTACTGTAGTGATGTACTATACTGATGTATTATAATGGTGTATTATACTGATGTACTGTAGTGATGTACTATACTGATGTATTATAATGGTGTATTATACTGATATACTGTAGTGATGTACTATACTGATGTATTATAATGGTGTATCATACTGATATACTGTAGTGATGTACTATACTGATGTATTATAATGGTGTATCATACTGATGTACTGTAGTGATGTACTATACTGATGTATTATAATGGTGTATCATACTGATGTACTGTAGTGATGTACTATACTGATGTATTATAATGGTGTATTATACTGATGTACTGTAGTGATGTACTATACTGATGTACTATAATGGTGTATTATACTGATGTACTGTAGTGATGTACTATACTGATGTATTATAATGGTGTAATACTGATGTACTATAGTGATGTACTATACTGATGTATTATAATGGTGTATTATACTGATGTACTATAGTGATGTACTATACTGATGTATTATAATGGTGTATTATACTGATGTACTTTAGTGATGTACTATACTGATGTATTATAATGGTGTATTATACTGATGTACTGTAGTGATGTACTATACTGATGTACTATAATGGTGTATTATACTGATGTACTGTAGTGATGTACTATACTGATGTATTATAATGGTGTATTATACTGATGTACTGTAGTGATGTACTATACTGATGTATTATAATGGTGTATTATACTGATGAACTGTAGTGATGTACTATACTGATGTACTATAATGATGTATTATACTGATGAACTGTAGTGATGTACTATACTGATGTACTATAATGGTGTATTATACTGATGTACTGTAGATGTACTACTGATGTACTATAATGGTGTATTATACTGATGTACTGTAGTGATGTAGATTAACTGGAATTTTTTATTTTGTATAAAGCCAGTCTTTTGCTTCCTCGTTAGGCAAAATGAAGAAAACCAGCATTAAGGTTTTGACCAGCAGAGTAAGTTATTCTTTAGTCAGTATCAATTGCAGTGGGATCAGACTCTCTCCAGTTCATTTACAATTACAGAGTTATCTAAAAGTTTGATGATATCTGAATTTACTTGTGTAGATGTCTGTTCTTCTCTGTTTTCCTGCAGAGTCTCAGCAGTGTCCTGCTCTGTCTCGGCCTGTGAGGAGAATTGTTTGTTCATGAGGATATCTAGTTTGATTGCAGTGTGATCAGACTCTCATCGCTGATTAGTATATGTATATCATCTGTAGTTTATCTAAAAACAGAATGTGATGTCTATATTTACATGTGTAGATGTCTGCTCTTCTCTGCTTTCCTGCTGAGTCCCAGCAGTATCCTGCTCTGCCTTGGCCTGTACGGAGAATAGTTTTATTATGAGGATATCTAGTTTGATTGCAGTGTGAGCAGACTCTTGCAGCTGATTAGTACATGTATATCATCTGTAGTTTATCTAAAAACAGAATGAGACGTCTATATTTACATGTGTAGATGTCTGCTGTATTCTGCTTTCCTGCAATGTCCCATCAGTGTCCTGCTCCATTTCGGCCTGTGAGGAGAATAGTTTGATGATGAGGATATCTAGTTGTTCACCACTGCAGTGCTGTACTAATGTAGGTAAGCATAGTTTTTCTGTAAAGTATCGATGAACAGTGTTGATATAAATATATATATATATATATATATATATATATTATATATATATATATATATATATATATATATATATATATATATAGTACATCAATATAATACACAATTGTAGTGCTGTACTATAGTGATGTATTATACTAATGCACTATAGTTAGTACATTAGTTAGTACATTGGAGTGTTCTGCCTCACAATATGAAGAAAATCGCTTGATCATGAGGATATGTAGTTGTTCTTCATTGCAGTGTTGTACTAAACTTATATACTTCACTGATGTCTACTTTACTGTTTACTAATGTTCTATAGTATGCACTATGCTGATGTATTATACTGATGTACTATATTTATGTATACTTTTACTGTGTTGTGTTTGTATAAAGCCAGTGTTTGCTTCCTTGTTAAGCAAAATAAAGAAGACCAACTAAGGTTTTTAACTAGCAAAGCATTGATTGAAGTGTGATCAGACTCTCACAGCAGATTGATAACTGTATTCATTTTTGAATATCAGAGTTATCTAAAATTTGATGATATCTGAATTCTCTGCTTTTCTGCAGCGTCCCAGCTGTGCATTGATCTATTAAGAGTAAAATTAAACCATGGGAATATTGGTCATTCTCCACCGCTGTGCTGTACTATAATAATGTACAATGATGCACTATAATGATGTATTATGCTGACGTATTGTATTAATGTACTACAATGTGATGTACTATACTGATGTATTATAATGGTGTATTATACTGATGTACTGTAGTGATGTACTATACTGATGTATTATAATGGTGTATTATACTGATGTACTGTAGTGATGTACTATACTAATGTATTATAATGGTGTATTATATTGATGTACTGTAGTGATGTACTATACTGATGTATTATAATTGTGTATTATACTGATGTACTATAGTGATGTACTATACTGATGTATTATAATTGTGTATCATACTGATGTACTATAGTGATGTACTATACTGATGTATTATAATGGTGTATTATACTGATGTACTGTAGTGATGTACTATACTGATGTATTATAATGGTGTATTATACTGATGTATTGTAGTGATGTACTATACTGATGTATTATAATGGTGTATCATACTGATGTACTGTAGTGATGTACTATACTGATGTATTATAATGGTGTATCGTACTGATGTACTGTAGTGATGTACTATACTGATGTATTATAATGGTGTATTATACTGATGTACTGTAGTGATGTACTATACTGATGTATTATAATGGTGTATTATACTGATGTACTGTAGTGATGTACTATACTGATGTATTATAATGGTGTATTATACTGATGTACTGTAGTGATGTACTATACTGATGTATTATAATGGTGTATTATACTGATGTACTGTAGTGATGTAGATTAACTGGAATTTTTTATTTTGTATAAAGCCAGTCTTTTGCTTTCTCGTTAGGCAAAATGAAGAAAACCAGCATTAAGGTTTTGACCAGCAGAGTAAGTTATTCTTTAGTCAGTATCAATTGCAGTGGGATCAGACTCTCTCCAGTTCATTTACCAATTACAGAGTTATCTAAAAGTTTGATGATATCTGAATTTACTTGTGTAGATGTCTGTTCTTCTCTGTTTTCCTGCAGAGTCTCAGCAGTGTCCTGCTCTGTCTCGGCCTGTGAGGAGAATTGTTTGTTCATGAGGATATCTAGTTTGATTGCAGTGTGATCAGACTCTCATCGCTGATTAGTATATGTATATCATCTGTAGTTTATCTAAAAACAGAATGTGATGTCTATATTTACATGTGTAGATGTCTGCTCTTCTCTGCTTTCCTGCTGAGTCCCAGCAGTATCCTGCTCTGCCTTGACCTGTACGGAGAATAGTTTTATTATGAGGATATCTAGTTTGATTGCAGTGTGAGCGGACTCTTGCAGCTGATTAGTACATGTATATCATCTGTAGTTTATCTAAAAACAGAATGAGACGTCTATATTTACATGTGTAGATGTCTGCTGTATTCTGCTTTCCTGCAATGTCCCATCAGTGTCCTGCTCCACTTCGGCCTGTGAAGAGAATAGTTTGATGATGAGGATATCTAGTTGTTCACCACTGCAGTGCTGTACTAATGTAGGTAACCATAGTTTTTCTGTAAAGTATCGATGAACAGTGTTGATATATATATATATATATATATATATATATATATATATATATATATATATATATATTATATATATAGTACATCAATATAATACACAATTGTAGTGCTGTACTATAGTGATGTATTATACTAATGTACTATAGTTAGTACATTAGTTAGTACATTGGAGTGTTCTGCCTCACAATATGAAGAAAATCGCTTGATCATGAGGATATGTAGTTGTTCTTCATTGCAGTGTTGTACTAAACTTATATACTTCACTGATGTCTACTTTACTGTTTACTAATGTTCTATAGTAGTGCACTATGCTGATGTATTATACTGATGTACTATATTTATGTATACTTTTACTGTGTTGTGTTTGTATAAAGCCAGTGTTTGCTTCCTTGTTAAGCAAAATAAAGAAGACCAACTAAGGTTTTTAACTAGCAAAGCATTAATTGAAGTGTGATCAGACTCTCACAGAAGATTGATAACTGTATTCATTTTTGAATATCAGAGTTATCTAAAATTTGATGATATCTGTATTCTCTGCTTTTCTGCTGCGTCCCAGCTGTGCATTGATCTATTAAGAGTAAAATTAAACCATGGGAATATCTGGTCATTCTCCACCGCTGTGCTGTACTATAATAATGTACAATGATGCACTATAATGATGTATTATGCTGATGTATTGTATTAATGTACTACAATGTGATGTACTATACTGATGTATTATAATGGTGTATTATATTGATGTACTGTAGTGATGTACTATACTGATGTATTATATTGGTGTATTATATTGATGTACTGTAGTGATGTACTATACTGATGTATTATGATGGTGTATTATACTGATGTACTGTAGTGATGTACTATACTGATGTATTATAATGGTGTATTGTATTGATGTACTGTAGTGATGTAGATTAACTGGAATTTATTATTTTTTATAAAGCCAGTCTTTTGATTCCTCGTTAGGCAAAATGAAGAAAACCAGCATTAAGGTTTGGACCAGCAGAGTAAGTTAATCTTTAGTAAGTATCAATTGCAGTGGGATCAGACTCTCTCCAGTTCATTTACCAATTACAGAGTTATCTAAAAGTTTGATGATATCTGAATTTACTTGTGTAGATGTCTGTTCTTCTCTGTTTTCCTGCAGAGTCTCAGCAGTGTCCTGCTCTGTCTCGGCTTGTGAGGAGAATTGTTTGTTCATGAGGATATCTAGTTTGATTGCAGTGTGATCAGACTCTCATCGCTGATTAGTATATGTATATCATCTGTAGTTTATCTAAAAACAGAATGTGATGTCTATATTTACATGTGTAGATGTCTGCTCTTCTCTGCTTTCCTGCTGAGTCCCAGCAGTATCCTGCTCTGCCTTGACCTGTACGGAGAATAGTTTTATTATGAGGATATCTAGTTTGATTGCAGTGTGAGCAGACTCTTGCAGCTGATTAGTACATGTATATCATCTGTAGTTTATCTAAAAACAGAATGAGACGTCTATATTTACATGTGTAGATGTCTGCTGTATTCTGCTTTCCTGCAATGTCCCATCAGTGTCCTGCTCCACTTCGGCCTGTGAAGAGAATAGTTTGATGATGAGGATATCTAGTTGTTCACCACTGCAGTGCTGTACTAATGTAGGTAACCATAGTTTTTCTGTAAAGTATCGATGAACAGTGTTGAGATATATATATATATATATATATATATATATATATATATATATATATATATATATATATATATATACATATATATACATATATATATATATATATAGTACATCAATATAATACACAATTGTAGTGCTGTACTATAGTGATGTATTATACTAATGTACTATAGTTAGTACATTAGTTAGTACATTGGAGTGTTCTGCCTCACAATATGAAGAAAATCGCTTGATCATGAGGATATGTAGTTGTTCTTCATTGCAGTGTTGTACTAAACTTATATACTTCACTGATGTCTACTTTACTGTTTACTAATGTTCTATAGTAGTGCACTATGCTGATGTATTATACTGATGTACTATATTTATGTATACTTTTACTGTGTTGTGTTTGTATAAAGCCAGTGTTTGCTTCCTTGTTAAGCAAAATAAAGAAGACCAACTAAGGTTTTTAACTAGCAAAGCATTGATTGAAGTGTGATCAGACTCTCACAGCAGATTGATAACTGTATTCATTTTTGAATATCAGAGTTATCTAAAATTTGATGATATCTGAATTCTCTGCTTTTCTGCAGCGTCCCAGCTGTGCATTGATCTATTAAGAGTAAAATTAAACCATGGGAATATCTGGTCATTCTCCACCGCTGTGCTGTACTATAATAATGTACAATGATGCACTATAATGATGTATTATGCTGACGTATTGTATTAATGTACTACAATGTGATGTACTATACTGATGTATTATAATGGTGTATTATACTGATGTACTGTAGTGATGTACTATACTGATGTATTATAATGGTGTATTATATTGATGTACTGTAGTGATGTACTATACTGATGTATTATAATTGTGTATTATACTGATGTACTACAGTGATGTACTATACTGATGTATTATAATGGTGTATCATACTGATGTACTATAGTGATGTACTATACTGATGTATTGTAATGGTGTATTATACTGATGTACTGTAGTGATGTACTATACTGATGTATTATAATGGTGTATTATACTGATGTATTGTAGTGATGTACTATACTGATGTATTATAATGGTGTATCATACTGATGTACTGTAGTGATGTACTATACTGATGTATTATAATGGTGTATTATACTGATGTATTGTAGTGATGTACTATACTGATGTATTATAATGGTGTATCATACTGATGTACTGTAGTGATGTACTATACTGATGTATTATAATGGTGTATCGTACTGATGTACTGTAGTGATGTACTATACTGATGTATTATAATGGTGTATCGTACTGATGTACTGTAGTGATGTACTATACTGATGTATTATAATGGTGTATTATACTGATGTACTGTAGTGATGTACTATACTGATGTATTATAATGGTGTATTATACTGATGTACTGTAGTGATGTACTATACTGATGTATTATAATGGTGTATCATACTGATGTACTGTAGTGATGTACTATACTGATGTATTATAATGGTGTATTATACTGATGTACTGTAGTGATGTACTATACTGATGTATTATAATGGTGTATTATACTGATGTACTATAGTGATGTACTATACTGATGTATTATAATGGTGTATTATACTGATGTACTGTAGTGATGTACTATACTGATGTATTATAATGGTGTATTATACTGATGTACTGTAGTGATGTACTATACTGATGTATTATAATGGTGTATTATACTGATGTACTGTAGTGATGTAGATTAACTGGAATTTTTTATTTTGTATAAAGCCAGTCTTTTGCTTTCTCGTTAGGCAAAATGAAGAAAACCAGCATTAAGGTTTTGACCAGCAGAGTAAGTTATTCTTTAGTCAGTATCAATTGCAGTGGGATCAGACTCTCTCCAGTTCATTTACCAATTACAGAGTTATCTAAAAGTTTGATGATATCTGAATTTACTTGTGTAGATGTCTGTTCTTCTCTGTTTTCCTGCAGAGTCTCAGCAGTGTCCTGCTCTGTCTCGGCCTGTGAGGAGAATTGTTTGTTCATGAGGATATCTAGTTTGATTGCAGTGTGATCAGACTCTCATCGCTGATTAGTATATGTATATCATCTGTAGTTTATCTAAAAACAGAATGTGATGTCTATATTTACATGTGTAGATGTCTGCTCTTCTCTGCTTTCCTGCTGAGTCCCAGCAGTATCCTGCTCTGCCTTGGCCTGTACGGAGAATAGTTTTATTATGAGGATATCTAGTTTGATTGCAGTGTGAGCGGACTCTTGCAGCTGATTAGTACATGTATATCATCTGTAGTTTATCTAAAAACAGAATGAGACGTCTATATTTACATGTGTAGATGTCTGCTGTATTCTGCTTTCCTGCAATGTCCCATCAGTGTCCTGCTCCACTTCGGCCTGTGAAGAGAATAGTTTGATGATGAGGATATCTAGTTGTTCACCACTGCAGTGCTGTACTAATGTAGGTAACCATAGTTTTTCTGTAAAGTATCGATGAACAGTGTTGATATATATATATATATATATATATATATATATATATATATATATAATATATATATATATATATATAGTACATCAATATAATACACAATTGTAGTGCTGTACTATAGTGATGTATTATACTAATGTACTATAGTTAGTACATTAGTTAGTACATTGGAGTGTTCTGCCTCACAATATGAAGAAAATCGCTTGATCATGAGGATATGTAGTTGTTCTTCATTGCAGTGTTGTACTAAACTTATATACTTCACTGATGTCTACTTTACTGTTTACTAATGTTCTATAGTAGTGCACTATGCTGATGTATTATACTGATGTACTATATTTATGTATACTTTTACTGTGTTGTGTTTGTATAAAGCCAGTGTTTGCTTCCTTGTTAAGCAAAATAAAGAAGACCAACTAAGGTTTTTAACTAGCAAAGCATTAATTGAAGTGTGATCAGACTCTCACAGAAGATTGATAACTGTATTCATTTTTGAATATCAGAGTTATCTAAAATTTGATGATATCTGTATTCTCTGCTTTTCTGCTGCGTCCCAGCTGTGCATTGATCTATTAAGAGTAAAATTAAACCATGGGAATATCTGGTCATTCTCCACCGCTGTGCTGTACTATAATAATGTACAATGATGCACTATAATGATGTATTATGCTGATGTATTGTATTAATGTACTACAATGTGATGTACTATACTGAGGTATTATAATGGTGTATTATATTGATGTACTGTAGTGATGTACTATACTGATGTATTATATTGGTGTATTATATTGATGTACTGTAGTGATGTACTATACTGATGTATTATAATGGTGTATTATACTGATGTACTGTAGTGATGTACTATACTGATGTATTATAATGGTGTATTGTATTGATGTACTATAGAGATGTACTATACTGATGTATTATAATGGTGTATTATACTGATGTACTGTAGTGATGTACTATACTGATGTACTATAATGGTGTATTATACTGAGGTACTGTAGTGATGTAGATTAACTGGAATTTATTATTTTTTATAAAGCCAGTCTTTTGATTCCTCGTTAGGCAAAATGAAGAAAACCAGCATTAAGGTTTGGACCAGCAGAGTAAGTTAATCTTGAGTAAGTATCAATTGCAGTGGGATCAGACTCTCTCCAGTTCATTTACCAATTACAGAGTTATCTAAAAGTTTGATGATATCTGAATTTACTTGTGTAGATGTCTGTTCTTCTCTGTTTTCCTGCAGAGTCTCAGCAGTGTCCTGCTCTGTCTCGGCCTGTGAGGAGAATTGTTTGTTCATGAGGATATCTAGTTTGATTGCAGTGTGATCAGACTCTCATCGCTGATTAGTATATGTATATCATCTGTAGTTTATCTAAAAACAGAATGTGATGTCTATATTTACATGTGTAGATGTCTGCTGTATTCTGCTTTCCTGCAATGTCCCATCAGTGTCCTGCTCCACTTCGGCCTGTGAAGAGAATAGTTTGATGATGAGGATATCTAGTTGTTCACCACTGCAGTGCTGTACTAATGTAGGTAACCATAGTTTTTCTGTAAAGTATCGATGAACAGTGTTGATATATATATATATATATATATATATATATATATAATATATATATATATATATATATATATATTTATATATATAGTACATCATATATAATACACAATTGTAGTGCTGTACTATAGTGATGTATTATACTAATGTACTATAGTTAGTACATTAGTTAGTACATTGGAGTGTTCTGCCTCACAATATGAAGAAAATCGCTTGATCATGAGGATATGTAGTTGTTCTTCATTGCAGTGTTGTACTAAACTTATATACTTCACTGATGTCTACTTTACTGTTTACTAATGTTCTATAGTAGTGCAATATGCTGATATATTATACTGATGTACTATATTTATGTATACTTTTACTGTGTTGTGTTTGTATAAAGCCAGTGTTTGCTTCCTTGTTAAGCAAAATAAAGAAGACCAACTAAGGTTTTTAACTAGCAAAGCATTGATTGAAGTGTGATCAGACTCTCACAGCAGATTGATAACTGTATTCATTTTTGAATATCAGAGTTATCTAAAATTTGATGATATCTGAATTCTCTGCTTTTCTGCAGCGTCCCAGCTGTGCATTGATCTATTAAGAGTAAAATTAAACCATGGGAATATCTGGTCATTCTCCACCGCTGTGCTGTACTATAATAATGTACAATGATGCACTATAATGATGTATTATGCTGACGTATTGTATTAATGTACTACAACATTGGAGTGTTCTGCCTCCAACGCAATATGAAGAAAATCGCTTGATCATGAGGATATGTAGTTGTTCTTTATTGCAGTGTTGTACTAAACTTATATACTTCACTGATGTCTACTTTACTGTTTACTAGTGTTCTATAGTAGTGCACTATGCTGATGTATTATACTGATGTACTATATTGATGTATACTTTTACTGTGTTGTGTTTGTATAAAGGCAGTGTGTGGTTCCTTGTTAAGTAGACCAACCCCAAGGTTTTTAACCAGGAAAGCATTGATTGCAGTGTGATCAGACTCTCACAGCTGATTGATAACTGTAAATTATCTCTAATTCATTTATGAATTATAGAGTTATCTAGATGATATCTATATTCTCTGCTTTCCTGCAGGGTCCCAGCTGTGTTCTGCTGTGCCTTGATCTATTAAGAGTAAAGTTAAATCATGGGAATATCTGGTCATTCTCCACTGCAGTGCTGTACTATAATGATGTACAATGATGCATTATAGTGATGTATTATGCTGACGTATTGTATTAATGTACTACAATGTTATATTACAGTGATGTAAAATATTGATGTTATAGAGTGATGTACTGCAATGTACTACACTGATGTAGTATACTGGTGTACTATATTAATGCACTATACTTATATACTATATATTATATTATACTATTCTGATATATTACAATAATGTACTATACTGATATACTACAATGATGTGCTGTACTTATGTATATGTCAAATATGTTTATATGTAAAGCCAGTGGTTTCTTGTTAGTAAAAATGAAGCAGACTAATTTTAAGGTTTTGACCAAGAGAGTAAGTTTATCTTTACTAAGTATTGATTGCAGTGTAATCAGACACTGACTGATTTGTACCTGTATAAAAACATAATGTGATGTCTATATTTACATGTGTAAATGAGAATGTGATGTCTATATTTACATGTGTAGATGTCTGCTGTTCCTTGCTTTCCTGCAGTGCCCCATCAGTGTCCTCCTTTGTCTCGACCTGTAGCAAAAAAGTTTAATTATGAGGATGTCTATATGTCCATCACTGCAGTGCTGTATTCTACCAATGTAGGTAAGAGTTTGATGATTTCTGTGTTTACATGTGTAGATGTCTGCTGTTCTCTGCTTTCCTGTGGTCTCCCAGTGTCCTCAACCTGTGAAAAGAATAGATTAATCGTGAGGACATCTAGTTGTTCTCCACTTTGGAAAATAGTTTGATTATGAGGATATTTAATTTATCTCCACTGCAGTGCTGTACTTTACTGAGACACTGATGTACTTCACTGATATAGGTATCTGTAGTTTATGTGTAGTGTAGCTATGAACAGAGTTTGATGATGTTTGTATTTACATGTGCAGATACCTGTTGTCTAATGCTTTCCTGCTGTTTCCCAGCAGTCTCTGGCTCTTCTTCAGCCTGTGAAGAGAATAGTTTATTTACAAGGATATCTAATTTATCTCCACTACAGTGCTAGTTTGTGCTATGCTGTTTCTCTAAGACAAAATAATACTTAGAACTATTACTAATCACAAAATTCTGTATATCACTAACATCACTACATTAGTTTCATTCTCTGCCTTAGTAAATGTCTGTAAACTGTGTAATAAGCAATGAAATGATTGTATGTTTGTGTTTCCCAAGTGGATGTTTTAAGCTGTATCCACTTTAAACTTCATATTTGTTTTGTCTTCCTGGAACATTACTGTGATCTGAAAGGGTTGTTGTGAAACTCTGATAATTTAATACTTTTTAAGACTTTAAATCTGCTAAATGTAATTTCACGCACATTAAAGCTGTTTAAGGATTCCGGAACCTCGTTAAGGGTTTAAGAGAGAATCTAGATTTAAGTCTCTCTGTCTTCTCACATATATATATATACATTGAATGATGTATATGTTTACATGTGTTGATGTGTGCGGTCCTCTGCTTTCCTGCACTGTAGCAGTGTCTTGCTGTGCCTTGATCTATTAAGAGAAAAGTGAAATCATGGGGGTATTTGGTCATTCTCCATTGCAATGCTGGAGATGTACTATAATGATGTGCAATAATAATGTATTATTATTATGTATTATATTGATGGACTATAGTAATGTATTACAATGCTATATTACATTGATATACTATGCAGCACTTCAGTAGTACCATACTACACTGATGTACTATACTGATGTATTACATTGATAGACTATATTAATGCATTATACTAATATACTACTGTGATATAATATTCTAATAAACTACAATAATGTATTAGTGATGTACTATACTGATACACTACAATGATGGACAAGTATATATATATATATATATATATATATATATATATATATATATATATATATATATATATATATATATATAAGCTAGTGATTTTCTTTTATTATTAGAAAAAACGAAGCACACAAAAGTAAGCATATCTTTACTAACTATAGTTAGTACATTACTTAGTACATTGGAGTGTTCTGCCTCCAACGCAATATGAAGAAAATCGCTTGATCATGAGGATATGTAGTTGTTCTTTATTGCAGTGTTGTACTAAACTTATATACTTTATTGATGTCTACTTTACTGTTTACTAGTGTTCTATAGTAGTGCACTATGCTGATGTATTATACTGATGTACTATACTGATGTATACTTTACTGTTTACTAGTGTTCTATAGTAGTGCACTATGCTGATGTATTATACTGATGTACTATACTGATGTATACTTTACTGTTTACTAGTGTTCTATTGTAGTGCACTATGCTGATGTATTATACTGATGTACTATACTGATGTCTACTTTACTGTTTACTAGTGTTCTATAGTAGTGCACTATGCTGATGTATTATACTGATGTACTATACTGATGTATACTTTACTGTTTACTAGTGTTCTATAGTAGTGCACTATGCTGATGTATTATACTGATGTACTATACTGATGTATACTTTTACTGTGTTGTGTTTGTATAAAGGCAGTGTGTGAGGTTCCTTGTTAAGTAGAGACCAACCCCAAGGTTTTTAACCGGAAAGCATTGATCTGCAAGGTGTGATCAGACTCTCACAGCTGATTGATAACTGTATATTATCCTAATTCATTTATGAATTATAGAGTTATCTAGATGTTATCTATATTCATCTGCTTACCTGCAGTGGTCCCAGCTGTGTTATGCTGTGCCTTGATCTATTAAGAGTAAAGTTAAATCATGGGAATATCTGGTATTCTCCACCTGCAGTGCCTGTACTACAGTATAATGATGTACAATGATGCGTTATAGTGATGTATTATGCTGACGTATTGTATTAATGTACTACATTGTTATATATACAGTGATGTAAAATATTGATGTTATAGAGTGATGTACTGCAATGTAACTACACTGATGTAGTATACTGGCTGTACTATATTAATGCACTATACTTTTCGCTACTATTTCATTTTATTATACCTATTCTGTTATATTACCATAATGTACTATACTGATATACTACAATGATGTGCTGGTATCTTATGTATATGTCAAATATGTTTATATGTAAAGCCAGTGGTTTCTTGTTAGTAAAAATGAAGCAGACTAGTTTTGACCCATGAGAGTAAGTTTATCTTTACTAAGTATTGATTGCAGTGTAATCAGACACTGACTGATTTGTACCTGTATAAAAACATAATGTGATGTCTATATTTACATGTGTAAATGAGAATGTGATGTCTATATTTACATGTGTAAATGAGAATGTGATGTCTATATTTACATGTGTAGATGTCTGCTGTTCCTTGCTTTCCTGCAGTGCCCCATCAGTGTCCTCCTTTGTCTCGACCTGTAGCAAAAAAGTTTAATTATGAGGATGTCTATATGTCCATCACTGCAGTGCTGTATTCTACCAATGTAGGTAACTTTACTTATATGTAGTTTACTTATGAACAGAGTTTGATGATTTCTGTGTTTACATGTGTAGATGTCTGCTGTTCTCTTCTTTCCTGTGGTCTCCCAGTGTCCTCAACCTGTGAAAAGAATAGATTAATCGTGAGGACATCTAGTTGTTCTCCACTTTGGTAGTGTACTTTACTTATACTACACTGATATACTATACTGATGTATTCTATTTATGTACTATAGTGATGTACTACAAGAATGTATTATGCTGATGTACTATAGTGATGTACTTTAATGATGTACTGTACTGATGTAGTATAATGATGTATTCTGGTGATGTACTATAGTGATGTAGATGTTATCTGTGTCTTACTAATGTAGATGAAGTGTTTGCTTTCTTGTTATAGGCAAAATTGAGCAGACCAGTATTAAGGCTTTGACCAGCAGTTTAGTTTATATTTGCTAAGCACTGATTGCAGTGTAAGAGAAAAGTTAAATCATGTGGTATCTGGTTGTTCTCTACTGCAGTGCTGTACTCTACTGACGTACAATAATGATGTACTACAGTGGAGTACAATACTCATGTATTATAATGGTGTTTTATACTGATGCACTGTAATGATGTACAATAATGATGCACTGTATTGATGTATTATGCCAATATACTACAATAAAAGACTTTAGTGATTTACTATAGTGATTACTGGGTGATTATACTCTCCCAGCTGATTGGTCACTGTAGTTTTATCATGAGGACATCTAGTTTATCTCCGTTTAAGTGCTGTACTTTACTGATGCATTTATCTGTAGTTCATGTGTTGTGTATCTATGAACAGAGTTTGATGATGTTTGTATTTACATGTGCAGATATCTGTTGTCTACTGCTTTCCTGCTGTTTCCCAGCAGTCTCTGGCTCGTCTTCAGCCTGTGAAGAGAATAGTTTATTTACAAGGATATCTAATTTATCTCCACTACAGTGCTAGTTTGTGCTATGCTGTTTCTCTAAGACAAAATAACTACTTAGAACTCATTACTCAATCACCAAATTCATGTATATCACTAACATCCACTACATTAGTTTCATGTTCTCTGCCCTTAGTTAAATGTCTGTAAACTGTCGTAATCAAGCAATGAATGAATATGTATGTGCTTGTGGGATCGGTTCCCAAGTGGAAGTTTTAAGCACGCATCCACTTTAAACTTCATATTTGTTTTGTCTCTCCTGGCGGAACATTACTGTGATCTGAAAGGGCTTTGTTGTGAAAACTACTGATAATTGTAATAACTTTTTAAGACTTTACAGTCCTCGCTAAATGTACATTTCTAGCATCATTAAGGAATGTTTAAGGGATTCTGCGATGCTTGTAAGGGTTTAAGAGAGAATCTAGATTTAAGTCTCTCTGTCTTCTCACTTTTCCCCTCTTTGTTAGTTACAGCAGCTGAAAATGAACTGAACTTAAACATGAATTAAAAGATCAAGCCAGTAACACTTACCCTTGGCAGTCCTGGATTACTCTGAGCTATTTTTCTGGACAAATATTAAAATTAATTAATATGAATGACATTTTAATTAATTACATTTTTAAATTTAATTATGTCTTCACTGTCCAGAGAAAAACATGTATCACAATTTTTGATGATTTTCATTGTTCTATATTATTTGAACATGACTGTTCACTTAGAATAAAATCTCTTTACAGTAACTTACACTGAAAGTAAAGAAAGTTTTTGGTCTCTACTATAAAGTTACTGTTTTTGAGATACTTGATTTCTCTGGACAGCAACAATATAAGATTTGTACATTCTGCAGTGTAATAGTTTTATATTGCTTCTGTGGTGAGCAAGACTTATAGCTATATGAACAATGTCTTTTTTCATTCTAAGTTATTAAAAGATGTCCATATTAATTTTTATCACTGTATTTAGAGGTTATGTCTGAAGGCAAGATCAAACTACAAATAGAAGGAGTTTTACCAGAAGAAGCAACAAAACAGAAGACCAACAAAAACTCTGCATTGACTTTCTTGTGAACCTATCTGGTGCTTTTTTTATTATTATAGTTTTGTTTTGTTTTTTTTGAGGATAGAGAAATAAAGGGGAGAACTCAAGAGTCCGACATTCCTAACCCCACTGCGCAATCCCACCTGTAAGCCTGAATGAGGTCTGGGTCCAGGATGTGATAAGTCAGACCATAACCCTACCAGTCCACCAGATACTAGGTACTGCCCTGAACACGACAAGGAGGCATCTGGTGGTGTAAACAGCTTACGGGAGGGAACCCGAAGTGGCAGGTCTTTGGCCAACAGCCATACCCGCATACCGGTGCGGAAAGAAGGCGCAGGTCTGTGGTCTGCAATTCGGTTTTGCCTACTGCACTTCTGAGGGCTCATTTAGCCTTCCTCCAGGTTACATGACACCTTTGGATGAATTGCCTGGCCGATGAGACTTCAGTGTCCACCTCCTGATCCAGGAACATGATGATCATTAGATGACATTAGGTGATCAGACCAGGAGAAAGAGTTGGAGGAGGCCAGGTCCATTCTAGGTCTTGGTCCCTCTCAGATTGACTGGGGCTGGAACCCTAATGACAGGGTTGACCTCCAGATGCTGACAAGAAGGCCTCTTAGAACCGGCTGGCAACCTGTGGGCCTCTATGAGAGACCACCTCCTTAGATGCACCCATGGACACTGACCACACGTTGCAGAAACAGCTTGCTGTCTCTCTGGTTGATGGTAGCTTTGGTAGCGCAACAAGGTGGCATGCTTTAGAGAAGCGATTGACCTAAAATCATGGCCAGTGAAAGTCCACTAAAAGTGGAAGGAGCATACAGCCTACTAGAAGGTCCTCCACCCAGGTCTGGCTCAATAAAACACCTGCTTTGGAGAAAAGTTTGGGCAGGAAACCAAGAACAAAGACTGCCAGGGGAAAACACTGGCCACCTCAAAATAATAAGGAGAAGGAGTTTTCCCAAAAGGAACAACAAAAAAAATAGAAGACCCATAACGTGAGCAACCCAGCAACTTCCGGCTTCCTTGCTCGCTTAATATAGCCCTATGACCTGGTGCAGGGCATTTAGCCTGATTGGCAGCTTGGCGTCGCCCTCTGGGGTCCTGGGGATGCGGCCAGGCCCAGAGCCAGCCTTTACCTTATCCTTTTGGAAACGGAAGTGTCAATGATTATTGTATCTAGCACAGTCTAAGAGTCCAAGTGTCCAATTAAAGGGTCGTTTTTTGTAATATTTTGTTTCTAAACCATTTAATTATGAAATTAAGGAAAAAGATTTTAGTGTATGAACTTGAAGCTTCAAGTTTTATTATGGTATCTGCTCACTCTGCTCTCGAAAGTGTGAAATACTTCCAATTGCACAGTAAAACCAGTTAAAACCAGTCTGTTAGCAGCAAATTGTGATGTTCCACTCACACTTCTTCTTATTTAATTTTAAGGTCACAATCAGAATTATTAGGAGAATGAAAGTATCAAGAAAAAGAAAAAAGGTGGGGATAAGGGGGAGGAGAGAAGAGGGGGCCATAGTGTAGAGACTGAAAGAAAGGGATGGGATGGGATGGGATGGGATGACAGAAAAAAGGAGGGGTATCAGGAGATAAGAGAAAGAAGGGATTATAAATTATATGAAAATATAAACATTTAGAATTTCTATTTACTAATTACACAGAATATAGAGTTTGTCAATATTAAATAGTTGAGGTGGTTATAATGTAAAGTAATGAATGTTTGTATGTTGGAAGAACAAGTTAAGATGGTTAGAAGTTGGTAAAGTATTCAGTACAGGATGTTAAATATTATTAATAGTGTAAAACATATTCACCTTTGATATTTAACCACGTCCACACTCGTGATCTGTTCACCCTCTCGGGTTATTATGAAGTACAATGGCAGTTGTTCTGGCAGCAGGTCAGCATTTGTCAGCCATATATTCTGGGGGACATTCAGCTCCTTCTGGTCCTCTGTCAGAAAAATAACTTCATCCTTGTTAAGCAATCCGTCCACCTTTACAAAGCTTTCTGTTTTTGCCTCTGTGACCTCCTGTAGTTAAAAAGGTTAGAACATTACACGTGTGCACCACAGCTGTGTACTAAACATACATACATATACAGACAACTCCAGAACTATCAGCACCCTTAAAAAAAAACCAAAATCATATGAATTAATCATCTAATGATTCCACTAGTCCTAAAAATATAAACTGTTTAAGTGAGAATATGAAGAGCTACACACAGAGTACCAGATAAAGAAAACCCTTTAACAGATTTATGTTACTGGGAGAGAAATAATACAATACTGGGTTTAGGTATGCAGGTATGGGGGGGTCGGGTCAACAAGGAGCACAATCTGAACAGGAAATGTTAAGTCTGGAATTGGAAGGTATTGATGGAGAAGCAGAAAAGTTCACAGTACTCACGGAAATAACTGTGTGGTCAGACGAGGTCAGTTTTCTCCCACATGCTTTGTTTTCTGTCACTTTGACGTGAGTGATCTGGATCATCTGGTCTATCTGAAGTGGTGTGTTTGCTGCTTCCTCCAATAGTGACACTGCTACCCTGACATCATTCTGCTCAATCAGTATAACTTTTTCTTCCTGGTTCTGCCTGGATGTTCCAGGCTAAAGAGAAACAGAAAGAGTGAGAATAATAAGTATTAAAAGAGTGAGAATAAAAGTAACCATCAAAAGAACAACATTATGATGGGGAGGGGGATGACAACAAGAGGAGGACAGAAAGAAGGAGGGGGATGAGGAGGAGCAGGAGGGGAGGGGGGTATAGGGAGGACAGAAAGAAGGGAGAAGTATGACTAGGAGAGGGAGACGAGACGGGATATAGGGATGTTACAGGTAGTGAATCCAAGTGGAGAACAGTAGTTGAAGGATTATTTGCTTTACTTATTTATTATTATTAATATTATCATGTTAATATTATTGCTGTTGTTGTTTACTTTAATATAATTGTTTGTGAAGGCGCTTTTGGTACTGAGGAGATGAGGGAACTCTTGACCCTGGGCTCGGCAGACCAACGCCTTACCACTACTCCAATGGAGGACGGAAAAACGGGTGGGGGGAAAAAATCTAACGAAGGAAACACTGTTCTTGGCATATAAGATCAAAATATGACTTTCTAAGCATTAATAACTCAAAATAAACTGAACTCATAATGCTCAAAACTCTCTTTACTTTCTGAATGACTTCTTTTTTCCTTTCTTTTGTTACTTTTCACTTTGTTTCTTGATATTTTTCTTACATTTCACTTCTTTACTTTTAATACTGTAATTTCTTTTAAATCCCAGTTCAATTCTTCTCTTTTTAGATTTTTAGTTATTTTCTGTACTTTTCTCTCTTTGTCTTCAGCGTTTCTTTTCTTTTTTTTATACCCTCTGTTACTGGTCACCACTCTACAAAGGTGTGACAGAGAATAGTGCTTCAAGCTGGGTTAAATAGTGTGCTGTACTGCTGAGGCAGGTTGGCGCTGATCAAGTTTTTGGACCCAATTCCACTATTTCTTCCACTGTGACGACCAGTCCCCCTGCTGGCAGCTGGTGGTGTAGCAGTACCCTTCACAGGGGAGGACAGAGAAAGAAGGGTGAGGGGATGAGGAGCAGAGGGAAAAGAGAGAGGTTATAGGAAGGGCAGAGAAAGAAGGGAGAGGAGAAGAGGAGGAAAGGTAGATGAGAGCGTATATGGAGAAGACGCGGGAGAAAAAAGGGAGGAGTATAAGGAGAAGAGGTAAGCTAGAGAGAATATGGGGAGGACAGAGAAAGAAGGGAGAGAAAAGAGTGAACTCGACTTGGGGAACATAAACAAACTACAGATCTGAGTGACATTAAAATACTTACCCAAACAACTTTTCCTCTCAGCGTTAGGTAACACTTTTTCAGGTAAAGTCCCGGATCATTCAGGTCGGTTGCTTTTGAAAAACATCTTTCTTTAGCGAGATAAAACAAATTCTCTTCCAGCTGAAGTGGAGCTGTCGGGTACACTCTTGTTCCACTTCCCAGGATCATTTCATCAAACAGACCGTCCTTCTTCACTGAGACATTTGTCACTATGTAAGTTTCTCCCTCCTCGAACATATGAATCTGATTCCTCTGAAGAGTAATCAGAAAAACTCTAGTACCGTCACAGACGGAACACAGACTGAGTTCTATGGAGTCTCCGGAATATCTGGTTGCGCGTATTGCCACACAGAGCACTGTGTGGGAATATTTCCAATCCATTTCCATTCTAGGGAGACCAAACAAAGAATGAAAAATGAATAAAGTTTCACTTCATTCTGTGTCTAAATTAAACATGTCATTTATATATTTTGTATTGTAATTTTTATATTGCTTGTGTGGTGAGCGACTGAACTTCTGTTGTACATAAACAATGTAATTTATAAAAAAGTATTATTAAAATATAACAACAATCAATCAACCTTTATTTTCACTTTCACATGCATTGAGGGTGACCCTCATTTTCAATTAAATTAAAAATTAAATGAAAAGTAGACTTTAATCTGGTAAACTAAACTAAAAGAAAAACTACATAAAACTAAACTGACAATGACATCAAATCAGAATTAAAACAATTTAAAACAGT
Source organism: Megaleporinus macrocephalus (assembly GCA_021613375.1). NCBI lineage: Eukaryota > Metazoa > Chordata > Actinopteri > Characiformes > Anostomidae > Megaleporinus > Megaleporinus macrocephalus. Next base: position 37,674,924 of record CM038717.1, read on the forward strand.
CAAACAAAAGGATTAGATAAATAACAACAAGAAAACAATAAATAAAAAAGGACTGCACATTAAGAATCGGAATCCCGTAAATAATAAGTTGGAGTTAAAGAGGGTTTGAATTTTTACGTTTAAAAAAATTAAGTGACAATGATCAAGTTTCCTTTAGTGAAGTTCAGTTTGCTGCAAGAACATATGGCAGATAAATAAATGCCAAAAAGTCAGCTGACCCCTACAGACCATGGGGTTGTGAGAAACCCTATAATTTAGGTCTTAAATTCCACAGTTCCTTGCCTTCAACCATTCATAAATTTTAAAACCATCCAAAATCCATATACCACCATATAAAATAACCATGTAATTTCTTGGGAAAACAACAAACAAATGAAATAAAAAAAAACATGAGAATAAAACTGGGCCCTTGTGGGACTCCCTTTCATACAGTCAATAAATCTGATTTGCTACTGATAAGTGCTAACCATTGTTGTTTGTCTGAATGCCACACTTCCAAACACCCTGTCCATCTCTGCTGACTCCTTGGACTCCTTGGACCAACTGTCACAAGTCCACTACTGACCAATCATGGGCCAATTATGAGAAGCTGTGTCACATTCACGTTACACGTTACACTAATACTTTTTCTGTAAGTAAACCTGAAAATTTTGATAAACCTCCTAATCAATGTTTCTGTTGCAGTCCTCCATATTTCTTGATAATGCTCAGATAAGGTCCATATCTTGTTTTTGATTTCATGTTTGACTGGCAGGGCTTTAGATTGGGCCACCACTGGCCCAAACGCAAACTTTTTGTGGAAGAGTTCAAATTGTTTTTTGACCACCCTAATGAAGGGCGTTATCAGAGGGAATTGTAAACCAAGTTCCATCAGGGTAATCACTTAGTTGCTGAGTATGCTTTAGATTTTCATCCTCTTGTGGCTGGAGTAGTTGGAACAAACCTGCTTTTCCTAACTTAAATTCAGAACTCTTCTCTGAAATGACCTGTACAGATGACAGGTTATTATTGGATTAACTAATCTCACTGGCCATTCAATTGGACCTGTTGAAGCATGAGAGATGTTGTAACTTGATTTCTCTCCTTCAAAATGAAGAGGGAGACCAGTTCAAAGTATATGCTTTATTCTTGAAGATACCGCGGTACAGACATGATCTGAGAAGGTCTGAGAATGGTCTGAATTCAACTGGTCACTGCACAGTCTTACAGTCCTACCTCCATGTTTTACTTGGCCTATATGACCCATCTAGCCAAGTCGTTATCTCCTGGGTTTGGGCCAGATTTCATTGGGTGGTTCCTTCCATAAAACTACAGATAAAAACATCAACACTCAGAGCTCTTTGAATGACCAAGATGTGGCTTATAAGGACCAAATCAGGCGCTCCACTTTTACACTTTAAAGCTCGATTTGGTCCGTTTCAGTTTTACATGGTGAGGTGGGGTAATGTAATTTTACCTGCAGTTACAACATTAAAATTATAAAATTCCAAGAACGTCCAAGAGCAGAAGAAAATAAACAAAATAAGCGATATCAGAAAATAAGTTTTTAACAGTTTGATAGTTTGATTTTAATTTTCTAAGCAACTAATCAGCTGATGTTTAACTGAACAAACAAAAGAATAATCAAAGATTGTCGCTGAAAGTGTGGACAGAAACACACTCATGCATTCTAGGGTGCAACCACAGTTAAATGATCTTGTAAGCTGCTTTTTCTGAATTATATTTAATTAAATCTGAACTGAGGTCATAGCTCAGAAGTCTGAGTTGGTCATCTGGATTTATATCTGTTTATTTTTTCATCAATTTATCAATAACTAACTGAACCTCTGGATTGGCTCATATATCTACTCTTTCCACCGAGAGGAACTGACCTGATTTCTTGATATTCTTCATAGCAATCACCACGGCACTGGATACAGCATCCACCACAGCACTGAACACAGCATCCACCACAGCACTGAACACAGCATCCACCACAGCACTGGATACAATATCTACCACAGCATCCATCACTCCAGCATTGAACAAAGCATTTGGTATCGCATACAGCACAGCATCCGCCACAGCATCTGCCACAGCATTTGGCATAGCATTTGACACAGCACTGGACACAGCATCTGCTACGGCACTGAACAATCAGCACTCCGAGGAAGAAGGTGGAGAGAATACCAAAAACTGTAATCTGGAAAAAGACAGTAGAGTACAGTCAGTATTGTCTACAAACACTGACTGATTTAGTACACGTCTTTTTATCTACATACATGGTCTATATTTCACAGCAGTGCTGCTGGAGTTTATAAACACTGTCACTGTTCACTCTGTGAGACACTAGACAAGTTAAATGTGATGAATGTTCATCTGTTGCAGTTCAGTGGTCTGCCAGGTAGACATCTTCTTTCTGAGGACGCAGCCCACAGTACACTGTTAGCTGGATAGTTTTGGTTGGTGGACTATTCTCAGTCCAGCAGTGACACTGAGGTGTTTACACGCTTCAGCAGCAGCACTGCTGTGTCTGATCCACTCACACCAGCACAGCACACACTAACACACCACCACCATGTCAGTGTCACTGCAGTGAGCCACCTCCCTAATAATACCTGCTGTGTGGTGGTCCTGTGGAAAATATATAGAAAGTATAGAAAATAATATAAAGACAAAACATGCAAAAATGCCACCAATTAAGAAGTTCATGCCAGCAGCATGTCACCCATACCATGTACACTAACGAACCTCATCACAGTGCTGTTTGAGGGCCTGAAAATCATGATCATCCATTTCTCCGGATTCTCTGAATCTTTTAATGTTCTTATGACCCCTCCCCTAGTTACTTCTAAAAGATTCCACCTCTCTGGGTGACCCCTCCTCTCTTTCACTTGGAAATGAGCTTCAGGTGAATAGCATTAGTATTCTGGTGAGGGGTGGGGGTGGTATACATTAGACATTGGGTAAATCAATGATACAAACCCCTCAAAATTTATTTGAATGTAATGCAACAAAACACCAAGCGGGGGAGGAGTGAATACTGCCACAGGGCACTGCTCTGGTTTGTACATTATTACAGGCTGTTGATTGCTCAAATAATTTAATGTATATGGATATTCTAAACAGAAAAGGTTGTCCAACCAGTTGTTCAGCTTTCTTTTTTAGCCAAAGTACTGAGATGGATGCTATTACTATTACTATAACTGTTATATATTCAGTTTACAAGTGTCATGCACATACACACAAATAAGAGTTAGTATTACTTTGACTGCTCTCTGATTGCTCTTCATTTAGTGATATGTGCAGACTCGTTTCTTTGTGTGTTTGTGTATATTGTTTATCTATGTTGTGATTTTTGTACTTTGCTAGTACTTGCTTTATTTTCTCCAGTGTAGTTGAGTTTATTATTGTTTACCATTTCTGCTGTACATGGACCTTTTGCACTTTCTGTTTCTGCCTGTTTTACAAAAAGTACGGAGCTTATTAGACAACCCAACCCAAGGGGATAGGAGTGGGTTTGACATTGGGGGGACACATTTGCTAACCCTTACAAAATTATTCAAGTGTACCATTAGTATACTTCTTTTAAACTAAAAGGAAGTGAGAAAGCTTTCAGTTTACTTTTTATGTACTTCTCAGTGATATAATAAACACGGTTATACTTAAGTATGCTTGGGTTATACTGACAAGTATAGAACAGCCTAAGTATATTTGGCCTTTACTTGTACTTAATCTTTTGATTGAGATAGTAGAAGTAAGTATTCTTGCTCTGCACAAAAACATATCCAGTACAATATTTATTTAAAATTTGATTTATAAAGATTTATAAAGATCCAAATATGTTTCTTAATTTAAGTGTGTCTTTTTTATTTTACGTGTGTCCACTGGTGAGTAAGTAAACGTTGTTAAGTTCTTTTTTAAGTAGAAAAAAACCTTTAAACCTAGTCATATACTTTAAAGTACAACAATAATATAAGCAGTAAATTATAAGTATTAAGTTCACTTAAAGAAAACGTACGAGCTAGTAAACTAACAGTAAACCCTTAAGTTTACTTTTAGTGTAGTTGCAGTACAAAAGATGTAAACTAGTTGTATACTTGGTTTACTACTCTTACACTTAAAGTGTACCTAAAAGTATACTTTTAAAACTAGAAAGTGGGCCAATTTAGTCCCAAGAAGTATTAAAATAGTACATATACAAGTGTACTACTAGTACAATGACATTAGTATAGTAACTACTTAATACATAATTAAACTTTAAGTATACTTATTTTCTGTAAGGGAATATGAATCAAAGCCCACCCTATCCCCTAAATATTACCTATAAGCTGATTGCACTGTAGGTATTTAGCAAATCACTCTATGTATAGTGATGTAGAGCAACATTTGTGGAATTAGAGTAAATTGCAAATAAATAAACAAAATATAACATTATCTGTACATCTGTAAATTAAAATAAAAAAATCTGTCATAGAGTCACTCCTAGCTAACAATAATAACAGAATAAAGAGTGCATCAGAAATATGGACTGCTGATAATGACTGCAATTTGTTGGTTCTGAGTGATAAAGTACAAAATTACTTCTTTACAAAACTTACTACACACACGACACCAGTCAAATAAAACACTGACACCATGTGTGTGCGCAAAGCGAAAAGGGAAGCTGGATCATACTATATACTGTCGATGATTTTTAACATTTCAAGCTTGTCAGAGACAAATTAACGTTTAAAGAAAAAAAAGTTTTTTACTATAATCTTTAGGGGTGCTGGGACTCAATTTAAATCTAAACTAGGGCTAGCTATGCACCTCGTCTGCAGTTTGGGACGTGGCCAGAGAGAAATGTAACTTTACGTTTCAGAGTGCTTTCTGACAAAAGTTAACATAGACATTAGCTAACCCAAACCCTCCTTGTCTGTCACCATAACAACACATTATACTAAAGCCGGTTTATTACAGTATATTTTGCTGTTCATTGCTCTCATCACTGAGCTCGCGTTTAAAGCTGGTGCGAGCTACCCGACACTCCAGCGAGGCGAGAGCTCCGGTCAGTGAATCTGCCGACAGCAGGATAATTCTGAACAGGCATCTCACACAAACCTTAACAAAGTTAAAGACTACCTAACAACCAGTTGCTAACAGTTTCCGCTTTTTCTGTGGTTTAATTTTTGGGTGGGACAAATCTACCTGTTTCTGATATTGGGTGGGACACGTCCCCCACCATCCCCTCCAGTTCCTACGCACCATGCCTTCCTGCAGATTTCATTTTAGTCCATTTTAGTTCATTTTAGACCATGTAAAACATAAACATTCTTTATGTACATTTAGGAGGTCTCAGGCATCAAGGAATGTATCTGTAACCACTTAGTGTAAGAACTTTCTTTCTTTGAGAGGCATTTAACTCCTTCCTATAGGTAGGTTTTCTCTAGAACAGAGCATTTTACACAGAAACTTTCTATATAACTACTTGCATCTCATTTTAAATGGACAGAAATTTAAAAAAATCTGTGCTGTAATTAAAATAGAAGCAGCTTACCTTAGATATATAAAATCTGATCTGTGAACGGTACTGGTCATCAGTCAGCGTTCGGTTTTTGTCACACCATTCCCAAGGAGGCAGAACATCGCTATCAATGTAATCATCTTTTAGTGGAGTTTTCAAACAGGCCAAGTATCTGCCATCACCAAAGAACAGGGACAGCCAAAAAGCAGATGGAACTGCACAGGTCAGAATTTTCATGCACCATACGCAACCACACAGTCGCTTTTCAATTTTTGAATTCGCCCAGTTCACAGATTTCCACAGGTAAACACCGAAGCTAATAGTAACAAACAAAGGCATCAGCAGGTACAAGGAGAAAAATGCCTCAGTGTATGCAGGTCTACACGGGCACACAAAGTCGTACTCGAGAAGTTTCTCTACAAGAACAAGAACCAGATTGGCCACCACGTAAGTTCTCCATGGGTGCTCTTTTAAAATTTCAATCAGGTTAGTCAGTGCCATTTCAAATAGCACAAAACTGCCAGCATGGAATCTAAACCAGCCCTTCAGTGCCGAGATCAGCTTCAAGACTGAAACAAACAGGTCTGCTTTGCATCACCTATGAAAGTAAAAGTAAGGAAGCTTTGTTCTCACTGCAGGCAGACACTGCTAGTCATGCACACTGATGCAGAACTTGATATGACATTTGATCATGCATAAGCACAAGTTGAGACATTTTGGGGTTAACTCTGTGCCGCTGATTTCAATACCCCACATTAATCTTAGTTCAAATCACAACAACGCATAGAAGAATATCAGAAAAATTGTAAAAGAAAGAGGTAGATCATATCTTGAGCTCCAGTTTAAAGAACAAAGTGTAGTTCCAGATTTCTCCTGGACGCCCCAGACATTGTATGAATGTATTCAGTTCCTTCAGCAGGAAATAAACACACTGACACGCAAGTCCACTACTTACTATAGTTACTGTAATTACATTATACTATTATCAAAAATCTAAAAGTTCACTATAAAGCAAGAAAGTATTATTTGATATCTTCATATGTAGCTTTATTAAGTTTTCTTCTGTTGTTTTTAAAACTCCAGAAGAGCTAATTGTTACTCTTTTTCAGAAAAGAGTATCCATTGGTTACTGGTTTTCTTTGGGGTTCAACTCTTATGGTTAGTCAGTCCTACTAAATTCTGGAGCACTTCTCCAGGAGGGAGAAACCAAAAAAACAGGACGAGTACACTGAAGATGTTAAACAAAACCACAGCACCAATGAAGATGTTAAACAAAAGATAAGGGTGAGAAATGTAAAGAGGGTAAAAGGGAGCTCACAGCCTTGAAGAAAATTTGTGAGAGGGAATTCCCCAGGAGAGGAGAGAGTGAGCAACAGGAGAATTGTTTTTTTTATCGTGACAGGCATGGGGCTACAAAGGACTGGCTTGAGATGAGAGACATGGAACGTTGGGTTAATTTGCATAGATTGGGGAGAAGCAGTGTCAAAAGTATTTACATTCATTATTTAGGTAGAAGTATACTAGGGTTTAAAATTACTTCTGTAGAAGTTGAAGTATCAACTCAAGCTTTTTACGCCGGTAAAAGTGTAAAAGTACTGCTTTCAGAACTACTTAAAGTTTAAAAGTAAAAGTAATGTAAGTAGAAAGTACAGATAATGGAGTGTAAATGTAAGGTGCAGAAAGTACAGATAATGGAGTGTAAATGTAAGGAGTAGAAAGTACTGATAATGGAGTGTAAATGTAAGGTGTAGAAAGTACTGATAATGGAGTGTAAATGTAAGGTGTAGAAAGTACTGATAATGGAGTGTAAATGTAAAGAGTAGAAAGTACAGATAATGGAGTGTAAATGTAAGGAGTAGAAAGTACAGATAATGGAGTGTAAATGTAAGGAGTAGAAGTATAAAGTCAGCTGAAAAATAATTACTTCAGTATAAGTATAAATGACAAAAATATCTACTTAAGTAAGGTAATGAAGTATTTGTACTTTGTTACTTGACATCTCTGGTGTTAAGACAGGGTTGATTCGCTGCACCACTTTAAAAAGAGTCAAAACAGTGGAGCACGATTTCAAAGGGACGTCCTTGGTGGAGAGCCAGACCAAGGTGCGACCTCCAGTCAGCAGCCTTTTTTGTGTGGCATACTCACTGAAGCCCCTAACAAGCGGAAGAATGCCCTTCAAAAATAGATGGCGAATGGAGGGCCAAAGTCAGACACTATGTCTGTGGGAAACCCACAGACCCTCACCACATGTGAGGGTCTCCTTGGCTGAAGGGACTTTAAGCACTGCAATAAATTTGCATATCTTAGAAAACAGGTCGACAACCACAAAGATCCATGTGTTACCTTGGGAATTAGGCAAACTGGTGAATTAGTCCAAGGAGACGTGACTATGGCTAAGATAGACGGGGATGGAGAAGCCCTGTCAGTTGCACTGAGGGCTCCTTGTTTTGGGCACAAGTCTGACAGGCCTGCTCCATAAGCTTGAAGATCCCTATCCATGTACGGCCACCAGAAACATAGACATAGACATACACTGATGTTATTGGCATTCAAATTTACACTGTACATTGGGCATTAGAACGAAATTACTTTTTCGGAAGGGTCTTTGTTATGTTCCAAACTCTGGTTAGACAGCAACTTGTTGCAATGTCCTGTATGGAAGTACGTGAAATCCCAATAATTCTGTCTGCTGTACTTACCACACTCTTCAGGGACTTTCAGTCAGAGGTGCTACAGACTCCTGCCGAGACAAAGATGCAAATGGTCAGTATGCTCTCCACAGTGCCCCTTGAGAAGGTGGTGAGAATCGGAGGGTGGAGGTGTGCTCATTTCATTTATCTCAGGAAGTACATGTGCTGCTAAGCTCCTTTGAAGAGAGCTTCACTGTGACCAGGTCAAAGTGTCCGTTATCTGTACCCCCAGGAACTTGCTGACTATCTCTCCTGCTGAGTCCTTAATGAGGAGTGGTGTGTGGTTGGCTTGGCTCAACGATGATCTCTTTGGTCTTCTCGACATTTAGTACCAGCTAGTCTTGCACCAGTCAATCAGATGGTACACCTCCTCTGTGTGGTCCAGGACATTGTCATCCTTGATTAGGCCAACTACTGTCATGTTGTCTGCAAACTTCACAATGTGGTTGGTAGTGCACCTGACCCTGCAGTCAGGGGTCATTAGATTGCCCAGAGAGATGACACTGGAGACATTGTTGTCCACCCACACATACTGAGGACTATTTGTTAAGTCCAATGGCCAGTTACACAGGTGGGTACGGAAAGGCCTTAAAACCATCTCTGGCCTCAAAAAGCCCGACTCCCAGGTGGTGTGGACCAGAAGGAGGTGAACAAACTCAATCTATTTTTCATTAGACTTGATCAATCACCTGCCTCCCCACATACAGATATCCCTGCTGAAGCCGCACTCTATGTTACTAGCAACATGCTGCCCTCCTATCTCACACTCACCTTCTTTAGCTCACAGCCACCCCCCACTGGCTCATCTGCTGGCAGCTCTAACCACCCATTCACACATTCCAGCACCAAGCCCCCCTCATATCTGTCCTTGAAGTGAGGAAGGAGCTAAGGAAATGCAAGATAAAGAAAGCTGCAGGTCCAGCTACAGGCTCCTCAAGTCATGTGCAGATCAGCTGTGCGGGGTAGTTGAAAACATGTTCAACATGAGCCTGAAGCTGGGAAGAGTATCTTAGTTGTGGTAAACATCTTGTGTGGTACCTGTGCCAAAAACACAGCACCCACAGGACCTCAACAGCTACAGGCCAGAGGCACTGGCTTCTCATCTGATGAAGTCACTGGAGAGGTTAGTCCTTAACCACTGCCGTCCTCTGGTAAGTTCATACATGGACCCTCTTCAGTTTGCCTACCAGCCTGGATGATGCTGTCATCTATCTTCTACACAGAGCTCTTTCTCACCTGGAGAAGCCCGGGAGCACTGTGAGAATCATCATCTTTTTTTTTTTTCTCCAGTGCTTTTAACACCATACAGCCAGGGCATGAAGGACAAGCTGGAACATAGTGGAGTGGACAGTCAGCTGTCAAACTGGACACTGGATTCCTTCCCCAACCGACCACAGTGTGTAAGGGCACAGGATTGTGTGTCTGATAAGGAGGGCAGTAGCACAGGGGCGCCTCAGGGAACGGTCCTGGCACTGTTCCTCTTCACCCTGTACACAGCTGACCTCATGTACAGCTCACAGAACTTTCATTTCCGGAAGTTCTCTGATGACTCAGCGATCGTCTGCCTCATAACTTATGAGGAGGACGGCGAGTACAAAGAACTGATTTAGGAATTTGTGGACTGGTGTCTGCAGAACCACCTCCAGATAAACGTGAGGAAGACCAAAGAACTGATGGTGGATTTCCGCAGGTGCAGACACCCCCCTCCAACAGTTTTCTTTCTTGTCCTAACATAAAAAACTCTCTTTTTGCAACATGTGGGTGTTGAGTACTGCAAGAGAGACAGTAAGGGACAGAGAGAGAATGGCCGAGGGAAAAGACAGACTAAGGGAAATAGAGACAAAGAAAGAGAGGAAAAGAGAGAGTAAGGTAGAGAGAGACAGAAAGATGAAGAGAGAGACAAATACAGATAAGGAGAGAGAGTAAGCGACATCAAGACAAAGAAGGAAAGGGAAAAGCAAAAGAAAAAGAGTGAGGAAGAGAGATCGAAAGAGGGAGTGAGAGGGAAAGAAAGAGAGGGAAAGAGAAAGTAAGGGAGAGAGAGGGAAAGAAACAGAGAGAAAGAGAGAGTAAGGGAGAGAGAGGGAAAGAAACAGAGGGAAAGAGAGAGTAAGAGAAAGAGAGGGAAAGAAACAGAGGGAAAGAGAGAGTAAGAGAAAGAGAGGGAAAGAGAAAGTAAGGGAGAAAGAGAGAAAGAAAGAGAGGGAAAGAGAGAGTAAGAGAAAGAGGGAAAGAGAGGGAAAAAGAAAGTAAGGGAGAGAGAGAAAGAGAGGGAAAGAAAGAGACATACACTGTGTGTATGTTTCATAATGACTGAAGTAAAAGACGTGTAGATTAAACTGATACATTAAAGTAGAGGATGGTTTTCTTTCTCCTGTAAAGTCTTCATGTACAGGGTTTTCAGAGAAACATGATCAAAGAGAATCTGAATTCCACATCGTACTTAAAAAATTCCAGCACTGAGATAACAGCACTCAGACTGCGGGGAACCACGAGCAACGAGAGCCTGCTGCCCGTCTGTACCTGCGTGTTTAATCATGTCTGATCTTATTTACACTTATTTACACAATGAAAACATTAGAGGAGTTTCAGAGCAGTTATGAAAAGCTGGAGTTAGATTCACACACTGCTCTCTTCAAACAGAATCTATTCTACATACCATCACAATCCAGAGAAAACTAGCTTCTCCACATTTATAACACTTTATAACACTGTTCTAGATCATTATTTACTCCTCAACACAGTAACACCTCAGTCATTAGTACTGAGTTACCATGTGTTCCACTTTATAACACTGTTCTAGATCATTATTAACTCCTAATGAAGAACACAGTAACACCTCAGTCATTAGTACTGAGTTACCATGTGTTTCACTTTATAACACTGTTCTAGATCATTATTAACTCCTAATGAAGAACACAGTAACACCTCAGTCATTAGTACTGATTTACCATGTGTTTCACTTTATAACACTGTTCTAGATCATTATTAACTCCTAATGAAGAACACAGTAACACCTCAGTCATTAGTACTGAGTTACCATGTGTTTCACTTTATAACACTGTTCTAGATCATTATTAACTCCTAATGAAGAACACAGTAACACCTCAGTCATTAGTACTGATTTACCATGTGTTTCACTTTATAACACTGTTCTAGATCATTATTAACTCCTAATGAAGAACACAGTAACACCTCAGTCATTAGTACTGATTTACCATGTGTTTCACTTTATAACACTGTTCTAGATCATTATTAACTCCTAATGAAGAACACAGTAACACCTCAGTCATTAGTACTGAGTTACCATGTGTTTCACTTTATAACACTGTTCTAGATTATTTCATGTGTGTCCCTTGAATTCCTGGGAGCAAGAGTTATAGAAAATATTGTTTAAAACAGGCTGTCATTGTAATAATTGTAATTATTGACTTTTAACTGAAATAATTTTAATTGCAATAAAAACAATTATTATTATTATTATCATTATTATTATTATTATTATTATATCTATTTATTTACTGTTCACTGCTTCTCTCTTAAAATTCACTGTTCTGTATTTCTTGGTTTGTTTGTTTTTGATTCTTTTGGCAGCTGAACAGAGCTTCACTCAGCCTGAGTCTAATCTGTATGACCTTATTAACATGTGGGTTTTCATTGACTTTAGAACACAAGTGAACACAACAGTGTTATAAGATAACTCTGTGCTTATCGCCCCAAAGTGGTGACTTTATGAACAGCTCTTACTGCATATTCTATATAGTGGGTTCCTGTTACCAGCCAGTTTTATGAATATGGCCCAGTTTCTCTACATTCTTGATACACTACACAGTGTAACACTCAGACACAGGATATGATTGAAAGTGTTCTTAGAACTCTAGTGTGGTGCAGGGATTGTTAAATTCGGCTGTATGGACAAATTTATTTTGTATCTACTTCATAGCTGAGTAAGTAATGGCTGCTTTTAAAGGAGACAAATAAAATACATTAAAGTGCCTCTTTGTCCTCCGCAGGTGATAGATAGTGGGGAACAGAACTTTTGTGTAGGCACAATTTTATCCCCATTTGTTGGTTATTTAATAAGATTTGTTTGGGTTTCTTTTGTTACTTGTATGTATTGGCACTTTGAGTAATTTTCCGAGTGGCCAGCTCTTTGGTAATCCCATATGAGGGTAGATTCTCTGTTGTGACTGTACCTGATTGATCATTTTGTATTTCTTTTCTTCTTATTTTGGAGACAGGATAATTAATGCTAATTAAGAAGTCATTAATGTCTTATCTCAATAGCATTTCCCTCTTGGCTACTATTTGGGTGCAGTGAAAATCAAAACATCAATGAGAAGTTCAAAGATTGAAGATTGAAGACAAGGCGAAAAACCATACAAAGACGTACACAACGAAGATGTTTAAATTAAGACTTACACAGATCAGCCATAACATTAAAACCACCCACTTGTTTCCACAGTAACTCTTAATTTTATCAGCTCAATTTGCCATATAGGGGAATATTGTAGTCCTACACTTACACACTGTGGTTTATCGGATTCCTTGTATACATTGTTACTCAGTACAGGACCCCCACAGGACCACCACAGAGCAGGTACTATTAGGAAGGTGGGTCATTCTTGGCACAGCAGTGGCACTGATATGGTTTTGGTGTGTGTTGTGCTGGTGTGAGTGGATCAGACACAGCAGTGCTGCTGGAGTGTTTAAACACTGTGTCCACTCACTGTTCATTCTACTACACACTCCTACCTTGTTCCACCGTATAGATATAAAGTCAGAGATGATAGCTCATCTGCTGCTGCACAGTTTGTGTTGGTCTTCCTCCAGTTGTTGCTGGTTGGTGGACGATTCTCAGTCCAGCAGTGACACTGAGGTGTTTGAACACTCCAGCAGCAGCACATTTTCCCCTTCATTGTTTTTTGTATTCATTTATTCTCTTTTCACTCAAAATAAATGTCAAAATAAGAGTCCTTTTAAGACTTCTATGATCTGTGGTTTTGCATGTCTATATTCACAGGGGTTATACTTTTCATGGGACGACATTGAAAATAAGACACTTTGACACAATGTAAAGTAGTCAGTGTACAGCTTGTAGAACAGTGTAAATTAGTCAGTGTACAGCTTGTAGAACAGTGTAAATTAGTCAGTGTAAAGCTTGTAGAACAGAGTAAAGTAGTTAGTGTACAGCTTGTAGAACAGTGTAAAGTAGTCAGTGTACAGCTTGTAGAACAGTGTAAAGTAGTCAGTGTACAGCTTGTAGAACAGTGTAAAGTAGTTAGTGTACAGCTTGTAGAACAGTGTAAAGTAGTCAGTGTACAGCTTGTAGAACAGTGTAAATTAGTCAGTGTACAGCTTGTAGAACAGTGTAAATTAGTCAGTGTAAAGCTTGTAGAACAGAGTAAAGTAGTTAGTGTACAGCTTGTAGAACAGTGTAAAGTAGTCAGTGTACAGCTTGTAGAACAGTGTAAAGTAGTCAGTGTACAGCTTGTAGAACAGTGTATAATAGTCAGTGTACAACTTGTAGAACAGTATAAAGCAGTCAGTGTACAGCTTGTAGAACAGTGTAAAGCAGTCAGTGTACAGCTTGTAGAACAGTATAAAGCAGTCAGTGTACAGCTTGTAGAACAGTATAAAGCAGTCAGTGTACAGCTTGTATAACAGTGTAATGCAGTCAGTGTACAGCTTGTTGAACAGTGTAAAGTAGTCAGTGTATAGCTTGTAGAACAGTGTAAAGTAGTCAGTGTATAGCTTGTAGAACAGTGTAAAGTAGTCAGTGTACAGCTTGTAGAACAGTGTACAGTAGTCAGTGTACAGCTTGTATAACAGTGTAATGCAGTCAGTGTACAGCTTGTTGAACAGTGTAAAGTAGTCAGTGTACAGCTTGTAGAACAGTGTACAGTAGTCAGTGTACAGCTTGTATAACAGTGTACAGTAGTCAGTGTACAGCTTGTATAACAGTGTACAGTAGTCAGTGTACAGCTTGTAGAACAGCGTAAAGTAGTCAGTGTACAGCTTGTAGAACAGTGTAAAGCAGTCAGTGTACAGCTTGTAGAACAGTGTAAAGCAGTCAGTGTACAGCTTGTATAACAGTGTAATGCAGTCAGTGTACAGCTTGTAGAACAGTGTAAAGTAGTCAGTGTACAGCTTGTATAACAGTGTAAAGCAGTCAGTGTACAGCTTGTAGAACAGTATAAAGCAGTCAGTGTACAGCTTGTAGAACAGTGTAAAGCAGTCAGTGTACAGCTTGTATAACAGTGTAATGCAGTCAGTGTACAGCTTGTAGAACAGTGTAAAGTAGTCAGTGTACAGCTTGTATAACAGTGTACAGTAGTCAGTGTACAGCTTGTAGAACAGTGTACAGTAGTCAGTGTACAGCTTGTAGAACAGTGTAAAGTAGTCAGTGTACAGTTTGTATAACAGTGTAAAGTAGTCAGTTTCTGATAGAGGTTTAACAGAAAAAGTCAAATAATTATATCCTGCTTTCTGATACTAAAAGGGACACTTGTTTTTTCTCCTTTTAAATAAAATGTAGACAAGCAGGGCAGCATTTACCTAAGAGAAGTGATCAGTGCATCAGTTTCCCTCCTCGTTGCTACTGGCACGCTGATTATGGTAAAGGAATGCCTCAATTTCCCTCTTTCATTTTTACTTCCCTCTTCTTGTTTCTGCCTGCGGTAATAGCAAGAGCAATAGCGCTATTTTCTCTTCCATTTCTGCCTGAGTGTTGGTTCTTCACAAGTGTTGGTATGGTTACCCAAACACAAAGACAAAAAGCTCTTTAACTATTTGGAACCATCAACACTAAGTGGATCAATATTACTTTTTTAATTCAATTCAAGCTAATTGTCATTATTCATGTAGGGTTACAGTATAACAAACACATTGGGGCACTAATATGACAAGGACATTAGTGCATATGTAGAACAGTAGAATAACTGAGCGTATGTATACTCAAAATCAGAACAAAAAAATGAGGTGCATAGACACTGTGTATCTGTGTGGGCAAAAAAAAGGGCCGGTTAAAGCTTTTAAAACTGTAACTTTAATCTGTAACCTTTTAAACATTTTTTCTAGGTTAATTATATTACTTTAAATTAGATGCTCTTCTTTTATTTGCACTTCCCTCTTCTTTTTTCTGTCAGCAGCAATAGCAGTTTTTGTTATTTCTTAATTGTTTATTTCACTTCCACCTGAAAAAAAAACTACAAATGTATTTAAAGTTTAGAGTGAGTTAAAGTGTAGATCTAGAATTTACTCAATGTTTTAATTTCTTTGTGAGTGTGGGCTGTCAGTGATGGTAACATTTTCTTTTATGCCTCACCCCTAAGTTAATATTCAGTTCACTATCAGAAAGCTGCTAATCAGCATTGAGAAAGTATTAACTTACTATAAACAAATACATCTATTATGTCAAGTCAAGTCAAGTTTATTTATATAGTGCTTTTTACAACGATGTTGTCTCAAAGCAGCTTTACAGAGTTTTGAAAACAGACAGTTATAACATATATCCCCCAGTGAGCAAGCCAGAGGCAACAGTGGCAAGGAAAAACTCCCTCAACTGGAGGAAGAAACCTTGGGAGGAACCAGACTCACAAGGGGAGACCCATCCTCCTCTGGTCAAACAGTATTTATAGTTTAAACTAAATACCAAGGAAAGGAGCCTCTGTTTGAAATCTGGATAGCAAAGCTTTAGAAGCTGCACAGATAGAGGCACTGTATGACTGAGGCAGTCTCTGGCTGAGGCAGTCTATGACTGAGTCTTTATGTAAAATGGGCGTGAGCTGAAACAGTCCCATCCTATCTCAATGCTGGTACATCTGGATGGCACAGTGATGTAACTGAGGGTGTAGCAGTAAATGGACAGGAGAGCTGGCTGGTGATGGTGGGGTGGAGGCCCGATGATCAGTCCTTCAACAGCGTTCAACAGACAGTCATTACCTCAGGAAGAGTAAAGAGAGAAAGTTAGTTCGGCTCAGGAGAATGACTGTAGAGAATATGAATATTCAGAATTTTAGAGTGTGGCTGGCGACTCCGGCAGATCTAACTATAACAGCCTAAACTAAAAGGAGAGAACCTTTGTAGGAAAAAGCTCTTCCCCCCCATTGAAGTCTTTTGAATTTTTGGAACTATTAGAAAACCAGCATCCTGTGATCTGAGTGAACGTGGCGGTTCATAATAGGAGATTAGATCTTGTAGGTACTCCGGTGTGAGACCATGCAGGGCTTTATACGTCAGTAACAGAATTTTATAGTCTATACAGAATTTAACAGGAAGCCAGTGTAGTGCTGATAAAACTGGACTGATGATGGAATGTTCTGGTTTTAGTTAGTACTCTAGCTGCAGCGTTCTGAACTAACTGAAGTTTATTCAGGTTCCTGCTGGAGCACCCTGACAATAATGCATTGCAATAATCTAGCCTTGAGGTTATAAAGGCATGTATCAGCTTTTCAGCATCAGACACAGATAACGCATTTCTTAACTTTGAAATGTTTCGTAGGTGAAGAAATGCTGTTGTTGTAATATTATCTATGTGTTGATTAAATGTCAGATCTGAGTCAATTGTTACACCAAGATTTTTAGCTACTGAACCAGGAACTACAGAGAAGTCAGCAAGATTTAGCATTAAATCTGAACATTTAATCCGAGCAGCCTTTGGGCTGAGGAGGAGAACATCCGTTTTATCAGGGTTTAAAAGAAGGAAGTTCTGTAGCATCCAAAGTCTAATATCTCTTACACAATCTTCTATCTTATTTAATCTGGATTTATCATCTGGTTTGGCTGATATGTACAGCTGTGCATCATCAGCATAACAGTGGAAACTGATTCCATGTCTATTTATAACTGAGCCTAATGGTAACATATATAGTGTAAATAACAGAGGACCTAAAACAGAACCTTGTGGAACTCCATATTTCACTCTTGTAAAGTTAGATGATACATTGTTTATCTTTACAAACTGAAAACAATCACTAAGGTAAGATGTGAACCAGGATAACGCTGTTCCTGTGATTCCAACCACATTTTCTAATCTGTCCAAGAGAATAGTGTGATCTATAGTGTCAAAAGCTGCACTTAGATCTAGTAGTACCAGCAGAGATACGTGGCCCTGATCAGAGGCAAGAAGAAGATCATTTGTTATTTTAACTAAAGCTGTCTCTGTGCTGTGGTGGGGTCTAAAACCAGATTGGAATTGTTCATATATGTTGTTCTTATGTAGATGAGAACAGAGTTGTCGAGCTACAGCCTTTTCTAAAATCTTAGAGATAAATGGTAAGTTGTGAATCGGTCTATAACTGGACAGTTCTCTGGGGTCAAGATTTGGCTTCTTCATCAAAGGTTTTATCACAGCTAGTTTAAAAGACTTGGGTACACGACCCAGACTAAGAGAAGAGGTGATGATAGTTAAGATAGGTTTAATAATAGCTGGTAATACTTGTTTCAATGGGTTTGTTGGAATCATATCAAGTGTGCATGTAGCAGAATTTGAGGAAGAGATAAGTTTTTCTAGTTCTGTCTGCTGGAGTGGACAAAATGTTTCTAGTCTTTCTTCTATAACCACTTTTCGTGCTGTCTCAGACAAACCGGATGAAGGATAAGTTACTCGTATTGGTAGAACTTTTTGTCTAATATTCTCGATTTTATTATTGAAAAAGTCAATGAAATCATTGCTGCTGTAGTTGGTGGGTATTTGAGGTTCAGCTTGATCACTCTCCATTTGCACTCTAATATTTGCACTCTAATATCTGTACTGTCTGTCTTAAGGTGCGTATTTCATTGTTGTACCAGGGAGCAAGCTTTTTCTGTTGCATCTTTTTAATTTTTATAGGTGCAACGTTGTCTAAAGTTAATCGGAGCGTATTTTCTACATAGTCTGTTAGTCTGTCTACCTCTGTTGGGTCTGATGAGGGAAAAGCTATAGTTGATAAATCTGGAAGGATTTCAATAAAGTGCTGAGATGTATTTGACATTACCGAACGTTTCATGCAATAACGGGGTATACATACATTTTCACTAAGACTCAATTCATATGAAATTAGGTAGTGATCTGAAACTACTGAAGTCTGTGGAAGAACAGTAAGATTATGTATATCAACACCTAAGGTCAAAACTAGATCTAGTGTGTGATTACAGGAATGTGTAGGCCCTATTACATTCTGAGTGAGACCCACAGAGTCTAAGATAGATGAGAAAACCTTTTTAATGGATCTGCTGAGTTTTCAAAGTGAATATTAAAATCTCCTGCAATAATTAGTTTCTCAGTACTCACTGCTAGGTCTGTAACAAAGTCACTGAATTCTTTTAAGAATTCAGAATAAGGTCCTGGTGGTCTATAAATACTGACTAGGGTGAGTACACTTCTGTTAGTGGTCGGATTGGTGATGTTTATGAAAAGAATTTCAAAAGAATTGAAAGTGAGATTGTGTTTCTGACTCATGTCTAATTCATTTTTATAAATGACACATATACCCCCTCCTTTACCGGACAGTAATCTGCCTGACTCTTCTCCCGTAACTCTGCATAGACCTTACTGAGGAGGCTAAGGAGTGTGCTCCCCCTATAGTTTGAACACACCGTCCGGTCCCCCTTCTCCTTGGATCAATAGCTTACTGGGGTGGAGGGCTTTGTGTGCTTGCGTGATCTCAGGAGCAATGTTTCCAGGGTCCTGGGTGATGGGCCAGACAAAGAGTGATCCAAATAACCACCCCACCCATGTTGACCACAAGGACAGCAAGGACTCAGCGTCCCTCGCCTGGGTCCTAGGGTTACTGGGACTCAGCAAGTGCCTGGTGGCCGGGCTTTCACCCATGGGGCCCGGCCAGGCATAGCCCAAAGGACATACATGGCCTGGGGGAAGGGTAAGCTGAAGGGCGCAGTGTCTGCAGTCCACCCTCCCATGGCGTTCCAATCCCCGGTTACTGAAACTGGCTCTGGGTATATATGGATATAGTTGGACTTGACAGCAAGTTCCTGGGCTCCTTTTTTGCCAGTCTTGACATAAATGTGTTCTGTAACAGCTGTGGTACTGGATCCCTTATCTGTCAAGGTGCTCCAGCTACAGCTGTTGAAACTCTAGACATGTCGTCAGAAGACAGTACAGGGACAAACCCATGGGGCCCGGCCGGGCATAGCCCAAAGGAGATACATGGCCTGGGGGTCAGAATCAAGTGTCCAGAGTGAGAAGCCAGAGCTGAGAAGGTCAAAGACAAATAAGCAGCTTCAAGTTTACTGCCAGGATTACACTTAGTGTAGTAATGAGTCCCCCAGTCACATGACTAGACTGCATCCTGAGGAGAGTCCAGAGAAGTCAGCAGTGTTTCTGGATGTAGCATTCGTGACTGTAGTAGTAAACAGTGTTTATTAACAATTGTTTGCCAAAGTATCTTCATGTGGAAACGTCCATCACAGAAGCTGTTAATGCAGTTCCTTATGAAACAACACAGTTTTCTCCAGTTTCCCTGAATGTTTAGATGATATCATGTGCTGCAGAGGGTCAGATAATGTGTCAAAGTCTGTTGTGAAGAAAATAGTTGAAGAATGTTGATTCTGAGTAAGACAATCATAGAAACATTGGTTGGTATATAAAGACACAAAACCACTATGTACATTTACACAAATGAACCCGAGCAGAGCGTTGCATACTTCTAAAATCAGATGTGGTTGATATGTGGGTTAATGCTACTGACTAATACCAAGAACTCACAAGAGAACAAAGCAAAACCCAAACATTAGTGTCTCAAATGCTTGTTGGAATAATAACACAATACATAGCGAATATATAATACAATAATAAACTAAGAAACAAGTGATAAACATAGGGCTGGGCGATAAAACAATAACGATAATTATCGCGAAATAACATTTTCTCGATAGAACTATAAGACGTAGTCGATAGAAAGTTGTTAGAATTAAGTTCCGTCCGCGTTTTAAGAGACAACACGAACAGCCAATGAGAATGAGAATAGCGCTGCTCCAAACCAATCAGGTGGCTGAACCAGAGCTCCAGCCATTTCATGTTTGGTTGAGACACACAGCGCAGAGTGTAGACGTAGCAGCACCTTAACCAACGTGCTAGTAATCAGGTTACTGCAGGCGTCACAGTCGAGCAGAGAGAATAAAATAAGAGAAAATGACGACAGAAAACGTTAAACTACTAATGAAAGAAACATGTTACACGTGTTAATAATCTTAAAATAATCTGATAAGATAAGATAAACAGGTAAACAGGTGCTGTCCTGCTGCTGTGTTGATGAAGCTCTACGGGATGTTTGATCTTCAAGGTCTCGTGTATAGCAGTTGTACTGTTGTGATCATCTCCACTGTGCAGAGCTGACAGAGCACCACACTGTTGTGTTTCTGTGTGAAACACTCCCACAACTTTAGATACACGCAAGAGATTGTTTGTAGCTGCAGCTCTCGCTCTGGATAAATCCATGCTTTCAGTAGACGCGGCCATGTTTGCAACGCATCGACGCATGCTATGCTAATCAACGTAATTTCGTAATCGATAAAGATAAATATGTATACTGTAGGAGTTCGAGTTGACTTTATAACCAAAATCCCGAGGAGGGAAACTATTTTCTACCCAAAACAGAATCGCTAAACCAACTCCACATTTGAGCCGACAGAGTCGACTCACCGCTATGAATCCTTTCCTCAGCCCGAACTTAAAGGGCCAGCAACAGCCTGCTTAACACAGAGTCGACTCACCGCTATGAGTCCTTTCCTCAGACTGATCCTAAAGGGCCAGCAACAGCCTGCTTAACACAGTGTGTGTATGTGAATACTGTTCATACTAATACTGCCCCATATATATATATGTATATATATACTGTATATATATGTGTGTGTGTTTGTGTGTGTGTGTGTGTGTGTGTATGTGTGTGTGTGGTTAATACAGTTGTGTAATGTTCTATAGTACATTTGTCTATTTGTCTGAAAATAAATTAGAGGATAAAAACAATTTAAGAAAAAAATGTACATTTTGATATCTTCATATCTCACTTAAAGTAAAAAAGAAATAGTGATTTGATTTATATTGTGATATATATCGATATCGACTGATATGAAAAATATTATCGTGATAAGATTTTTTCCCGTGTCGCCCAGCCCTAGGTAAACATTATGATTTTAAATTCCAGTAACACTGTATTAAGCTTGTAAATAATTACTACACACTGTTTAGGCCGACCACAGTACATGTTCCCACTGTGTGATGGTCCTTCCCAAACTCCTCAGAGCCCAGAGAAGTCGACGGTGTTTCAGGACATGGTTGACATGAGCCTTTCTTTTTGGACAATAAAGTCTTAAAGGGTGTTTATGGATGTAACTATGTATTGTAGAGCTTCACAAGCGTTTAATCTTGAGTCCATATGGTTACTCTGCTTACAGATGAACAGCGGCTCTTGTGGTGCCATTTGAGGGATTGGAGAGCTCAGTTATTCAGCTTAGGACTGAAATCCCTCAAGATTCTTTAAATCCCCCCTAACGCTAGCGTAGTGAATCCCCTGTCCATGGCTGTGCTGCAAAGCAAAGCTCCAAGCACATTCACAGATTTACGTGATTGAGTCAAGTGATTAAGTGATGAGTCAGGATTCAGGAAGGAGCTGAAGCATGTGATCAAAATATAGGAATAGAGCAGAGATGAGAGCGGCAGAGTAAAGGTAACAGTTTACTGTAGGGTACTGTTTATAAGGCTTCAGAAGGCCTACATACACTTGTCATGACAACTTACACAACCCTACATACATATTTGTAAATACCGTCAGTCTCCATAAATTCTTTAGCCTAGTTAAGCTGAAGATGTTCAAGTGTTTTTTTCCCTGATGTGTTTTGCTTAATGTTCCTACGTGTGCTCCGGTCAATTCTTAACACTTAAGCACATGTAAGTGGAATTCAGTTACACACAAGCAATCATACAGACTGCAGTATTCTGCAATGTGCGATCATCATCATCTTCACAAACTCTGTTACAAGTCTCAGTAAATTATAAACCTCCAAAAAATATTCACTTCTTAGGCCACAGCAGTGTTTTTCTATACAGTCAGCCAGTTATTTCCAAAACACACTGTCAATAGCACTCATCCTGTACGGTCTTTGAAAGACATCAGCTTTTATCTTATTGAGAAAGAGGTAACATTGTTTTATTTCTTTGTCTCTGTCACAGTGTGTGTGAACATAACCGTGGGAATCAGATACGTAGTTGAATCTGAAACTTGAACAGGAAGCTAAACATAGTGCTGCTGATTTCTACAGTATGTGGTTGGCATACATGTTGGTACAGTTACTAAGAATTAATCTAATGCAGCAATTTATATTTGTGCTGCGCAGTAGCACTGAAGAGAATGAAGCCGCTGATCAATGCTTATTCATTTGCTTTTTAACGCATTAATTCCTGATCAGTTCAAGTCTTTATTATCCTCCATGTTGCTCAATAGTAAATGAGTAATTTTTTATTATGTTTGTCCATATATTCTTTATTCTGTGTTTCCCTCTTAATGGCACATGACTTCTTAATTGTTAATATCAATAACAATAAAGGATTTGTAAGCTCCCCGACTCGCCAGATTGTACAGTCACCCGTTTACTTGGTAGTCTAGGACATGCACACACATCACCATGGTAACCCAGACACACCCTGCACACACACGCACATCACCATGGCTACCTATCGCTCACACCTGCACCCCGTTAGTGCTAATGGCAGCACTCAATTAGCACAGCCCATATAAGCCAGTCACACGCTGCCCCCTTGTTTTTAGTATGTGAAACCGTGAGGATCAGAACCTGTCCATGGTCTCTAGGCTGGTGTTGCCTTTAGGTCTTTGCCCAGGTTCATCAAGTTTGGCATTTCCACAGCGGGGTCCCGTCTACCTCCCTGGAACCCAAGAGAACCAGCAGACTCTCCCACCAGCCTTGGCACTCTCCTCCAGTCGGCTGAGCCTCCCGAGGAGTGAGGTCGGTGATACTACGGATCCACGAACTCGTCTCTCACATCCGGTTCATTTCCCCAGCTCCAGCCGGTCCCTTTAAAGACTGTTTTCGTGACTGCTGCACAGATTATTCCCCGGCCCCTGCCGGTCCCTTTAAAGACTGTTTTCGTGACTGCTGCACAGTCTATTTGAAAGTTGCCATACGGCGCGCTGCTCTAACCTGTCCAACCAGGGCTGATACTGGTTCCTCCTCCGCCACGGGACATGAGTGCTGCTCGGGTTCCTCAGGACCATCGGACCAACACAGGAGGTGCGTGTGAGACTTCATCTACGCCGGCGATCCACCCTCACCATTCAGCCTGCCCTCTGGATCGGCCGGTGGCTACCTCCTCCTTCCAAACCTCTGGACATTCTCACATTAGCAACCTCATT
Organism: Megaleporinus macrocephalus; assembly: GCA_021613375.1. Classification (NCBI taxonomy): domain Eukaryota; kingdom Metazoa; phylum Chordata; class Actinopteri; order Characiformes; family Anostomidae; genus Megaleporinus; species Megaleporinus macrocephalus. Next base: position 37,698,467 of record CM038717.1, read on the forward strand.
GAACTGTTTTTGTTGATTTTAAACTGCTCTAATGCATTAAAGCCTTGGGAATGGATTGCATGTCTCCTCTCGAGTCTGATTCCTAATAGAAGTAATGTTTTTTTTATTATATTATCAGTAAACGCTTTAATCACTGTCAAATCATGTGCCTGTACTATAAAGTGTTATCAGTGTATCTATTGCTGTGTGAAACTTTGGAACTGTATTTTAGTGTTGCCTACATGCACTGACTAGAGTGAATTTTGTCACCCCGCTCCTGCAGTTCTGATGGTGGTTCAGTCTGTTCATGAGGAATTTATCTGTCTTTATTTAGCAGATTGAATAGCAGCCACAGTGCAGACTAAAAAGAGTAAGTGAACCGCACCAAGAACTAAATCTGTGAAAGATTATACATCAACATGAATAGTTCATTTTAATAGAAGTTAATTTGGAGCTGAAACTCCAGTTGAGAAGATCAGAGAGAAACAAGAAACCTTCAAGGTACTAGAAGGACCACACTTAGTTTAGTTCTGGAGTAGAATGCATCCTGTGACTCGCCTGGATGAAAACCTAAGCAAAGTGCCAAGTTTAGTTCTTGGTAAAACATTACAGGAGAGAAAGAGAGAGAGAGTGAGAGAGGGAGAGAACAGGGGTGAATAGGGAGGAAAAAACGACAGCTGGACGAGTGTGGATCAAATCAACACTGCAGTCGTGGTCGGGGGTCTGCCCAGAGTCAGTGTATGTGAAACGGTGTCTGTGTGTTGAGCAGAGGTTCAGTAGATTGGCGTGCACCTTTCCATCCCATCCATTCTCTAAGGAAAAGAAATTCTGGATATTCCATAGTTTTCCGGAATCCATGCATCCAATCAAAGCTGTATATAAGCCCAAATCACACAATCAGACCAGACAGTCTGGAATTGGAATGGAGTTGATATCTCAAACTGTGGGACGAGTTTGTGGAACAAATCCAGCAGTAAAAAATAAAATAAAAGCAAATAATTCCATATGGCGGAATAACAATATAGTCATAAGTTAGTGATGGAGAATTATTGTTAGGACCTCATGATGAATTTAAAGTACGTTTTAAATAAATATATGAGACTGTTGTTATAATTAGACTAGTGTTATCAGAGTTTGTGGGGTGGGTAGTGATCTGAGGTAAAGTTCTTTTATTTGTCCAGCAGGAGGTGCCAGTGTGCTCTCAACATATTTACCATCGGAGGAGTAGAAAGAGAATGTTGCTGTATCTGTATGCATAATGTCTCCTTAACACTCAAAACTCTAAACTGTCACCCTGAATGAGTGCTTGGGGGGTTTAAGCAATAGGGGCAGGGGTCAAAACACAGGTCCAGGTGTTTTTGCCTTTGTTGTGATGTCAGCAATCAAAACTGTCAAGGATTTAAATGTGTGGGTCTTACGTTTCTGTTTCACTTTCACTTGATAAAAAAAATCACACAACTGTGCAAAAGCACCTACGCTGATTGTTTAAATCTTATCAATAAGTGTATTTTCACCAGTAAGAACAGCAGATCTGATTAGAACAGATATAAATAATCATACATACAATACAAAGTAACATGAATATCTTATTGTGAGAGAAGTAGATCAGATCTTGAGCTCCAGTTTGAAGAAGTGTTGTTCTAGATTTCTCCTGGACGCCCCAGACATTGTATGAATGTATTCAGTTCCTTCAGCAGCAATCTTGATTTAGCTTAATGAAGTACTGAGCAGTCAAAGCAGGTATTAGATGAGAACTGTAAATAATACTGGGTTGTTTATAGAAGGAGAAGCTTGGAAAGGGTTAAATAAACACACTGACGTATGTAAAAGCACTACTTACTCTATTAATACTGTTTGAATATTTAAATAATAAAGTGTTTGCTGAGTAAATAAAAGCTTTCTGTCTGGAAAAAATAGCTTTGTAAATATAATAATGTCCCCAAGTGTCTAAAACATTTGCACAGGTGTAAGGAATCAGTAGGCTCAGACATGGTAATAAGATCTAGGCTTTTTTCAATGAACACAATCAGGAAGGTTAAATGCGAAAAATGAGGTGTGGAACCAGGCAGCCAGGTGTGGATATCCCGGGAGAGCAGGCTAGCTGGAGGTCGAGGAGCAGCCGCTGATGGAAGCCAGTGGACCTCGGTTACTCCAGGTGTTGATCTCCCGTCTGGACAGCGGATGGTGAAGACCCTCCGAGCTCCGATAATATCAGGATCTAGGTCCTGTCTGGACAATGCAACATAAGGGGTTAATCTTTTGCCTGGCTCCTGAGCGTGCTAGGAGAGGATCCCTGAGAGGAGTAAACTCCTAAGAACAAGTCAATAATGCAATAAGTTCAAAGTCAATACAAGAAGGAGGGTGCCGGGGGGAAGCTCGCAACAGGCCAGGACTCAGTGAAGGTTTTTAATGATTTATGGATTTATTACGGATTTCAACATGAAACATGTTTATAACATGTTATAATGTATAGCAGTGTTGTCACATTTGATGTCCCCTACAGCTCTGCCATGCTCTGCCTCGCCTGTCTTTTAAATAAGCCACACCCCTCTCACACACCTGCTAATTAGGGGCAAGAGTATAAAGAACGCTGAGGAACACAATAGCCTTGTGAGGTTTCAGTGTAACAAAGGATGCTATTGTTTGGTAAAGCTTGTGTTTGCACACTTTGCCTAAAGTGTTTTGCCCACTTCTGACTGCTCTGATTGCTCATTGTTGCTGTTTAGTTCTGCATTTGGTCTTCATTAAAGAGCAGCACTTGTATCCAACTCGTTATGACAAGTTTAATAATGATGAAATAGAAATAGTAATATTAGTAGTAATAGTAGATTATAGCCATAGCAAAACAATAATATAGTAATAGTAATAATAAGCATAGTAATGTCAATGGTAATGCACAGTAATATATTAAATTTACATTTATGTTACTTATGTAATTAAACATGGAAAATTATTCATTTTAAGACAACAAATTTTCAAGTCAAAACAAGTTCTGTCAGGTTTATGTGACACTCATTAGACAGAGAAACATGGGTTTATTAATCTTAAGGTAACATAAAATTTTATTGTGAATATATTTGATAATAATAAAAAATAAATAATAATAATACACAGCAACATTGACTTTACTAGTAGAACACCTTTTTCACACTCAAGGTGCTTTACAGACATTTTGATTTGAACAGTAATAGAACAGCAAGATGACATTTAATAATAAAGTTTAAATTTAATCAATAATTCACCCCAAAATGACCACAGTGCTATTGTTCTTGTGTTTGCTCAGAGCCACAAGAAAATGCTTGGAGATAGCCAAGACTCTACAGACAGCTTCAGGTGTCTGACAATAGAACCATGGATTGCTAAACCACAGTCCTTCGTCGTCGTTGTTGATAATTTTTTATGGGGTCACTAGAACAGATTTACCTGCTTCATTTTTCTCTTACTGTACATCTGTACTCACTGTCCGTCTGAAACGCTCTGTTAGAGCATCAGTGTCTTTAAGCCCCGCCTCCCCATGAGCCCAATGTGCTCTGACTGGTCAGCTCACCCACTGGGTTTTGATTAGCTAACTACCAGAGGGACATCCTGCTAAAAGTTCTGCCCCCGCTCTGCCGTGACTGTTGTTACAACAGTGTCAGTTCTGTCGTATCAGTTAGAGTCAGAGTCCAGTCCTGAAAGTCAAGCTGAACCAGTTGGTAGATCTGCGTTAGCACTCTGGAGTGAAGCAGTAAGTTTCAGACTGATTTTACTGGTTTAGCTGTCTATGCATTGTGTGTCAAGCTTGCCGGTAGGTGGACAACAAGGACTGAGTTACGAGATGATGTCACCTTGTCACAACATAAACTTTGGGCTTTACTTTTACAAATCAGAAAAGCATAATAGATCCCCTAATGTCTCCATTAGATCCCCATAATAGTTATATGCCTCTGTTTTCAACGCATGGCTTCCTTTGTGTTAATGTAATCTTGTTATTTGTTTCTGCTACATATGACTCTAAATCCAGAGAGTTAATAAAGGAAGACGTGATAATAAGATAGACTTGTTGACCTAGCCGCAACCAACGTGCATGCTTAGTTCTAGTTGCTTATCCGTGATTAGTCACCCAGTGTTTATAGTGGGTTTCAATTAAAGGAGGGTTTCAGTGAAATTCTCAGCCACTCACAGTCTTGTTGTACATTAAAATGAGATCACATTCATTTCTTTTACATTTTAAAGTTCTTTGTAGACGTTGTTTATAAGAACATCCTCAAATTAAGGCATTTTGAAAAATCCAAAAACTCAAAACATGATTTGTCTTTAAGCCACAGTAGTTCAATTCTCTAGAATGTCAAACACACTGGTACTGTAATTAGCCTGCTACTACTTTTCATATACAACATTAAATATATAATACAAAACAAATTAGACAGAAAGCAAATAGTTCAAAGTGTAAGGTTAAGTTAAATTCAGGTGAGTTTAGTCATCTTTTCATAGGTAAGTTGTCACTTAGGTGAAAAAAATACAGATCAAAATATCAAAATAAGGTTAATGGGTGGTATATGAAGCAAAAGTATTCATTCTTTCGACATAATAACATGGTTTGCAGGAAGCAATTACACAGGCGTACCCCCATAAATCACATGAATGAAAGTACACAGGCATCACATTTCTTAAAAAGCAAACAAAGAATTCAAAGCAGATTAAACGAAAGCTGAATTCTTCATTCTAAACTAACTCTGTGTAGAGCGCTCTACATTTACTCATCTGGATTTATGCTATCTTCTGCTTTCGTGTCCAGAAACGACGTAGTTTCAGACTCTTCCTGGATCTGTAAAGAGAACACGTTGAGGATGATATCTAGATGTTCTAATGCAGCAATGTAATACAATGATGTACTATACAGATGTATTATACTGATGTACTGTAGTGATGTATTATAATGGTGTATTATACTGATGTACTGTAGTGATGTATTTTACTGATGTATTATAATGGTGTATTATACTGATGTACTGTAGTGATGTATTTTACTGATGTATTATTATGGTGTATAATACTGATGTATTGTAGTGATGTACTATACTGATGTATTATATTGGTGTATTATACTGATGTACTGTAGTGATGTACTATACTGATTTATTATAATGGTGTTCTATACTGATGTACTATAGTGATGTACTATACTGATGTATTATAATGGTGTATTATACTGATGTATTGTAGTGATGTACTATACTGATGTATTATAATGGTGTATTATACTGATGTACTGTAGTGATGTACTATACTGATGTATTATATTGGTGTATTATACTGATGTACTGTAGTGATGTACTATACTGATGTATTATAATGGTGTATTATACTGATGTACTGTAGTGATGTATTTTACTGATGTATTATAATGGTGTATTATACTGATGTATTATACTGATGTACTATACTGATGTATTATAATGGTGTATTATACTGATGTACTGTAGTGATGTATTTTACTGATGTATTATAATGGTGTATTATACTGATGTACTGTAGTGATGTATTTTACTGATGTATTATAATGGTGTATTATACTAATGTACTGTAGTGATGTATTTTACTGATGTATTATAATGGTGTATTATACTGATGTACTGTAGTGATGTATTTTACTAATGTATTATAATGGTGTATTATACTGATGTACTGTAGTGATGTATTTTACTAATGTATTATAATGGTGTATTATACTGATGTACTGTAGTGATGTATTTTACTGATGTATTATAATGGTGTACTATACTGATGTATTATATTGGTGTATTATACTGATGTATTATAATGGTGTATTATACTGATGTACTGTAGTGATGTACTATACTGATATATTATAATGGTGTATTAAACTGATGTATTATATGTGTCTATGTATGTCTATGTTTACATGTGTAGATGTCTATAGAACATAGTGATGTGCTATAGTAATGTACTACAATGATGTATTATAGTGATGTACTGTACAGATGTACTGTAATAAGGTATTATATTGATGTACTATAGTCATGTATATGTTAACTGTGTTTTTTGTTTGTATAAAGTTAGTGTTTGCTTCCTTGTTAAGCAAAATAAAGCAGACTAGCATTAAAGCTTTGACCAGCAGAGTATCGACTGCAGTGTGATTAGACTCTCAGTTGACTGGTATCTAGATTATCTCCAGTTCATTCATGAAGTACAGAGTTATCTTAAATTGGATTATATCTATATTTACATGTGTAGATGTCTGTTCTTCTCTGCATACATGCTCTGTCTTTAAGAGGGATAGTTCGAGGTCTTCTTTGATTGCAGATGTCTGCTGTCTTGTTCTTTGCTGTGGTGTCCCAATTGAATGCTGCGCATCAACCTGTGAAGAGAATAGATTGATCACGAGGACATCTAGTTGTTCTCCACTGCAGTGGTGTACTTTACATATACTATAGCGATATACTATAATGATGTATTATACTGATGTATTCTACTTAGGCAGTATAGTGATGCACTATAATGATAAAAGTGTATTATACTCATGTACCAAAGTGATATACTTCAATGATGTACTATAATCATGTACTTCAATGATGTACTATACTGATCTACTACAGAGATCTACTACAATAATGTATTGTATTGTACAGCTGTGTAGTACATTAGCATAATACGCTATTTTAGAACATCACTTTAGTTCATCAGAATAATACATCATTGCAATACATCACTATAGTGCTGTACTAAAGTGATATATTGTACCAGTGGACTATAGTTGTATACTACAGTGATACACTTTACTGATGTACAAAATAATTATACCAGTGTTACAGTAAGTTTATCTTTACAAAGAATTGATTGCAGTGCAATTAGACTATGACAGCTGATTGACATCTAGTTGTTCTCCACTGCAGTGCTGTACTAGTTTATCTATAAACAGAGTTTGATGATGTCTATATTTACATGTGCAGATGTCTGCTGACTTTGATTTTCCTGCTGTGTCTGAGCAGTGACCGGCCCTTCCTCGTCCTGTGAAGAGAATAATTTGTTTACTAGGATATCTATTTTATCTCCACTGCAGTTCTGTACTTTAGTGATATACTACACTGATGTACTGTCCTAATGTAGAGTAATTTAGTTTATCTTATTTATGTATTTTATATAGGAATAGAGTTTGGTCTATGTTTATGTGTGTAGATCTATCTATGTACTATCTTCTGCTTACCTGTGTCCCAGCAGGTTGGGACACTGTGTACAATGTAAATAAATACAAATTTAAACAGAATGCAATGATTTGCAAATCTTATAAAGCCCTATTTTATTCACAATATAACATATATCAGATGTTGAAAGTCAGACATTGTAACATTTCATGAGAATTATTAAATCATTTATAACTTGATTCCGCAAAACACATCACAAAAAAGTTGAGAAAGGGGAAACAAAAGGCTGAAAATGTATGTTGTGCTAGTAAAAAAACAGCTGGAGGAGCAATTTACAACAAAGTCACACACTAGGCCTAAAAATGAATGTCCCAGAAGCCAAGCTGGATATAGTTTCACCAATCTGCGAAAAACTAAAAATTGTGGAACTATTTCAGAAAAATGTTCCTCAATGTAAAATTGTGAACTCTTTGAATATCCCACTATCTACAGTGCACAGCATCATCAAAAGATTCAGAGAATCCCTGTGCACAAGGGACAAGGCCGATATTGGATGCTCGTGATTTACAGGCCCTCAAACAGCACTATATTAAAAATAAGCCTGATTCTGTTCTGGAAGTCACTGCATGTGTCAAGTCAAAATAAGAGTTAAACCGGAGCTCATTAGAAGCGAAAGTGAAACTTGACAACGTGTCAAGAGCGAGTTTCTTATGGTGATGCTCTGGTCATTTTATTGAGGAGTTTACAGATATGTTATCTTCTATTTCTACTGAATTTGATCATTTTGTTATTGCTGGTGATTTTAACATACATATTGACAATACCAAGGACATTCATGCTAAAGAAATCTGTGACAGACTCTTTTAAACTCTCTCAGCATGTAACTGGAAGCACACACTCTCATAGTCACACTCTCTAAGGGTCTCAACATATCAGCCACTGTTAAGGACGTTGACATGTCAGAATATCACTGGAATATCACCTTCATAGAAGGTGCCCTCTGCTGAAGTTACCCTGCCAGGCGAGCTCTAGACCATGATCCCTCACTGTTCATCACTGCTCCAACTGTCCACACAGGGCTGTATCCTGTCTCTCTCATTTCACAGGACACGAGGACCTGCTCTGGTTCCAGGTCTCTGGTACCACTGGGTGACCGAAAGAGGAGCTTGAGAGAAGCACGGCTAACACCAGCGATCATACCTGACCTCGCATGTGTCCTCTCAATCACCACACCAAAATATTATGGAGAAAATGTGCATGATGGTATAAGAAAGAAATCTTTATATATATAAGATGTATATGTATAAGAGAAATCTTTAGTGCAGTTTCTGGAGCAAAACTGTGCCTCTAGGGCTGACGGGCCTTGCAGTATATTGGGTTAGACTTTCAGGAACTGTACTAAAATGTGTCTCAGTGACCTATGGTGTCCCTCAGGGCCTGGTTCTTGGGCCCCTCTTATTTAATCTATATATGCTTCCTCTTGGTGAAATTCTACATGACTATGGGATGTCTTACCACAGCTATGCAGAAGACACTCAGAGCTAGCTCGTAATCTTGGTGTACTCATAGACTCTGATCTCAGTTTTAGAATTTGTGTTAAAGCCGTTACCAAATCAGCATTTCATCATTTTAATAACATCAACAGGATTAGAGATCTTCTGTCTAAACCCGACGTAGAGAAACTCATCCATGCCTTTATTTCTAGCAGGATGGATGACTGTAATGCTTTCCTAACTGGACTTCCAAAAAAGACAATCAAACAACTTCAGCTGATTCAGAATGCAGCAACCAGAGTTCTCACTAGGAGCAAAAGAAGGGAACACATCACCCCCATTCTTAAATCCTTACACAGGATACCAGTCTGTTACAGAATAGACTTCAAGGTCCTGTTACTGCTCTATAAATGTCTAAATGGTATAGGACCAGCTTATCTGTGTGATCTAGTACAGCGATATGAGCCGAGCAGAACTCTTAGATCGTTAGGAAGTAGTCAGTTAGCCCTTGCTAAGGTAAAGACTAAACATGGGGAAGCAGTGTTTAGTTACTGTGCTACTATTAAATGGAATCAGTTGAGCAACACTGGGGCTCTTCTAACACAAAAAAGCTCAGTTTAAAAGTCTTATTCTTACTGAACTGTTAGTTCTACAACTCTTTCCGAACAGCTCTCGTGTGTTTGTTTGCTATGTCTTAACAAACTTACTCTTTTTACTTTACTCTCCGGCCGGTCTCGTAGAACTGAGGTATAGTCCTCAAATATTACCAGTTAATACCGTGGGCTGGACCCTGGCAACCCCATTTTGAGAGAAAGGCCATAGGAATCGTCGACTTATATGATGATATAACAGAAATCTTTAAAGCAGTTTCTGGAACAAAACTGTGTCTCTAGGGCCGACGGGCCTAGCAGTATATATGGAGCCGGCTCTGGTGTGGTGCAAGAGTAACGCACGGTAAAGAAAAGCATAAGCTGGAAGAACGGACCTCAGCACACAGTCCAACATCACTTTTAAACCTTATTCTTCACTTTTATGTTTAAATTTCTTTCTTTTAAATATTTGTATATTTATTTCTTTTAAGAGACTTATTTTAATGCTTTGTTTCTTATTTCTTTATTTATGTAAAGCACTTTGAGTTGCCAACGTGACTCTCGTTGCTCTCGCGATTGACTGTGAGAGGCTAGAGGAAAAAAGTGAGCAAGCTGTGTTTTTCTGCGTTGGAAAGTAGAGCGGGAGTAGTCATTATTTGACTCCAGAACGGCACTGGTAGGATGTTAGCAATTAGCGCCCGTAAACAAGTTTAACAGCGATATAATTTGTAACTGTGAAATAGTAAATTTATGTTAACTGAATGCTGCATCAATAAAAACTCACAAAGAAGACAAAGCTTTATGTGTTGTGGGGAAGTTGAATAAATAATCAGTGTTCAGGAGTGCTTGTTGCTTGTTGTAGTCAGAGCACGGGCCTTTTTCAAGTTAGGGCAAGAGTTGAAGCAAACCTCAGATAACTTGACAGCATGGGCTCATAAACACTTCCAGAAATCATTGACTGTAAACACAGCTCGCCGTGCAATCCACCAATGCAAGTTAAAGGTGTATCATGCAAAGAAGAAGACACGATCCAGAAATTCTGCCGTCTTCTCTGAGCTAGAGTTAAATTAAAATGGACCAAATAGGAAACTTATCTGTGGTCAGATGAATCAAAATTTGAAATTCTTTTTGGAAACTGTGGATGTCGTGTCCTCCAGACTCAGGAACAGAGAGAAGACTTAGGACTGTTGAGCAGCTAGAATCCTACATCAGACAAGAACATTCCTCTTCCAGAACTCCAGCAACTGGTCTCCTCACTTCCCAGACATTTACAGACTGAACAAGAGGAGATGCTACACAACTGTAGACATGACCCTGTCCCAAATGTCAGTTGTATGTTTGTGTTTCCCAAGTGGACGTTTTTTAGGTGCATCCACTTTAACCATCATATTTGTTTTGTGTCCCTGGAACATTACTCTGATCTGAAAGAGTTAATCGTGATACATATACAAGACTTTAAATCTGCTGAATGTAACATTAAGGCTGTTTAAGGATCCTGGAACCTCGTTAAGGGTTTAAGAAAGAATCCAGATTTAAGTCTCTCTGTCTTCTCATTTTTCCACTTTTTTTTTCAAAAAGAGGTATGGGAAGGGAGGAGAGGGAGAAAAGAGGGAGAAGAGAAGGGTACGTGTAGTACAGAGAAAGAACGAATGGTATAAGGAGGAAAAGGAGGCTAACCTTACTCAACTTATTAAATAAAACTGTCTTCTCTCGTATAAATTCAACAAATGTCTAATTGGCTGATTTCTTATGTGCTCGAAATTTTTGACCAATTCAAAAGTATGCAGTACAGCAGACTTTACAGCATCACAATTCAAGCTTTTCTCTGTTGGTAAAGCAGAAAAAACACCTAAAGCCTTACCAGTTAATCTACACTGGAGCAAGAGTGACCAAACCGGTTTCGGCCAGCTCAGAGAGTTAGCCACCCTTTCAAATGCTTCAAAATAAGAGTCCAACTCAGACTCACAGAAATGGGGAACTAATCTGATTTGCCTGCTCACAAATCTGATTTGCCTGGAAAGAGCACGTCCCCTGTAGATAAGAGGAAGTAGGGTAGTGCTTCCAGGGAAAGTACTTGAGAAGTCTTCCACACATATGCTCCAGCCCTGGATGCTCTTTGTAACTCCTGTCCTGGGAAACATAGTTGGTTTTATGCTCAGGCGTACATCCTTTGAGTATTGAATTGATCTAAGATTGTCTTGGGTTTTTTTTTTTTTATAAAATGTCAGGAATAGTAGGTTTGATGTTAACTTCCTACACTAAGATGCATGATAATGTTACGCTGACCTGCCAATGCTAAAGCTAATATGCTAACATGCTGGTCTGTGCTAATTTGCCAAGCTTATATACTATGCCAAGGTATTTTACTATGCTAAGCTAACATGTTCATGCTAAGCTAATTTGCTGAAGTTAATATGTTTATAGGCAATGCTTTGCTACTTTGTTAAATGTATGTATTAAAAAAATTGGTTGGATATCCTATTTATTTGTTGGATGTTGTATTTATTTATATAGGGTTAGGTTGCAGAGGACTCTCCTTAAGATTATTTTCTGTGTACCCCTTTTGGGGGAAGTTACAAGGTAAAAGCTGCTCAGCAAGCACCTCTAACTCCAGCTGACACAGCTTAAAGGCTAAGCACCAGCTAATATGAAAATGTCAAACACATAAATATAGCAGAGTTTGAGATCCTAACTTGTGATTATTAATAGTCTGAAAACATTTTTTTTTACAAAGTAAAGAAATACGGCTTAACAGATGTTGTTTAGCTTCGCCACGCTGTTCGAAAACTGCCGTGGGCGTGTCAGGCGTGTGACGTAGATGGTTGACAACAAGAGAAAAGATGCAATTACGGTAATACAAAATGACGTAAATGTGTTGTTGTTCACCCCCTGTGCACAAATGGCCCAAAGACCCCAAAATATCCAGAAAGTGGACTAAATTTGTCACATTGGAAAGGACCGTCCTCTCACTCAGTCATCTGTAGTGATCATTTTATGCCTGAAGATTATCACAACTATGAGATGTAGGCTTACACGATGACTGGATCTTAAGTCTGACGCTGTTCCAACAGTATGGGCGTGTAAGGAAACCAGCGAGAGGTGCTCAAGAGCCTCCGTGTACGTGGAGGTAAACCAGGTAAGCTCAGTCACTGAGCCTGCTTTAGCTGATGTTAGCTAACATTAGCTTCACTTGCTAATTTAGGTGGCTCAAGTTATGCTAAGCTAACATAGTTCAGTTATGAAGCTTTATAGTGTGGTATGTGAGCGAATTCCACTTTGATCATATTTTACAAAAATAACTGTACCTCGATATCTTAGTTTAGCTGGCTGCTAGGCTGTTGCTAGAATAATATTGGTTATTTATCTAGATACTGTTTACTCTCAGGATGAGCTGCTGTTGTGGGTGTGGTTTGACTAAAAGTATCAGGACTATACTGATATGGTGGTCTATTTCTACATTACAGCTCTTTCAAATTCAAATTCAGAAATATCATCAGAATCTGAAGAAGCAGCTCTGGAACATTCTCAGTCCCAATCAGTCATAATGCTGTTGTATGGAGGCGCTGTGCACTGTATTCCGCTGGTGCGACAGCTGCTTGTCCATCATTGGTAACGTCTGCACCCTCAGTCACAGAGGGCGACCTTTCCGGTAGAATCCTGGGTTCCACCAGCTTAAGTCACACTTACAACACTGATCAGATGTCTCCAGGGTGGGATCACAAGTATCACAAGCCTCTAAACTAAACATGACTAATAACCACAAGGTATCTTACCACACCAAAACCACCCCCAATTTATTTTACGATCCTATCAGGAGTCCGATGAGTTGATCTAATGAGCAGTGGTCATCTCGACAAGCCAGCTTCATGAGAACATCACTCTTGAGGCTGTTACGGAAATAATTAAGGCTCATTCCAGTCACTGTCAGCGGTGATGGTCTGAAATTCCATATGTGGCCACGGAATTATGCCTGTCATAGCTTGGTCAACAGTTCTCCCTTGGCTCTGCCATCGTGGAGGTGATCAAACACTGTTTTGAACTCAGCAATGAACTGATCAAAGCTAAAACCCTGGATGGTGGGCCATCCTGCTATGCTATGCTCATGCTAAGCTAATTTCCTGAAGCTACTCCAGAATTATCAGCACCCTTAAAGAAACTGACCAAAACAATCATATGAATTAAACATCTAATGATTCCATTAGTACTCAATAATATACATACAAACTGCTTAAGTGAAAATATGAAGAGATGAACACAGAGTACCAGATAAAGAAAACCCTTTAACAGATTTGTGTTACTAGGAGTGAAATGATACAGCACTCAGTTCAGGTATGCAGGTATGGGGGCCGGGTCAACAAGAGGAGGACAATCTGAACAGTATAATACTTACAGAAATAACTGTGTGGTCAGACGAGGTCAGTTTTTTCAAAAATTCTTTGTTTTTGTTCACTTTGACGTGAGTAATCTGGATCATATGGTTTTCCTGCAGTGGTGTATTTGCTGCTTCCTTCAACAGCAACACTGCTACACTGACACCATCCTGCTCAATCACTACACCTTTTGCAAGGACGCCTTGCTGGTTGTGCCTGGGTGTCCCAATCTAAAGAGAAACAGAAAGAGTGAGAAGAACAATAAAAATTAAGAGTGAGAATAAAAATAAATAATGAAATGAAAGTGAACAATAACAACAATTAAAATTGTGCAAAAGAAAGGATGACATCATCTAAGAATAAATTACACTAATAACTAACATGAACACTAATTTCTACACAACTCTCAAACTCTAAACTACACTTTAATACTTAATAAGCCTTTAAATCTGAGAAATATCATTTTAGACTAATTAAGGCCTTTTAAGGACCTATGTTGTTAAAGCAAGAAAGAAGGAGGAGAAGAGGAGAAATATGAAAGAAGGTAAGGGGATGGGAGGACAGAAAAAGAAGAGAGACAGAAGACAGCGATTATGGGAAGGAGAAAGAAGCAACAGGTGTGTAAGGAAAGAGAAAGAAGGGAGGGGAGAGTAGAGGGAGAAAAGAGAGATGTGGGCAAGACAAAGAAAGAAGTGGGGGAGGGGGATGTTGAGGAGAGAGAAAAAGGAGGGGAAAAGAGAGGGTGTATGGAGAGAACAAAAATGAGGGATGTGGTAAAAACAAGAATGGTTTTGGTGGAGGACAAAGAAAAAAGGGATGGTATGAGGAAGCGAGAGAAGAGACAAAATGAGGAGTATGGGGAGGACAAAGAAAGAAGAGAAAGGGAGAGGAAAAGGGATCTATTGAGAAGAAAGAAATATCAGAGAGGGATGAGGAGGAGTGGGAGAAGAAATGGCTAGTATGGGGAAGATAGAGAAAGAAGGGGGAGGATGAGGGGGTGAGGAGGAGAGAGAAAAGAGGGTGGATGAGGAGGAGAGGGAGAAAAGAGGGTATGTGGAGGACAGAGAAAGAAGGGAGAGGGGATGAGGAGGTGAGGGAGATGAGAGGAGATAAGGAGAGAGAAAAGAGTGAACTGAACTTGGGGAACATAAACAAACTACAGATCTGAGTAACATTAAAATACTTACTGAAACGACTCTTCCTGTCAGGGTTATGTAACACTGTTTCAGGTAAAGTTCCCGATCATTCAGAGCAGTTGCCTTCGACAAACAGCTCTCTTTAGCAAGACGAAATATATTTTCTTCCAGCTGAAGAGGAGCTGTATGGAACACTTTTGTTTCTCTTTCCAGGATAATTTCATTAAACAGGTGGTCCTTGTTCACTTTCGCATTTTTCACTATGTAAGTTTTCCCCTCCTCGAACATATGAATCTGATTCTCTTGAAGAGTAATCAGAAAAATTCTAGTACCGTCACAGACTGAACATAGACTGAGTTTTATGGAGTGTCTGGAATATTTGGTTGCCTGCTTTGACACACAGAGCACTTTGTACGTGGAAGAGCGTAAATGTTCCGTTCTAGGGAGACAAAACAAAGAATAAAAAAAAATACAGTGAAACTTTGTTGTATATAAACAATATCATCTGTTATTATGTGTTTTTAAAATATAATCAATAAATTAAAAGGAAGACTACTAAAACAAATTGACAATGAAATCAAACAAGATAACGACAAAAACAATTAAGATTTAATAAAAAAAAGAAAACCAAGATAAACCAATTTTTAGGATTTTAACATAAAAGGATATGAATAATAGAATTAAAACTAACATAAAAAAAACAAGAATAAGAATAATATGAATAACAATTGTAACCCCTATCCAAATATATGGCAAGGATAAGGGCCCTGAATTCAATCCATTATTCCCCTATTCCCATATATAAGTAATTAGCTGAAATAAACACACACTTAAGAGAAAGTAATACTAAATACACTTTGATACAACATATCAGAAATTTACTGAGTGTTTCACAAATGAAATATGCTGGAGATTATCAAAGTACCTGCTCTTATGGATTTTTCCATAACATTAGAACGTTAGCAACATAGCTAATGTTAGTTGAAATGTTTGATTTGGCTTCCGAATCAATTGTGTATCTATTGAGAAGACAAAACAGTCTATGTTTATAAAATTAGACTTCAGTAAAATGCTATGATTTGGTGCTTGTGGTATTGTGTTAATGTTAACATTATGAAAAGGCTTTAAAACTGAGTCTTAGTGAGCTAACGCTAGTGCTAGCTGTACTGTCTTCAGTTCCAGCTTTAATGTTTAAATGTCTGTGACCAAAATATGCCCCAAATTTTCCCCCATTAGTATTTCCTTTTATAGCGTTCCTTATATAACCATTTAGTTTAGCTTTTACTAAATCTCCATTGCTATAAGTTCTGTATTAATAAACTAATTCATTTTTATAATCAGCCGCCTCAGCATTCACCAGTCGGCTGAACACACCAGCGCTTCCCAGACAGCAGACAAATCCATTCCGGATCCGGGTTTTCTCCAGCAGATCCGCACAGCAGTCACAACCGTTTAGCGGATTCGGCCTGGGTCCGTTGCGTGTTCGGGTCATGACCTAAACTCTGAGATTGATCCGTTTACTTATAATAAATTTGCTTACCACTCGCACTCATTTCAGTACGATTTTAGTACGGAGTCAGATTTCATATGTAGTTTAGAGTCATTATGCGGATTCGGTCCAGATCCGTGGAGGAGCACAGGACCGGCACTAATTCAAACTCAGCGAGGAGCGACCAACGGACATCACACCAGACAGGGGGAGTAGAGCTACGACACAGCAGGGGTAGGTTACAATTAAGAAAGTTTATTAAACTTAAATGTGTTTTTTAATAAAGATTTGATTTGTTCATGTTGGATATGCTGGCGAATTATTTGTGTTTTATGATTCTACATATTTACATCAGCTATTTAGTCAGTCAGTTAAGCTAGCAATGCTAGTTAGCTAACGTTAGTTAGCTACCGAGCCGAACAAACGCTGATAATTTCAACTTGTTTTGCTTCTCAAATGCACTGCTATGTCTTTTTTGTAAAGTAAACTAATCTCTATAATGAAATAAAAGTCGTGTTTAATGCTCAGCAGAAATTTAACATCGGACCACATGCTAAAAAATCGGCAACTTGAATTTTGTAGTTCCACCTTAAATAGCGCTACAGTTACAGTCTAGCCCCTCTGAGTCACTCAGGCACCATTTAAGGTGGAATGGGAGAATAAAAAAAAAAGCTGGTAAATGCCCTTGTCTGAAAATGTTTAGCATTAAAATGATAATTAGGATGTTTTGATAGTAAAGGGTGCGTACTGGAAGAATGTAGTGAACATTAGTCTGAGTCTAAAATGGAAAAACACTATAAACATTGGAAACAAAGTTACTACACTGGGCTAATAATATGCATATTTTCACTAGAATCTCTAAGACAGATTGTTTGAACACCTGAAAGCCAGACCTATTGCTTCCATTTAAGGTGGGTTACATTTAAGTAATTTAATTTAATTAATTAATTAAACTTTAATTAAATTAGTCTTTTACAGGTTTGGATTAATATAATACATTATATGTTAGATAACACAGGGTGATCTGTTTGTATTTTATAGGTTATAACTACAGCCTGTAGAAAAAGCAACAGCATGTAAGTCTACTTCAGTATTGTTCACTTTAACTAGTTTTGCTTCGCTAATGCAACCATTTGTAAAATGAAGTGAGTTAAGAAGTGTAGTTTATCATATGATGTTAAAATGTGTTTGGTGTTCAGTCCCTCTCCAATTGACCTGTGACCTGTGAACAGACTCTTATATTGGACTCCCTGATCAGCCCTGTTGCATCAGCCAGACAAGGTGAGTTATATTTAGTTCAGTAAATAATCATTATTTTTTACAGGTTTGGATTTATCTAATGCATGTTGGGTGATATTTTGTATTTCATAGGTTACACAGCATAATTTATCCAGCTAATATGTTGGGGCCACAAAATACTGAATGAATGCATTCCAAATTGTTCTCTGATGCTCTGAAGATATGTGACTTGTATGTTTATTATGTACAGTTTTGTACTGTGTACTGAATGGAAAACTATAAACTGTCATACTTGAAAAATGAGTGTACAATGTGTAAAACTGTACATACCATAAACACTGTTGTTTAAATTTAAATCCTGCCTTTACAAATCAGGGTTGGTAAAACAAGCTGATTCCCAAATCCTACTATGCTACCCAACAGTCTCTACTTCACCCAAAATTATGTCCCCAAACAAGGGAAACCAGCTTGTTTCATTCTAGGGCCAAACCATACTATAAATAATGTGTAGAACCATATCTGGGCATTTTTCAACCCAAAGGTCACACAACGTCAGAGAACAGTTTTAAATACTGAATAAACGCATTTAATGGCACCTTTTAACTATTAGAATCTAAATTAGTTTGTCTTCTCAAGTCTTCTCTCTCCTTACCCCATGGGTATGTGATTAGTCCACAGGGGGTACAGATGGATAACAGCAAGATTAGTGCTGTTACAGAATGGCCTCAGCCTCAGACAATCAAGCAGCTTCAGAGTTTTTGGGGTTTGTCGATTTCTGTAGAAGGTTCATTCGAAATTTTAGCACTACCGCACCCTTACGTACTCTGACAGAGGGAAAGAAGAGAATAAGTTGGACTCAGAAAGCAGTGCAGGACTTTAGAGATCCCAAAAGGAGGTAGGTAACCGTGAATTATTGGATATCAAGACAGCTTTCAGGGAATGGTGTCACTGGGAGCGAGACATACATTTATAGTTCTTACAGACCCCATAAGAATCTTGAGTATATCAAGGAAGCTAAACGAATGAATACTCCTCAAGCTAGATGGGCTCTGATTTCACAAGATAAATTTTTCCATAATTTATAGACAGGGATCCAAGAATGTGAATCCAGGCAATACAAGAGTGACAAGGAAAGAGAAGTATGTGAAACCCAGTTGTATAGTGGCTCACATTAGATGGGAGATTATTGAGGACATGTAGAATGGGCAGAAGCAAGAACTACCACCTTCTGAGTGCCCTAATAATCGATTGTACGTTCATGCAGGTCTTAGAGAAAGAGCAATGAGCAAAGTACACACTTCCCTCTGTTCTGGTCACCTGGGCATAAATCGTACCGTTAAGTTAATGCAGAGCAAATTCTGGTGGCCAAAGCTAATTTCAGATGTGACTGAATGGGTTAAATTTGTGCCCAAGCTAAGATTTCACAACAACTGCCAGTGGGTTTGCTATAACCTCTTCTTTCTAATTGATCATGGCCATATATCAGCACTGACTTCATTACTGACTTACCACCCTCAAAGGGTATCACAGTCATCTTGTCCATCATAGATTTCTAAGATCTTACATTATCACAAATCAACATGACTGAAGCAAGTACCTTATGTGGGCAGAATATGCACAAATCTACGGGTCTAATTCCATTTCAGTATGTGCTAGGTTTCCAACAACCCTTGTTTCCTTGTTCAGGAGAACCTACAGAACTTCCTGCAGTTGATGGCCCTGACATAGTGAATGGACGTGGGAATCTCCTCATGTCAGGCGTCCGCATGCAGTCCAGACACAAAAGATTCAGGCTGATAAAAGATTAAGAGACGGTCCTGTATATCGTCCGGGTCAAATGGTTTGGTTATCTTCCAGAGATTTAAGGTTAAAATTGTCTACCGAAAAGCTCTGCCTGAAGTTCATTGAGCCTTTTAGAATAATCAGACAAGTCACACCGGTATTTTATAAACTCCACTTATCCACATCATATGGTATTCATCTAACATTTCCAAATGTATCACTATTGAAGCCATGTATTTCTTCTCGGTTTCAGGAGTCTAAGGATGGATCCTCCCATTCCACTTGAAATAGAGGGTAAGCTGGCTTACTCTGTGCGCACACTTCTGGTAAGGTACTACCACTACTGGGAGCGGTCCACAAGGTAGTCCTGAGCGTTCTTGGGTTACCGCTGATGACATTCTGGATCCTTCTCTCAGTCGGGACTTCCATTGGGATCATCCTGACTGTCCAACACCCAACCTAGAGGTAGATCCCTTCGCCGAGGTTGTTGTGTACCTGGAGACACTCACAGGGAGTGAAAAGAAATGCTGTTCGAAAGGCAAATAGAAAGAAGCAGTTCAAAATAAAGAAAGAAAGAAAGAAATGGCTAAGGCCTATGTTCCCATCAGCTCCTCCTCTCCTAATTAGAGAGGAGGCCATTTTAGTAGCTTTTTTAAGTAAATCATTTTCAAACTTCTTTAGTTTGAGCTCACTGTTTTAGAAATCCTTTGTTTGCCATTTTCCCACCATTTTTCATTTCACACTTCAATAAATGTCATTCCGCCTGTCACCTGCACGTCCTGGTGACGCAGTGGGAGCGTATCAGGCTGCCACCCAAGAGGTCAGTGATTCGATCCCCAAACGGGACAAGTGACTTACAGTACACAAACATCACATGCTCACTGTTATTTTATTTTCCCTGGATATTACAATCACTCAATGACTCCCTATTATTTACATAAACCTTTTTGTTCTGTTTTCTTCGCTCTGCGCTTGAGTCTTTGCCGCCCCATTAGATTAACAGCTTCAACTCTTCTGGGAAGGCTCTCCACACGGTTTAGGAGTGTGTTTATGGGAATGTTTGAGCGTTCTTCCAGAAGTACATCTGTGAGGTCAGACACTAATGTTGGATGAAAAGGCCTGGCTCGCAGTCTCCACTCTAATTCATCACAAAAGTTTTCTATCGGGTTGAGGCCAGAGCTGCTTTGTACACTGGTGAGCAGTCATGTAAGAACAGGAAGGGGCCGTCCCCAAACTGTTCTCACAATGTTGGGAGCATGAAATTGTCCAGAATCTCTTGGTCTGCTTGGTCTTTGTTACCTTTCCCCACTACTGCCTCCCGACCGTGGTTTCCTCCTCCAGCTCCAGGGCCAGAACCAGCCGAACTGCTGACCCCTTCTGGGGGTCGAAGTCGAAGCTCAACTCCAACGAGTACTTGGCATGTATTTAAAAAAACCTTGTGGCCGTGTTCAGAACAAAGAAAGAAAAAAAGAGAGCAGAGAAGAAAGAGAGTGAAGCCAAAAAGAAAAAAGAAAGTGAAGCCAACGTGCTGCTCCAAGCATGCAGCACCAGGCGACTACAACTAACACACTACACTGCCCACAATGCAATGTGTTTCACAACGTTAACACCTTACTCCCAACACTGCCCCCAACTAAAACTTTACACCACTCCAGCACACTGTCTCTGTTACAAATATGGACACTAAATCAGTTACCCATTTTCAGTCTCTTAAGGTAATTAAGTCGACATACTGGAGCAACAGTCCATACAGTCCATTGGCAAAGACTTGAGTGTAGGTGAGGTGGTGGGTAGCACAGTGTTAGAGGAGCATATGGATGAAAAGGAGCCAATTCCAGTAATTCCAGTGTTTGCACAGGTCAGACCGAACATCAATACTTCTCCCATGAGCATCGTTGCTTGTTTCTGTTTCTGAAAAAAAAAGAGGTTAATACATGCAACTTAAAACAACTCTCCCTTATTATAACAGCTACAGCTTACAATACATGGCTCCAGACCAGACAAATCCCGATCAGAGGTCAAAGTGTCGTTCTCAATAGCAGGTGGTAGGAGCTCTACTGGTTGCCATGTTTCAGTATGCTTGAAGACCCATGACGTGTCCAATGAGGTGCGGGAATGGTAGAGCTTGAGTTTATCGTGATGAACCACCTTTACCTTTGCTTTTGGATTTCTCCAGATCCAATACACTAAATCATCCAACTGACCTAGGATGAAGTAGGGTCCCCCATACGATGGAAGAAACTTCCTGACTTTGTTCCACACACGTTTGGTTCCTTTGGTGACGCGGTATGGCATCTAGTCAATGTTGTATTTGGTCTTGGAGACATTTTTGTCATATTGCTTCTTTGCACACTCAACAGACTCACCCAGGACTTCTCTTGCGGTCTTATGAGCAATTTCCAGCCTGTCTCGAAGATGGATAACATATTCCGGAGGTGACTTAGCAGGGTTGTGGTCAGGTGGCAATCCAGCCACAAAGTCAAATGGCTCTGTGAGTTCCTTCCCAAAAAGCATCATGTTTGGAGTAAGTCCAGTCAAACTGTGCTTTGTGGCTCTGTAGGCCATGATAGCAAATGGAGTCATAAGGTCCCAGTCCCAGTGACATCGTTCTGCAGTGGTAGCTAGGATATTTTGCAGTGTGGCATTGAATCGCTCAACCTGTCCACCGGAAAGGAACATTCTTTTTGGTATGTTCATGAAGAGGTTTGGCTACAGCTGCAAAATCCTGTACAAATCATCAGTAGTAGGCAACTAAGCCCATAAACTGACGAACTTCAGACACACAAGTAGGCTGTGGCCACTGCTGAACTTTCTGGACCTTCTCTCTTGTGCCGAGACGTTCCAGACAAATAAGCCCTTCCTGCTGCAAAAAGCAGAGGCTTTACGTGCCCTAGGAGTGAGCGCAACTTGCCAATAACCGGATGCTAGGTCGAGAGTGCTAAACCATTTGGCAGTCGAGAGCGTCTCCAGTGTGTCTTGGATATGCAGGAGAGGATATGCGTCCTTCACAGTACGCGTATTTAAGGCCCTGTAGTCCACACACAGGCAATAAGTTTGGTCCTTTTTGCGCAATAATACTATGGGTGAGGCCCAGCTACTATTGTTCGGTGAAGCCAATCCACTTTCAAGACTCTGTTGAATCTGTTTGTCAGCTTCTGTCTGTTACTCAAATGCCATTTGTCGCGGCTGCTGTTTCATCGGCTGTATGTATGTCATGCTGAACAAGGTTGGTGCAACCAAGGTCAGTGGGTCCAGTAGAAAACACATCGCCTTAACTACTGAGAAGTTGAGCCAACCCACGACGTTCCTCGGTTGGAAATGGGGAGCAACAACTGGAAAGCTCCAACTAGCTTGGAGTGGCTCGGCAGGTGGAGCACCAAAAGGAGACTGGATGACGTCAGCAGCCTGAAGAAACCCAGCTATAGTACCTTTCTTCTACTGTTGTTCCAGGATTGTAAAGTCGGATTGGAACAGGTTGGTTGGGCTGCGCATCAACCACCACTCTCACCACTAGGAGACAATGTTTTTCGACAAAACCTTTGGTTGGATTCAGCAGGACATCACCAAGGACAGGTTCACGAAAGTGTGCATACCCAGAAATGATGTATTCACATCCGGATTCAAGAACAGTTGTGTGTGCCACCCTGACAACATGCGCTCTTGGTTTGTTCTGCGGGTTAAAGTAGGGTATTTGTTCCCCAAACAGCACAATCTTTCTGCTGCCGAAACCGAGATGGGCTTTCGATTGCTCCAGAAAAGAGTGACCGAGGATAGCTTCAGTGTTCTCTGCAATGTCTGCCACAATAAAGTTCATACTTACTGTACGGGTGCCGATCTGGACAGGCAGGTGTATTTCTCCACAACCACTTACATTTTCATATAATTTATGATTGAGAACTGCAAACGAGGTTTGACATCATAATCAATCGCATCATAGCAGCGCAAAGTTAGCACATTCCTCTGAGCTCCACTGTCCAGCAAAACACATACTTCTATGTTATACATTAGCATGTGAATACACATTTCAGGTCCTGTACCTTTAACATTGAGGACAGCAGGTGCTCTTAGCAGTTTTTGGAATTGTACTTGAGTTAGCAGGCATCTTTGGTGAAGGACAGCTACGCTTCATGTGTCCAATGCCATGACAGTTGTGGCATCTAATGTCACTCCAGTTTAATTTTCCATCCTCACTAGACCTTGGTCTACGTTGCTTGAAATTTAATTTTTGAGGCTTCAGGATATGCTCTACAGATAATGCTGCCTGATTTTCGCCTTTAACTTCATTGTGTTCCACACTTTCACGCACAGTAGCAGTTCTCACTTTATGCTCTGTTGTTTGTACCCTAGGCTGCATCAGACGAGTAACATGTTTTGTCATTTCGTACCTGTGGGCAAGCTCATATGCCTGTGCCAGCGTGCGTGGACGCTCTTCCAACAGCTTCTGGACCATCCCGGCATCATCAACGGCATTAGTAAATACTTCCACACTAATACTCTCTTGCTCAGCTTCAGAACAGTCTGCATACACCATAGACACTTTCTCATAGATATCATCTCTTAGAGCATGTAGTGGCTCACCTGGCTTATTCACTCTTCGCCTCCGCTCAATGCCTATAGCAGCAGCATCCTCTGATGACAGGCAGTATGCAGCTTCTATTTTATCCACCATGCGTGCATAACTCCAGCATGAAAATCCTGGATTTCTGTGGACCCTGCAGATCCTACCAAACAAAACCTTAACTGCACAACCATTGTCTTTTCTGACCAATGATTAGCCTCAGCACAGCTCTCGAAATGATGTAAAAACTCTCCTCCTTGGCTGCATTTTTACTGTCGCTGTCAGATGAGATGTCATAATGCACATGCCTGGGTCGCCCATCACCAAACCTAGACCTTGACTGCTTGAGGAGAACATGTTCATTTCCAGAATAAACTCCAGCAGACTTAACATCACACCAGACACATCTATACTGTCCCTGTGGCTGTGCATTCAGATTTTCTACCATTGTCCTTTCAGGTGTGAAAGGTGGAGCAGCTGAATTTCTCTGTGGCACGGGATGATAATTAGCATTTACAGGCGTGCTCTCTGTGTAACATCTACGCTGAGCAGAGCTGAAAGGGTTAAAGCGCGGCAGATTCGAAATCTCTATTACAGGCTGAGAAGCATTTCCACAGCTAGCATTTTTGGGACAGCACTGGGTGTAATATGCACAGCTTTCACTTTGATTTAGTTGTAACTCAACTCCACATCACAAAACTCTTGAGTTTCATTATTTATCCTGAATGAATTTGTTTCTCTCTTTAATCTGTGCCAGGGGGAGCCAGTTTGCGCTGGTTCACTCGCGCTTGACCAGACTGGTTTGTGGTTACAGATACCGTTGCCGTTTTCATCATTAAACGTATTCACCCCATCTTCAAACGAGATTAGTGACAGTCCACCTTCATTCACGGTCATTGGTGACATGAAGGGGTTTGAGCAAGCTGTTAAACCCTCAAACTTGTGTGCTATTTTCTTTCTGGTAGCCGCCATTTCATCTCTCTCGTTCTAACTCACTAAACGCTCCGCTAGCCACTTGTTACTTTGTCAACAGTCCGTTTCAGTTTTACTACGTTGGTTTTACTTCGGCTTTCAATCCACCAGTTTTAGTCCAATGACTCACCAATACGGGTGGAATAAATCCTCGGACGAGCCCCCAGTGTTACCTTTCCCCGCTACTGCCTCTTGTCCGTGGTCGTGTCGACTCGGGGGGGAGCTGCTTTCCTCCTCCAGCTCCAGGGTCAGAACGAGCCAAACTGCCAACCCGTTTTGGGGTAATATCCAAAAAGTACTTGGCATTTATAAAAAAAACCCTTGTATTTATTTTTAAAAAAAAGAGAGCAGAGAGTGAAGCCAACGTGCTGCTCCAAGCACGCAGCACCAGGCGACTACAGCTCACCCACTACACTACCCACAATGCAATATGTTTCACAACGTTAACACCTTACTCTCCCAACACTTTCACTGGAACCAAGGGGCCGAGCCCAACTCCTGAAAAACAACCCCACACCATAATCTCCCCTCCACCAAACTTTACACTCAGCACAATGCAGTCAGACAAGTACCGTTCTCCTGGCAACCACCAAACCCAGACTCATCCATCGGATTGCCAGACGGAGAAGCATGATTGGTCATTCCACAGAATATTTCTCCCCTGCTCTAGAGTCCAGTGGCGGGGGGCTTTACACCACTGCATCCGACACTTTGCATTGCGCTTGGTGACATGAAGCTTGGATGCAGCTGCTCTAGTTCTTTCACTAATGTGTGGAGAAACAGTCTGCATGACTAGGTGCTTGGTTTTATACCCCTGTGGCCATGGAAGTGATTGGAACACCTGAATTCATTGATCTGGACTGATTGCTGTGTTTTCTCTGGTTTCCGACTGTTGCCTTTTTTGTCCAACCTGTGTTATGTATTTTGCTCGTGCTCCTTTTTTACCTCAGCCTGTTTAATGACTTTGCTTTGGATTACCCGGTTTTCAATTGAATGTAATTTTTGCTGGACACATCTGCTTATCCTCGGTTTCTGACGTGTACAGAGTGTGTTTTTTGTTTGTGTGGACGATTAACTAAATTGAAAGTTTAAATTAATTTCATATTTAAATTTAATTACATGTCGTTACTGTCCAAAGAAAAACATGTATCACAATTTTTGACGATTCAATTTTTCTATGTTATTTACACGACAGTTCACTTAGAATAAAATCTCTTTACAGTAACTTACACTGAAAGTAAAAAAGGTTTTTGGCCTCTACTGTTATATTTATATTTTGAAGATACTTGTTTTCTTTGGACAGCCACAATATATAATTTGTACATTCTTTGTTGTAATAGTTGTTTTAATATTGCTTGTGTGGTGAGCGAGTGAAATATAATAATAATAATATAATGTCTTATATAATCCTAACTTGTAAATATATCCATGTTATTTTCATTACTGTATCTTGAGATTATGCCTGAATTATCCTGTTGGGAATGGGAGTGTCGCAGATTACTGCTCACAGCAAAGTGTAAGAAAGTGTCCAATTAAAGTGTCTCTTTGTGTCATTTTGTTTCTAAACCATTTAATTATGAATTAATAAAAATGTCTGAATGTATGAACTTGAAGTTTTATTATTGTAGCTGCTCAGTCTGCTCTCGAAAGTATGAAATACTCCCAATTGCACAGTAAAACCAGTTAAAACCAGCCTGTTAGCAGCAACTGGCACTTCTGGGGTGTGGAGAAGAGAGAGAAGATAAGGGGTATAGGGAGAAGACAGAAAGAAGGGAGGGGAAAACGAGGACAGAAAAAGAAGTTGTGGGGTGTGGAGAGGAGTCCTTAGGAAGGGAGAATCTGGAGAAAAGATGGGGGGTGAGTAGAGAGAGGAGGGAGGATTAGGAGAAAAGAGAAAGAAGAACCCACTAAATTTCTATTTACTAATCACTTAGAATATGTAGAATATATATTTAGTAAATGTTAAATAGTTGATGTGGTTATAATGTAATGAATGTTTGTATGTTGGATGAACAAGTTAAGCTGGTTAGAAGTTGGTAAAGTATTCAGTACAGGATGTTAAATATTATCAACAGTGTAAAACATACTTACCTTTGAGATTTAACCACTTCCACGTCAGTGACCTGTCCATCCCTTCGGGTTACTATCAGGTACACTGGCAGCTGTTCTGGCAGCTGGCCGGCATCTCTAGACCAGATATACTGGTGGACACTCAGCTCCTCCTGGTCCCTTGTTAGTAAAGTGATCCAGTTGTTTTCTGTTCTAAATGCCTCCACCTTTATGAAGCTGATTTCTTTCTCTTCTGCTCCCTCCTGTAGCACCTGATTATAAACAGTTAGAACATTACACGTGTGCACCACAGCTGTGTACTGAACACACATACATATACAGTCAACTCCAGAACTATCAGCACCCTTAAAGAAACCAAAACAATCATATATATTAATCATCTAATGATTCCACTAGTCCCAAAATATACATATAATTGTTTAGGTGAGAATATGAAGAGATAAACACAGAGTACCAGATAAAGAAAACCAGTTTAACAGATTTATTTTACTGGAAGTGAAATGATACAGTATTCAGGTATGCAGGTATGAGGTGCCAGGTCAACAAGAGGAAGACAATCTGAACAGTATAATACTCACAGAAACAACTGTGTGGTCAGACGAGGTCAGTTTTCTCCCACATGCTTTGTTTTTGGTCACTTTGATGTAAGTGATCTTGATCATCTGGTTTATCTGAATTGGTTCAGTTGCTGCTTCGTTCAGTAGCAACACCGCTACCCTGACACCATTCTGCTCAATCTCTTTTTCTACCTGGTTCTGACCGTGTGTGCGAGTCTGAAGAGGAACAGAAAGAGTGAAAAGAACAATAATAAATTAAAAGAGTGAGAATAAAAATAACTCATCAAAAGAAAGTGAACAATAATAACTATCACACAAAAGAGAGGATGACATCATCTAAGAATAAATGATATTAATAACTAACATGAACACGAATTTCTACACAACTCTCAAACTCTAAACTACACTGTAATACTTAATAAGCCTTTAAATCTGAGAAATATCATTTTAGACTAATTAAGGCTTTTTAAGGCAAGAAAGAAGGAGGATATTAGGAGAAAGGAGACAGAAGGTAAGGGGATGCGATGACAGAAAAAGAAGAGAGAGGGGATAAGGAAGAGAGAGAAAAGATAGAGGGAGTATGGGTAGGAGAAAGAACTAAGGGAAGGAGTATGGGAGGAAAAAGAAAGAAGGGAGGGGGGAGTAGAGGTAGAAAAGAGAGGTAAGGGCAAGACAAAGAAAGAAGGGGGGAAGGGAGAAGAGTAGGAGAACAGATAGTATATGGGGAAGAGAGGAAGAGGATGGGGGATAGTGAGAGAAGAAGGAGAGAGAGAAGAGAGGGGAAAAAGTTAAAGACAAAGGGAAAGACAAAGAAAGCAGGGAAAGGAGAAAGAAGAGAGAGGATATGCTGATGACAAAAATGGATTGTGATGAGAAGAAGGGAGGGGATGAGGAGGAGAGGGGGATGAGAAAAAGAGGGAGAAAGGAGGAAGAAAAGAAGGTGTATGGAGAGGACAGAGCAAGAATGGATGGTATGAGGAAGAAAGAGAGAAGAGAAGAAAAGAGGTATGGGAAGGGCAATGAAAGAAGGGAGGGGAAGAGGAAGAGAGGGAGGGGAATGGGGGATATTGAGAAAGAAAAAGATCAGGGATGAGGAGGAGTGGGAGAAGAAAGGGCTAGTATAGGGAGGAGACAGAAAGAAGAGAGGGACATATGGGGAAGACATAGAAAGAAGGGAGAGGATGAGGGTGTAAGGAGGAGAGAGAGAAGATGGAGAATGAGGAGGAGATAGAAAGAAAAGAGGGGGTATGGTGAGGACAGAGAATAAAAAGGGAGGAGTATGAGGAGGAAAAGAAGAAAAGAGAAAAGAAATTGTATAGGCAGGCCAGAGAAATAAGGGGGGTGAGGCAGAGGGGGAGAAGAGAGGAATGGGGAGGACAGAAAGAAGGGAGATGGTATGTTAAGGAGAGAGAGAAAAGGAGAAAAATGAGGGATATGGGAAGACAAAAAGAGGGAGAGGAGAGAAGAGAGAGGGTATGGGGATGACAAAGAAAGAATGGATGGTGAAGAGTAGAGAGAGCAGAGGGAGAAGAGAGGGGCTATAGGAGGACAGAAAAAAAGGATGGGGTGAGAAAACAAGGGATGAGAGACTAAAGAGAAGAGAGGGGGTATGGGGAGGATGGAGGAAGAAGGGAGGGGGATGAGGAGGAGATGGAGAAAGGAGAGAGAAAAGAGTGAACTGAACTTGGGGAACATAAACAAACTACAGATCTGAGTAACATTAAAATACTTACTGAAACGACTCTTCCTGTCAGGGTTATGTAACTCTTTTTCAGGTAAAGTTCCGGATCATTCAGAGCAGTTATCTTTGAAAAACATCTCTCCATCGCTAAACCAAAAACATTCTCTTCCAGCTGAAGAGGAGCTGTCGGGTACACTCCTGTTCCACTTTCCAGTATCATTTCATCAAACAGACCGTTCTTCTTCACTGTGGCATTTGTCACCATGTAAGTTTCTCCTTGCTGGAACATATGAATCTGATTCCTCTGAAGAGTAATCAGAAAAACTCTAGTACCGTCACAGACTGAACACAGACTGAGTTCTATGAAGACTCCGGTAGATTTGGTTGCACCCTTTGCCACACAGAGCACTTTGTACGTCGAAGAGGGCAGATTTTCCGTTCTAGAGAGACAAAAAATTGAATGCTTAATGAATACAGTTCACCTGCAGTTTGTCTCTAAATAAAAAATGCAGCCAAGCATTTACGGCTTAAAAAGGCTGAAAAAGAAATCTAGTAAACTAAATTGAAAGAAATACTTCTGGCAATAAAATCAAGCAAAATAAATTAAGAAAACAATTAAGATATTTTTAAAAAATAAAACCAAGATAATAAACCAATATTTAGGTTTTTATATAAATAGACAACCTACAATTTAAAACAGTCAAATAAAAGGATAAGAAAGAATAATAAAATAAATCAATATAAACTGTAATTAAATTACAAACAACAAAAATAACAATGAGAATAATTTAAATAATAAATATTACAGGCAGAGTGGAGGGGGTTAGAAATTTAATGTTTAAAATTATTGAGTTACAGCAGCCAGCTGAGCTTCAGAGTTTCCTTTAGTGAATTGCAGTTCACTGCTAAAGCAGATTTTCCTAGTAAAAACACTTGGTACCTGACAGGAGTTCCAGTCACTACAGCAAGTCAGAGATTTACAGTTAAAAGTTTTGAGAATGGCACAAATCTAGGTTTTTACAAAGATTGCTTCCTCAGTTCTTATGGTGGCTATTTGTATTAACTCTAGATTGTGAAGCATGCTCAGATAAATATATATAACCATACTGGTTACCTACAAAGGTGCAACAGTTTAAGTGAGCTTATATGCAGAGCCCAGTAGGTGTGTCTGGTCAGATCTGATTAGCGCTGAGACTTCTGGGAGGAGGAGTTTTGGGAGCTACTCCCACCTGGTCTCTTAGTTCACTGCCCAAACTCTGAGAAACTCTGTTTGTCTGCTCAATTAAGGGCATCTGTTCCCTTGACCAGTTTTATCATGGTTGGTGCCTGAAGCTGTGCATGTGAGGGAAAACTGTAGGGCCCAAGGATGAGCCTGTCCTGAGTACTTTCATTCATATTTCCATCCATCCATCCATCCGTCCACCATCTGGCATTCTGGACTCGTTTTTGTTTTACTCACTTTAACATAGCATGAACTAAGATACTCAACTGATGTATATATGTATATATGCTTGTGTGATGTTTGGTTGTGATTGTACATAGCTGTGTTCCTGTGGGATGGAATTACATTGGTTGATTGGGTTGTTTGTGTGTGGTGTGGTGGCCTGTTTAATACGTTGGTTTCCTTGCACTTTTTGGTCTGCAGTGTCTTTGCTGTTGCACGGCACAATGTTACCTAAACCATAGAAATATCTTTGTAGCTACTCTGCTAGGCAGCACTAGTAGAGCTGGTTACATGATGGCACCCAACGTGGGGCCCTGCTGGCAGTTCTTGCTGTTATTAACTGTTTGTTGCGTTTTAGTATGGCAACTTCTAGGTCCGAGGTAGAGGAGGGTGTCTTGCCCGGTTTGGATTTTACTGCTAGCCCTTTCTTTACCCAGAGGGACGTGGTCAGTGATGTCATTGACACCTTGAGCTGCCTCTACATTGGTATGGAGGAGGAGGATGAGGTGAGTGCAGCTGGTGAAGCACCTGACTGGTCGCCCCCCACTCCTCCCACACCAGTGGAGGTCAAGGAGCAGCCTTTGCTGGCCGGAAGCCTGATTGGCCGCTTCCCCCTCCTTCCCCACCAGTGGAGTTCAGGGAGCAGCCTTTGGAGGAAAAAGTCAACAATTTGGAAGGCAAGGTACAAGAACTTTACAACCCATCAGATGAAATCACTATCCTGAGGGAGGCCATGCACAATATCCAAGAGGGGCTAGAGCAGCACATACAGACCCTGGAAAAGAGGCTGGCTTACCAGCAGCAGAGGCAAGCAGAGAGGCTACACACTGAGGTAAACTTGGAGATCCAAGAGCTGGGGAGGTCCATCATTGACTGACTGGCTCGTAGAGATCATCAGCTCGACAGGAGGTTCCAGGCTCTGGCCCCACTGGTTTCTCACTGGTCTGCCCCTTATCCACCAACTCAGCAGTCGACATTGCCTCCACCAGCTCAGTTATCTTCCACCAGTGCTTGTGGGGTGACTTCAGCTTGGAAACTTCCAATCAAGTTGTAGTTCCCCAGGTTTGGGGGTTGCAGTGAAGAGCAAGATCCACTGGTATTTATTGAAAAATGTGAGTTCCTGGCCATCAGACCCCTGGAGGACCTTGAAGTTATGGTTGCCATCACATCAGCATTCTCAGACAAAGCCCTGATGGCAAGCAGAAAGAAGAGCAGTTAGAACATGGCAACAGTTCAAGTTGGCATTTCTGCATTCTTTCCTGTCTGATGACTGTGAGGCTGAGGCAGAGAGGCGAGCGTCAGCAAGGACCCCAGCGTCAGCAAGGACCCAGGATTCCATTAGAGATTTTGCCTTCCAATACAGAGCTTTGTGGCTGCATTGGAGACTAGGAAGGAGCTGCTGCAGGCCATTCTCCACAACTGTGAACCCAGACAAGCCAGTCTGCTGCGTGGGACTGTCAAGGCCGTGGCCGAGCTGGTGAGGATAGGAAGCCTTGTTGAAAGGGATCTCACTGCCATCCCAAGTCAGGGAGGTCAATCCAGACATGAGATGCAACCTCCTAAGCCTGCTTGGAAGGGGTAGGATCACCACTCAGCTCAAGCCAACCTCCTCCAGCCTGCCCCCAGGAGTCCTCACACTGCCCCTGCACATCCGAGGATGGGGAATCAAAGCCTTCATCGACACTGGCAGAACCTACTCACTGATGCAGGAATTGGCGTGGGACATGTTGAGGGAAGGTAAAGAAGTTTGGAGACCTTGTGGTGACCAGCAGTTCCTCCTGGCCAATGGACAAGCCTGCGCTGCAAAGGGGATGCTGAGTGGGCTGTGGAACTTTACTCCTACAGAGGCCGTCACTCCTTTTATGTCATGTAACAAGGACTTGTCGTTTCCCCTGGTGGCGGGACAAAATCAGCTAAATTCACCATCAACTTCTGCCAAAAGCCATACCGCTTGTCTATGGAGAAGAGGAAGTTGATCCGGGGGAAGTGGCACAGATGCTGAAGAAAGGCATTGTCAGGCCATCTACTTCACCTTGGGCTCCAGTGGTGTTGGTGCCCAAGAAGGATGGGGGGTTGAGGTTCTGTGTGGATTACCGCCACCTCAATCCCAGGACCCATCTGGATGGCTATCCAATACCACAAGTGCAGGAGATACTAGAATCTCTCCATGGTGCCTCTGTGTTCAGTACTCTTAATCTCAAGAGTAGGTACTGGCAGGGTGCCTTGAAGAGGAAGAGTATTCTGAAGTCAGCCTTTGTCACCACAGAGGGCCTCTATGAGTTCCTGGTCCTTCCCTTTGTTTTTAAAAATGCTGCTGCATTCTTTATCTTCAAGAAGTTTTCTAGAGACTGCACCATGCTGGCCTGACCTTGAACCAATAAGAATGTAATCTCCTTCAAACCTCCCTCACCTTTCTGGGCCATGTAGTCTACAGTGAGGGTATAAGAACTGAGCACAGTAAGGTGGAACCAGTCCCACCACTTCAGTCCCTCAAGGAGGTGCAGATGTTCTTGGACATGGCAGGCTGGTATCACCGGTCTATTCCACAATTTGCCAGTAGAGTAGCCATTCTCAATGGCCTAAAGCAGAAGAATGCCACCTGGACCTGGATGGAGGAATCAAGCTGTGCCTTTGAGGACATCAAAAAAAAAAAACCTCACCACTGCATCAGTCCTGATGCTGCTAGACTTGACCGGCCACTCTAACTGCAGACTGATGCAAGTAATGTGGGGCTGGGGGCTGGGGGCTGTCCTCGCCCAGGAAGTGGATGGGCAGGAACATGTTGTTGCCTATGCATCGAGCCTCTTCAAGGGTGCTGGGAAAAACTACTCCTACAGTGGAGAAGGAGTGTCTTCCAGTTGTGTGGGCTGCAGAGAAGTGGGCGGTTTACCTGGAAGGATGACACTTCACTGTCTTCACAGACCACATTGCACTCACCTGGGTGTTCAATCATCCAAAGCCCACAACACAGGGTTTCGACTTCCCCATCCAGTACCGGAAGGGGAGATGTAATGATGTCCTGGACACCTTGTCCCAACACCATCCCAGCACCCCAGAAGGTGTCCTTGCCACTTCTTAGCTCGCAGGGACTACCATGGAGGACCTACCAGCGACCTGCAAGGAAATTACACAGGGGCAGGAACAGGATGACACCTTGGAGCCATGCCAGAAAGAGGCGAAATATCCTGACTCCAGACAAGGATGGATAAGGTTCCTCTATAAAAATGAGGTTTTGTTCCAGGAGGTCCCAAAAAAAACCCAGGGCCAAGTGCTTCAAGTGGTCATCCCAGTAAGTTTCCGCAAGGCCTTCCTCCAGTATGCACACAACAACCCATTAAGTGAGCCCCTAGGAAAGACAAAGACCCTTCTAAGACTGTTGGAGAGTGCACACTGGTCAACATTGAGGAAGAATGTGTGGGAATACTACAAGGCATGTGAAGTCTGCCAGAAGTACAAGCCACGTATAACCAAGCGGTCTGTCCTGTTACAATCCACCCCAGAGCCTGGTTACATACTTGGTGTCAAGCTGCTAAGGACTCTGCGGCAGAACAAGCACCTGCTGATAATCATGGACTACTGCAGCAAGTGGGTATAGCTCTTTCCATTTAGGGTCACCAGAACTCCAAAGATTGCTGCCATCCTGATTGACCAGGTGTTCACTCAATGGGGAATCCCAGCATATTTGATCTCCGATCGCAGGGCACCCTAGTCTTGTTTTTTTCATTTCCTCCTCCCAGCCTCTGGGTGTCTGTAGTGAGGTAACCACGTGCTTGGGTATATAAAGGGGGAGCCAACCAGGAAGTAGGGAGAGTGACCAGAATGACACATGCTCGCCACTTTGGTGAGCCCCCTTCTTGAGAAACTCTGTTTGTCTGCTCAATTCAGGGGATCTGTTTCCATGACCAGTTTTATCGTGTTTGGTGCCTTGTGCATAGCTGTGCTCCTGTGGAGTGGGACTGCATTGGTTGATTGGGTTGTTTGTGTGTGGTGTGGTGGCCTGTTTAATACATTGGTTTCCTTGCACTTTTTGGTCTGCAGTGTCTTTCTGTGGAACGTCTCCCTCTCCATGGTTGGCTTCCCCTAATCCAACGCTGTTACATGGTGCAGGGTTACCTGAACCTTAGAAATATCCTTGTAGCTACTCTGCAAGGCAGCATTAGGAGGACTGGTTACAATATCACTCAATATATTGTAACACAATATCAAAGCAGATAGTAGGGTTGCCTCCATTTGTACCATTTTTACAAACAAAAGTATATAGACTGCCAGTGATATGTATAGTATTAAAACCAGTATTTATAGATCTAAAACAGCATTAAATAAATTAGTTTAGAAAGAGAAAGCGGGGACAGAGAGAGAGAATAAAACTGGGCCCAAAATTTAACCAGAGTCAATGAACCTGATTCGTAATTACTCAGTGTGGGCTTCATAGACAATTGGTCAAAGTTTGAGGGGAAATCTGGTCTCGTAGGGTGGGAAGGTGTCCACCCCACGCGGGAGGGTCCACTCTGCTATCGTGAAGCATAGCCCATAGTCTGCTAGTTAGTCAGCAGAGCAGAGTAGGTAGTTGCTGACTGTCCAAAGTCGGGACAAGGCAGCAGACACACAGGCTAAACCGACCGTCTGCTCGCTGGCTTGAGAGGTCACCTAGGTACAACTATATTGAGACTGTTTTACTGCCCCGAATATAACACAAACTTAGAAAATCTCAATTAGCTTGTTTAAATAACTTAGTTAATATAAGAATATTAGATCCAGTGTCTAGCTGCAGCATTTCTGAACTAAGGTTTGATTTGTTTAATATAAGATCACTGAACTCTAAGGATGTCATTATCAGTCGGGAACCGTCATGGCCCTCTACGCCCTTTTAGAGGGCCTAAAATATACACACACACATATATCATTTTATTTCATCTACTTACAAGTTTGACAATCAACATCTAAACAATTACAAAAATATAGACAAATAAATTATTTAAACGTGTCTATTCAATCTGTGTTGGAAAGTGAGGGGTTACGTGGAAGCCTCATATAAGGACTGTGATGACTCCGCAGAATGTTGGTGATTGGTGGTCCCGCTGAGAGGGCCGGGGCTTAAGGGTCACTGTTCACTACTGGTCATTATAAATGATACAATAACGTATCATAAAATTTATGTATTATGTCTCACAGAAACCTGAGGAATATCCCATAGGCTATAAGTATGTACACAGCCCCAGACTGTCCAGTAAAGTAGGGGGTATATGTGTCATTTATAAAAATTCATTAGACATCACTAAGAAACACAGTCTCACTTTCAATTCTTTTCAATTTCTCTTCATAAACATCACCAATCCGGCCACAAACAGAAGTGTACTCACCCTAGTCAGTATTTATAGACCACCAGGACCTTATTCTGAATTCTTAAAAGAATTCAGTGATTTTGTTGCAGATCTAGCAGTGAGCACTGAGAAAGTAATAATTAGAACAAATAGAACTTAGCAGATCCATTAAAAAAGGCTTTCTCATATATCTTCGACTCTGTAGGTCTCACTCAGAATGTAATAGGGCCTACACATTCCTGTAATCACACACTAGATCTAGTTTTGACTTTAGGTGTTGACATACATAATCTTACTGTTCTTCCACAGACTTCAGTAGTTTCAGATCACTAGCCACTGTTTTTTTTTATCTATGTGAACTGTGTTTTATGTACATTCATTTTATTATTTTTATTTTGGATTACTGGAAGGTTGAGCACCCCTTGTAGTAGGTGCTCAAAGGATTTTTTATCACATTGGGTGCCTAAATCATATGTGTAGCCATTTTAAAACGAATTTCCTCATGACTGACTAGTGTGGCCTCCGATCACATTCTAGGTGGTCTCAGTTCACCTTGGCAGACAGTATATGCCATTGGGTTTCTTTTGGATATATTTTGGTTGCGAATAACTTTGATTGATTGATTTAAAGTTGATTGTTTTCTTTTTTTTATATATTTGATTTATAATTTCTTGTGCATGTAAAGATTTATTTATTATAGTAATCTCATTTGTGTGTGTGTGTATAGGATTTGGTGTGGGGTGGCAAAGTCTGAGGCCAATGGTTGTATTTTCTGTCTCTTTTGTGAGACCCTAGAGTCACCTGTGAGTGCCACAGTCTTCTGGTTGGGGAACGGCTACCTGGTTGTGGTAATGGCATGATTGGATGCTGTTTGATGTTAGCCAAATACTGAAGTTGGTTATAGTTTTTTTAATAGTATTGGTGATTTGGAATTAAAGAACAAATTGTATTTTTAACTGCATTTTAGGTTCTGTCTTAAAATATAAAAATAAAATCTTTCTACTGCATCAGTCTCATCAGAACTGCGTGTGTCCTTAATTTGGGAAATTTTAAGAGGTATCACAGTAGCACGTTTGATTTTAGAGATTTCTATTGTGTAACCACTTGATGAGGGCCACATATAAAACCCTGCACGGTCTCGCACCGGAGTACCTGCAAGATGTTATTTACTATTATGAACCGCCACGTTCACTCAGATCACAGGATGCTGGTTTTCTAATAGTTCCAAAAATTCAAAAGACTTCAATGGGGGGGAAGAGCTTTTTCCTACAAAGCCCCCAAATTTTGGAATAATCTCCCAGTTAATGTTCGGGACTCTGACACAGTCTCAACCTGAAAACAGAGACTGAAAACATACTTGTTTAGTGTAGCTTTTGGTTATTAATTCTCCCCTTTAGATAAAGGCAGGAGATCTGGGGGTTCTTGGACACAGAGGTTTATGGTAAACTGAGATGTTGGTGCTGTTGTTCAACCACTTCACAGGTTTGTTGACGGTGGAGTGGGGGGATCCCAGTGTCTCTCATGTCCATGTTACCTTCTGGTTCTCTCCTTTTAGTTACATCTGCCGGAGTCGCCAGCCACACTTTGTTTACTTTCATATTCTCTACAGTCATACTCCTGAGTAGAACTAACTTTTTCTCTTCACTCTTCCTGAGATAATCCTTGTCCTCCTGTCCTGCCGAATGCTGCTGGAAGTCTGACCATCAGGGCCTCTTCCTCACCCATCACCAGCCAGCTCTCCTGTCCATCTGTGTCAACTGCAACCTTCAGTTACATCACTGTACCAGCCAGATGTACCAGCA
Source organism: Megaleporinus macrocephalus (assembly GCA_021613375.1). NCBI lineage: Eukaryota > Metazoa > Chordata > Actinopteri > Characiformes > Anostomidae > Megaleporinus > Megaleporinus macrocephalus. Next base: position 37,736,095 of record CM038717.1, read on the forward strand.
TTGAGATAGGATGGGACTGTTTCAGCTCACGCCCACTTTACATAAAGACTCAGTCAGAGACTGCCTCAGTCAGAGACAGCCTCTACCTGTGCAGCTTCTAAAGCTTTGCTACCCAGATTTCAAACAGAGGCTCCTTTTTTTGGTGTTTAGTTTAAACTGTAAATACTGTGTGACCAGAGGAGGATGGGTCTCCCCTTGTGAGTCTGGTTCCTCCCAAGGTTTCTTCCTCCAGTCTAAGGGGGACATTCTCGCCACTGTTGCCTCTGGTTTGCTTACTGGGGGATATATATTGTAAACTGTCTGTTTTCAAAAGTTCTGTAAAGCTGCTTTGAGACAACATCGTTGTAAAAGCGCTATATAAATAAACTTGACTTGACTTGACTAAGCATTGTTGTTTGTTTAAATGACACTCCCTAGACTCCATCTCCCACAACCCCCCTCACCATTAGTCAACTGTTGCAAGCCCTCCATCAACCAATCACAGACCAATTTTGAAAAGCTCCTCACCTGCTGATTAGCCACACCCATCTGTATATAAACCCATGAGTTTGTTTCTCTTGTTGCAAAGTTTTGGCATTGTTTCTCGTTGCATACTCAAAGTTCCAGTGTATTTTTTCTGCTCTGGTCTTTGTTTTTTGTCTTGCCCTTTTGTCTTGTTTGGTTTTGACCCTTGCCTGTTTTTGTCTGGCCTGGCTTTGTGACTATGCTTTTAGATTCCCCTTACGACATTAAAGCTTTTTACTTCATTAATATCTACGTCACAGAATACTTCGCAGATTTTCAAATGTCAGATATTAAGGACCTCAGGGTCAGATGCTAGGACAACATCAGCAATTGTTTTACTCACTAACTCAGTCCATCAGTAACATCGTATGACATCAATCTGAGCAGTTCAACAATTCAAGAATTTAGTGTCGGCAATCCAACAGCTAACAATACTGTTCTGACAGTACAGTTACTAATACTTTTTCTGTATGTAAACCTGAAAAATTTGATGCATCTCCTAATCATTGGAGAGGATTTTTGTTTCCATGCTGCATATTTATTGCTAATTCTCAGATAAGGCCTGTATCTTGTTTTTGATTTCACGTTTGACTGGCAAGACTTTAGATTGGGCCACCGCTATCTGGTCCAGGGCCTAAACGCTCACCTTACTTTTTGTGGAAGTATTCTAATTGTTTTGACCACCCTAATGAAGGGCGTTATCAGGGCGAATTGTAAACCAAGTTCTGTCAGGGTATTAGCTCTGTTGCTGAATATGCTCTAGATTTTCGTCCTCTAATGACATTTCTTAACGATTTAAATTCTGAACTCTTTTCTGAGATGACCTGTACAGATGATAGGTTATCATTGGATGACGGGCCATTCGTTTGGATCAGTTGAAGTATGAGAAATGTTGGAACTTCTTTTCTCACTGTCCAGATGAAGAGGGAGACCAGTTCAAAGTATATGCTTTATTCTTGAAGATTCCGCGGTACAGACATGATCTGAGAAGGTCTGAGAATGGCCTGAATTCAACTGGCAGCTGCACAGTCTTATAGGCCTGCCTCCCTGTTTCATTTGGCCAATGTGACCCATCTGGCCAAGTCATTATCTCCTGGGTTTGGGGCAGATTTCATTGGGTTGTTCATGCCATAAAATGATGGATTTGCTATAAACTTTGTGACGGCCATTTGTGTCTGTGTCTGGCTATAGTATGTCAGAAATATTTACAAAAGAGGGTGTCACGTAAAATCCCGGTTCATTTTCCTTCTTCTACACATTGGCCAAGGCTGCCAGATTCAATATCCTTTCTTCATCATGGGCTATTCAGCAACCAGCTCCAGCTGAACCCATGCAGTGTGGTATTTTCTCGTCTATACTAGGATGAGAGACTTTGCTGCTTATATGGAGTTTACCCTGGCTGAAGCAGCATGAGCCTTTAATTTCATGGTCAGATATGGAAATTCTGTCTTAGTTGCAATTTTATGATAACTGAATTTCCTCCCCTAGTTTAATGACATTTGACAGGACTATTTTTTTTAATTTGGCGCAAAGAGACATTTTCTCATTGTCTTTTTCTCTCTTTCTCTGTCTTAACTCTAATGCTTTGGGCACACTAACCCTAATATCTGGCTTGCATAGTTTCACAGACAAATAGAACACCACCCCCACCCCCCCCCCACCTCAAATTTATGACCCAAACCACTCTTCCTCTTCTTGCGCTCCAAGGGACAAGATGTTAATTTGAACTGAAATGAGTGGACTCTTGTACGTTGTGCAATCCTAAATTTATCATTCTCAAATGAGTGACTGTTTACCTCTGGATGTGCTTCATTCCTTATCCCATTTGGTAAATGTGTGGGACATTCCCAACACTGAAGTCACCTGGAGGATGTCATAAATCACCAAGACTTTCTGCTAACCAAGTTTTTGTCATTGAAGTTTCATTAAGTTTTGTTTGTTTACATGCTGATTGAACTGCACTTTGTTTTATTTAACAAGATGCATTAGTCTAGTCTAGTTACTGTCTAATTAGTCTAATTAGACCCACAGTAGTTCACTTTGAAACCTTGTGTAAACATAGTTTAATATCTGAGATAAATAGGCCAACCTCAACGTCCAGCACTCCACAGGAGAGCTCTCTAGTCGTGTGTATGCCCATGTGACCAGCATGATCACTGCCAGCCGAGTGTCTGCTAGATAAACTGCCATCTGCAGGAAAGCAGAGGGCCCAACTCAGCCATCGCTCAGAGAAGTCAACAGAGTGGAGGTGCCTCTGGAGAGTTCACTCTCTCTGCCACACAGGGGACCCTCCACAGCACGACCAGCAACATCCTTCTCAAGACACAATAAGGCAGATGCATGTGCATACACACCTGCCTGTGATTCAATCCAGTTTATTTATTTCTTTTGTTAATATAAGCTTAGATAACTTCTTCCATTCAGGCTTATATATCAGCTCTGCCTATCTTCCAAAGAATAGTTATCTCTGAGATTTAGTAAACACAGGAAGTTTTCTCAGTTGAATGCAATGTTCTGTTCTATTTTACTCAATATTTTATTTACTCCTATTATTTACTGCCTACTAGCCCTTTTATTAATGTTGAATCAATAAACTACCTTTTGTAAAGCTAGTATTGGTGTGTGACTCAATATTATGACAAGTGTGCAGATCACTGACCTAGTGTTATCCTTACCTTATAAGACTGTGGTTATTGTTTGTGCTCAAACCAAACCAAATTATCACGTCTAACCTCTGATTTGAATAAATTAATTAAACTTTAATTAGAGGACAGGTTTCTCTGTCCTCTCGTCTCCTGAGTATTTATTATAATGTCCACACTTTGTTTCATAATGTCTCTTCATATTTAACTCCTTCATTACAGCAGCAGTCTCCTGGTATAAGAGACACACACATTTGCAGCATCTCTCATGTGCTAGGTATTTTTTTCTATTTTCAGATTATTGCTATACTGTATATAGTTTTTTCTGTTTTCAGAAAACCACCTTGCAAGACCTTTTTTTGTCCTTTTGCGTGTTCAATGTTTTCTTGAAGAAACCAACGATTCTCGCTAAACAGAAGACAACATGTGAAATTCTCACTGTCAATGATTTTTTGGCATAGCCATAACCAAATGCTGTTCCATAAATTCTGGACAGCCAGTCAGAAAAATAATGGCTTAAGTTTATTTAACTTTGATTGCTAACACAGCGACGAAAAAATGCGAAGTACTGACGGGCCACTAATAATGTGTAATAATAAAGTTTTTACAAGTGATGCCACAGGCCAATAAAAATCTGTCTGCGGGCCACATTTGGCTTTGGAGACGCTTGTCTTGGATGTAATGATTCTTAAACTGTTGCCCAGTTTCTTTAATCAGGTTAATTATCAGTCTTTGGTATAATATAGGGTCTTTTTCATTGTATAAGTAGTTTAAAAATTTTATATACAGTTGTACATTGAACTCATGCACTCATATAGATTATATAGTTTTTTTTTTCTGTGTATATTTAATTGATTTTTTCTCACAGCAGTAGGACTGTTAGAGATTAACTATTTAATGTAACATTATGTGAATCAATCCCTGTATAAAAGTTTGTAGACTCGTTAATCTTCTAGTAGAATATTTCTCTTTTTGTAAACATTTCATATTAATGAAATGAAAATTTCACGAAATGAAATACTAGCAGTATTTAGTGATATGGTCATGCCTTGAAATTCTAAGCAGACATAGAATTTGCATATCTATGAGAAGAACAATCCTGTCCACATCCCAAACTGATAGAAAAGCCTGTTTTATATGCTCAGAACTGACAGATGCTCAGAGCACCGTGAATGACCAAGATGTAGCTTGTAGTTTTACATGAGGAGGTGGGGTAATGTAATTATACTTGCAGTTATCAATTAAAAAAAAAATTATAAACTTCCAATAATGTCATAGGACAACTGCACCACGGTCTTCCTGCCACCAGGGGGAGACCGCGCAGCACTCATAGCACCAGTTGGTGGGATTGATGTCAACTGTGATCTCCCTTTTTAAAGTCAGTGCCAAGTTTTGTGTTGTTCATGCCATACCAGACCCCACTGGTAAAAAGTGTGTTAAAAGAAAAGTCCCTACTCCTTTAAAATCCTCATCGGGAACCAGTACCCATCGAGGTTTCTCCCTTTCTTTTCCAACTCTGTTTTTTTTTCCTCGGTAACAACCAGTGCCCACTTAGGCGTAGTAGTGAAGTTGTGGTAAGGCGGTGGTCTGCCAAACCCAGGGTTGGGAGTTTGAATCCTGTACAGTCCACTCCTCTCCACAGCATCAAAATCACAAACAATATATATGTATAAAGTGTAGTTATTTAAAATAAACAGAAACAACAATATTAATATGAATATAATACCAATATTAATAATAACAAGTGAGGGAAATAATACTTCCCATCGTGCTCTGCACTTGGATCCACCACCCTCCCCACCCATAACAATAGGGGAATCCAGAAATTAAGTTTTTAAAAAATGCTGGTTTATTTTTAACCACCTAAGCAACTAACCATCTGATGTTTAACTGAATGAACAAAAGAATAATCAAAGATTGTCAGCTGAAAGTCTGGGCACAAGCACACTGATACATTCTTATAACAATAAAAAAATCTTAAGAGTTCATAGCTCAGAAGTCTGAGTTGCTCATCTGGATTTACATCTGTTCATTTTTTCATTAGTTTATCAATAACTAACTGAACTTCTGGATTGGCTCATATATCTACTGTTACTACCAACAAATAACCACCGAGAGGAACTGACCTGATGTCTAGGTATTCTTCGTAGCATCCAACACAGCATCCACCACAGTACTGGACACAGCATCCACCACAGCACCTGCCCCAGCATTTGCCACAGCATAAGACACAATGTCTGTCGCAGCACTGACAAATCAGTACTCCGAGGAAGACGATGGAGAGAATACCAAAAACTGCAATCTGGAAAAAGACAGTAGAGTACAGCCAGTATTGTCTATAAACTCTGACCGTCCACTTTATTTAGTATATGTCTCTTTGTATCTACAGACATGGTCCATGTATCACAGCAGTGCTGCCAGAGTTTGTAAACACTGTCACTGTCCACTCTGTTTGACACTAGACAAGCTAAAAGTGATGAAAGTTCATCTGGTTTACCAGGTAGACATCTTCTTTCTGAGGACACTACCCACAGGACACCGTTAGCTGGATAGTTGTGGTTGGTGGATGATTCTCAGTCGAGCAGTGACACTGAGGTGTTTAAACACTCCAGCAGCACTGCTGTATCTGATCCACTCACACCAGCACAACACACACTAACACTCCACCAGAAAAGAAAAAGACTCTGCCTTTGTGGACCTCACCTTCCCCTCTTATGAAAGATTCGGCATCTCTGACTGACCCCCTCCCCCTCTTCCGAAAGACGCTGCCTCTCTGGGTGACCCCTCCCCCTCTTTACTTCGGAAAGACTCCACCTCTCTGGGAGGCTCTTTGATACCCAGTCACCCAGTTACTCCTCCTTCTCTTCTGAAAGACTCTAGGTGTGTTTGACTTTACGCGGTGCCGCGCAAACTGTCTTTAAAAGCACTACATCACTGTTTGGATCTATTTCTCTTTCTACTTCTTTTCTTTCTTTCTACTATTTTTCTATTGCGTCTACTTCATCAGCTGTGAAGAGAGCAAACACCGTGAGGTACGCTATTCTTCATGTTGGCTGCAGATGGCAACTGTCTGAGTTGAGGCTCTTTTCTAATCTCCTCCCCCAACTGTGTCCGGCTGCTCTCGCTGACCACCAAGGCCAGACGCAGCTGTATCTCGAACACACCTTCTGACTCACTGGGTGACTCCTCCTCCTCTTCTGGCTGACCCCTCCACATTGCAGTTCAGTGGTCTGACAGGTAGATAACTTTCTGAGAATGCTAACATTCTGAATGACTCTTTAATACACAGTCATGTTACTAACCTGCTGCTAATTAACCCAATTAATTGTGAGAAGTTCCATCAAGTGTTTTCAGCATTACACAACTTCAGTCTTTTGTTGCTCCTGTCCATGACCGCGTTGCATTAATATATAATGTATATTATATATTATAGAAATATATTGTATATATCTACTTGCTGTAAAAACAGTCTGCAACAATACTAAACTGAAACACCATGAAGATCAAGGAGCTCTCCTAACAGGCCATAGACGACACTGCTGTGGAGAGATATGAAACTGGGTGGGTTTATAAACAAATATCTCAAACATTGAACACAGAGAGCCATTAAATCCATTCTTACAATCTAAAAGACCGGGCAAGTGTTAAAGATAAAACTAAAGAATCTCCAAAGTTTTTTGTCTCAATTACTGTTTTTATTACAATGAAAAGGAAACGCCAGAGGAACTAAGAGGACGCCTGCAGAACTAAAACCTTTCATTTTTATTTACAGGAATAGCTGGTACATAAGCTACAGTGAACTGATGCACAAATATCAAAGCAAACATAACTAACAATTTCAAAAACCAAAAGACAAACCAGCAACTAGACCAAAAAACAAACTGGCAAAGATTATAAGCAAAAGTCCAACAGATACAAACAAGAGAGTCTGCTTAGTAATGAACTCACAATTAAGAACTCCTCACAAAGAGCTAGGACAAACAATGGAGTAAATTTACAGACATGGTAACCAGCTTCAGATTAATTGTATCACACTGATTCTTTATATAAGGGACAAAATAATTGTATTTCTTCAATAAAAAAAATACTACATCAGTTTGAAATTGATATATTTATAGACAAAGGTTTTAGCTAATTAACTGTGAAATGGAACAGGTTTTTACTAATACAAGTTTTTATCAAAATTTACATTATTTCACTTTATAACTTAATGTAGCCAACTCCGTCAAACACACAAAAAAGTACGCTATATAAATGTTAGCAAATCATATGCTCATCAAAATTTTTTAAACGAACAAATTACTCGTTTATTAGAATTAAAATAATTAATAAATCTTTACCAGTGACAGTTCATTAATATACCATTAACTAATGATTAATAGCTGTAAACAAATCAATAGTTCATCAGAATTTGAAAATGAACCAGTTTATAAAAAAACAGCTCATGAGGTTTCCAACATTTAAATGATTAAACCTGAATAAATAATAATTCATTCATCAGAATTGGAAAAGTCATTAATGATTATGATCGACAGCTAGTTTACAGCTGTGTGAATGCATGCATTGGCAACCATGTGAAAACATTTATTAATATAAAAAAATTTGATGAACTAATGATTTGTTTACAGCTACTAATCATTAGTCAATGCTATATTAATGAAAGTTATTATAAAATGTTACCAACTACACTATATAACTATTTGCATCTCAATGATTTACTTATATAAAAATGTAGTAAAAACAAAACTGAATATTAATTTAAAAAATATTAATATTAAAAATGGAATTAACTAATGATTTGTTCACAGCTATTAATCATTAGTTAATGCTATATTAACGAAAGTTATTATACAATGTTACTTACTGCTCTATATGACTATTTGCTTATCAATAATTTAATTATACAAAAATGTAGTAAAAACTGAATTTAAATATAAGCAGCTTACCTTTATGCTGTAAAATCTTATCTGTGAGATGTACTCGTCACCCGTCAGTGTTCGGTTTTTGTCACACCATTCCCATGGAGACCGAGCGACGCTCTCAATGTGACTTTCATCTTTTAGTGGAGTGTTTAAACAGGCCAAGAATCTTCCATCGCCAAAGAACAGGATCAGCCAAAAAATAGATGGAACTGCACAGGTCAGAATTTTCACAGACCATATGTTACCACGCAGTCGTTTTGGAATTTCTACATTAGACCAGTTCACATATTTCCACCGGTAAACGCCGAAGTTCATAGCAAGGAGCAAAGGCATCAGCAAGTACAAATAGAAAAATGCCTCAGTGTAATGTTTTCTACACGGGCACAAAAAGTCATGCTCGACAAGTTTCTCTACAAGAACAAGAACCAGACTGGCCACCACGTAAGTGCTCCATGGATGTCTTTCTAAAATCTTAATTAGGTTAGTCAGTGCCATTTTAAACAACACAAAACTGCCAACATGGAATCTAAACCAGCCCTTCAGTGCCGAGATCAGCTTTAAGACTGATACGAACTGGTCTGCTTCGTCTTGCCTACAAGAGTAAAACAGGAAGCTTCGTGCTCACCACACAGACAGACACTCCTGGTAATGCTCACTGACGCAGAACTTGATCTGATTTTAATTCTTTGCAGTAATATTTAGTTCCAAACACAAAGACACATAAAAGCATATCAGCAAAAATATATAAACACACAATACTGTACAAAACTCTTGGGCATAGTCTGATAGTCTAAAAGCCTTTATCATATCAGTAAGTGTATTTACACCAGTAAGAACAGCAGATCTGATTAGAACAGATGTAAATAATCATACATACAATACAAAGTAACATGAATATCTTATTGTGAAAGAAGTAGATCATATCTTAAGCTCCAGTTTGAAGAACAAAGTGTAGTTCCAGATTTCTCCTGGACGCCCCAGACATTGTATGAATGTATTCAGTTCCTTCAGCAGCAATCTTGATTTAGCTTAATGAAGTACTGAGCAGTCAAAGCAGGTATTAGATGATAAAACAACATCTAGCACAAAAAGAAAGTAAACAAAACAAGACGCAGGAATAACAATGCATTACAAATTCTTTCTATATAAAAAATGAAAGTGTATATATATATATATATATATATATATATATATATATATATATATATATATATATATATATATATATATACACACTAATTAGCATTCTTTCTTTTTTTACATGAAACCCCCCACCGTGTAAAATCCTCTACTGCAGGTGAGCACCTTTTTTAGTTAACGGGGGATTTGTACAAAGTTCTCCACTCCGGCTTTACATCCTTACACAATCTCATTATATGACACCATGGTGTGTCCACTCTACTGTCCAGTTTTTTCCTGTTTAGTACTTTCACACAGGCTCTGCACAGCAGTTTACCTGAGACTGTGATGCAAGTCATGCTAGATTAGCCTCTACACTCGAGAAGGTGGCCTCCACAGTCCTGCAGGACTGGAGAGATGGTGAGCTCAGGGAATGGTCTGATCACCCCCCGCACCATAGACCTTCACCTGCATTCGCTCCTCAGGAGCCAGTCCACAGTGTGCAGGGATCTCAAACCCAACTGTTCTGCTAGTTTCCCAGAACAGGCAAGATGAGATCCAGCAACGGCCGCCAGCTGCGCCAGTAGCGTGACTCCCGCAGAGACCGACCATTTCCTCTTGTTAAGCCGCCCTTTCACCTTATCCAACATGCCATCCCAGTTCTACTTAATAGTATTGCTGTCTTCCAAATACACCCCCAATTTAAATCCACCCGTCTTACAGGTCAAACCATCTGAAAGTGAAGGTGGTTCTCCCACTTCCCAATTTAAACAGCCTCACTCTTACTCCAGTTTACTTTTACAGCTGATAAAACCCTAAAAGCTTTTAAAATGTATGTTAAAAAGTTCAAATCATTTTTACAGACAAGAGCTGAAGCGGCCCTTCCCCCAGTACTCGTTCACCATAGTCACAGAAAATGAGCGATGAGCAGGAGAAGACAGAAAGGATGGATTTAATTGAAAAAGGGAAATCAACGTCAGATCTGACAACGAGGAATCACTGATGAAATAACTTTTCACCTCGCGAAAGGCCTGGTGCCAGTTAACACAGTTACAAACAAGGGCCTTCCCTCCACCTCTTGTGCCCCAACCCACTCGCTCTCGTACAGCTTTGAGAAGAAGCTGACTGTCTTCCTGTGAATTTCAGCAGGATCAGATAAAATATACCCTGATTCTGTTTGCACAGCATACATAAACCGCTTCTGTCCGTTTTCACGTTTGAGACCGAAAAGGAAGGAGCATCTATTTCTCGATCTCCTGTGGTCTCTGCTAAACACTGGAGCTCCACTACTTCATTCTCCAGAGCTTTAAGAGATCAAGTGATTTAAGAGACAGCTGATGAGTAAAACCATAAAAATTATCCAGTCTTGCCAACGAAAGTGCATTATCTCAAGAGTGTGCCCATGTGTACTGCCTCTACCCACCATGAATGTTCCTCTGGATATTACACAGTTCCTATCACACATTTTAATATCACTCATTAGAAAAGTAAAGAGATAAAAGCTACTAAAACAAAGCCCAGTTAAATCCTGGTGAGGTCGGACAGTCTACAGGTCATCATCAGTTCTTTTTTGAGCTCGGTCAGTATTTTCTTCAACCTGAAAATCTCTGGAGCAGTAAAAAGCCATTCCCGCCTGAAATGCTTCACATCATGAATTAACTGTTGACGGTCTGGAAAATGCTCCTCAACATAAACACCTAATGTCCTCCGCAGTGAACTCCAACAGGAACAGTCTCATCCTCCGAGTACACAGACCAGCCTGAATCAGAGAGAGAACTATCACTTCAATCCTCCACTGGCCTGACCTCCTCTTCACCTGCTAGTGTCCCTTCCCCTGAACCCGCTTCTTCCATTTATGAGGCACTTTAAACACTGACTCATTCTCCATGTCCACCTGCACTGCTGCATACCCCACTATCCTGGTCCTCTGAGTTATGAGGCACCTGTTCTCCACCACCAGGTTCCTCCACAGCAGGCTCAGTTCAAATGGACAGCTCATCCGCAGGCGGCACAGACCGGCTGGCTCAACCACCACAGGCACTGGTATGACTGGCCCTGCACTGTTCATGCACGAGGTGGAGACAATGTTGCTGTGGCCCATGGTGACCCTGGCTGCCAAGCAGCACTCCTCCACACTCCCAAATACACACACACACACACACACACACACACACACTATCACTCAATTAAGAAAATAAAAGACAAAGAGAAACAGAGAGAAATAAAGAGAAACAGGAAGAGACAGAAAGAGAAATAGAGAGAGACAAAGGGGGATAGAAAGAGAAACAGGAGAGAGCTGTTGTTAATCCTAGATGCTCCCATTTCACAATTATAGCGCTTACAATTGTCCAGGGCAGCTCTAGCAACTCTAGCAGAGCAGCTCTTCAGTACGACCCCATTCTTCTAGCAGTGTTTGTTTATGGAGACTGCAGGACTATGTGATTGATTTTATATTCAATTCAATTCAATTTAAGTCTATTTGTATAGTGTATACCCATGTTTTGGTTAAAAGTCAGATCTAAATCAATTGTCACTCCAAGATTTTTGGCTACTGAATCAGGAACTACAGAGAAGTCAGAAAGATTTAACATTAAATCTGCATGTATCTGCATAACATTTAGTCCGAGCAGCTTTTCGGACGAGAAGGAGAACTTCTGTTTTATCTGGGTTTAGAAGAAGGAAGTTCTACAGCATCCAGTGTCTTACGTCTTTCACACAATTTTCTATCTTATTTAATCTGGATTTATTTTCGGGTTTGGCTGATATCCGTGTATCATCAGCGTAGCAGTGGAAACTGATTTTGTGTATGCTTATAACTGAGCCTAATGGCAACATGTATTATGTAAATCATACAGGACCTAAGACAGAACCTTGTGGAACTCCATATTTCACTCTTGTATAATGAGATGATACATTATTTATCTTTACAAACGAGAACCAGTCAGTAAGGTAGGATGTAAACCAAGATAACACTGTTCCTGTGATTCCAACCATATTTTGTGATCTATAGTGTCAAAAGCTGCACTTAGATTGAGTAGTACCAGCAAAGATACGTGGCCCTGATCAGAGGCAAGAAGATCATTTGTTATCTTAACTAAAGCTGTCTCTGTGCTGTGATGGGGAATTTTTCATATATGTTATTGTTATGTAGATAAGAAGGGAGTTGTTGGACTACAGCTTTTTATAAGATTTTTGAAATAAATGGTCAGTTGTCACGCCACGCTACATTGTTACGAACGTGTCTCAGGACCACAACACCCAGCCGGTATCTCCTAGTCAGTCAGCTGACTATCCGAGATCCGCCTCACCGGAGTTTTGATTACGGTCAGCTGGCCTATGAACTATATAAACTGGTTCAGGCAATACCTCGGGGCTGAGTATCTCCGAAGTTTATCTGAAGCCTTACAACGCGTTGTTTATTTATCTGTTTATCCGGTTTTCACCTGTTTTTCCGTTTTCTGCCTAGCCCTTCCAGTAAGTTTGCCGTGTTTTCTTGGTTTATGACCTCTTGCTTGTCCCCTGGTTTACCCTTTTGCCTGCTGACTCTGTTCATGGTTTTTGCTCGTCTGGTGTGTTTGACCATTGCTTGTTTTTTGACCACGTCTTGTGCCTTACTCTTTTTGATATTAAAAACTTTAATATTTTACTCCGCGCTCATCTGTCCTTTTTCCTTGAGCCAGCGTGACATCAGTATACACCTGCTAGTAATGGGTGTAGCAGAAACACCTGGACTCAGTAAACATGGGGGGTGTCCACATACTTTTGTATCTAAAATTGGCATTGGGAAAGTGATGGTTTTTATAATTATTGTTTTGCTTTTGGTTGTCATTGTCAGGTCCCTAAGTGACTTAAAAGAGGAGTAGGTTCTGAAAAAAAAGAAACTCTCACAGTCTCACTGCTCCTGTTTCTTCATGTTTAAACAAGCTCGCTCCTGCAGTAGGTCCTGCCGACGAGCCTGCCAAGAGCTCCGCGTTTTCCACAAGAGGAAATTCATAATCTCTCACACGCGCACACTTAGCTTCTATTAGTGCGACCATGTCAGCCTGATTCCACACTCATGTTTGGATGAAACAGTTTGCTTTGGCAGCCGTCACTCTCAAATATATGACCTCCTGCACTAAAACTAAAACATATCAACACATTAAAACATAGTATTAAACTATTAAAGGACCATTAGTCCGACTTCCAGTTATGAAAATGCTTAGAATTCCAGTTTGTTTGTAAGGACTAATATTGCTGTGATTAGACTTTAACAACGTTTCTGGATATTAAAGATTTTTTAGGTGCAGTGTGTGTGTGTGGGGGGGGGGGTTCTAACATCAGAACTTACATATGGTCACTGTCCAATAAAAAAGTATCTTCAAAGTTGCAACTTTCCAGTAGAAGCCAAAAACATAATTTACTTTAAATAAAAGTCAGCGGAACCAGATTTTTTTCTAAGTGATTTAGCTTTTTTTAAAGCAATGATATAATATAGAAAACTATGTGTTCATTCATGTTTAATTACTTGAAACAAACTCGTTCTGTTTGTATTATTTACATAGAAGCTTCCAACAGAAGCTGCCACCACCATATTTCTACAATAGACCAGAACAGATAAACCTTACCCTGACTGTAGATAAAGAACTGTCGCACCATTATCAGCAGCTCCATATGTGAAACTCCAGGTAGGATTATTGATGCTTATCCATTGAAACTGATACTGAAATTCAGCTTCTTATAGACCAGCTTCTTATTCGCATTTTCCTGTTCCACCTTAAACAGTAAAGCAGGTATTATAACGCCTCAGGTGCCAGGGAGTCAGTAGTGAGAATATAAGGATGCCAGGTAGAACCAATCAATGGATAAAATGAACATCTGGAACCTCAGTGCTGGAGAACCATCTTGTGTTGTGAGTAAGTTTTTGAACCCAAATTTTGACAAATGGTGGATCAAATTTATTATTTAGTACAAAACTACATAATAGGAGAGAGAATCTTTACTATCAAAGAAGAGAAAGCATGAAGAGGATAAACTAAATCAGTACAGATACTGAGGTTCTAGTGAAGGGAAAGTGGGGGGTGTTTCCTGAAAACTATCGATCTTCCATAAATAACATTAGCAGTGATGATGAACACTCTGCTATTATTGTTTTACCCTTAGGTTAAGGTTAAGTTTATTTGTTTATATGCGTTTTTTACAACAGATGTTGTTACAAAGCAGCTTTATGGAAAAATGACCAAGCCAAGGAAGAACCCTCTCAAACCAGACTCAAAACGGGGAACCTATCCTCCTCTGATCCACACCGGGTAGTAAAACAAGCACAAATATAACTAGAAAAGTGTATCTCCTGAAGAAAACAGGATGGTTGTGCAGCTTAAGCAGTATGAGGAACGAGGGATGAATAAACAACAAGCAGAGAAGTGCGGGTCAGTGTGTTTGGGGACCTGCCCTGAGTGAGTACAGGCAGTTTGGTGGTTGTAGGTTTAACAAATGCATGATGTTTGGGTGTGCTAGAAAATGAATGGGACTCTAAACAGAATCTTTGGAGGTTTTGGTTGGTTGATCATGCAGGCGAGTTTTCCACAAAGCACTGGACAGCAAGAAGCTCCATGTGTAAGCTCCACAGCTCCATCTATTGGGAGATCGAACTCACCAAAGTTTTGAGTAGCCTGGGACACACACACACAGCACATACCCCTCGCACTCACCCATCACCATGACAACAGATCTCCCACAGCTCGTTAGCACTCCCTACAAAGTCAAGCAGCACTCGTAGTCGAGTGAGTGACATTGTTTCTATGCTCATTCGATCTGAGATACTGCTGGACTAGCACTTACCCGTCCATGGTCTCTGGGTCGTCGCTAAAGGGTCTCTCCACAGGTCCAACCAGACTTGGCTTCTCCACAGCGGGGTCCAGTCTCACTCCCTGAAGCGGTAAGAGGACCTGCATCCTGCAACCTGCCCGGCACTCACCTCCAACCGGCTGAGCCTTCCTCAGGCGTCCCTGCAGAGCGAGGTTGGTGCACCACTGGACTCTCGAACTCTTCCCCGCAGCGAGTTCGTTGCCCGGTTCCGGCCGGCTCTCTATTGACTGTTTTTAGTTAACGTTATCACTGGAATACCACCCTCACTGAGGGTGTTCTCTGTTCGAGCCGGCCACCGGACCAGCGTCGAGACCACGGTGAGGAGCATTTAACCACTGTTCAAACTGTCTCTGTTGGGCTGGTTTCTCTCTCCCCTCTCACCAGGACGCGAGGTGCTCCTCAGGTGATGGCACAGGGCTGCTTGCTGGGAAACCATGAGCAGTACCTCCAACAGCTCAGCCAAACCACCACCGAACTGCTCAACTCCCTCCAAACCCAGATTCATTGGCAGAGAAGAACAGGTCCATGTATACACCTCAGTTACAGTACAGCATTCCAAATACAATTTCTTATCTGGTCGTATGAGGTGGATAGTTTTGTAAATATTAAATTAAATACAAGAATAATAGATAGATAGATAGATAGATAGATACTTTATTGATCCCGAAGGAAATTTAGCAATAGTCGTGTAAACATCTCTATCGGACTGCATTCCTAATCTGAAAGTGCTGCGTTTGTGACATTTCTCTGCCATCACATCAACGAGTACTGTTACATAATTAGTAGGCAGCCGCAGCACATTGTGCTATCCCATGATTCAGCTGGAGGTGTGGATTTGTTCTGAGGAAGAAAAATGGTGGAAAGGGGGGAGTTAACTGTGTGTATGTACAACATTGTGGGGTGTGAAAGCTGATCAAGAAGCTGCTCACTGAGAAAATGGGATTAAACAAATATATTAATACATATATTATATTAAACGAATCATGATTTAACATCCAGCCTTTCAGTTCCCATCAGTTTTGTTTGTGCAGCCCTTTTTACATTCCAGTGGCTGATCCAAGAAAAGCTTCTCAGGAACAAGAGGAAGAACGACTTTGTCACTGTCCATTGTTCTCTTGCTGACCATTGACCTTCTGTGTGCATTCAGTGTTTTTCTCTTTCCTTCCTCTCCCTGCACTCTGTCCCGCTCTCTCACGCAAACACACACATACTCGACTCATTACTGCTGAAAATACAAAGATTTTTTACGCTGATTGTTTTCTGCGTATTTCTGATCAAGGTTGGGAAGTAAAAGTAATTCAAAAGTCATTCTGGTGTGAAACTCTCTGTTCTAGAGAGAGTCATAACTGTTCACAGTGGGGGTGAATGGAACCAGACGTTCACCTTTAAAAGCTCCCTCACAGAAAGTTATTACATGGAGGCACCACATGCCTCAACACTCAGCAGCATCGGCCTGTAAATTTACATGGTCTGAGCTGTTGTTGCTTCTAGATGATTCTATTTTACACTAATAGCAAGATAGAAATTTCTGAGTAAAGGTGGCATCCAATGTCAGCGCCATGTTAAAGTCAGTACGAGCTCATTCTACTGCCAGTGTTCATCTATGGAGGGTGCAGGACTATGTGCACATTTTTGGCCATGGAGCATTTTTTTTACCTAAACCTGATACACATACGAAAACAGCAAATGTAGTAAATTAACTGACTTAATGAAGCGTTTGAGATTGTTTTGAGATTGTCCAATACAATTCCAATCCCAAGAGTCCATGTCTGGAAACTAAGCTGGAAGGACCAACATGTGATGTCACAGATTTTCACAAACTTCATGCAAGCAATCACATTTACATATATACTATACACCTATTCAGCCTACAGCACTTTAGATCCACTCATAAATGAAATCACAACACAGGAGCTCATTTAGTTATATCAGTCTTTAAGGCACAACAACAACCTGCTTAACTGTAGGAGATAATGGTCTACAAAGTGTTTTCACTGCTTTGCAAAAAAATAATGTTAATTTTATTAAATAAACTTCACTGAAGTCAAGTCAAGTCTAGTTTATTTATATAGCGCTTTTTTATGTTGTCTCAAAGCAGCTTTACAGAGTTTTTAAAACAGACAGTTACAACATATATCCCCCAGTGAGCAAGCCAGAGGCAACAGTGGCAAGAACACCCCCCTTAGACTGGAGGAAGAAACCTTGGAAGGAACCAGACTCACAAGGGGAGACCCATCCTCCTCTGGTCAAACAGTATTTACAGTTTAAAATAAACACCAAAGAAAAGAGTCTCTGTTTGAAATCTGGATAGCAAAGCTTTAGAATCTGCACAGGTAGAGGCAGTCTCTGACTGAGGCAGTCTCTGACTGAGGCTTTATGTAAAGTGGGCGAGAGCTGAAACAGTCCCATCCTATCTCACTGTGGGTGCATCTGGATGGCACAGTGATGTAACTGAGGGTGTAGCAGTTGACACAGATGGACAGGTGAGCTGGCTGGTGATGGGTGGGGAGGAGGCCCTGATGGTCAGTCCTTCAACAGCGTTCAACAGACAGGAGGACAGTCATTACCTCAGGAAGAGTAAAGAGAGAAAGTTAGTTCGGCTCAGGAGTATGACTGTAGAGAATATGAAATTTCAGAGTGTGGCTGGCGACTCCGGCAGATCTAACTATAACAGCCTAAACTAAAAGGAGAGAACCAGAAGGTAACATGGACATGAGAGCACCCTGAGACACTGGGATCCCCCCACTCCACCGTCAACAAACCTGTGAAGTGGTTGAACAACAGCACCAACATCTCAGTTTACTATAAACCTCTGTGTCCAAGAACCCCCAGATCTCCTGCCTTTATCTAAAAGAGAAGATTAATTACCAAAAGCTAAACTAAACAAGTATGTTTTCAGTCTAGACTTAAATATTGAGACTGTGTCAGAGTCCCGAACATTAACTGGGAGATTATTCCACAATTTGGGGGCTTTGTAGGAAAAAGCTCTTCCCCCCCATTGAAGTCTTCTGAATTTTTGGAACTATTAGAAAACCAGCATCCTGTGATCTGAGTGAACGTGGCGGTTCATAATAGGAAATTAGATCTTGCAGGTTCTCCGGTGTGAGACCGTGCAGGGCTTTATACGTCAGTAAAATAATTTAACAGGAAGCCAGTGTAGTGCTGATAAAACTGGACTGACGTGATTGAATGTTCTGGTTTTAGTTAGCACTCTAGCTGCAGCGTTCTGAACTAACTGAAGTTTATTCAGGTTCCTGCTGGAGCATCCTGACAATAATGCATTACAGTTTACACTAATCTAGCTAGATTATACATTAATCTAGCCTTGAGGTTATAAAGGCATGTATCAACTTTTCAGCATCAGACATAGATAACGCATTTCTTAACTTTGAAATGTTTTGCAGGTGAAGAAATGCTGTTGTTGTAATATTATCTATGTGTTGATTAAATGTCAGATCTGAGTCAATTGTCACACCAAGACTTTTAGCTACTGAACCAGGAACTACAGAGAAGTCAGCAAGATTTAACATTAAATCTGAACATTTAGTCCGAGCAGCCTTTGGGCCGAGGAGGAGAACTTCCGTTTTATCAGGGTTTAAAAGAAGGAAGTTCTGTAGCATCCAAAGTCTAATATCTCTTACACAATCTTCTATCTTATTTAATCTGGATTTATCATCTGGTTTGGCTGATATGTACAGCTGTGTATCATCGGCATAACAGTGGAAACTGATTCCATGTCTATTTATAACTGAGCCTAATGGTAGCATATATAGTGTAAATAGTAGAGGACCTAAAACAGAACCTTGTGGAACTCCATATTTCACTCTTGTATAATTAGATGATACATTGTTTATCTTTACAAACTGAAAACAATCACTAAGGTAAGATGTGAACCAGGATAACGCTGTTCCTGTGATTGCAACCATATTTTCTAATCTGTCCAAGAGAATAGTGTGATCTATAGTGTCAAAAGCTGCACTTAGATCTAGTAGCACCAGCAGAGATACGTGGCCCTGATCAGAGGCAAGAAGAAGATCATTTGTTATCTTAACTAGAGCCGTCTCTGTGCTGTGGTGGGGCCTAAACCCTGATTGGAATTTTTCATATATGTTGTTCTTATGTAGATGAGAACAGAGTTGTCGAGCTACAGCCTTTTCTAAAATCTTAGAGATAAAAGGTAAATTGGAAATAGGTCTATAACTAGACAGTTCTCTGGGCTCAAGATTTGGCTTCTTCATCAAGGGTTTTATCACAGCTAGTTTAAAAGACTTGGGTACATGACCCAGACTAAGAGAAGAGTTGATGATAGTTAAGATATGTTTAATAATAGCTGGTAATACTTGTTTCAATAGGTTTGTTGGAATCATATCGAATGTGCATGTAGCAGAATTTGAAGAAGAATTAAGTTTTTCTTGTTCTGTCTGCTGAAGTGGACAAAATGTTTCTAGTCTTTCTTCTATAACCACATTTCGTGCTGTCTCAGACAAACCAGATGATGGATAGGTTACTTGTATTGGTAAAATGTTCTGTCTAATATTCTCGATTTTGCTATTGAAAAAGTCCATGAAATCATTGCTGCTGTAGTTGGCGGGTATTTGAGGTTCAGTTCCTGGTTTTTGGTAAGTTTTGCGATGGTGCTAAATAAAACTCTAGGATTGTTTTTGTTGTGTTCGATGAGTGAGGACAGGTATGCTGAGCGTGTTTTAATAAGTGCCTTTCTATACCTGCTAAGGCTGTCCTTCCAAGCAGAATGAAATACCTCCAGCTTGGTCACTCTCCATTTGCGTTCTAATTTCCGTACTGCCTGTCTTAAGGTGCGAATTTCATTGTTGTACCACGGAGCAAGCTTTTTCTGTTGCATCTTTTTAATTTTTACAGGTGCAACATTGTCTAAAGTTAATCGGAGCGTATTTTCTACGCAGTCAGTTAGTCTGTCTACCTCTGTTGGGTCTGAAGGAGAAGCTATAGTTGATAAATCTGGAAGGATTTCAATAAAGTGCTGAGATGTATTTGGCATTATTGAACGTTTCATGCAATAACGGGGTGATGTACATAAATTTTTACTAAGACTCAATTCATATGAAATTAGGTAGTGATCTGAAACTACTGAAGTCTGTGGAAGAACAGTAAGATTATGTATATCAACACCTAAAGTCAAAACTAGATCTAGTGTGTGATTACAGGAATGTGTAGGCCCCATTACATTCTGAGTGAGACCTACAGAGTCTAAGATAGATGAGAAAGCCTTTTTAATGGATCTGCTGAGTTCTCAAAGTGAATATTAAAATCTCCTGCAATTATTAGTTTCTCAGTGCTCACTGCTAGATCTGTAACAAAGTCACTGAATTCTTTTAAGAATTCAGAATAAGGTCCTGGTGGTCTATAAATACTGACTAGGGTGAGTACACTTCTGTTAGTGGTCGGATAGGTGATGTTTATGAAAAGAATTTCAAAAGAACTAAAAGTGAGATTGTGTGTTACTGACTCATGTCTAATGAATTTTTATGAATGACACATATACCCCCTCCTTTACTGGACAGTCTGGGGCTGTACATACTTATAGCCTATAGGAGTGGTGTCATTTAATACCAAATATTCCTCAGGTTTAATAGTGTATTTTTAGAGTATATTTTATGGATTAGGTACAGTAACTATCTGTGTTTACATCACTGCCACCTGTTTGTCGTGAAGGCGCCGCCACTATTTGTACATATTTTGTAGTAACAATTATCTAGGAACTAAAAAGCAGGGGTAGAGTTTTAGAGTCAGGGAGAAAAAGCGTACACCACCCGGGTCAATTCCTAGCTGTGTCTAAAATCGGCTACTTCTATACTACACAGTACACGAAAGTAGTGGACAAGAATGGCTGGTATTTATCAAGTAGTAGATGAAAATCTTCTGGACAACCTCCTGAATCCTGGGAGTCATTGTGAAATTTGCAGCACATTGCACTATCCCATGATTCAGTTGGAGGTGCGGATTTGTTCTGAGAAAGAAAAACGATGAAAAGTTGACTGTGTGTATGTACAAAATTGTGGGGTCTGAAAGGATGTGTAGCTGTTCAAGAGGCTGCTCACTTCTTGAACAGCTACAAATCATGATTTAACATCCAGCTTTTCAGTTCCCTTCAGTTTTATTTGTACATCACTTTTTACATTCTAGTGGCTGATCCAAGAGAAACTATGTTAAGAGAAATTTCCTAAGGACAAGAGGAAGAAACACTCAGATTAATGACTCCTCCCCCTTTATCTCTGTCACTGTCACTCTGTCTCTGTCCATTGTTCTCTTTCTGACCATTGACCTTCTGTGTTCCTTTGGTGTTTTTGTCTTTCCTTCCTTTGCCTGCACTCTCAGTGCTTCTCACACAAACACACACATGCTCGACTCATTACTGCTGATAATACAAAGATTTATTACGTTGATTCTTTTCTGCATATTTCTGATCAAGGTTGGGAAGTAAAAGTAATTTAAAAGTCATTCTGGTGTGAAACTCTCTGTTCTAGATACAGTCGTAACTGTTCACAGTGGAGGTGAATGAAACCAGACACTCAACACTTAGCAGCCCCGCTCTGTAAATTTATTTAAGATTCAAGAGTTTTATTGTCATGTGTACAGCAGAACAGGCAGTTACACTGTACAATGAAATTCTTACTTTGCTGCTCCTCCATTCACCAATAGATAAGATAACAAATAAAATAAATAAAATATATATATACAAAATATACAAAGTATAACAATATAAGTTGAAGTAGATAAAAGTATTTTTATAGTTAAAGAATAAAAAATAAGTTGTGTGCTTTTATGTGCAAGTATGAAGAGCAGCAGCCATAAAGTGCAAATTGCAAGTAACAAATGTAAACAATAATGTTTGTGTGAGTAGTGAATGTAAACAGTATTGTACGTAAACAGCAGTACAGTGAGTGTAAGGTGCAGTTAAAATCAGACCAGTTAAAACCAGTTCGTGCTCCTATTTATATGGTCTGAGCTGTTGTTGCTTCTAGATAATTCTATTTTACACTAATAGCAGGACAGACATTTCTGAATAAAGGTGGCATCCAATGTCAGCGCCATGTTAAAAGTCACTGAGCTCTTCAGTACGAGCCCATTCTACTTGATTATATACACCTGCTACTGATGGGTGTAGCTGAAACACCTGAACTCAGTAATTAGTGTCCACATACTTTTGGCCATATAGTATTTTTTAAGAGCATGAGGAACAGAGAGGAATCAAGACTTCAAAAAAGGACCTTTTTAGGAGCACGAGGAAGAACCACTGAGAGGAACCAAGACTCAAAAGGGGAACCTCTTAAAAGGAATGAAGACGAACCACTCAGAGGAACCAAGATTCAAACGGAGAACTTCCCTAAGGGCATGAGAAAGAACCCCTCAGAGGAACCAAGACTTAAAAGGAGAACCTCTCTGAAAGAATGAAGACAGATCACAGAGAGGAAGCAAGACTCAAAAGAAGAACCTTTCTGAAAGAATGAAGATGGACCACAGAGAGGAAGCAAGACATAAAAGGAGAACCCTTCTAAAAGCTTAAAAGAAAGATAAAAGATAAACCATTGAGAGAAACTAAGACTTAAAAGGGGAACATCTCTAATAGAATGAAGATGAACGACTAAGAGGAGCTAAGACCAAAAAGGATCTAAAAGAATAAAGATGAACAACTGGGAGGAACCAAGACTGTGAAGGAGAAGTTGTCAGCGGAGAAGTTGTTAGCTGTATCTCCTGCAGCTTAGCCTTATTAGCTCCTCTTATTTCACAGAAATAGCCAGACATTCTGTGAAGAACTAGAAGACCTTGAGAGTTCCCCACTGTAATGATCTGACGGACAAACATTTTCTCATACACAACAGTCTGCATTTGTTCAGCTCGCTGTTCAGGCTGCGCTGCTCCTAGTTTAATCCTCTCAGGTTGATCATGTTGGCATCAAAGGATGTTGTGCAGAAAGAGAAAATCTTGGGAATGCTGCATACAAGAGACCTACTCATTTTTTACCACAAGGGTAGCAGCACTCCAATGACAACTGTGATCATTCGTGATCGTGTCCTTGTCAGAAGCTCTGACATTCAACTGCATTGTCTTTCTGGAGACTATAAACATTTGTGATAACATGTGATGAGTCTTTTGTATCTCTGTGGGGGGACTTCAACTCTTCTTTGCAAAATTGTTTCATTTGGCTACATTGGAGGGTTTTCAAGCAAGAACTCCCTGTTTACGGTCTTGCCAGATTATATCAATTTGCCCCACGTCAGAACTTTGACTCGGTCACTACAAAACCTTCATTTTATTATTTATTTATTCTAAACAGTTCAGAGGTGGACTGGCTTATGTACTTTGGATCATTGTCTTGCTGCATAACCCAACTGTGCTTGAACTTTACGTCATGAACTGATGGGCAGAGGACATTCTAATAGAAAGTAGAATTCATTGTTGCACCAATTATGACGTTGTCCAGGTCCTGCAGAAGCAAAGCAGTCCCAGATCATCAGACTACCACCACTACACTTTAAAAAATAATTTAGTGGCTTTGTAAATATCACAATAATAAAAAGCTATATAACACAAATAAAATCTCTGAATATCATTCAAGTGATTGTTTGAGTTGGACATATCAAAATAAATGCCTAAATCTCCAACAGTTAATTTTGTCCTAAATTTACATCTACTATTTAAGTTTATTTCAAGAAAAAAATAGTAGTTAACTAACAAATTCGATTTTTAGAATATGCTTAATATTTTTTGGCAAATTCCAAATAAAATATTTGAGATAGAAGTAATTAAACTGATCAGTTTTGTACAATTATTATTTAGAGTTAAGCGTTATGATGTGGATGCCATAACCAAAAATTACGCGAAGACAGAGGTGCCTCTTGGGAAATCTGCTGAGGAGGACCGCTACCTGGCTACCTGCAGATCTTGGTAAGTAGACAGCTAGCAAAAGTTATTATTGGTTTTAATTTAATAGTGACTCTTCGTGCAAACATAACTTTTACGGTTAGTGATTTTCTTAATATTTTCACAGCTGACTTTTTGGTAACGTTAACTTAGCTAGCTAATTTTTACAATTGGCAGGTCCTTCTGGTAGAAACATCGTGACTTTGGCTATTTATGGATTATTTTCTTTGTCTGCAGAAAAGAACAGTGCTCTAGAGAAGTGTGGGGATCAAGTTTAAAAGAGAGGAGAGGGAGAGTAGAGTAATGTTGTTGCGCTCTGGAACTAGCCTTAGTGTGTCTCAGTGCTCGAGCTGAAATGACTGGATGCTAGCAGTGAACGTTGCGTGGGGTCCTACTCCGACTGGTGTTTTAGATTTTAGTATAGCTAACTAGATTAACTTGGTGTAAATTCGCACAAATATACAAGTCATAGACAAATATAAGTCATAGAAGACAAGAACCTGAACTTGTAAAACATGTACAAATGTTATGCAGCTAAAAATGTAAATGTAAATGTAAATGTAAAATGTGTGTTATTTTACGCAGGAGAGGCAGCGCTAGCTACAGTGAACACCGTGCAAACTCTTAACCCATCACCGGTATTTTCACCCGGTGAACAGCGCAGTGTCCTCTGCCACAATCAGACTACAGCCCATGCCGAGTGCTGTGCCTAGAAACGAACACTGGACATTCCAGCTCTAAACCGAGGTCAGTTGGACTAACACACCAGGAGGAACCGACTCGTTCAGCTTAGCAGTTTACGGTTTCTGCCTGTTAAACTCAGGAACCGATCTCCACCGTTCACTTATGAGTCGGCTCAAAGAGCTTGCTCACGCCCGACACGTCACTAGCTAGCAGTCAGCATGTCTCATGCCACAGACGGGTGCTAGCGCTCACCATGCAAGAAACAGTTTTGACTGCTTCCAGCGCTAATATCAGCTAAACATGTAGCTCAGTATGCTAGGTGCAAGAGAGAGACACAGGGCTGAGCTGTGTTGAGAACGGCACCTCTCAGGACTATTTTCACCAAGCAAGTTGTGCAGCTGATGTAAAACTTGCATGTGTCATAGTTTTATATCATATTCAAAGTTATATGGATTTCAGTTTTTGCTAGATTGAAATGACAATAGACTTGTCAGTATTTTTTTTTCTTCTTCTGATCTCACCCTCAGGTCAGTGCAGAGTTTCAGAGGATCACCACCTTTACACCGGAATTCTTCTTTAAATTCTGTAGTCCCTTTTCAGCTTTGCTTTTGAGAGAAGTAGCGCTGTCCAGGTTTTCTACAGTCATTGGTTTCAGTCATATGCTGTTCAGTTTAGCCATTTGTTCTCATAGCAATTTACATATGAAGTTTCAAGACAATAAGTAGTTATTTTAAGTAAAGTTCTACAGTAATGGTTTATTACTGTGTAATCGAAGTTGAGATTTTCATTAATCCCAAACAGGCTCTGTTTACTTTTTGGTGTTGTATGGCGTTTTAAATTAATTGAATGACCTGTTGCTGTTGGTGTGTTTCATCTATATTTAAGATGGCCAATTTCTTTGTGTTTGGCATTGACAGACACTGCTGGTGCTGCTCATGTTCAAGTTTCTGTAACTGTTCAGACTTTGATTACCTTTGAGTTTGATTGAGTACCTTTTAGTTCTTATAGAACTCAAACTAACCAAAAAATCAATGTGGGTTACAATCAATATGGTATTACCTTTATTTTTGTAAATATTACTTATAAAATGTGGTCTGATTGTTATTTAAGTCACAGTTATAGATAAACACAGTCCTACTAAACGAATAACACACAAACAGTTTCATGTCTTTTATTGCAACAGAAAAAAACAACAGCAGCACACTCTGCTGGGCTTCAGCTGCTACCGCAGCGGGACTGGTCACCAACTTGTCAGCTGTCATGTGAAGCCTATGCTTAGAAATAATGAAAGTGATCTGGTTTAGGCCGCTTTCATTTCATACCTCCCCTTTTTATAATCCCTGTAGATTCTCTATCATTATGACTTCCATTGGAAACCTTACTGATGAGGATCTGGACAATTCCCTGTATCTGCCAATATAAACCTTACCAACCCTCAACCATAACCATTCCCATAATGGTTACTGGGGGCAGTTTAAAGCTTTCAGTGAACTTTAATATGTTTAATATGATGACATCACCAGCAGTTTAAACATTCTATTTCTGACATCATGTTAAATACAATGGATTTAATGGTAAATGCTCTGACTTTTCCATGCTCTGCATAGAAATGCACTTTTCATAGTAACTCTCACTGGGTTGGACAAACTTTATAGAACAGTAGCAAGAAACCCATGAACATGAATTTGTTACATAATTTGAAACTATTTGTTTATGTAAAAGCAGCGAACGAGATGTCAGTGCTGCAAGCTAATGAAGCTCAGGTTGAAAATGTCCAGATCATGAAAACTGACCTAGAGAACATTGCAGAACTAAACCCTCTGGGTGATTAAATGAACTCAACATGAACTGAAACCTGACGCTGTGGTCTGAGAACGTGCTAACATGTTCACCTTAACATGTACATATATTGAGGGCAGTTGTGGGCTGGAGGTTAGGGAACCAGCCTTGTGACAGTAAGGTTGTCGGTTTGATCCCATGAACCGACAGGACATGACTGAAGTGCCCTTGAGGAAGGTACCTAACCCCTCGCTGCTCCCTGGGAACTGTAGTAGGTCTGCCCACCGTTACGGGCAAGTGTTAATATTTAATTCCAAAGAAGTTTGAGGGGTAAGTGGAAGGGCAGAGAAGAAGGGAGTGGGATGTGGAGGAGAGAGAGAGAAGGAGGTGGATGAGGAGGAGTAAGAAAGAAGGGAGGAAGGATCTGGAGAAAAGAGAAAGGAGGGTTTACAAATGAAGGAGATTCCTATTTACTAATGATTTAAATATTAGACTGTTTAAGTGAATGTAAGTTGGTACAGCGTTCAGTACAGGATGCTGAATATTATCAGTAGTGCTGAACATATTTACCTGTGTGACCTGTCCGTCCTTTCTGGTCACTGACAGGTAAACTGGCAGTTGTTGTGTCAGCTGGTCAGCATCTCTACACCAGAGATTCCAGGGGACATTTAGCTCCTTCTGGTCCTCTGTTAGAAAAATGATCTTGTTGTTTTTTGTACTAAATGCCTCCACCTTCACGAAGATGCTGCTCTCTCCTGTAGCACCTGATTAGAATATTACACGTGTACATCACAGCTGTGTACTGAACACACATACATATACAGTCAACTCCAGAACTATCAGCACCTTTAAAGAAACTGACCAAAACAATCATATGAATTAATCATCTAATGATTCCACTAGTCCTCAAAATATACATATAAACTGTTTAAATGAAATATGAAGAGATAAACACAGTACCAGATAAAGAAAACCCTTTAACAGATTTATGTTACTGGGAGTGAAATGATACAGTACTCAGTTCAGGTATGCAGGTATGGGGGGCCAGGTCAAAAAGAGGAGGACACTCTGAACAGGAAACTTGAAGCTTGGAATTGTTCATAGTACTCACAGATATAACTGTGTGGTCAGACGAGGTCATTTTTACCCCACATGCTTTGCTTTTTGTTACTTTGATGTAAGTGATCTGGATCATCTGGTCTTTCTCAAGTGGATCAGTTGCTGCTTCCTTCAAAAGTGACACTGCTACCCTGTCACCATCCTGCTCAATCTCTATATCTCTCACAAGGATGTCTTCCTCAGTCTTTCTGGGCTGGGAATCTTCAGTCTGACGAGGACTAAAAAGAGTTAAAATAATAATAACTATAGACAGAGTGAGACCATTAATAAATATCAAAAGACTAAAATTAGTAATAATAACTGAGAGGGATAATAATAATAACAACTATTTTAACAATAATAATTACTGTTAAAAAAATTGAACAATAATAACTATCAACAACAATAACTATTTAAAAGACAGATAATAGTAATAATTATCAATAATATCAACTCTGCACTGCAATTTGGTGACTACTGCTACTGCAGACTTAGTGGGTTGCAGTTCACTTGCACTAACTGGGGATAAAAGTTTTACATATAAACGTTGCAGAGCTCTGCTCTGCTAGCTGCAGTAGCCCTCCACAGCCACATCACTCAACGTCTCTCTCCTGCCAACTCTCTTGCAACGGAGTGTTTCTCCCCCCGTCCCATACCTGACCCCGCCTCTGGGCCAGTCTAATAGGAGAAAAACAATGACCGGCACTCTCTCTGTCTAACAGCTTGTCCATAAACACTGACAATAAAGCTGGATTGTGCGAGCACATGGAATTCCAGTACGTTCCACTCAAACGCGGCATATTAAATGAGATAGCCGTTCATCTACGCATGCGTGCACATTACTTTCCACCAATTCACACTACAGGTATTCACTCTGAATTAAAAATGAAAAAATCTGAAAATATCAAAATAAGGGCAATGTTTTAGCCCAGGGCTACATCCCAAAAACAAGGCGCACAATAATGACTACCAAAAACAAGTAGCACAATAATAACTATCAAGAGTGAGCACAACTATCAAAAAGAGTGAAAACAGTAATAAATATCAAAAGACTGCGACGAATACTAACTTTCAAAATTGTGCACATAATAATTACTTAGTGTGAGAATAAAAATTACTAAAATAGTGAGAACGTTGAAAACAAAAAGTGAAACAATAATAGCTAGCAAGAGTCCAAAAATGATAACCATCAAATGACAGAAAACAATAATAACTTTTAAAAAAGTGCTAAAGTAAGGAGGATGTTTCTCTGATCAGAAAGGGTTCATCTGAGTGAGATGTGTAACTCTTGTAGCTCTTATGGGTTTTTTAATGTCAAAAACAAAAACAACGATTGGGGTTTAAAAGTTATTTTGCTGCCAGTAACTTATACAAAGTTCATGTTTTTCTGTTAATATAATTATTAAGAGCTGGTAGAGATATTATGGTATTAAGAGATAAGGGGTATTAAGATATACTTAAAGCGTCTGAGCTGAATAAGCCATTTCCCACTGATCTGGGTTCAGTTCGGTTCTGTTTGAGCTAAAGGGGGCGGAGCTAGAAAGTTCGAGAAGACGAGAGAAACCGAGCAGAGAGAGACGTAGCCACGTTCAGAGAGAAGCCAATTAAGTTAAAAAAGACTGAATAAAGACAAGTTAACCATATAAATTCAGCTGAGAAACGAAAGGTAAGTGTCCAGCAGGTGATTTCCAGTGTTACTGTAGTTTATTAAAACTCAGCAGAGTCCATTTGGACCGAGTTTCCACTAGCAGCTAAAGATGAAGGCTCTGGCTAGCTAATGCTGTTAGCCCTAGCAACTCGGCACTTGGGCAGGCGAACGGACGCGGTGCTGATGAGTCTCGTCAACTCGGACAACTTCTTGGCTGGATTGAAGAAGGTTTTTTTCTTTTATGTTCTTTTTTCTCCATTGGACCGCGATTTTGAAGCTCCTGCTGCTGTTGAATTGTGAGTAACCTCTGACTGTTACACAGTTTTTTGGGTTTTTTTTTAAGCTGCCGTGCCCGCGCCAACGGACCGTGAAACCCCGGGGTACTTTACTAACTCTCTGCTCTCAATTGAACACAAAGTGCACTGGGGGGTGTTGTGCTGTGTGCGTTAAACTTGAATCCAGTGTTCTGCTTACCAAGCCTGAACTCTAGTTTGGTGGGAAGATAAACTCAGTTAAAAAACTAAATACCAGCTTAAAAGAATTAATTAAAAACTGCTGTATTACAGTAATGAACTCTGCAGCCTGCAGTGTGTTCTTTTTTGTGGGGAAAACATATTCTTTAAACTCTTCTCTCTAAACTTCAAGGTTTAAACTCTAAGGTCTAAACTCTATACTCGGAAATCTGAACTCTAAAGTCTAAAGTGTAAACTCTCTGTACTCCTAATCTGTACTTTAACCTCTACACTCTAAAGTCTAAACTATAAGGTCTAAACTCTAAAGTCTGCAAGAAATGGCAGAGATGAACCATTTGGTAGATACATCAAACAAAAACCATGGCAAAAAGAAACATGCAAAACAGGTTTAACACAATAGTTGTTGTAGTTAAACCTCTGTTTAAACATGAATTGTAGTTAAAACAGTTAAGCGTCTGTTTAGCGAGACAAAACAAGTTTTCTTCCAACTGAAGTTTGGCTGCCCAGAACACACTTGTTCCACTTTCCGGGATCATTTCATCAAACAGATGAAAAGTGAACAGGTTCTTCACTTTTCACAATGTAAGTTTTCCCACACCTGCAATTTATCAATCTTGTTCTCTTGAAGAATAATCAGAAAAATTCTAGTACCGTCACAGGCGGAACACGGAGCCAATTTCACTTGCTTGACTGAGTTTATTTCGAGAACTGTGGGCATTCGAGAAACAGCTGAGGCGTACAGGAGCAGAGCAGCAGAAGTCACAGAGGCGGCGGAGGGCAAAGCGGGAGCAACAGCGCGGAAGAGGGGCCAGGGTCATCGAAGGCCTGTGCAACTTAAGTCGGGATTGGGTTCAACGCAACCAGCCTGGATTCGAGTCTCTTAACAGAGTCAGCGAGACGCTGAATGACCTGAATCAACTGAAGCTTTTGGGCAGCAGTATCCTCAGAGGCCGGAGGTGGAGAAGGGCGCTTGAATCTGTGTGGGGAGGCCGACCTTGCAGAGCTCTTCCTCCCCGGCAGTCTGCTCTTCTAATCTTTTAATATTTTATCTTCTATTTTTATTTTATTTCCTGTATTTTGTATTCTATATTTACCTTTGCAAAAAAGGTACTGGGTGCCTTGAATTTCCCTTTGGGATCAGTAAAGTATCTATCTATCTAGCTAGCTAGCGAGCTAGCTAGCTATCTAATCAGCATGACAGAGTGATATCAGCGTGATATCAGAGGTCTTGTCCTCATTAACCTTTTCTCCTGAGCTAACAAGATCTCCATGGTGGCTTGATGTGCGTATGTTATCCAATTAAGATTTTGTGAAATATATCTCTATCTCTCTCGTATTATTTAAGGTTATGCCTAACACTAACCCTAGAATAAGCTCAAAACAGTAAATTACAAGAGATAGACCAACAGGTGACAGGTTAATGCTATCTATGCTACATTTCCAACACCTAACGTCT
Source organism: Megaleporinus macrocephalus (assembly GCA_021613375.1). Lineage (NCBI taxonomy): Eukaryota > Metazoa > Chordata > Actinopteri > Characiformes > Anostomidae > Megaleporinus > Megaleporinus macrocephalus. The sequence goes on from CM038717.1 coordinate 37,767,168, forward strand.
ATAAAGAGCGTTTCCGGCTACAATCTGAATATGATATACTCTGCAATAAGCAAATAGATCAATGCTTACTAAAATATGAAAGTGCATTTATGAGTGGCGATAAGGCTGGTGAGCTGTTAGCCACCTAGATTCGGCATATATCCTCTACACATTATATTTCTCTAATCTGGACACCATTAGGAATTACTAGTGACCAACAGAAAATAAATGATCAGTTTAAAGAGTTTGATGTTTCTTTATACACTTATGATCAGAGAGTCAATCTAACCATGCTCAATAGTTTGGTTTTTTTGGCAACATGGATGTTCCCAAAATAGATTTTGAATTGGCTGAAGAGTTGGAGAAACTGATCAAGCCACAGGAACTAAAACAGGCCATATTTGCCATGCAGTCTCGCAAGTGCCCAGGGCCTGATGGCTACCCAATAGAATTTTATAAGAAATTTGCCGATAAATTAATCCCTGTCCAAGTTGATATGTTTAAGGAATTATTCAATACCCCCAATGAACTTACTGGACCAAATGAGGAACAATCTAAAGGATCTTTACCTTTTTTGAGAATTAATAAAATAGCAGCTTGATTTAAATCCCCCCCCAACATTAAATCAAGCTGCTATTTTATTAATTCTCAAAAAAGGTAAAGATCCTTTAGATTGTTCCTCATTTGGTCCAGTAAGTTCATTAATTGTTTATATGAAGCTGTTATCCAAACTCTGCCAACGCTCAGCTCTGTCGATCAAACTGGATTTATTCAAACCAGATAGTCCTTTTTTAGCATCAGTAGCATTAAACCCATAGCATAGACCCCTCCATTCTCTCCGCACTCCGAGGCCTTTATTGCCTTGGATGCAGAAAAGGCTTTTGATCAGATGGAGTGGTCTTACTTATTTTATGTCATGGAGAAATTTTGGTTTGGCAAAGGGTTTATTTCTTGGGTAAAACTACTATTCTTCCCTAGTTGCTTCAGTGAGAACTAATAATATATATTCCTCATACTCATCCTTATCCTTATCTTTGTCTTCAGTATTTCTCATGTTAATAATCTGTCTTCGATTACAAGCCTGCAGCTCTGTAGGCCCCTTTATTTTTTTTTATTAAGTTTTCTTTTGGTTTTCCTATTTAGGGAGATAGTTTAGGATTGTAATTTTATTTTGTGTTTTTTTTAAAGTTGTAAAGTGAGTTAGTATTTGTTTGTTTGTTGTTTTGGGCATTGACTTATCCCTGATGTCGTTTGCTGTTAGCATTGTATTGTTCATAGTGGTCGTTTGTGTTTTGTCTGGAGCGGGGCAGGAGGGAAGGGGTTGTCCACCTTATGTTCGGTCTGGCATAGCCAGCCGTAACAAGTGGTCTAGATCAATACAATTGAAATGAACATTCTCCCTAAAAAATTAGACTCCTTAATATCAGACTTCATTTGGAATGGGAAAGTTGGCGAATTAATAAGAGATATACCTTGGAAGCCCAAAGGGTTAGGAGGATTGTTGTTACTTGGACACTAAGTACATAATAGGGCTGCTGCTATTGATTAATATAGTAATCGAGTACTCTATCAATTTTTCCATCAATTAATCGAGTAATCGGATGAAATATATATTATTTTAATTAAAAAGCAATAGTAAATATATAAGATAAAATAAGACAGGTTTCGCAACATTTATTGCTTAAAATGCATATAATACAGTTTAAAAGAAAACATTTTAATAATTACTATTATTGAAATGTATTACTAGACCTATGTATCATACTGTAAGTTCACAAGACTGGCTACTGTACACTCATTTACTATGCAGAAGCTTGTCCTACACTTGCTGACCCACTTTTTGCAAACAAACTAAACTGAATATTCTCACTGTATTGGATTTGGTGCATTTTAGGCTCCAAATTGCTACAAACACCACCTAATAGTTAGTTTACTGTGTATTTTATGCATCACTGGGAGGGAAAAGTATGTGTGAGGGTTGTATGTTCTTGTGAGGTTGTGTTTGTAACTTTAATCAAAACGGTAAAGGGAAAATTCAGGCTTTATTTTTTTGTGGTTATGTTTTTAAGCAAAGCTTAGATCGTTTATGGACATAACTCACTATGACACAGACTTGCGTTCTTAACTAGCCATTACATATAACCATAACTAACATACACGCTTTACTAGCCTTCATCTCAACTCTCCATCACACTGATTTAAGCTAAATGTTATCGTTACTGTGTGTTGCTCCGCTCTGTGGACTGGACGTGCTGAAACACTGATGTCGTGCTCGGCTAGGGGTTACCGTGAAACTCAGACTCGCTATCAGTTTGCTGGGAAAGCTCAGTAGCTTGCTTTCTGAAGTTATCTTCGTATTTGAATTCCCCGTTCCACCTTAAATGGTATAGAAGTTACATTTCGCCGCCTTTAACTGCTGCATCATTTAAGGTGGAAAGGCGGAATTCACATAAGAAGCAAATTTAAGCCACGTCTTTCTCCAGGTTTACGCTCAGTAACGGCTCCCTCGGCTTGTTCGGTTTTACAGTAGACTTTGGACGCTGTGTATGGTTTTCTCCGGCCCGTCGCTTCTGTTTCTGCCTTCTGCCTCTCCTTATTCTCTCCTTCTTTCTCTATTTTGCAATCCGTGCCATCAAATCACGTCTTTTTCGTGCGCGCGCTGTGCAACAGTAAAAGTCATCCATGCGATACAGTGCACTGCATATGGTTGTATGATTTAAACGAATCTTAGAGGCAAAGAATTTGTGTCGATTATTTTTAAATCGAGTTACTCGAATTCCTCAAGGAATCGTTTCAGCCCTAGTACATAATAAGGCTATACTCAGCTGTTACGTTCCCAGCCTATGGAGCTCAGGGTGGAGGGAAGTAACATGCAGTGTGTGATGGTGGATGGAAGGGAAGGACAAGGAGAGCAGTAGTTGCGTAGTCAGCATGAACATTGATTGACACAGCTGAACTTTAAACTGAGTTAATGTTTAACGTTACCAAGGCAAACAGAAGTGGACTATGGACAGTGCCCATGAAAAGAAAATAACAAGAGAACTAACTTGCCTAACCAGCACTAAACCTAACAAAGAAAATACAGCGGGTGTCACCTGCCCCTTACCTCATGTGTCTAACAGAGGAAACAACTACTGTTGGTGTAGAGGCGCACCCAAACTAACCTGTCCATAGCAAGAGAGAGGGAAGCAACACATTGAGAGCTGAATGCAACAGGCTACATTCTGAAGCTAAAGTACAGCTAAATCGTAACAAAACAACTTAACAGCCTCATACAAGAGAAAACCAAATGCCCCCCCATGACACACTTCCTCTCAGGTGGGTCCATTTATTTGTCAAGGCCCCAACTGAACAGCAGTAACGTTGATTGTTGGAGAGAAGGCGCAGCCAAACTCCAACAGAGCTTTCAGCAGTTCAACACATCCTGTATAGAATTAAAAGGGAGAGAAAAATATCTGGAACATAACATCAACAAACTAAGTAACTAATAAAATAAACTCTGAACAAAGCAAAACAAAATAACTTAAATAATAAAAAAATACATTTAATTAAATAAAATAAATTCAGAAGACTCATCGTATAGAAGAGCAGATTCTTTATTCTTTTATTTGTGAATATATTGGATGTTACATGAGATTATAGTTTGAACAGGTTACATACTATGGATACATGGAGTATCATATATACTGTATATATATTCAGTTCTCGATTGCAAGGTTATATCATATAAGATAATTATCTGAGTATCATAATATCAGACAATTTATTTTTCTACAGTCATACATCTTTATACTTTTTCGGTGACCTTTGGTGATATATTTAAGGTTACATACATATATATGGTAGGAAAAGCAAGCAGAATATAGAGATACACAATTCACACAGGACGGCAGGTCAGTGCATCACCTCTATTTCTGATTTTACAGAAACGTGGTATTGCGTACTGATTTGTCAACCTTATTAGCAAAACCAATTACAAAAAAAAATAAATCAGCTCAAACCAACCATACAACGCATATATTTCACAAAGATATGAGTACATATTTTCAGCTAAGCTTAAAATATTCCTAAGAATAGTTCCTAAGAAAACAAGAAAGACACTTGCAATGCATTACAGATATATAAGAAAATACATTAGAATAACATGAAAAATGTTGAACTAAAAGCATTAAAAAACATGCACATATGAATTCAGACGAGTTGTCCTCTTCTGCCCTTTGTGACTTTACATCATGCAGTAAGTCACGTTGTTGACCAAAGGGAGAGGTTGCTAGTACATCACCTCGGTAAGTTAGTCGAGATTAGTGTTGAGAATAGGCTGGACACAACAGATTAGACAAAAAGTGCAGGCATCTCGGCTTGGGCCATTCCAGTAAAGCTTGACATGAGCTTTCTAAACATACCATGAATGAAAGGCACAACACAACATGCTAATACAGACAAAATTAAAAGAAAATGTCATACCCACTCTTATCAAAACAGCTTTCTATTGAGCAGAAATTAACCATTCAAACCCCTTTGTATTAGACACATGTAAATCTCTAAGTTCCCTTAATTTCATCATTATTTGAGTGAAGTTACCACCTTCTGCAGTGTTCATAGGGATGCATGTACAACAATCATCGCCATAAAGAACACATACAGCGTCATCTGGTGCCCTCCTAGTGTCTACAGAAAATCTGTTTTGTAACACCATTCTAGAAATAGCATCTAATTGTTGCCTCTGTGATTTTAAGGCATCAATTGTGTAATTGATACATCTCTGTTGATTGTACCAAATATAATTAATCATTTTTATAGTTCTAAAACTATAGGAATGAACCAAGCCAATTGTCAATGCTTGAGTGTGACATTAAATGTTCTGCTGGTATGTTGGCAGGGACTCCTGAGTAAGTCAAGGTATGTTTTTAACCAAGTGGAAGTTAAATCTCTCTTATCCCTCTGTACTGTAGTCTCTAGTGGTAATAGAGCTACACTTCCTGAGAGAGTAATCAGAGCACAACATCTATCCAATTGGGCATGATTTGACCACTCATTTCCCTTCTGCACATTCAAACAACATCAGCTACAGGTACTGTTTTTTCAAAAAGATTGATTTCTAGTGTATCAGAATTCATATCCCACCTTGTCTGTCTGCCTGTGTGTGTCTGGTTTGTATTTCTAGAACAGTAAGGGTAAGTTAAACCATTATCCTGTACCACAGGTGGAGGTGAAGTAATCGATTTGTATGGTATTGAACAATTTCTAGTCTTTTCTGGGGAAAAATGAACTACCATGCTCAACAGTAAACAATGGAGTGAGCATTGTGCTGTTGTGTTTTGACAATCTGCTAACCCTCCTAATGGAATAATTGTAGATAGAGATGGACCGATCAGCGTTTTTGAGGCAGTTTTTGATCCAGGTGGAATATTAAGCAGCAGAATGAATGTCTTCTACAGCCGAGAAGAGCTGCTTATCTAGAACTATAAACTCAATCACTCTGGCTGTGGTTCTTTAGCTCTCTGGCTGTTGTTACTGCTGTTCCTTTCGTACCGGTCAGATCTGGTCTGTATGGTGTTCTGGGTTGTTTGTTTTGTGCTAGCTGTGCGTGCTAGCTCTGCTGTTTGCTGATACTCACTGTATTCAGCTGCGTGGTGTCTCTGAAGTGCTGTATCAGATTAGTAGTGTTAAATGTCTTTGTCTTGGTTCCCGCGAGAGACGCTGATTTTACTAATTTTACAGATGTTACAAACTGCCTTGGATGAGTCTGAGTCACATACGGTAACAAACTGCCAGACAGATGATGTTTTCTTTCCGCATGTGCGTCAGTCTGTGGAAAATGAAACGGTATGTATTTTCACCTAGTGGTTCAGACAGGAATTGCAGGGAGCTGGCTGGAGGGGGTTTCACACAGGGCTCCTCCTCCTGGATGAAACGCTAGCTGGCAATACAGAAATTAAGCTCATTTGTTTAACGCCATCGATGGGCTCTTGAGATATATTGGCCGATCGCCGATCACATATTTTGATTAGAAATCAGCAGATACCGATACATGGCCAATCGATCCTTCCATCTCTTATTGTAGGTGTTCCTTTTTAGGCCTAACAAGCTATGCAGTCATGTTCAGCTTTTGATAAAACATGTTTCAAGTCGTAGAAGTCGTAACAACCGCACCTTCATTCTCTTGCTAATTGTTTGTCAAAGAAACAGCTCTTGTGCTTCCCACTTGTGAATGACGGCTCTAGCACTGGGATTTAAGTGAATGCTTTTATATTGTACATGAAGAACTCCCACTGTGAGTGCACTAGGTCTTCTGCATTGTGTAGTCATTGGGCTGACAGTTGCCTTAAATCTGACTTTTGTGTCTGTGACAGTGACGTTTCGATAATTTATGTAGTACTCCTGTTTTGGTGTAGTCTGATTGATGTTGTAGATCATTAACAAAGTCATGGCACAAAGTATTCTTTTAATTTGCATCCTTTGTGGAATTGTTTCAGGACAGATGCAGTTAGGTGCTTGGGTGGAAGTTGAAATGCCTAGAAAGTTCAAACAAAATTTTGAATGTGAATGTTTCCTTGTGCTTTTATCACTGTCAATTGATAATGTACACTATAGTCTTCAGGAGCGCATCAACCTCTACCCTGAAAAAACGTTCTGGCTATTGATTAAACAGTAACGCTCACACACTACTCCATCTGTCCATGTTTGACACACCATACAATACTAGTGTACTAGGTGTTTGATTGTGACATAACTGTGAAACACACTGTAGCTGTATTTGTGTGATTAGTGGGAGTGTCAAATCGATCAATTTCTGAATGATGTACAGACAATATGAATTTTACAATAAGTACAGAAATCAAAAGAAGTACACACACAGTTCCATGCAGTCCAAACACTCCTGGATGTCAAAATGGTTCCAAGGATGAATTTTGACAACTGTCCTTTTTATTAGCAATCAATGTCTTTTCCATGTATTAAATATAAATGAAAATGGTTCAGAAGAGGTGACACCAGGTTTTTTACCAGCTATTGCCCAAGACTCTTCACTTACGTCAGTCAGAATTGTGTCGATCTAGTGATGCCACTGGCCACTGGCCACTGGTTCGGAGTCCCCCCTAGGTCCCGATACTGCTTGGTCAGATGCCACTTGTGTATGAATTGCTAACTATTCTTTACTGCTACAAATAAAATAAAAATCTTGGAATAATCTGGACTGGTAAGTGCAGGGGCTGTACACAGTTCAATTTAATGTTCTCAAAGGCTTGGTCTGCCTCATCCCATATTAATTTTCCTTCCTAAGGAAGCAGTTTTCAAAGCAAAATTGCACATCCATTGCCTGCTGTATTCTGCCATTCCTAAAAAAGGAATGGCAACATTTCAGATACCGTTGTTGGCTTTGGTGCATTTTGAACTGTTTTGATATGTGAGGGCATTAGTGCCCTCTCATTACTTCTAAGACGCCTTCCCAAATAATCAACTTCTTCCAAACAAAACCAACTTTTCCTTGTTTACTTTGTGTTCCTTATCTGCTAACATAGTTAAGACAGTAATTGAATTCTTTTCACGTTGCTCTGTAGTTGAGGATGCTATTAACAGATCATCCTCAAAAGAGTGCTATAAAAGAGTGTTTTCTTTCTTTTGTTCTTTTTTCTGTATCTTCCAACATGAGGTATAATGTGATCTTTATAGATAGGCAATTCCATATCAGCTAAAACTACAACTTCCTCTAATGCACTTTGCCCTTCCTGTGGCAGGCTTTTCTCGAGCAGTATCTGAAAAAGTCTCTGATTCGTTTTTGTTTGGTTTTATGCTGACCCTGTTTCCTCTAGCAATTTTCTTTGAAATGTATTGATGAATTTGTTTACACACACTCCCGTTTTCGATTCCATCCCATATTTTATTTCTGTACTGATCTAATGGTTCCTCACCCCACCTTTGGGATTCAGTTATTTTCTGCATGTTGGCTATCAAGAAAAATGTTTTCCATTTTCGCTTTACCACTTGTCTGTGAAAATATAGCTTTAACATACTCCAATGGCTAATCTATGGCCTGCAGTTCGCTCTTCAAAGGCCCATTTATAAACCTGCACAGTTAATGCTAGTTAGCTGTTTAATTAGCCCCTTTAAATCCTTAAATGGCCATGGGACAAATGCACGTCTCATCCCTTTGAACAGCAATAGGTATTGTTTATCTAATGTCAGTTTTTTAGAGCGTCTTACTTGAGTTTGTTCCTTTTCTTCATCCTCATCATTGAATTCTCCCTTTGGGTTATTTTCTTTTCCTCAAGCTCTCGAATCGTTTGGCACAGCTCTTCATCAAATGTTCCTCTAAGAGGCCATTGCTTTTCTGGTTTGACTGTCTTTTTGTTCCAACGTTTCATGCACTCATAATATATATAATATATCTCTAACATTTTAAAACAGTGTTATGTTTCCAGCACCAACTCATCCAGCATGGAACTCCAGTTGTTTAGTCAACTTCGTAGTCTCTTCATAGTCTTTAATTTTAAACCATACATTAAACTAGACCAGTCCTGTCCCCATGGCCATACATTAAATAATTGAAGTGGACAAGACACTTTTTATCATTTTCTAGTACCCTCGTATATTTTTTAGAATGTGGTCTTGCACACTGCCGTTGTGTGGATCGCAGCCAAAAAGGTGTAAAGGACCAACAAATTTGTTTTCTTTTTTATACTTTTTATGCACTGGCCAGTTTTTTATTACTGCTTTTTATAGGTTTTTGTTTTATTTTTCATGCTGTTCTTTGCACATAAGCCTTCTTCTCAAAACAATGTAACCAAATTAAATTTGTTCAGTTGCATCATATACAATTTTTTAATCAGACCACATTATAGTTTTGTAGCAGAGAGGCCCAATCACCATCAAATGCAGATTTTTGGAAAAAGGTTTGTGCTTATCTTTTAGTTTTGAGCACACTTCTGTCTCTCATTGGGGTTTTCCAGGTGCCCGTGTTACAGGCCACCAATTAAGGTCATTCCTTCGACACTAAGTAAATAATAAAGCTATACTCAATAAGCTCAAGTTACTAATAAAACAAACTCAAACAACTAAACAAAATAACTTAATTTTGGAAGACACAAGGTTAGAGAGGGAGAATGGAGTGGCTGGAGTGAGTGAAGGACAGAGAGAAGGGAGGGAGTGAGGGGAGGGAAGAGAGAAGGGAGAGGGGATGGCAAGAAGAGAGTTAAAAGGGAGAGGGACCAGGAGAAGACAGAGAGAAAGTAGGGGGCCTGGGAGGAGGGAGAGAGAGAGAAGGTAGGGAGGATAGAAAGAAGAGGGTGAGAAGGAATGCAGGATGGGAAAGAGAAAGTGAGAAGGGAGGGGACAGGAAAGACAGAAAGAAACAAGGGGGACAGTGAGGAGACAGAGAGAGAAAGAAGCAGGGAGGACAATGGAGGAGGGAGATGTTCAGTTGTTGATGTTCAGTACAGGATGTTGATTATCAATAGTGTATCAATATTATCAATAGTGTAAATATATTTACCTTTGATATTTAACCCTATCCAGGCGTGTGATCTGTCCGTCCTTTCGGGTTATGAACAGGTCCGCTGGCGGTTGTGGTAGCTGTTGAACAGTATCTCTCGACAAGAGGTTCTGATGGACTTTCAGCTCCTTCTGGTCCTCTTTTAGAAAAGTGTATTCGTTCTCATTTTTTTCATATCTCACGAGGCGTGTTGTTTCCCCTGCTCGGTTCTCCTGTAGTACCTTATTTAAAAAGTTTAGAACATTACATGTGCACGAGAATTGTGTACTGGACACACATACATATATACAACTGACCAAACAATCATATGAATCAAACACCGCTTCAAGCTCCAAATCAAACCTGTGAGGATAAGCAGCTTAGGTAGCAAATTAAGGAATATATAAATGTGATCTTGAAGCTTATTATTGTAGTGTCAGTCTTTTAACCTCTTGGCTAACTGCTTAGTCCACTCTCACAAGTGCAAAATACTCCCAGTTGCACAGTGGAAAACCAGTTAAAACCAGTCTGTTAGCAGCAACTGGTGATGCTCAACTGGCACTTCATCTTCTTTCATCACAGTCAGAATAATGTAGACACATTGGCAGCAAAGTGACTGAATTTGTGTTTGTATTTAAAGTTGCTGCTCTAGTATGTGATGTTGATTCTCTTTTTGTCATACTAACGTTGACATTTCATTTGAGATTAAGATCAGTTAGAAGTTGGTAAAGATTCAGTACAGAATGCTGAATATTATCAGTGGTGCTTAACATATTTACCTGTGTGACCTGTCCGTCCTTTCTTTTTACTAACAGGTAAACTGGCAGTTGTTGTGTCAGCTGGTCAGCATCTCTAGGCCAGAGATTCTGGACATTCAGCTCCTCCTGGTCCTCTGTTAGAAAAATGATCTTGTTGTTTTCTGTGCTAAATGCCTCCACCTTCACGAAGATGATTGCCTCTGCTTCTGCTCTGTTTTGTAGTACCTGATTATAAACAGTTAGAACATTACACGTGTGTTCCACAGCTGCGTACTGAACACACATACATATACAGACAACTCCAGAACTATCAGCACCCTTAAAGAAACCAAAACAATCATATGAATTAAACATGTAATGATTCCACTAGTCCCAAAATATACATATAAGTGGGTTTAAGTGAGAATATGAAGAGATGAACACAGAGTACCAGATAAAGAAAACCCCTTTAACAGATTTATGTTACTGGGAGTGAAATGATACAGTACTCAGTTCAGGTATGCAGGTATAGGGAGGGCTGGGTCAACAAGAGAAGGACACTCGGAAACGTGAAGTCTGGAATTGGAAGGTATTGATGGAGAAGCAGAAAAGTTTATAATACAGAAATAACTGTGTGGTCAGACGAGGTCAGTTTTGTCCCACATGCTTTGTTTTTGGTCACTTTGACGTTAGTGATCTGGATCATCTGGTCTTTCTCAAGTGGTTCAGTTGCTGCTTTCTTCAAAAGAGACACTGCTACCCTGACCCCATCCTGCTCAATCACTACATGTACCTCTTTCTTGTTCTCCGTAGTCTCATTGTCATTCTGAAGAACAGAAAGAGAAGAATAATTGTAATGAAAATAGTAAGAATAAAAATAACTATCAAAAGAATGTGAACAATATTAACTATCACAAGAAGGGATATGGGGAGGACAGAGAAAGGAAGGAGTGGGAGAAAGAAAGAAGAGAGGGAGTACAGGGAGGACAGAAGAATGTAGGGGGATGAGGAGGAGAGGGAGACGTACCATGAGATCAGGGTTAGAAACAGAAGGACTTACACGTTGTCCGTCTGCCAGAGCCTCAGTCTCCGCCGTTCCTGGACTTTCTGTTCTGTGCTCTGACAGCTGCTGATACAAATCAGACTGTATTTCAGCTTTAGTCACAAATGGACCAACAGAACCACTAAAGATATCAGTAATGCTAATATTAATATTAATTATAAGTCAACCTTACGACACTGATCAGATTTCTCCAGGGTGGGATCACAAGTAAAAGCCTCTAAACTAAACATGGCTAATAGACGAACCCCAGACGGGGGGTGGGGTGGGGTGAGAAGGGATATGGGGAGGACAGAAGAATGTACGGGGATGAGGAGGAGAGGGAGACGTACCATGAGATCAGGGTTAGAAACAGAAGGACTTACACGTTGTCCGTCTGCCATAGCCGTAGTGCCATAGTGAGAAGGGATATGGGGAGGACAGAGAAAGAAGGGAGTAGTATAACGACGAGAGGGAGAGAAAAGACTGAAATGAACTACAGAACTGAGTGACATTAAAATACTTACTGAAACGACTCTTCCTGTCAGGGTTATGTAACTCTTTTTCAGGATCAGGATAAAGTTCCGGATCATTCAGAGCGGTTGTCTTCGAAAAACATCTCTTCATCGCTAGAAGAAACAAATTCTCTTCCAGCTGAAGAAGAGCTGTCTGGTACACTCTTGTTGTACTTCCCAGGATCATTTCATCAAACAGACCGTCCTTCTTCACTGAGACATTTGTCACCATGTAAGTTTCTCCTTCCTCGAATGTATGAATCCAATTCTCTTGAAGAGTAATCAGAAAAACTCTAGTACCGTCACAGACTGAACAGAAAGCCAACTTCACCTGCTGATGGCCTTCTATGGAATATTTGGTTGCACGCTTTGCCACACAGAGCACTTTGTACGTTGAAGAGTGTAATTGTTCTGTTCTAGGGAGGCAAAACAAAGAATGAAAAATAAATACAGGTTCATTTCATTCTGTATTTACATTAAAACACATATGTAATTAATATTTCAGTATTGTAATACTTGTTTTAATACTTGTTTTATATTGCTTGTGTGGTGAGTAAGTGAACTTTTGTTACAATATCTGATGTAATAGTAATTGTGTCATTGAAATATATCAATTAATCAATAACCTTTATTTTTACTCTGACATGCATTGAGGGTGACCCCCATTTTCAGCTACTTCAGCCACATGTAACTAGACCTACATCAGCCTTATTAACAAACCTTTCATTATAAACACTCCCTACACAAACACACACCATACACACTACACAAACCTAACACACTGTATACAACACACATACACCACAAACACGCTACGCACCCCACACAAAACACATATACAACACACACGCACACTGTGTACACCACACACACACACACTACACATACATGACACGTACAGAACACATACACGCTACACACTGTATACAACACACATACACCACAAACACGCTATGCACCCCACGCAAAACACATGTACAACACACACACACTACACATACCTTGACTACACGCACACAACACATACACAAACACCATACACACCACACAACCTAACACACTGTATACAACACACATACACCACACACAAAACACATATATAACACACACACACTACACACCACACGCACAACACACTGTAAACAACACACACACACACGACACAGCAGTAGGACTGTTAGAGCTTACCTATTTAATGTAACCCTAATGTGAATCAATCCCTGTATAAAAGTTTGTATTTATCTTCTAGTAGAATATTTCTCTTTTTGTAAACATTTTATATTAATAAAAATTAAAATTTCATTGAATGAAATACTAGCAGTATTTAGTGATATGGTCATGCCTTGAAATTCCAGGTAGACAAAGAAATTGCATATCTATGAGGAGAACAGTTCTGTCCACATCCCAAACTCATAGAAAGGCCTGTTTTATATGCTCAGAACTGACAGACACTCAGAGCTCTCTGAATGACCAAGATGTTGCTTAGAAGGACCAAATCAAGCACTTCACTTTTGCACTTTAAAGCCCTGTTTGGGCCGTTTCAGTTTTACATGGGGAGGTGGGGTAATGTAATTATACTTGCAGTTATCCAGTTAAAAATGAACTATAAAATTCCAATAATGTCATGGGATGCCTGCGTCGCGGTCTTCCTGCCACCAGGGGGAGACTGTGCACCACTCACAGCGCCAGTGAGCCCGGTTCGTATTCTGCTCTGCACTTAGATCCACCACCCTCTCCACCCGTAACAATAGGGGAATCCCAAAAAAAATATGTTTGTAAAAAAATAATGATTTCATTTTACCCATCTAAGCAAACTAACCATCTAATGTTTATCTGAATAAACAAAAGAATAATCAAAGATTGTCAGCTGAAAGTGTGGACACAAACACGCTGATACATTCTTACAACAATAGAAAGATCTTATAAGAGTTCATAGCTCAGAAGTCTAAGTTGGTCTTCTGGATTATCTGTTTATTGTTTCATCAGTTTATTAATAAGTAACTGAACTTCTGGATTGTACATAGATCTATTGTTACTACTAACAAATGACCACCACGAGGAACTGACCTGATTTCTAGATGTTCTTCGTAGCATCCGACACAGCATTTGGCATTGCCTTTGTCGCAGCATATTTCACAGCATCCACCACAGCATTTGACCCAGCATCTGTTGCAGCACTGAACAATCAGTGCTCCAAGGAAGAAGATGGAGAGAATACCAAAAACTGTAATCTGGAAAAAGACAGTAGAGTACAGTCAGTATTGTCTATAAACACTGACTGATTTAGTATATGTCTTTTTATCTACAGACATGGTCTATATATCACAGCAGTACTGTTGGAGTTTATAAACATTGTCACTGTCCACTCTGTGAGACTCTAGACAAGTTGAAAGTGATGAAAGTTCATCTGTTGCAGTTCAGTGGTCTGCCAGATAGACATCATCGTTCTGAGGACACTACCCACAGGACACTGTTAACTGGATAGTTTTGGTTGGTGGACTATTCTCAGTCCAGCAGTGACACTGAGGTGTTTACACGCTTCAGCAGCAGCACTGCTGTGTCTGATCCACTCACACCAGCACAGCACACACTAACACACCACCACCATGTCAGTGTCACTGCAGTTCTGAGAGTGAGCCACCTCCCTAATAATACCTGCTGTGTGGTGGTCCTGTGGAAAATATATAGAAAGTATAGAAAATAATATAAAGACAAAACATGCAAAAATGCCACCAATTAAGAAGTTCATGCCAGCAGCATGTCACCCATACCATGTACACTAACGAACCTCATCACAGTGCTGTTTGAGGGCCTGAAAATCATGATCATCCATTTCTCCGGATTCTCTGAATCTTTTAATGTTCTTATGACCCCTCCCCTAGTTACTTCTGAAAGACTCTGCCTCTCTGGGTGACCCCTTCCCCTCTATTTACTTCTAAAAGATTCCACCTCTCTGGGTGACCCCTCCTCTCTTTCACTTGGAAATGAGCTTCAGGTGAATAGCATTAGTATTCTGGTGAGGGGTGGGGGTGGTATACATTAGACATTGGGTAAATCAATCATACAAACCCCTCAAAATTTATTTGAATGTAATGCAACAAAACACCAAGTGGGGGAGGAGTGAATACTGCCACAGGGCACTGCTCTGGTTTGTACATTATTACAGGCTGTTGATTGCTCAAATAATTTAATGTATATGGATATTCTAAACAGAAAGAGTGTCCAACCAGTTGTTCAGCTTTCTTTTTTAGCCAAAGTACTGAGATGGATGCTATTACTATTACTATAACTATTATATATTCAGTTTACAAGTGTCATGTACATACACACAAATAAGAGTTAGCATTAGCTCTCTGATTGCTCTTCATTTAGTGATATGTGCATATCTATGTTGTGATTTTTGTACTTTGCTAGTACTTGCTTTATTTTCTCCAGTGTAGTTGAGTTTATTATTGTTTACCATTTCTGCTATACACAGACCTTTTGCACTTTCTGTTTCTGCCTGTTTTACAAAAAGTACGGAGCTTATTAGACAATCCAACCCAAGGGGGTAGGAGCGGGTTTGACATTGGGGGGACACATTTGCTAACCCTTACAAAAAAGAAGTTTATTCAAGTGTACCATTAGTTTACTTCTTTTAAACTAAAAGGAAGTGAGTATGCTTTCAGTTTACTTTTTATGTACTTTTCAGTGATATACTAAACACGGCTATTCTTAAGTATGCTTGGGTTATACTGACAAGTATAGAACAGTCTAAGTATATTTGGCCTTTACTTGTACTTTTTTATTTTACGTGTGTCCGCCGGTGAGTAAGTAAATGTTGTTAAGTTCTATTTTAAGTAGAAAAAAACCCTTAAACCTAGTCGTATACTTTAAAGTACAACAATAATATAAGCAGTAAATTATAAGTATTATGTTAAGTTCACTCAAAGAAAATGTACAAGCTAGTAAACTAACAGTAAACCCTTAAGTTTACTTTTAGTGTAGTTACAGTACAAAAGATGTAAACTAGTTGTTTACTTGGTTTACTACTCTTACACTTAAAGTGTACGTTAAAGTATACTTTTAAAACTAGAAAGTGGGCCAATTTAGTCCCAAGAAGTATTAAAATAGTACATATACAAATGTACTACTAGTACAATGCCCACCCTATCCCCTAAATATTACCTATAAGCTGATTGCACTGTAGGTATTTAGCAAATCACTGTATGTATAGTGATGTAGAGCAACATTTGTGGAATTAGAGTAAATTGCAAGTAAAAAAACAAAATATAACATTATCTGTACATCTGTAAATTAAAATAAAAAAATCTGTCATAGAGTCACTCCTAGCTAACAATAATAACAGAATAAAGAGTGCATCAGAAATATGGACTGCTGATAATGACTGCAATTTGTTGGTTCTGAGTGATAAAGTACAAAATTACTTCTTTACAAAACTTACTACACACACGACACCAGTCAAATAAAACACTGACACCGTGTGTGTGCGCAATGTGAAAAGGGAAGCTAGATCATACTATATACTGTCGATGATTTTTAACATTTCAAGCTTGTCAGAGACAAATTAACGTTTAAAGAAAAAAAAGTTTTTTACTATAATCTTTAGGGGTGCTGGGACTCAATTTAAATCTAAACTAGGGCTAGCTATGCACCTCGTCTGCAGTTTGGGACGTGGCCATAGAGAAATGTAACTTTACGTTTCAGAGTGCTTTCTGACAAAAGTTAACATAGACATTAGCTAACCCAAACCCTCCTAGTCTGTCACCATAACAACACATTATACTAAAGCCGGTTTATTACAGTATATTTTGCTGTTCATTGCTCTCATCACTGAGCTCGCGTTTAAAGCTGGTGTGAGCTACCCGACACTCCAGCAAGGCGAGAGCTCCGGTCAGTGAATCTGCCGACAGCAGGATAATTCTGAACAGGCATCTCAACACAAACCTTAACAAAGTTAAAGACTACCTTACAACCAGAGTCTGTTGCTAACAGTTTCCGCTTTTTCTGTGGTTTAATTTTTGGGTGGGACAAATCTACCTGTTTCTGATATTGGGTGGGACACGTCCCCCACCATCCCCCCCAGTTCCTACGCACCATGCCTTCCTGCAGATTTCATTTTAGTCCATTTTAGTTCATTTTAGACCATGTAAAACATAAACATTCTTTATGTACATTTAGGAGGTCTCAGGCATCAAGGAATGTATCTGTAACCACTTAGTGTAAGATCTTTCTTTCTTTGAGAGGCATTTAACTCACGTGTCTGCTTCCTATAGGTAGGTTTTCTCTAGAACAGAGCATTTTACACAGAAACTCTCTATGTAACTACTTGCATCTCATTTTAAATGGACAGAAATTAAAAAAAATCTTTGCTGTAATTAAAATAGAAGCAGCTTACCTTAGATATATAAAATCTGATCTGTGAACGGTACTGGTCATCAGTCAGCGTTCGGTTTTTGTCACACCGTTCCCAGGGAGGCAGAACATCGCTATCAATGTAATCATCTTTTAGAGGAGTTTTCAAACAGGCCAAGTATCTGCCATCACCAAAGAACAGGGACAGCCAAAAAGCAGATGGAACTGCACAGGTCAGAATTTTCACGCACCATACGCAACCACACAGTCGCTTTCCAATTTTTGAATTCGCCCAGTTCACAGATTTCCACAGGTAAACACCGAAGCTAATAGTAACAAACAAAGGCATCAGCAGGTACAAGGAGAAAAATGCCTCAGTGTATCCAGGTCTACACGGGCACACAAAGTCGTACTCTAGAAGTTTCTCTACAAGAACAAGAACCAGATTGGCCACCACGTAAGTTCTCCATGGGTGCTCTTTTAAAATTTCAATCAGGTTAGTCAGTGCCATTTCAAATAGCACAAAACTGCCAGCATGGAATCTAAACCAGCCCTTCAGTGCCGAGATCAGCTTCAAGACTGAAACAAACAGGTCTGCTTTGCATCACCTACGAAAGTAAAAGTAAGGAAGCTTTGTTTTCACTGAAGGCAGACACTGCTAGTCATGCACACTGATGCAGAACTTGATATGACATTTGATCATGCATAAGCACAAGTTGAGACATTTTGGGGTTAACTCTGTGCCTCTGATTTCAATACCCCACATTAATCTTAGTTCAAATCACAAGAACGCATAGAAGAATATCAGAAAAATTGTAAAAGAAAGAGGTAGATCATATCTTGAGCTCCAGTTTGAAGAACAAATTTAGGTTCCAGATTTCTCCTGGACGCCAGACATTGTATGAATGTATTCAGTTCCTTCAGCAGGAAATAAACACACTGACACACAAGTCCACTACTTACTATAGTTACTGTAATTACATTATACTATTACCAAAAATCTAAAAGTTCACTATAAAGCAAGAAAGTATTATTTGATATCTTCAAATGTAGCTTTATTAAGTTTTCTTCTGTTGTTTTTAAAACTCCAGAAGAGCTAATTGTTACTCTTTTTCAGAAAAGAGTATCCATTGGTTACTGGTTTTCTTTGGGGTTCAACTCTTATGGTTAGTCAGTCCTACTAAATTCTGGAGCACTTCTCCAGGAGGGAGAAACCAAAAAACAGGACGAGTACACTGAAGATGTTAAACAAAACCACAGCACCAATGAAGATGTTAAACAAAAGATAAGGGTGAGAAATGTAAAGAGGGTAAAAGGGAGCTCACAGGCTTGAAGAAAATTTGTGAGAGGGAATTCCCCAGGAGAGAAGAGAGTGAGCAACAGGAGAATTGATTTTTTTATCGTGACAGGCATGGGGCTACAAAGGACTGGCTTGAGATGAGAGACATGGAACGTTGGGTTAATTTGCATAGATTGGGGAGAAGCAGTGTCAAAAGTATTCACATTCATTATTTAGGTAGAAGTATACTAGGGTTTAAAATTACTTCTGTAGAAGTTGAAGTATCAACTCAAGCTTTTACTCCGGTAAAAGTGTAAAAGTACTGCTTTCAGAACTACTTAAAGTTTAAAAGTAAAAGTAATGTAAGGAGAAAAAAAGGACAAAAGCTTAGGCCGCACCACAGGGGTCTATAGTGTACTAACCAACCTCCCCAAAAACCCCATTCTTCTAAAAGCTATAATGACTATAATGTTATATTAAAATGTTAATGTTGATAAATTTGGGATGCGCTAGGCTTCCTGTTTCAGCCGCATATACGCCCATTGAACATGAATGAAGTTTAGTACAATGTAAATATATTAAAGAAGCATATCTGTGTACTACTGAGCATTAACGTGTTTCATGAAGCAGAAGATATGATGACTAGTTGTCTATAAGTATTGTAATGAAGTCAAACTTCAAAGGCATGTTATCAATAATCTTTACTGGAATGTACATGAATGTAAACAAGCTGAAATGTAACAGGAGTAACGAGACTATGTTTAAAATGTAAGGAGTAGAAAGGCATCAGCAGTTACAAGGAGAAAAATGCCTCAGTGTATCCAGATCTACACGGGCACACAAAGTCGTACTCGAGAAGTTTCTCTACAAGAACAAGAACCAGATTGGCCACCACGTAAGGAAGTAAGGAGTAGAAAGTACTGATAATGGAGTGTAAATGTAAGGAGTAGAAAGTACTGATAATGGAGTGTAAATGTAAAGAGTAGAAAGTACTGATAATGGAGTGTAAATGTAAAGAGTAGAAAGTACTGATAATGGAGTGTAAATGTAAAGAGTAGAAAGTACAGATAATGGAGTGTAAATGTAAGGAGTAGAAAGTACTGATAATGGAGTGTAAATGTAAAGAGTAGAAAGTACTGATAACGGAGTGTAAATGTAAGGAGTAGAAAGTACTGATAATGGAGTGTAAATGTAAGGAGTAGAAAGTACTGATAATGGAGTGTAAATGTAAGGAGTAGAAAGTACAGATAATGGAGTGTAAATGTAAGGAGTAGAAAGTACTGATAATGGAGTGTAAATGTAAAGAGTAGAAAGTACTGATAATGGAGTGTAAATGTAAGGAGTAGAAAGTACTGTATAATGGAGTGTGATGTAAGGAATATAAAGTACTGATAATGGAGTGTAAATGTAAGGAGTAGAAAGTACAGATAATGGAGTGTAAATGTAAGGAGTAGAAAGTACTGATAATGGAGTGTAAATGTAAGGAGTAGAAAGTACAGATAATGGAGTGTAAATGTAAGGTGTAGAAAGTACTGATAATGGAGTGTAAATGTAAGGAGTAGAAGTATAAAGTCAGCTGAAAAATAATTACTCCAGTAAAGTATAAATGACAAAAATATCTACTTAAGAAGTATTTGTACTTTGTTACTTGACATCTCTGGTGTTAAGGGTTGATTCGCTGCACCACTTTAAAAAGAGTCAAAACAGTGGAGCACGACTTCAAAGGGACGTCCTTGGTGGAGAGCCAGACCAAGGTGCGACCTCCAGTCAGCAGCCTTTTTTGTGTGGCATACTCACTGAAGCCCCTATCAAGCGGAAGAATGCCCTTCAAAAATAGATGGTCTTGGCTGAAGGGACTTTAAGCACTGCAATAAATTTGCAGATCTTAGAAAACAGGTCGACAACCACAAAGATCCATGTGTTACCTTGGGAATTAGGCAAACTGGTGATTTAGTCCAAGGAGACATGTGACTATGGCTAAGATAGACGGGATGGAGAAGCCCTGTCAGTTGCATTGAGGGCTCCTTGTTTTGGGCACAAGTCTGGCAGGCCTGCTACATAAGCTTGAACATCCCTATCCATGTACGGCCACCA
This sequence comes from Megaleporinus macrocephalus, assembly GCA_021613375.1. Lineage (NCBI taxonomy): Eukaryota > Metazoa > Chordata > Actinopteri > Characiformes > Anostomidae > Megaleporinus > Megaleporinus macrocephalus. The sequence goes on from CM038717.1 coordinate 37,787,635, forward strand.
GAAACATAGACATAGACATACACTGATTTTATTGGCATTCAAATTTACACTGTACATTGTGCATTAGAACGAAATTACTTTGCATTCGCTCAGTGTAGATCAGGGATAAGAAATTTTACATAATAGAATGTAGTGTAAAAGTGCAAAGTGCAATGTAGTGCAAAGTTTAGTGTGTATATGCAATGTAGTGCATTTGTAGTGCATATATATATCACCAGATAAATAAATGTTAAAGCAGTCTTATGGCATGTGGGAAGAAACAGCATTGTATTTAGAGGTCAGCAGTCTTACGGCATGTGGGAAGAAGTTGTGTTTGACCTGACTGTTCTGCTTCAAAGACTTTAGAACCTCCAGCGCCAGCAGCGAGAACAGTCCAGACAGGGGGGTCTTTGTTTATGTTCCAAGCTCTGGTTAGACAGCAACTTGTTGCAATGTCCTGTATGGAAGTACGTGAAATCCCAATAATTCTGTCTGCTGTACTTACCACACTCTTCAGGGACTTTCAGTCAGAGGTGCTACAGACTCCTGCCGAGACAAAGATGCAACTGGTCAGTATGCTCTCCACAGTGCCCCTTTAGAAGGTGGTGAGAATCGGAGGGTGGAGGTGTGCTCTCTTCATTTATCTCAGGAAGTACATGTGCTGCTAAGCTCCTTTGAAAAGAGCTTCTCTGTGACCAGGTCAAAGTGTCCGTTATCTGTACCCCCAGGAACTTGCTGACTATCTCTCCTGCTGAGTCCTTAATGAGGAGTGGTGTGTGGTTGGCTTGGCTCAACGATGATCTCTTTGGTCTTCTCGACATTTAGTACCAGCTAGTCTTGCACCAGTCAATCAGATGGTACACCTCCTCTGTGTAGTCCAGGACATTGTCATCCTTGATAAGGCCAACTACTGTCATGTTGTCTGCAAACTTCACAATGTGGTTGGTAGTGCACCTGACCCTGCAGTCGGGGGTCATTAGATTGCCCAGAGAGATGACACTGGAGACATTGTTGTCCACCCACACATACTGAGGACTAAGTCCAATGGCCAGTTACACAGGTGGGTATGGAAAGGCCTTAAAACCATCTCTGGCCTCAAAAAGCCCGACTCCCAGGTGGTGTGGACCAGAAGGAGGTGAACAAAATCTATTTTTCATTAGATTTGATCAATCACCTGCCCCCCCACATACAGATATCCCTGCTGAAGCCGCACTCTATGGTACTAGCAGCATGCTGCCCTCCTATCTCACACTCACCTTCTTTAGCTCACAGCCACCCCCCACTGGCTCATCTGCTGGCAGCTCTAACCACCCATTCACACATTCCAGCACCAAGCCCCCCTCATATCTGTCCTTGAAGTGAGGAGCTAAGGAAATGCAAGATAAAGAAAGCTGCAGGTCCAGATGATAGTGCCAGGCTCCTCAAGTCATGTGCAGATCAGCTGTGCGGGGTAGTTGAAAACATGTTCAACATGAGCCTGAAGCTGGGAAGAGTACCTTAGTTGTGGTAAACATCTTGTGTGGTACCTGTGCCAAAAACACAACACCCGCAGGACCTCAACAGCTACAGGCCAGAGGCACTGGCTTCTCATCTGATGAAGTCACTGGAGAGGTTAGTCCTTAACCACTTCTGTCCTCTGGTTAGTTCATACATGGACCCTCTTCAGTTTGCCTACCAGCCTGGATGATGCTGTCATCTATTTTCTACACAGAGCTCTTTCTCACCTGGAGAAGCCCGGGAGCACTGTGAGAATCATCATCTTTGATTTCTCCAGTGCTTTTAACACCATACAGCCAGGGCATGAAGGACAAGCTGGAACATAGTGGAGTGGACAGTCAGCTGTCAAACTGGACACTGGATTCCTTCCCCAACCGACCACAGTATGTAAGGGCACAGGACTGTGTGTCTGATAAGGAGGGCAGTAGCACAGGGGCGCCTCAGGGAACGGTCCTGGCACTGTTCCTCTTCACCCTGTACACTGCTGACCTCATGTACAGCTCACAGAATTTTCAATTCCGGAAGTTCTCTGATGACTCAGCGATCGTCTGCCTCATAACTTATGAGGAGGACGGCGAGTACAAAGAACTGATTTAGGAATTTGTGGACTGGTGTCTGCAGAACCACCTCCAGATAAACGTGAGGAAGACCAAAGAACTGATGGTGGATTTCCGCAGGTGCAGACATCCCCCTCCAACAGTTTTCTTTCTTGTCCTAACATAAAAAACTCTCTTTTTGCAACATGTGGGTGTTCATTACTGCAAGAGAGACAGTAAGGGACAGAGAGAGAATGGCCGAGGGAAAGAGACAGACTAAGGGAAATAGAGACAAAGAAAGAGAGGAAAAGAGAGAGTAAGGTAGAGAGAGACAGAAAGATGGAGAGAGAGACAAATACAGATAAGGAGAGAGAGTAAGCGACATCAAGACAAAGAAGGAAAGGGAAAAGCAAAAGAAAAAGAGTGAGGAAGAGAGATCGAAAGAGGGAGTGAGAGGGAAAGAAAGAGAGGGAAAGAGAAAGTAAGGGAGAGAGAGGGAAAGAAACAGAGAAAGAGAGAGTAAGGGAGAGAGGGAAAGAAACAGAGGGAAAGAGAGAGTGAGAGAAAGAGTGGGAAAGAGAAAGTAAGGGAGAAAGAGAGAAAGAAAGAGAGCGAAGGAGAGAGTAAGAGAAAGAGGGAAAGAGAGGGAAAAAGAAAGTAAGGGAGAGAGAAAAAGAGGAAAATAGAGAGTAAGAGAAAGAGGGAAAGAGAGGGAAAAAGAAAGTAAGGGAGAGAGAGAAAGAGAGGAAAATAGAGTAAGAGAGAGGGAAAGAAAGAGAGGGAAAGAAAGAGACATACACTGTGTGTATGTTTCATAATGACTGAAGTAAAAGACGTGTAGATTCAACTGATACATTAAAAGTAGAGGATGGTTTTCTTTCTTCTGTAAAGTCTTCATGTACAGGGTTTTCAGAGAAACATGATCAAAGAGAATCTGAATTCCACATCGTACTTAAAAAATTCCAGCACTGAGATAACAGCACTCAGACTGCGAGTAACCACAAGCAGCGAGAGCCTGCTGCCCGTCTGTACCTGCATGTTTAATCATGTCTGATCTTATTTACACTCTGCAGGAATGAAAACATTAGAGGAGTTTCAGAGCAGTTATGAAAAGCTGGAGTTAGATTCACACACTGCTCTCTTCAAACAGAATCTATTCTACATACCATCACAATCCAGAGAAAACAAGCTTCTCCACATTTATAACACTTTATAACACTGTTCTAGATCATTATTTACTCCTCAACACAGTAACCCCTCAGTCATTAGTACTGAGTTACCATGTGTTTCACTTTATAACACTGTTCTAGATCATTATTAACTCCTCAACACAGTAACCCCTCAGTCATTAGTACTGAGTTACCATGTGTTTCACTTTATAACACTGTTCTAGATCATTATATACTCCTCAACACAGTAACCCCTCAGTCATTAGTACTGAGTTACCATGTGTTTCACTTTATAACACTGTTCTAGATCATTATTAACTCCTCAACACAGTAACACCTCAGTAATTAGTACTGAGTTACCATGTGTTTCACTTTATAACACTGTTCTAGATCATTATTAACTCCTCAACACAGTAACACCTCAGTAATTAGTACTGAGTTACCATATGTTTCACTTTATAACACTGTTCTAGATCATTATTAACTCCTCAACACAGTAACACCTCATTCATTAGTACTGAGTTACCATGTGTTTCACTTTATAACACTGTTCTAGATCATTATTAACACCTTAACACAGTAACACCTGTCATTAGTACTGAGTTACCATGTGTTTCACTTTATAACACTGTTCTAGATCATTATTAACTCCTCAACACAGTAACACCTCATTCATTAGTACTGAGTTACCATGTGTTTCACTTTATACCACTGTTCTAGATCATTATTAACTCCTCAACACAGTAACACCTCATTCATTAGTACTGAGTTACCATGTGTTTCACTTTATAACACTGTTCTAGATCATTATTAACTCCTCAACACAGTAACAACTCATTCATTAGTACTGAGTTCCCATGTGTTTCACTTTATAACACTGTTCTAGATCATTATTAACTCCTCAACACAGTAACCCCTCAGTCATTAGTACTCAGTTACCATGTGTTTCACTTTATAACACTGTTCTAGATCATTATTTACTCCTAATGAAGAACACAGTAACACCTCAGTCATTAGTACTGAGTTACCTTGTGTTTCACTTTATAACACTGTTCTAGATCATTATTTACTCCTTAACACAGTAACACCTCATTCATTAGTACTGAGTTACCATGTGTTTCACTTTATAACACTGTTCTAGATCATTATTAACTCCTCAACACAGTAACCCCTCAGTCATTAGTACTCAGTTACCATGTGTTTCACTTTATAACACTGTTCTAGATCATTATTTACTCCTAATGAAGAACACAGTAACACCTCAGTCATTAGTACTGAGATACCTTGTGTTTCACTTTATAACACTGTTCTAGATCATTATTTACTCCTTAACACAGTAACACCTCAGTCATTAGTACTGAGATACCTTGTGTTTCACTTTATAACACTGTTCTAGATCATTATTTACTCCTTAACACAGTAACACCTCAGTCATTAGTACTGAGTTACCATATGTTTCACTTTATAACACTGTTCTAGATCATTATTAACTCCTCAACACAGTAACACCTCAGTAATTAGTACTGAGTTACCATATGTTTCACTTTATAACACTGTTCTAGATCATTATTAACTCCTCAACACAGTAACACCTCAGTCATTAGTACTGAGTTACCATGTGTTTCACTTTATAACACTGTTCTAGATCATTATTAACACCTTAACACAGTAACACCTGTCATTAGTACTGAGTTACCATGTGTTTCACTTTATAACACTGTTCTAGATCATTATTAACTCCTCAACACAGTAACACCTCATTCATTAGTACTGAGTTACCATGTGTTTCACTTTATACCACTGTTCTAGATCATTATTAACTCCTCAACACAGTAACACCTCATTCATTAGTACTGAGTTACCATGTGTTTCACTTTATAACACTGTTCTAGATCATTATTAACTCCTCAACACAGTAACAACTCATTCATTAGTACTGAGTTCCCATGTGTTTCACTTTATAACACTGTTCTAGATCATTATTAACTCCTCAACACAGTAACCCCTCAGTCATTAGTACTCAGTTACCATGTGTTTCACTTTATAACACTGTTCTAGATCATTATTTACTCCTAATGAAGAACACAGTAACACCTCAGTCATTAGTACTGAGTTACCTTGTGTTTCACTTTATAACACTGTTCTAGATCATTATTTACTCCTTAACACAGTAACACCTCATTCATTAGTACTGAGTTACCATGTGTTTCACTTTATAACACTGTTCTAGATCATTATTAACTCCTCAACACAGTAACCCCTCAGTCATTAGTACTGAGTTACCATGTGTTTCACTTTATAACACTGTTCTAGATCATTATTTACTCCTAATGAAGAACACAGTAACACCTCAGTCATTAGTACTGAGATACCTTGTGTTTCACTTTATAACACTGTTCTAGATCATTATTTACTCCTTAACACAGTAACACCTCAGTCATTAGTACTGAGATACCTTGTGTTTCACTTTATAACACTGTTCTAGATCATTATTTACTCCTTAACACAGTAACACCTCAGTCATTAGTACTGAGTTACCATATGTTTCACTTTATAACACTGTTCTAGATCATTATTAACTCCTCAACACAGTAACACCTCAGTAATTAGTACTGAGTTACCATATGTTTCACTTTATAACACTGTTCTAGATCATTATTAACTCCTCAACACAGTAACACCTCAGTCATTAGTACTGAGTTACCATGTCTTTCACTTTATAACACTGTTCTAGATCATTATTAACTCCTCAACACAGTAACACCTCATTCATTAGTACTGAGTTACCATGTGTTTCACTTTATAACACTGTTCTAGATCATTATTAACTCCTCAACACAGTAACAACTCATTCATTAGTACTGAGTTCCCATGTGTTTCACTTTATAACACTGTTCTAGATCATTATTAACTCCTCAACACAGTAACCCCTCAGTCATTAGTACTGAGTTCCCATGTGTTTCACTTTATAACACTGTTCTAGATCATTATTAACTCCTCAACACAGTAACACCTCATTCATTAGTACTGAGTTACCATGTGTTTCACTTTATAACACTGTTCTAGATCATTATTAACACCTTAACACAGTAACACCTGTCATTAGTACTGAATTACCATGTGTTTCACTTTATAACACTGTTCTTGATCATTATTAACTCCTCAACACAGTAACACCTCATTCATTAGTACTGAGTTACCATGTGTTTCACTTTACACCACTGTTCTAGATCATGATTAACTCCTCAACACAGTAACACCTCAGTCATTAGTACTGAGTTACCATGTGTTTCACTTTATAACACTGTTCTAGATCATTATTAACTCCTCAACACAGTAACACCTCATTCATTAGTACTGAGTTACCATGTGTTTCACTTTATAACACTGTTCTAGATCATTATTAACTCCTCAACACAGTAACAACTCATTCATTAGTACTGAGTTACTATGTGTTTCACTTTATAACACTGTTCTAGATCATTATTAACTCCTCAACACAGTAACCCCTCAGTCATTAGTACTGAGTTACCATGTGTTTCACTTTGTAACACTGTTCTAGATCATTATTTACTCCTAATGAAGAACACAGTAACACCTCAGTCATTAGTACTGAGTTACCTTGTGTTTCACTTTATAACACTGTTCTAGATCATTATTTACTCCTTAACACAGTAACACCTCATTCATTAGTACTGAGTTACCATGTGTTTCACTTTATAACACTGTTCTAGATCATTATTAACTCCTCAACACAGTAACCCCTCAGTCATTAGTACTGAGTTACCATGTGTTTCACTTTAACACTGTTCTAGATCATTATTTACTCTTAATGAAGAACACAGTAACCCCTCAGTCATTAGTACGGAGTTACCATGTGTTTCACTTTATAACACTGTTCTAGATCATTATTTACTCCTAATGAAGAACACAGTAACAGCACAGTCATTAGTACTGAGTTACCATGTCTTTCACTTTATAACACTGTTCTAGATCATTATTAACTCCTAATGAAGAACACAGTAACACCTCAGTCATTAGTAGTGAGTTACCATGTGTTTCACTTTATAACACTGTTCTAGATTATTTCATGTGTGTATATTGAATTACTGGCAGCAAGAAATATAGAAAATGTTGGTTAAAACAGCCTGTCATTGTAATAATTGACGTTCAACTGATATAATTGTAATTGTAATAAAACAATTATTATTATTTAATTTTTTTTAATTTTTTTTTTTCGTGTGAGCTGTTATGTTTTCCTTGGTTTGTTTGTTTTTGATTCTTTTGGCAGCTGAACAGAGCCTCACTCAGCCTGAGTCTAATCTGTATGACCTTATTAACATGTGAGTTTTAATTGACTTTAGAACACAAGTGATCACAATAGAGTTAGAAGACACCTCTGTGCTTATCCCCCCACAGTGGTGACTTTATGAACAGCTTATGTAAAATACATTTTGTGCAGCCACTGTTTTTTCCTCATTTGTTTGTGGTTATTTAATAAGATTTGTTTGGGTTTCTTTTGTTTCTTGTATGCACTAGTTTTCCTGAGTGGCCAGCTCTTTGGTAATCCCATATGAGGGTAAATTCTCTGTTGTGACTGTACCTGGTTGATCAGCATTTTGTATTTCTTTCTTTCTTACTTTCGAGAGAGGACAATTAATGCTAATTAAGAAGTCATTATCTCAAGCCAATAGCTATTCCTTCTTGGCTACTATATGGGTGCAGTGAAAATCAAAACATTAATGTGAACACCCAAGATTTAAGTTAGGAAAATCCAAAGACAAGGTGAAGAATTCCAGGCAAAAATCCAAAACCATATAAAGACATACACAAAGGGTCTGCACTGCACGCACCTGTGGTTTAGCTGGTTGCTTAGCTACCAGCCAACTATTCAAAACAATAGCCCGAGGCTTAAAAACACGCTAGCATAAATGCTAATGGCTCAGTATAAAACTGCTAAATGGTCAACGACTCGTCGCAAAGTTGCAAATAAAACGCTGTTGTGAGGTCGTTTGGTAAGAAACACCACAGAGAATCGGAATAACGTACATTTTAAACGACTTCACTGCTCGAAGTTGCCTCAGTGGACAGTTAAGGTCCACAGTTAAGAATTGGGACAGTCTACATGTCGGAAGCACGCATACTATGACATAAAATGCTGTCCTTGTAGACACTCATTAGGTTTTGAGACAGAATAAGAATATGTTTATATTAAGACTTTAACTCAGATCAGCCATAACATTAGAACTACCTCCTTGTTTCTACAGTATGCGTCCATTTTATCAGCTACACTGACCATATAGGAGCTACACTTACAGACTGTAGTTCATCTGATTCTCTGTATACTTTGTTACTCAGTTCTGCAATCGTCAGGACCCCCACAGGACCACCACAGAGCAGGTACTATTTGAGTGGAGGACCATTCTTGGCACGGCAGTGGCACTGACATGGTTTTGGTGTGTTAGTGTGTGTCGGGCTGATGTGAGTGGATCAGACAGTAGCTCATCTGCTGCTGCACAGTTTGTGTTCTCTGGTCCTTCATCAGTGGACACAGGACGCCGCCCACAGGACACTGTTGTCTGGATGTTGCTGGTTGGTGGACGATTCATACTCCATCAGCACTGCTGTGTCTGATCCACTCACACCAGCACAAAACATGCGTTAGTGTCACTGTAGTGCTAAGAATGACACACCTCTCTAACGGTACCTACTGGTGGTCCTGTGGGGGGACTATTGAAGAACAGGGAAAAAGGTATTAGTATAAAACCAGAAAAAAGTCGTCCAACCAGGATTCTTACTGTGTTAGAGACGTTTAGTAACTAATCTTATTTAATTAGAAAATCTTTGCCTCCTTTTTCCACAGTTTGAATTATGATTTTAGTTTACAAATTTCACACTCTGACATAAAAAATTATTTTAAAAAAAATTTAAAGTTTACAAAATAAGTCATTTACTGAAGAATGCCCCTTTAATAAAAATAAAATACAATATTATTACTGCAACAACGTAATAACATAGTAGCATAATAATAATAAGAAATGCACCTCTAACCAATGACAATATGTGTATTTAAATTATTTAATTTTGCAGAAGTTCAAGAAAATCTGTGAAATTTTCCTTTAAAAATGCATAGCTTACCTTAGACACGTAAATTGCATATTTCTGATCATCAGTCTGGGTGTGTCTCAAAACCTAGTGAGTGTGTAAGTAGGCTGTCTAGGTAGCAGCTGTGTAAGTAGCAGTGTTCTCTCCTCATCTCTCCTCATAAAACAGGTTTAGCTGGTTGCTGGCATCCAAAACAATAGCCCAAGGCTTAAAAATGCATAAATGCTAATGTCTCGAGTATAAAAGTGTAAATGGTGAAGGACTCGTTACAGAGTTGATAATAAAATACTGTTCTGTGTGATTATATGACCAGAAACACATTAAAACTCCAGAGAGAATCAAAATAACTCACATTTTAAAACCACTTTACTGCACGTAAATTAGCTTGCGCTGCAACATGGGATTGTCTTAGCGGCTGAGGAAGCGTTCAATGCTTTCTTAAAATCAGGTCTAAATAAGGTTCCTCAGTAGACAGCGTGTTTAAGGTATGTAAGAATTGGGACAGTCTACATGTGGGGAGCGCATACTATGATGTAAAATGCTGCCTATGTAGGAGCTCAGTAGGTTTTGAGACACACTCTCTGTGTTTTCTGCCTTTGTCGCACCATTTCAATGGAGGCTGTTTAGCGCTGCTCAGTGCTTTTTCTGGAGCTATCATACAGGCCACATATCTGCCATCACCGAAGAACAGTAACAGCCAAAAACCAGGTGGAATTAAACAGGTCAGAAATTTCTCTGTAGACTCAGCTGTTGAAACTCTATTCCCGAGTTTGTACATCCACAGGTAAACATTGATGTTAAGAGTAAGAAGTAAGGGCACCAGCAAGTATAAAAAGAAAATTAACCATGCTAATGTACGATTACATGGGCACCCAAAGGCTTGCTCTACAAGTATTTCTACGACAACAAGAACCAGACTGGTCATAACGTAACTACTCCACGGTTGCTGTTTTAAAATGTTAATCAGTCTTCACAAAACCATTTCTTAATAAAACAACACAAAACTACCAACATGGACTCTAAACTAGTCCTTCACTGCCAAGATCAGCTTAAGACTGAAACAAACTGCTCTACTTCGGTAAATTCACTAGGAAGCTTTGTGCTCAACACCCAGACAGACACTGCTGATGTGCGGTACGGGTACGGTTATTTTCATTTGGGTCAGTAGCTAATTAGCTTAGTTATGGTTATGGAGCCTCTTGGTGTGCTTTCTTAGCCAAGTTAGCAAGTAAATGAATCTAGAATAGCTAACTAGCTTTAGGTGGTGAAATCCTTTCATTTTGCTTGCTAAAGGTTCAGTTTATTTCTTCATCTGAACATTAAACTTGAAAGCTTCGCATAAAATACTACTAATAATAATTTTGACTTGATAGTCAAATTAGTGGTGAAAATGCCTGACTCATGTTTTAAAGAGTTAATCACTTTTTAATTGAGCCTCAATTTAGTTCAGTCTGTTTTAAATATGAAACATGTTTAGAACCTGTTATAATGTATAGCAGTGTTGTCACATTTGATGTCATCCCTTCCCCTACAGCTCTGTCACGCTCTGCCTCTCCTGTCTTTTGAGTAAGTTGCACCCCCCTCACACACCTGCTAATTAGGGGCAAGAGTATAAAGAACGACGAGGAACACAATGGCTTTGCGAGGTTTCAGTGTAACTGAGGATGCTATTGTTTGATATTTGCTTATGCTTGGACGCTAAAGTGTTGTGTTTTTGCCCGCTTCTGACTGCTCTTATTGCTCATTGTTGCTGTTTAGTTCTGTATTTTGTCTTCATTAAAGATCTGCACTTGTATCCAACTCTGTTATGACAAAATAGTAATATTACATAATAACATATAGTAGCCATAACAACATATTGTAATAGTAATAATAAGTACAGTAATGGCAATGGGAATGTACATAAAATATTTAATTTATATTTATGTTACTTATGTTATTAAATATGGGTTATTAATTTTAAGACAACAAATTTTCAAATCAAAACAAGTTCAGCTTATGTGACACTCATTTGGCAGATAATTGCAGCACTCAAGGAACATGGGTTCATTAATCTTAATTAGGGTAACAGGTGATTTTATTGTTAATAGATCTGATAAAAATAAAAAATCTAAATAACAAATCAGAAAACCATGATAGTAATCTGTTTTTCCACTCATGGCATCCTTCGTGTTAATGTACTCTTCATGTTAATGTAATCATGTTATATGTTTTTGTTACATGACTCTAAATCCAGAGAGTTTTTAAAGAAAGACTTGACAATCGGATTATCAAATCTAAGGCGGATAGACAGCTGCAACCAGCCATGCTCCATGTTTTTCTTAGATTTAACTGTTTAATTTAACCACATATTGGTAAATTTTCACTCCTTTGCTCAAACATGAGATACCTGGTGTCTGATTTATGGGTTCTCCCCACACATAAAGCTTCTGGAGAGTTCTGATAGCTTGAGCGTGCATGCTTAGTTCCAGTTGCTAAACCGTAATTAGTCACGTTTAGAGTGGGTTTCAGTGAAAGGAGGGTGAGACAGTCACAGCATTGACTGATTCACTCCTCCACTCACAAGCTTGTTGTAAAGTAAAGTGAGATTACATGTTCCTTTACATTTTAAAGTTCTTTGTAGACATTGTTTAATTCATGAGAACATCCTCAAATTAAGGCATTTTGAAAAATCAAAAAATAACTCAAAACAATATTTGTCTTTAAGCCACAGTATTTAAATTCTCTAGAATGTCAAACACACTGGTACTGTAATTTCGCTGCTTTTCATATACAACATAAAAGATAGAATAGAAAACAAATTAAACAGAAAGAAAATAGTTCAAAGATAAGTTAAGACATCTTTTCATATGCATATGAGAAAAATACAGATAAAAATATTATCAATATAAGGTTAAAGGGTTGTATGTGAAGCAAAAGTATTCTTCCTTTCGATATAACATGGTTTGCAGAAGAAAAATCAAAACAACATCCAGCAAATCAGATGTCATAACTGTGTAAATGGTAAAGTTTGAAAATAAAAATACACAGGCGTACCCCTGTAAATCATAAATAAAAGTACATAAGCATCACACTTCCTAAAAAGCAAACGAAGAATTCAAAGCAGATTAAACGAGAGCTGAGCTCCTGATTCTAAACTGAAAGCTGTGTAGAGTGCTTTATATTTACTCGTCTGGATTTATGCTATCTTCTGCTGTCTGCTGTCGTCCAGTGTACAGAAACGGCGTAGTTTCTGACTCTTCCTCGATCTGTGAAGAGAACATGTTGAGGATGATATCTAGATGTTCTAATGCAGCAATGTAATACAATGATATACTATACAGATGTTCTGTACTGATGTATTATAATGGTGTATTATAGTGATTTACTATACTGATGTATTATATGTGTCTATGTACATCTATGTTTACACGTGTACATGTCATGCTGTCTTCGGCTTTCCTGTGGTTCCAGTGTTCTGCTGTGCTTTGGTCTGTAATAGTACTATAATGATGTACTATAATGATGAACTACAGTGATATACTATACCGATGTACAAACCGGATTCCAAAAAAGTTGGGACACTAAACAAATTGTGAATAAAAACTGAATGCAATGATGTGGAGGCGCCAACATCTAATATTTTATTCAGAATAGAACACAAATCACAGATCAAAAGTTTAAACTGAGAGAATGTATCATTTTAAGGGAAAAATATGTTGTTTCAAAATTTCATGGCGTCAACAAATCCCAAAAAAGTTGGGACAAGTAGCAATAAGTGGCTGGAAAAAGAAAAGAAGATCACTAATTCCGCCATTGTTGCGCAGAAAGATAGTGCAGCAATACCAGAATGGTGTTACCCAGCGTAAAATAGCAAAGACTTTTAAGTTATCATCATCAACCGTGCATAACATCATCAAAAGATTCAGAAAATCTGGAACAATCGCTGTGCGTAAGGGTCAAGGCCGTAAAACTCTACTGGATGCTCGTGATCTCTGGGCCCTTAAGTGTCACTGCACCTCAAACAGGAATGCCACTGTCAAGGAAATAACAGAATGGGCTCAGGAATACTTCCAGAAAGCATTGTCAGTGAACACAATCCAGCGTGCCATCCGCCGTTGCCAGCTGAAACTCTACAGTACAAAGAGGAAGCCATGTCTAAGCAAGCTCCACAAGCTCAGACGTTTGCACCGGGCCAGGGGTCTTTTAAAATGGAGTGTGGCAAAATGGAAGACTGTTCTGTGGTCAGATGAGTTCTTTATGGAACACTGGGACAAGCGAACACCAGAGAGGACAAGGATAACCCAAGTTGTTATCAACGCTTCGTTCAGGAGCCTGCATCACTGATGATATGGGGTTGCATGAGTGCTTGTGGCATGGGCAGCTTGCATGTCTGGAAAGGCACCATTAATGCAGAGAACTATGTTCAGGTTCTAGAACAACATATGCTCCCATCTAGACTTCATCTCTTTCAGGGAAGACCCTGCAGGATCCGGGTACTGAAATGGCCAGCCTGCATTCCAGATCTTTCTCCTATAGAGAACATTTGGCGCATCATAAAGAGGAAGGTGCGACAAAGAAGGCCCAAGATGATTGAACAGTTAGAGACCTGCATTAGACATGAATGGGAGAGCATTCCTATTTTTAAACTAGAGCAACTGGTCTCCTCTGTCCCCAGACAGCTGTTGAGTGTTGTAAGAAGAAGGGGGGGATGCCACACAGTGGTAAAAATGGCCTTGTCCCAACTTTTTTGGGACTTGTTGACGCCATGACATTTTGAAACAACATATTTTTCCCTTAAATTGATACATTCTCTCAGTTTAAACTTTTGATCTGTGATTTGTGTTCTATTCTGAATAAAATATTAGATGTTGGCATCTCCACATCATTGCATTCAGTTTTTATTCACAATTTGTTTAGTGTCCCATTTTTTTTGGAATCCGGTTTGTACTACGATGTCCTATGACATACTACAATTACTATAATGATATCTTGTAATCATAATGTACAATACTATATACAATATCAAGTTGTTCTTTTTTGCAATGTTGTACTATATGTATGCACTTTACTGATGCCTTATACTGATGTATTACATTGATGATCTGTAGTGATGTACTATAATAATGAACTATAATGATGTATTATACCGATGTACTGTAGTGATGTATATGTTAACTGTGTTGTGTGTTTGTATAAAGCCAGTGTTTGATTCCTTGTTAAGCAAAATAAAGGAGACCAGCATTAAAGCTTTGACCAGCTGAGTATTGATTGCAGTGTGATCAGACTCTCACAGCTTAATGGTAACTGTAGATTATCTGTAGTTCACTTATGAATTACAGAGTTTTCTAAAAGTTTGATGATATCTATATTTACATGTGTATATGTCTGCTCTTCTCTGCTTTCCCACTGAGCCCCAGCAGTGTCCTGCTCTGTCTTGGTCTGTACGGGGTATAGTTCGATCATGAGGCCATCTGGTTTGATTGCAAATTTGATTGCAATGTTTGCTGTCTTCTGCTGATGTACTTTACTGATGTAGGTATCTGTAGTTTATGTGTAGTGTATCTATGAACAGAGTTTTAAGATGTCTATATTTACTTGTGTAGATGTCTGCTGACTTCTACTTTCCTGCTGTGTCCAAGAAGTGTCTGGCTCTCCTCCGGCCTGTGAAGAGAATAATTTGATTATGAGGATATCTAGTTTATCTCCGTTGCAGTGCTGTACTTTACTGGTATACTGATGTACTTTACTGATTCAGGTATCTGTAGTTTTATGTGTAGTGTATCTATGAACATGAGTTGATGTATATGTTAACACGTATATATGTCTGCTGACTTCTACTTTCCTTAGTTGCAGCAGTTGAGAATGAACTGAACTTGAACATGAACAAAGAGATGAAGCCAGTAACACTAAAATACCATTTGTGATCCTGGATTATTCTGAGCTGCTCCCTCTGAAGAAGGCCTGGCGCTGTTGTCAGTGGCTGGTACAGATTGTGTTTCTATTTGTCTGGACAAGAATTGAAATAAAATGAAAGACGTTTTAATAAATTATATATTTAAACTTAATTATATGTCCTCACTGTCCAGAGAAAAACACACATCATAATTTTTGATGATTTTCATTTTTCTATATTATTTGAACACGACAGTTCATATAATTTGTATTATATTGCTTGTGTGGTGAGTGAGTGAAGCTCTTCATTATATCCATGTTATTATTTTTAAAAAACTCTAGGAAAGTATCCAAGTGTCTTTTTGTGTCATTTTGTTTTTAAGCCATTTAATTATGAAATTTTGGATATTGGAGGTACTAGTTGAAAACCATTTAAGTTGAAAACCAGGTTAGTTGAAAGTTAAAAGAAGCTAAGGCAATCTCTGAACTATTGAGTGAATGCAGGAAGCATAAAAGAGCTGCTATTACTGCCAAGAAAGCATGTGAAAAACTTCACTGTCTATTAATAGTTGCTGAGCAGAAACAAAGCAAATGTAAAACTAAAACTAAATGTCCTCCACCTGTATTCACCCCACGAGGACAGCCATGTTACACAAAGGATGAAGGTCCTCTGGTGTCAGTCAGACTTCATTCAGAATTGGCTGCAATCTGCATGGGTGAGACTGACCGTTCTGATGGTAGTAGACATTTATCCTCTAAGGAAGGAATGTGAACATGGGTCACACACTAGTGATGGGGTGGATGGGGTCTGGGTCCGGGGGTACCTCCCTGAAATGAGTTTTTGCAGCTTTTGATGTCTGCTTTTCAGCATCACTCTGGTATTGATATTTACAGCAGTAAAAACATTGACCGTACAACTGGTGGTCCACATTTTGAATAACTGGTCTAATCACTACGACCAGATATATGGTGCCAAACTCTCAGATGACGCACTGAGCATTCTGTCGCAAGACCCTGTGCGTGAATGACGGCGGCTCCCTGCTACTAGACAACCAGCCAAACAATAATTCCTAAAAAAAAAAGCCTGAAAGTGATATATGTACATGGGCTTATCAACTTTTCATCCTGGAATCCCTCAAGGAATATATCGACCTCCACTACCACAACATTGTCATCATGAACAAGAACAAAAAAGAAGATAAACCAAAGGTAAACAACTCCAAACACCCACTGGTAAGCGACCCCGACCACCCAGCTCATCGGGAGACACAGAAGAACCCACTTCACCATCATTCTGCACAGAGGTCAGTCCAATCCTGCTCTCTAAGAAACAGCAAACTCTCAGCACTAGATGCTAGACTATCCCTGGTTGAAATACTTCACAAAGAATTCCAAGCATTTCGTGAAAGTTTGGAGTTCAGCCAAGACGAAATCCTGATGCTAACTAAAGAAAATGAAACACTGCACAACTATCAACAGTCATGAAAGACAACAAACAAATAAAAAAAAACAATCCTAGATTTACAGGCACTTAGTATGAGAGACAACATTTTCTTCGCTGGTATTCCTGAACATGTACAGCAAAAACCTGAAGATCTCCTGAAGGATTTCATGGTCACTAAACTCACCGGAATTAGTCTCACCTATTACATTTCACCGTGCACACCGATTAGGAGGGACAATACAGATAAAAATACTTGACCCATCATCACTAAAGTCGAACACTATAAACACAAAGAGCTCATCATGAGCAAAGGAAGGGAACTCAGAAGCACACACTTAGAAATTAATTAGCAGTTTCCAAGGAAAATACTGGACAGACGGAGAAAACTGTTCTGTGGTCAGAAAAGAAATTTTTAAAAAAAGAAGGCAAACAAGCAGTTATATCTGTGGACAAACTATACATTGACGGTCAGCTGTACCGTGATAAAACTTCATAGTGGCTAAATCCTCTCTCTCTCTTATATAGTAAAAATCGCTTTACCTCGTATGGAGCGACACTTTACTAATCATCCTATGTACATGCGTGTGTATATGTATATATGAATATGAGTACACATGTGCATGTCATAGTGAGTACATAACCCTGTGCATGCTAAATTGCAACCTTTCTCTCTCTCTCTCTCTCTCTTTCTCTCTGTTGCGCCCACACGTCCGCCCACACACTCCCATTCATACAGACACATGCATGATACCACATATACTCACACACATATCCGAAACATTCTAGGCTGTATTTAGGAATAACAAAATGCACTATGGTCTACTACTATATGCCCCTCACACTAAACACTACTCTACTTTAATGTAAAGGCATTTGCTCTCTGTTTTTTTCTCTCTCCTTTTTTCTGTTTGTTTTTTTTTCGTGTGTGTGTGTGTGTGTTGGTCTTTATACCCTCTTCCCATACAATAACTAAACTAAACAAAAACTTATTACTTTCATATTTATATCTTTCTTACCATTCATTACTACCAGGCACTAAATATGTTTTTCTTTTCACATACACAAGATTCTGCACCACACACACCAGAAGACAATCACAAACATATTCACACTACTGAATCATACATTACATATGTCATCACTTAAGTTTGTTACCTGGAACATTTGTGGTATTGGCACACAGGCTAAGCAGACCAAGGTACTGTACCTTCTATCTTCTTTAAAGGGAGATATCTATTTAATGCAAGTAACACATTTATCAAAAAAGAAATCATAACAAATTGAAACCAGCACAGTTCCATCAAATATTTTCAGCTTACTACAATTCCACACAAAGAGGTGTTTCCAGCCTAATAAACCAAAACATTCCCTTTCAAACATAACACCACTATATCAGATCCAAAAGGAAGGTATATTAAAGTTAACATTTTCACCTTCAATATCTCCTTAGCTATCGCCAATATATATAGCCCAAATATCGATGACCCATCCTTTTTCAAGAAGGTTTTCACTCATCTTTATAACATTCCATAATTATAATTGGAGGTGACTTCAATACCATCATCGTCCCATATCTAGACAAATAAAATAGTGCCAGTAACTGGCAATCAACAGATACCATACCATAAATATTTTAAGACTGATCTGGGCCTCAGTGATGGTTGGCGCCTCAAAAATCCAATTCTCCTTTTATTCACAAGTTCACAGCTCACATTCTCGCAATGATTTTTTTCTAACTAATAATTCTATTATATTTAATATCATGCCACCCTATAATAAGTAGTGACCATGCCCCTGTTTCACTTAAGTGGAATATAAATCATGTACATAAATATTTTAGATGGCACCTTAATACCTCTTCTAAAAGATTTAGAATTTGATAACTATATCAGAAAAGAGTGGACATCCTTTCTAGAAATAAATGTTTCTTCAGAAAAGGCACCAACACCACTCTGGGAAACTGGGAAAGCTGTATTAAGATAATATCTTACTCCTCCTATAAGAAAAAGAAAGATGCAAAAACGAATTATGAAATAAGATGTTAACAAACCCCACAGAAAAAAAAAACAGAAAATGAGCTACAACAAACTCATAAATAAGAAGACTCAATTCTTAATATAACAATTGAGACACTTTTGAACACAGCAACAAATCTGGGAAACTCTTGGCTGATCTAGTAAAACAAAGAAAAAACAACAATACCAGCAATTAAGGATAATGCAGAAAATGCAAACACCAGAGAAAATCAAAATATTCAGAAAAGTTTATAATGGCCTTCATCACATGTCTAATATTAAAGCACCTGGTCCTGACAGCTTTCCTGCTGAATTTTATAAATTCTTTTGGACAATACTCACTTATCGATAGAACGACAACTGAAATAAAGCATAATACGACTTTACCATCAGAAATGAATAGAAATGAATGAAAACCAAGTGGGTTTGAAGAATTATTTATTAATTGGATAAAAATTCCCTACACAGCTCCCAAAGCCACAGTTATTACTAATGGACTAATATCATTATATTTCACACTGCACAGAGGAACTAGGCAAGGATGCCCCCTTTCACCCCTCCTATTCTCCATTTTTATAAAACTGTTGGCAGCAGCTATATGACAAAACACAAACATAAAAGGTATTCAAACCCAAACTGTAGAACACAAAATCAGTCTATATGCAGATGAAATCCTACTATTTTTGCCGAATCTCCCCACATCAATTCCTCAGACCATACAAGTTATCGTAAAATACTCCAAAATCTCTAATTACTCTATTAACTGGACTAAATCTACTATACAACCAACCAACATTAATTTATCGAATACAGCTGCACAATCTCTACCTATTCCCCTGAGCACTCAATACGTCACATCTGGGCCTCAAAGTCTCCCCCCAGCTGTCAGAGTTGCCTAAACTCAATCTTAGCCCATTACTTTCAACTACAAATAATACCTTCAAATGCTGGATGAATTTGTCAATCATTTATTGGCAGAATAGCTACAATAAAAATGACCATATTACCAAAAGTAAACTATCTTCTCAATGATTCCAATTCAACATCATTCTACCTGGTTTTCAAATTGTACTAGAAAAATAAACCACCTAGGATCAAATAAGTTACATTACAGAAGCCCAGAGAGGCCTTGAAGCCCTCAATTTTCAACAATACTTCCTAGCAAATCAATTACAATACATAATAAAATTGATAAAGTTTAATCAAACAGATGAATTGTGAAAAGCAGTAGAACAAGCTTCAAGTAATGAAATACAACTCTCAGACTTACCATTCAGATTACAGACACTATAATCTCACCTTCTAAACACTCACCCATATGAAACAACCCTGACATTCCTGCCACCAAACAAATAACAACTCTACACAAATGGAAAGACAAAGGTATTACACATTTATATCACCTTCTACAGAATAAAAACTTTGTAAGCATTTTACATTTAACCCAAACATATGGCATTGAGAGTAACCAGTTTATGGAATATCATCAACTTAGATCAATATTAAATGCAAATTAAAAACAAAAAAGACTTTATAAATTCCTATCCAAGTTAGACCAAACAATTTATGTTCTGCTAAATGCCGTAAATGTAAGAAGATCTCTGGACAAACATTCTGAAAAACACATTTATCATGACTAACAATACCAACTTCCATTTCATACAATATAAGGTAATTCACAGAGTACACTACACTGGGCAAAGGCTCTATAGAATGGGAATAATAAACTCTGAAATCTGTACACTAAACACTCCTGACAATTACATACATGCCCTGTGGTATTGCACACCAGTCAAGCACTTCTGGCAACCTGTTCTAAATCAACTAACCCCACTGTTAAAACAACCCATCACCCCATCTCCATCACTCTGTCTGTTAGGTGACACATCATCAGCCCGTCTTAACAAGGAAGATAACAGAACTCTTTTGGTGGCTAACTATACTATAGCATAAGACTATACTGACAAACTGGAAAACAAGGAAAAAGATTACTATCAATCACTGGAAACATTTCCTAATAGAACACACAGCAATGGAAAAAACTCTCAGCATCCATCAAGAATAAATCTGAGGAATACAATAAAACATGGTCAACACTTAACATTCTAGAATCACTTTAACTCCTATTTTATTTTATACCTTCCTGCGGTGCCCTTATACAAATGTTCCTGGTCACATATTAACACACACACACACATATACATATGGGGGGGTGGGGGGGTGGGGGGTGTGTTGGGCAAAAAAATATAAGCTCTGGTAACTACTAAATGGGGAGACCTTAAAAATGAGCTCGACACCCTAGTCTGTGATTTAGAACCTTGTCCTAGTATCTATACATGTACTTAGACAGAAGATGTCTACCTCTGGTTTTAGTCAGAACATTTCTAACTTTAAGAAAGACAAGTCCTCTGTGTGTCACTACTGTCATAAACCTGGTCATTGGGTGAGGGTCTGTCATATAAAGCAAGCAGATAAGGACAAGAGTGTGAGGATGATGGGGAGCTAAGCAAGAAATTCCTTTGGGGGAATTTCACAGATGGTGCCATTAGAAAACCCTTTTTAAGAACTTAAAAAACACAGGAGCAGTTATCTTTGATATTCAAGACCATTCAGGGACTCACTGAACAGCTGTCTTTGGTAACAAAAGCCATATAAGGAGTCACCAGTATATGAACAGTTTCATGTGCTCCTGGTTTTAACTAAAATTATCTGCTGCTTTGGCTTATCTCTGTAAGTAAGGTTAGTTGAGTTAGCTAAGGAATTTATTTTTGTTGTTATTTATGCAAGCTATAAAAGCACTTTTTGATTTTGTTCGCAAGCAACGAGTTCAAACTTATTCAGTAGTTGTGCTTGTGTACAATATTTAGAGAAATGTGATGGCTAAAAGCTCTGGTAATAACGCAATGTTGTTGCATAATGTTTTTAGGCCTATGTAACTACTGAAGGCCTTCAGTAATTCTTACTCAGTTCTTACAACTATACGATCTGCTTAGAAGTAACGTAGTC
The DNA here is from genome assembly GCA_021613375.1 of Megaleporinus macrocephalus. Lineage (NCBI taxonomy): Eukaryota > Metazoa > Chordata > Actinopteri > Characiformes > Anostomidae > Megaleporinus > Megaleporinus macrocephalus. The sequence continues at coordinate 37,809,260 of CM038717.1, forward strand.
TCAACTAGGAACTGGGCCTGGCTAATTTCAGATGCAAGAATCAGTCCAGATGGTGTCTGGACCAAAGGGGGAAAACTAACTGCACCTGAGGCATTACGGGTTTTTTTACCTTATAAACAAACTGTGTTTGGATTATAATGGGGAAGAAGATCATAGTGAGAAAACATGTTGAGAAAAATGGGTCATTAGAATCATAAGGAGAGGCTGCATATTAGTTCTGCTGTTCTACTGATGCAGTCATTATCTGTGAGGAAAATGAAAGCATGATTGTATGTTTCTCACCGTTTCTCACTGAGTTGTAGGGACAGTTTGAGAGGGGGGGGGGGGGGTGAAGCACAGAGCCTCAGGGAAGAACCATGTTCTTAGGGCATGTGGGCCGCCCCTGTAGGTGAAGATTTCAAGGCACTGTGTAAAACCATACCAGCCCCTTCTGAGGGACAATTACTGGGGAATAGCAGACAACCTGATTAGTAATAAATAATTATCAAACACTGATGAACAGTATACTGCGGAAGAATTTTTTAAAATGTGTTACAGGTTAACTGCAGCCAGACATTTCTCCTGCTCATCATGGCATGAACATCTTGACACTTTGCACCTACGCTATGAAGAGCCAAGAGCCTGCTGTGGACTTCCTGTGGACAGGAATTTCAGAACTGACCCTGAAAAATTCAAATTGCAATGACACATCACTGTGAAAAAACTCCTCAGGATCCTCCAGATGTCTCAATGTTCAGCAGGGACATTGCACTGTGACGCAGCAACCTTCAACAGCTGTAACCATTGGCTAAATTAACTTCTCAGACATTTTTGGCATAACATTCTAGTAATATTTTGGCGTAACATTCTTGTTCTATTTTGTACAGTTATAGCCACTTGTATGTTCTTTGTTTTTTCCACTTCTCATTGTACATATGTTTCGTACTTGTAGTCACGACATAGTTTTGTGATTCTTAATGAGGGAACATCAAAGGGGCAATTGAGGAAAAAATCGGCTCCTATCTGCTGACCTGAGGTAGTCACCTCCCCTTTTATGACGCTTTCGTTGCTGGCCATACAGTGATACGATCACCCCCCAAGGTGGCAACCATCACCCATCACTAAAGTGTTGATCTTCGCCATCCTTTCAGAGAGTCGGTGCCTCCCTCCCACCTATCCATGATACCATCACCCCCTAAGCAACAGACCGATGACCTAAGCTATGCCCATGTATGATACTGCATGCACGTGACTAAGACTGCTTACACACTGATAGTGATCGACTGAGCTGTACTCATACATTTGTGTGTGTGCCAATAAACTCAACTCAACGCTGAAGCTCTCCAGTCTCCTGACTCCTGGATCTGACTCCTCATTCCTGAAGGCCAAATTTCTAACAAAAAGAAGCGAGTGGGGTTGGAGGACAGAGAAAGAAAAGAGGGGGCTGTTGAGGTGAGATAGAGAAGGGAGAGGGGGTGGGGAGGAGAGAGAGAAAAGAAAGCGGGATGAGGAGGACAGACAGAGAAGGGAGGGGATTGGGAGGAAAAAGAAAGAAGGAATTATAAATTAAATGAAAGTATAAACATTTTGAATTTCTATTTGCTGACTACTTAGAATATATAGAATATATATCAGAATATATTTAGTAAATATTATGTAAAGTAAAGAATGTTTGTATATTGGATGAACAAGTTAAGCTGGTTAGAAGTTGGTAAAGTATTCAGTACAGGATGTTGAATATTATCAATAGTGTAAAACATACTTACCTTTGAGATTTAACTATGACCACGCGTGTGGCCCGTCCGCCCCTTTGGGTTACTATCAGGTACATTGGCAGTTGTTCTGGCAGCTGACCAGGATCTGTAGGCCAGACATTCTGATTGACCTTCAGCGTCTTCTGGTCCTCAGTCAGAAAAATTAATTCGCTGTTGTTCTGAACAAATGCCTCCACCTTTACGAAGCTGATTTCTTCCTCTTCTGTGCCCTCCTGTAGTACCTGATTAGAATATAACACATGTGCACCACAGCTGTGTACTGAACACACATATATATATACAGTCAACTCCAGAACTATCAGCACCCTTAAAGAAACTGACCAAAACTATCATATGAAGTAAACATCTAATGATTACACTAGTTCTCAATAATATACATATAAACTGTTTAAGAGAGAATCTGAAGAGATAAACACAATATTACTGGGAGTGAAATGATACAGTACTTAGTTCAGGTATGACGGTATGGGGGGCCGGGTCAACAAGATTAGGACACTCTGAACAGGAAACTAGAAGCCTGGAATTGGAAAGTATTGATGGAGAAGTAGAAAAGTTCACAGTACTCACAGAAACATCTGTGTGGTCAGACGAGGTCAGTTTTCTTCGACATGCCTTGTTTTTGGTCACTTTAACGTAAGTGATCTTGATCACCTGGTTTTCCTGAAGTGATGTATTTGCTGCTTCCTTCAATAGTGACACTGCTACCCTGACCCCATCCTGCTCAATCACTACATGTACCTCTTTGTTGTTCTCCGTAGTCTCATTGTCATTCTGAAGAACAGAAAGAGAAGAACAATAACTATCAAAAGAACATGAACAATATTAACTAGTACAACTGAGAGGAGGAGGGAGAGGAAAGGTCAAAGAGAGAGGGTATTGGGAGGACAGAGAATGAAGGGAGGGGGTAAGGAGGAGGGTCAAGAAGTGGTATGAGAAGGAAATGAGGAGATGTGGTATTAGGGAGGACAGAGAAATTAGGGGGATGAGAAGGAAAGGAGAGGGGGTATGGGGAAGAGACAGAAAGAATAAGGGGGTGTGTGGAAAAGTGGGAGAGAAGGGGGTTATTGGAGGGACAGAGAAAGAATGGAGGGGGTGAGGAGAAAAGGGAGACTAGAGGGGGTATGGAGAGGGCAGTAAATAAGGGAAGGGTTAAAGAGGAGAAAGAGAAAAATGGGGGCTTGGGCAGAACAGAGAAAGAAGCAAGGAGGAGAAAAGAGGGGTATGGGGAGGACAGAGAAAGAAGAGATGATTAAGAGGAAAGGGAGAGGAGATGATACAGGGGAGGACAGAGAAAGAAGGGATGGGGTGAAAAGGAGAGGGGTCATACTTGTGAGACAGAAAGAAAATACATGGTATGAGGAGAGGGAAAAGAGAGAGAGAAAAAAAGACAGGTATGGGAAGGACAATGAAAGTAGGGTGGGAGGAGAGAGAGGAGAGAGGGCAAGGTGAAAGGGTGTGTGGATGGCAGAGAAAGATGGGAGAAAGAGAAGAGAGGGAGAAGAGAAAGGTACAGGGAGGGCAGATAAAGAAGCAAGGAGGAGAAGTGATGGGTATGGGGAGGACAGAGAAGGAAGGGATGAGATTAAGAGGAAAGGGAGAGGAGAGTGTATAGTGGAGAGACGGATAGAAAAGAAGTGGTATGAGGAGGAGAGGGAGAATAGGGGGGGTATGGGGAGGACTCAGGAAGAAGGGATGGGGTGAGGAGGAGAGAGAGAAGAGAAGCGTAGGGTAGGACAGAGAAAGAAGGGTTGGGGTGAGGAGGAGAGGGAGTAGACAGGGAGAAGAGAGGGAGAAGAGAAGGGTATGGGCAGGACAGAGAAAGAAGGGATGGGTGAGAAAGAGGGGGAGAAGAGAGAGGTAGGGCAGGACAGAGAATGAAGGGATAGTATAAGGAGGAGAGGAAGAGAAGGGTAGGACAGGACAAAGAAAGAAAGGATGGGGATGTGTTACGGAATGATAAAGGCAGACCCAAGTGCAGAGCAGAGAAAACAGAATGAAAGGTTTATACAGGTGAGAGACAGTAAACGAGTGGTGATCATATCCAGTGCTGGGAAATTAATATAAAGATGTGTTGGTGATGGTTGTGGACAGTGAGTGGCTCGTCCCACTCAGGGATCAAACTGCTGCCGTCTTGGGAGGTAACCTGTGACTCTCCGGCTGTGCCACCGGGGTGGGCAGGCAGCAGGACGATGCCTATAGAGGCGTGAAGTTTGCCCTTTGCCTAAAATGGCAGGAAAAGGGCAAACAAAGGACATTTTCTTTCACTTATTTACTTTATTTTTCTTTCTTTTTCCTTTTGAGCATCTTCTCTTATTACAGCCCTCTATTCATTTTTACTTTTTTTACTGTGTTCCTTTCTTCTTTTCTTTTCATACGAAACAGGTAAAGGTGTGAAAAGGAGCTGTATGTCTTTAGCATAACTAGGATTTAGACATGTGCAGTGAATTGCTCGTAATTAGTCCGAGCACAGGGCCCGTGGTGCCTGTCCGCCATCGCCCTCTGGCGGCACCGGCTGAACCCTTACAGGAATGAAGGGGAGAGGGAGAGGGGATATAGTGAGGAGACAGAAAGAAGAAAGGTGGTATGAAGAGGACAGAGAAAGGCAGGAGAGGGATCAAGATATGAGAGGGGGGTATAGGGATGTTACGTCCAAGATGCTAATTTGAGTTTCTCGAGTTAGAATTGCAGAGGGTTTGAGTAGCTTGCTATAACTGAGTGTTGTTTTGGGGTGCTACTGCCCTCTGCTGTATTCCTTTGTGTTTCTCTCTCTTTCTTTTATTTTCTTTTAATTTTGTGATGCTGTCAGCTGACCGCATCCCTTTAGATTGTCAGCTGACTTTGCTGCCATGTGACTGGTTACGATGTAAAGAGGCAGTTACAAAAAGTGACGATGTTTTATTGTGAATGGTCCGTGGTGTCTTCAAAATGCGTCCCATGACAGTCATTTTGGCTTTTGTGTTTTGGTTAGTTGTTTTTTTTGCTTTAGTTTTAGTTGGAATTTAAACCCCAATGTAGTTTAGTTTTCAGATTAGCTTTGAGTAATTCTGTTGTTAATCATTTGGTTTTTGTGAATACTGTCCTTTCCTGAACATTAATTTGTTCCAGTTATGTTTGAGATCAAATATACTTTAGAGCAGTCACAACAGGAGTGAGCTGCCAATTTATTTTCTCTACTTCCCTTTTTTCTCCTGATTATGTGTAGGGAGGTAAGTTTTGTTGTCCTTTTTATTTTTCTTTTGAAGATAGGTAAGTTAGCACTACAGCGATAGCGTAATACTGTACCCATATATAAGGTTTAAAAGGGCGTTGGTGCCGAGAACAGGTGGAAAATAAACACCACGCCCTCAAAGTGAAGAAAAGAGGTGTAGCACAAAGGCTCTCAGACCTCAAATACCCGAGCTCAAAACTTTAGCAAAGACTCAGCACTGAGTGACTGGATAAAAAAACTGTTCCTGTCACGATGGACATTAGTGCTCTTCATTCTGAGGAGATTAGTTTTTTATTTTGGAATCTTCTGAATTTGTTGTTATCCTTGGTCTGTCTTGTATAAAGACACAAGATCCTGTTATTTCATGGTCTTAGAGAGAGATTATTACATGGCCTAAGCATTGTCTGAATAATTGTCTCTTATTTCCCCAGTTGATTATTTTTACCACTTCCATTGGGGCCCTGAGAGTTCTTCCCCTGTATCTATTCCTCCTGAGTACTCAGACGAGAGATCTTTAAAAAGACCAATGCTACTAATTTACCGATCCACAGATTTTATAATCATACCATTAATTTAATCAAATACCACCCAAATTTCGTGACTATCCTATGACTTAAGCAGAGGAGAGAGCCATGGAGGATTACATACAGGAACCTCTCACTCAGGGTTTTATACGTCTGTCCACCTCTCCTGCGGCTGCTGTTTTTTTTTTTTTTTGTTAGAAGCAGGATGGTGGTCTCAGACCTTGTATAGATTATCGTGGCTTAAACTCAATTACCAAATCTTTTTGATTTATTTGCAATTACAGTTCCATAGCAGCCCCATTTATCTCTTTACTTAAAGGGGATGCTAAAAAACTTATCTGGGACCCTCAGGCTGAACAGGCATTTGACGAAAGGAGGGAGAGATTCACCACTGCCCCGTTATTACAACACCCAGATCCTACTCGTCCTTTTATGGTAGAGGTTGATGACTCTAATAGGGGTTGAATTTTTGAGGTTGAACCCAGTGAGGAACCTAAACCAAAACATATTCTGGGCCCTAAGATCTTTCTGGTGCTGTTACAGACTAAGGTTACCATGGCTAAAGACTATTTTTAGTGTCTAGGGGAAAGAAAGAAATAACCACCTGTCTGTAACCTGAAACGCTGTCCCTTCGTAATGCAAAAACATGAAATTCAGTTCACTATGTGTAAATTTAACGTACTTGGAGCTACAGAGTGTGGTCAGCTTACCTGCGACTTACTTCACTCCCTCGGTGCCGGTAGCTACGGTTCGGGTTGGGACCGCTTGGGGCTAGCTCCAACGGGGGTGCCTCTACTTCAGATAGTTCACTTTTTATCTTTTACTGGTGGAGACCAGTGAAATGATAAAAAAGCCATATGAAGGGGGAACTTGCACAAAAGGGCATCGGCAGAGACACAGAGCGCCAGCATGCCTCCAGGCATGCCATTCCCCTCCCGCCATGATTCAAAGCACCTTTAGTAATCACAAGTGATGTCATCTGAGCTCCATTGGAGAATCAGTGGCTGCCCCTAACCATGTGACCTACCTAACCTAACAGGTACTCAATAGAAGGAGTATTGATGTTAAGATTGAGCAGGTAAATTCAGTAGAATCTATCCCGGAGGCATGTCCTTCTGGGGGATTGTATGTTCTGGTGCATTTCCACTTTCAATTGATTACCTGGGCTCATACTTCTCTTACTTCACAACATCCAGGAGACACAAGAACCCTCCAACTACTCTCTGGTAGATACTAGTGGGAGAGTATGTGTTCAGATATCCACCATTTTCCACCATAGCTTCATGTACCGTTTGCTCTGTGTATAAGACACTGTGCACTTTACCGACAGGAAAATTACTGCCGCTGCCAATTCCATCTCGATCATGCTCATGTAGCAGTTGATTTTGTAACTGACCTTGTTAATAAACTCTGCGAGCGTCATGCCAAGTTCTTTGTTTCTGACACAGAGAAATTAGGGATGGGTGTGAAGAGGAAAGAGAGAAGGAAAAGAGGTGGTATGATGAGAAGAGGGAGAATAGAGGGGCTATAGGAAGGACAGAGAAAGAAGGGAGGGTATGAAGAGAAGAGGAAGAAGAGGGGGGTACAGGGAGGACAGAAAACTGTAGGGGGGTCAGAGGGGGTATGCGTAGGTAGAAGAGAGGGGGTATGGGCACAACAGAGGAAGAAGGGAGTTGAATGACCAGGAAAGAAAGAAAGAAGAAAGGGAGTACAGGGAGGACAGAAGAATGTAGGGGGATGAGGAGGAAAGAGAAGACTGGGAGATGAGAGGGGGTATGGGGAGGACGGAGAAAGGAAGGAGTGGGATGACTAGGAAAGAAAGAAGAGAGGGAGTACAGGGAGGACAGAAGAATGTAGGGGGATGAGGAGGAAAGGGAGACGTACCATGAGATCAGGGTTAGAAACAGAAGGAGGACTTACAGGTTCTACGCCTTGAGACCCTGCTGGAGCCTCCACTTCTGGTGGTAAATTCGTCATGGCGATGCTTGCATGCTCAGTCACTGAGCTCGGGCTGTCTGGTAGAATCCTACGTTCCAGCAGCTGCTGATACAAATGAGACTTTATTTCAGCTCTAGTCACAAGTCGACCAACAGAACCACTAAAGAAATCAGCAAATAAGTCAGCCTTATGACACTGATCAGATTTCTCCAGGGCGGGATCACAAGTAAAAGCCTTTAAACTAAACATGCCCAATAGTCACAAGGTACCCCACCACACCAAAACGAAAACAGACAAAAGACGAGCCCCCAATTATGTTACGACCTTATTTGGAATAGCCAAAAAAGGGGGGTATGGGGAGGACAGAGAAAGAAGACAGAGGCAGATGAGAAGGGGAGCAGACAACAAACTACAGATCTGAGTAACATCAAAATACTTGCCGAAACGACTCTTCCAGTCAGGGTTATGTAACTCTTTTTCAGGTAAAGTCCCAGATCATTCAGAGCAGTAGCCTTTGAAAAACATCTCTCCATCGTTAGAAGAAATATTTTTTCTTCCAGCTGAAGTGGAGCTGTCTGGTACACTTCTGTTCGACTTTCCAGGATTATTTCATCAAACAGACCATCCTTCTTCACTGTGGCATTTGTCACCATGTAAGTTTTCCCCACCTGGAATGTATGAATCTGACTCTCTTGAAGAGTAATGAAAAAAATTGTGGTACCGTCACAGACGGAACACAGAGCCAATTTTGTCCAAATGGCTCCTGTGGAGTGTCTGTAGTATTTGGTTTCACGCACTGCCACACAGAGCACTTTGTACGTTGAGGAGCATAACTGTTTCGTTCTAGGGAGACAAAACAATTTATGAAAAATAAATACAGTTTCACTTTATCCTGTATTTACATAAAACACGTATGTATTTAATATTCGTGTATTGTAATAATTGTTTTATTTTGCTTGTGTGGTGAGTGAACCTTTGTTACCATGTTATCTGTAATTATGTGTCATTAAAATATATCAATCAATCAATCTTTATTTTCACGCTGACATGCATTTTCTATGCAGCCCGTAATTTACAGTTTAAAGAGACTGAAAAAGAAATCTGGTAAACTAAATTGAAACAAATACTATATAAAACAAAACTGACAAAATCAAACAAGATAAATTAAGAAAACAATTAGGGTTTAATTAAGAAAGAGAAAAAATAAAACCAAGATAAACCAATTTTTAGGATTTTAGCATAAAAAGATTAAGAGACAAACTACAATTTGGTGTGTGGGTGGGCAGAGGACCCAAAATCAGAGCTGTGTGTTTATTTTATTTTTGAGTAGGAAATGTATAAATCAATGTGGTCAGGGGTCCCTGGTAGGGTCTCCAAACTGGTTCTGAGTGATGGGCCAGACAAAGAGTGTTCCAAATAAACCCCCCATGATGACCACAAGGACAGCAAGGACCCAGCGTCCCATCGCCCGGACTAGGGTTACGAGGACCCAATCCTGGAGCCAGGCCTGGGGGAGGGGCTCCTCGGCGAGCGCCTGGTGGCCGGGCTTGCACCCATGGGGCCCACCACCTGTAGGAGGAGAATGGGGGTCCGGTGCTATGTGGATCGGGTGGCAGTCTCGGATCCAGGAAGAACAATGCGGGTTTCATCCTGGTCATGGAACACTGGACCAGCTCTTTACCCTTGTCAGGGTGTTCAACAAGTACACGTGTTTTGTGAACCTGGAGAAGGATTTCGACCGTGTCTTTCAGGGGACAGGGAATATGGGATATGGGGCTTATTGCTACAGGCCGTCCAGTCCCTATATGAATGGAGCAGGAGCTTGGATGGCATTGCCGTTAATCAGCGGTCCTGTTCATAATTTTTATGGACAGGATTTCTTTGCGCAGCCAGGAGACGGTGGGTGTCTGGTTTGGTCACCTCCGGATTCCATCTCTGTGTGAAGCAGCTGGGATGAAAATCAGCACCTCCAAATCCGTGACCATGGTCCTCAGTTGGAAAAGGGTGGAGTGACCTCTTCAGCTTGGAAATGATCTCCTGCCTCCAGTGGAGGAATTTAAGTATCTTGTTCACGAGTGAGGGAAGGATGGAGCGAGAGGTTGACAGGCAGACTGGCACAGCATCTGCAATAATGTGGGCTCTGTACTGGTCTGTCCCGGTTAAGAAAGAGCTGAGCTAAGGCGACGCTTTTGATTTACCAGTGAAACCTTGTGCAAACATAGTTTAACATCTGAAATAAATAAGCCAACATCATGCACGCCACAGGAGCGGTCTCTAGTAGTATGCCCATGTCACCAGTGTAATCGCTACCAGCCGAGTGTCTGCTGGATGAACTGCCATGCGCAGGAATGCAGAGGAAGTAGTTGGCCTAACTCAGCCATCGCTTAGAGAAATTAACAGCCTGCTGAATTCACCATGCATGTCCAGCGAAGTTGAGGTGCGCCTCGAGAGTATACTTACTCTACCATAAGCTTAGATTACTTGTTTCATTCAGGCTTTTATCTTATAACTTCCAAAAAAAAATATTTTTGGTATTTTATTTACTCCTATTATTTAATGGCGTATTAACCCTTTTATTAATGTTGAACCAATAAACCACCTTTTTCTAAGGCTAGTATTGGTGTGTGACTCAATGTTATGACATGTGTGTAGATCACTGACCTCATGTGTTCATCCTCAAACCATTAATTGTTTTAATTGTAATTGTTCATCCTCAAACCAAACCAAATAATCACATCTAATATCAGATGTGAATTAATTAATTAAACCATTATCTCTACACCTTGTTGTAACATCCACCTCCATTGAATGTCCCAGTTCTGATAAACTCATTGACAGTTCTACTTCATCCGTATCTCTTAGATCAGGCTTGCCCAAACTTTTCAAAGGGGGCCAGAGGGGGACATTATCAAAATACCTCTCTTTCCAAAAGTTTTGTTCATAAATTATATATACACTGTATTCAAAATATGAAAAACATATGTACAGAATGAATAAACCTATTTAAACCTATTAAACGTTTCTCTGACGGTTAGTTTCTCTGCAGTGACACTGACATGGTGGTGGTGTGTTAGTATGTGTTGTTCTGGTAAGAGTGGATCAGACACAGCAGTGCTGCTGGAGTGTTTAGACACATCATTGTCACTGCTTAGATACATCATTGTCACTGCTTAGTGATTAGCCTAGCCACCTCATAGCTCACTCTGGTCACATTCTCCTGAGCCCAATGTGCCCTGAAGAAAAGTTGTGAGCCCAGGGTTTCACTGCCCTCCCATGCTTTGTTGACATAGCTACGTTTTTAAGTTTAGATAACTTCGATTGCTAACACAGTGGTAAAGTGTACTATATTTGTATGTACTGCTGCCACCGTCAGGTGACCAATAATGTATTCTTACAAGTGATGTTGCGGGCCAATAAATATCTGTCTGCAGCCCGCATCAGGCTTTGGACACCTTTGTCTTAGACATAACGATTTTTAAGCTGTAGACCCAGTTTCTCTAATCAGGTTTATTATCAGTCTTTGATACAATATAAGGTCTTATTTATTTTATAAGTAGTTCATAATGGGAATTGGAATTGGACTTGTACAAAGAATTTGTTTTTGGTTACAGTAGCTCAGAGTGCACAATAACTTACATTACAGAAGTAACAAACACACCCAACCTAGCCATCCTCCTACACACACACACACACCCACACACACACACACTCACAGTGACAGTGACATACACGCACAGACACACCTGTAAATTTAACGTGTAGAGTTGTATATTTAAAGTAAAGGGCTGAGTGCAGCAGTGAAGGTCAGTGCGGACTGAATTAAATAGATATAAATATGGAGAACAAAAGAGTCACTAGTGGAGACGGTGGTACAGAGTGTTCTAAGATTTCATCAGATAAATAAAAGTGCAGTACAGAGAAAGAAGAGTGAGAGGACATCTGGATATGGATGTATGTATGTAGTAGAATCTATTTAGAATGTAGTGTGTAATGTTCAGCTAAAGTTTGGAGGTCATGATCCTCAACTGGCTGAAACGCCGACCTGAGGGAGGATACTGATACAAATGATGTCCAGGGTGTGATGGATCAAGTCCCTGGAGATTATTGTGCCCAGGAACTTGTAGGAGTCCGCAGCCATTACAGTACTGTTGATGATGGTGAGTGCTGGAAGGGTAGGAGGGCTTCTCCTAAAGTCCACTATCATCTCTACTGTCTTGGCTCAGCTCCAGGTTATTGTGGTTGCTCCAGAGGACCAATGACTGTCAAATCATCTGCAAACTTCAGGATTTTGACTGGGGGGTCCGTGGAGGTACACTCAATGTTGTGGAGTAAGAAGAGCAGCGGGGAGAGAACACAGCCTTGTGGAACACCTGTGCTGATGGTCCTGGTTCCTGAAGTGATCTTTCCCAGCCTCACCTGCTGCTCTCTGCCAGTGAGGAAGTTTGTGATCCACTGGCAGGTGGAGGCTGGCACACTGAGGTGGGTCAGTTTGGTGTGTAGATGTCCGAGGATGATTGTGTTGAAGGCAGAGCTGAAGTCCAAGAACAGAACTCATATGTACAGAATTGCATATGGACTAGGACGGTCGAGGTGCTGGAGGATGTGGTGAAGTCCCATGTTCACTCCATCTTCCACAGACCTGTTGGCCCAATACACAAACTGCAGGGGGTCTAGTTGGGGGTTGGTGATCTACTTCAGGCGGGTGAGAACCAGCTTCTCAAAGGATTTCATGACCACAGAGGTCAGTGCGACAGGTCTGTAATCATTCAGTCCTGAGATTGTTGGCTTTTTGGGGATGGGAATTATTGTGGAGCGATTGAATTTAATATATAGTTGTAGTTATTTGAATTATGCAATTGAATTGTACATTGAAGAATGTATTCCTATAGATTCTAGTTTGTTTTTCTTTATATATACAAGTGTGATTTTTTTTTTCTGACAGCAGTAGGACTGTTAGAGGTTAACTATTTAATGTAACCTTAAAGTGAATCAAGCCCTGTATAAAACTTTGTAGACTTGTTAATCTTCTAGTAGAATATTTATCTTTTTTTAAACAATTCATATTAGCGTTTACATATGAAATTAAATGAAATTCTTGTAGTATTTAATGATACAGCCTTGCCCTGATATTCTAAGCAGACAAAGAATCTTCATATCCATGAAGAAAACAATCTTGTCTACACCCCAAACTCCTACAAAGGCCTGTTTTATATGCTCAGAACTGACAGACGTTCAGAGCTCCTTGAATGACCAAGACGCAGCTTATAAGGACCAAAGCGCTCCTCTTTTATACTTGGGCCACTTCAGTTTAACATGGGGAGGTGAGGTAATGTAATTAAAATTCCAAGAAAATAAACAAAACAGGAGAATCCAGAAAAAAATCAAGGGATTCATTTTAACAATCTAAGCAACTAACCATCTGCTGTTTAACTGAATAAACAAAAAAATAAGATTGTCAGCTGAAAGTGTGGACACAAACACGCTGATGCTTTCATGGGCACAACAACAGTTAAATGATCTTGTAAGCTGCTTATTTTGAATTATATTTAATTGAACCGAAGATTCATAACTCAGAAGTCTGAGTTGGTCATCTGGATTTACATCTGTATTTTTTCATTCATGTTTAATAATTTACTAAACTTCTGGATTGTTCATAGATCTATTGGTACTACAAACAAATGACCACTGAGAGGAACTAACCGAATGTCTAGATATTCTTCGTAGCATCCACCACAGCACTGGACACAGCATCTGTCCCAGCATCTGTCACAGCACTGGACACAGCATTTGTTCCAGCATATGTTCAAGCATCTGCAACACAAATCGCCACAGAATATGGCATAGCCTATGTCCCTGCATCTGTCCCAGCATCTGCCACACCAATCGCCACAGAATATGGCATAGCATATGTCCCAGCATCTGCCACACCATCCGCCAGAGAATATGGCATAGCATTTGACACAGCATGTGACCCACAATCTGTGCCCGCATTGACAAACCAGTGCTACAAAGAAGATGACGGAGAGGAGTCCAAAAACTGCAATCTGGAAAAAGACAGCATAGTACAGTTAGTATTGTCTATAAACACTGACTGTCCATTTTACTAAGCATATGTCTTTGTATCTGCAGTCACTGTCATGTCTGTCAGATACTTCTATCTTGTTGGTCCACATTGCAGATGTAAAGTCTGAGGACACTGCCTTCAGGACGCTGCCCACAGGACACTGGATAGCTGGACATGTGTGGTCACAGTCCAGCAGTGACAATGAGGTGTTTAAAACTCCAGCAGCACTGCTGCGTCTGATCCACTCACACCAACACAACACACACTAACACCACCAGTGTCACTATAGTGCTGAGAATGGTCCAGTACCCAAATAATACCATCTCTGTGGGGGTCCTGATCATTGAAGAAGTAGATACCATAGTGTAGATACAAACGATACACGCGAGGATACAACAAGGTTTACTGAAAAAGTGGACAGTCTGTAAATAATTTCCAGTCAAATTGGCCATTAAATACACTGGTCTAGCATCCTTAAAGCAAGAAGAACATATATTTATTGTGTCCACCCTTTAACTTCATTACAGCCTCCATTCGTTTCAGGAGACCTACTTTCAGTTTATCAGAGACAAACTTCCAAAGTTCAGTCAAGTTGGTTTATAATTTTCTGCTTCTTACCATTAAAATAACCCGAAACACATTCAGTAATGTTGAGGTTCTGGACTCAGTCCATTGTTCTGAGAATACCAGCAGCTTCTTTGTTTGATGTGTCTGTATATCATTTTCTGAGTAAGGGGTTTCTTGAACAGCTATACATCTTTTTTATGGGGACAGTGTTTGTAGGTCTACCAGGTGTTCCAGGTGATCCAGGTGGTTGTTATTAATCCCATTTTCTATGCAGCTTTGAACAACTTTCCAGTTTTGAAAACTCCTAATATTTTCTTTGGCTTTCTTGTTGATCAACTGGATTATCTTACATCTAATTTTATCTATTGAAAATATAAGTAAAACAGAATGCAATGACGTATAAATCTTGTAAACGCTATATTTAATTGGAAACTTTAAAAACTTTAAAAAACAAGACGTGTGTTTTTTTGCAAAAATGTCAACAATTATGAATTTAATGCAGCATGTTACCCATACCATGTGCACTAATGCACCTCATCACAGTTCGACAGTTGGTGTGTTTTAAATGCAGTGCTGTCCGAGGATCCAAAGAACACAACCATCCAGTACTGTTTTTGGTTGTTGGGCCTTAAGCTGGGCAGACACTGTACAATATTTTCAATCGTGTACTCAGCTCCAGCTCAAACTGTACAACTGAATCGCAGGGTTTAAAAGTTCACAGCTCACGATTCATATTCTCACACTATACGACCCGATGCTCTCATGCGACCTGACTGCTCATACTGTACGTCCATACACCACATATCGGACTCTTGTATCAGGAATTGCAGCGTAAAAAAGGAAGAAGAAGAAATAGAAGAACAAGCACAAGCCAAGGTAATAGGCGTAAGTAGCTGATATCTAGTAAGCTTTCTTAAATTCACTTCATTGCCTTAAGTAAATTACTCACATGAAGTTGTTAGACTGTTTAAATATACCATTCCACCTTAAATGTCGCTGTGGTGACAGGCTTCACATGCGCTTTTTATATGCTTTGAACTGAACGTCATTCAAATAAGCGCCCAGTTTTAGTTGTATATGGACTGTTTGTAATTTCTGCACAACAAGCAGAAATGTATAAAACTCCTTAAGCACTTAACATTTACTGCAGGCTCATTGTAACATTTACTAGCAGGCTCCATCTGCTTGATTTCACGTCTGCTTCGGTGTTCGCGCATGCGCAGTGTGAGCGGTTGCGGTGACTCGGCTTGTGGCACTGCTTCAATAGTGCGATACTCTCACGAGGAGTGATTTGAATTTTAAACATGTTTGATTTTCTTGTGCACAGTGTCGCACAGCGTCGCACAGCGTCTGCCCAGTTTTACATACTAAGATTTCTGTAGAGTCTCAGAGTTGAAGCTGTTATAGCTGCAAAGGTTGGGCCGACATCATATTAAACCCTATAGATTAAGAATGGGTCATCACTCAAGTTCATATGCGTGTGAAGACAGACAAGCAAATACAATATTCACATGGTGTAGGTTAGATGATGATAATCTCTGGGTTTTTTGTTATTTTACTTTAAGAAATGTTCTTCTTAAATTGTTGCACTATTTGCCAGCACAGTCTTTCACAGAGTAGTGACTCCTCCCCGTCTTTACTTCTGAAAGACTCTGCCTCTCTGGGATACCGTATTATACCCAGTGATGTTACTGATCTATTGAACTGAGATGTTCCATCAGGTGTTTTTAGCATTACACTAGTTGAGCAGTCCTTTGTTGCTCCTGTCCAACTTCTATGAAATGCGTTGCATCAAATTCTGAATGTGCATGCATTAAAATAAATAAATAAACAAATAATGAAGAGTCTTTGTAATATTTACAATTAAATACAATGCTTTTCAAAACATATTCACAACCGCCTTGCATTACAACCTGGAATAACCAGATTTTTACTTTGATTTTATTTAATGTACCCCACCAAATAATCAAAATAGTTGAAGGGGAAAAAAAACATTAAAAGAAGAGACAGCACTGCTGTGAAGAGATATGGAACCGAGGTGGCACAGTAACATAAGCTAGAGTGAACTGAACAAAGATCGAAGATCAAGCGCAATTAATGTTAAAAACCAAAAGATATTCAAAAGTAAAAATCAAAAGACAAACCAAGAGCATCAAAAACCAAAAAACAGACAAAGATCTTATACAAAAGGCCAACAGATACAAATAAGAAGGTTTCAGAAAGATTGGTTCTGTACGTGGTTATGACATCATGACATTAAGCGAAGTGTACTTCATCGAGTCAGTAGAGGCGGAAGGAGACCCAAAAGGCGTGACAAAAAGTATTCTGCACCTTGGAAGTGGTAGATATGTTGTGTAAATCAAATGATAAAAATCTATTTTAATTCCAAGTTAATATATACTGGTTTCAAATGATTGGTACGTCATTACAGTCTGTTTTTATTTATATTTTGCAACCCAACTTATTTTGGAAACAGGGCTGTTATGACTGTTAAAATAAATTCATTTATATGGATATTCTAAACAGGAAATATTGTCCAGCTTTTTTAGCCAAACTATTGAGAAGGATACATAATATAATTTACTATTTTACAGCCTTTTTGCTGTTCTATGATTTCAGCTTAAAAATTTCATGTACATATACACAATAAATAAACAGTATTTATTTTATTTTGAATCACCAGTTCAAGCTATGCAGGTAGCACAAGTTGCAAAATAATAGTTTTTAAATGAAATATAACATTATTGGTGCTTTAACTTCGACTAAGTTGAAGATTTAACAGATGACTTTAATCAGCTACCTTTTTGGTAGGCTACAAATGGTTAACCCCTTCCATGAGAGCTAGCATTACTCTGACTGCTCTCTGATTACTATTCATTTAGTTTAGAGGTGATACGTGCAGGCGCTTTGGTCTGTTTGTGTGGCTGTCTCTGTTTACACTCTCGCTTTCTTTTCCCTCTCCCTCAACAAGTCTACCTGCTAATCAGACCTCATCACATGATTATGCGGTAGGCTAGTCAGAGTCATACTCTTTTTTTGTTGAATATTTGTAAATATTAGTAAACCTAATTGTTAATATATATTATAATATATAAATATTGTAAAGTGTGTGTCTTTTGAGTTTTATTTATGCATTTCTATTGATTATTACATCAAGTAAATAAAAATCTGTTCTGTTAAGAGCATGTATACTTGTTTCTTTGCATGTCTGCTATATATTGTACATGAACCTTTTATACTCTTTCTGTTTCTGACTGTTTTACAGAAAGTATAGACCTTATTAAATAACCCGACCTGCAACTGCACCCTGTCTTCCTGCATCATTTCATGTCTCTCCACCATTAATTGCTTTTAATGTAAACGTTCATTATGTGCATTTAGGAGGTCTCAGGCATCAAGGAACGTATCTGTAACCACTTAGTGTAAGAACTTCATTTCTTTGAGAGACATTAAACTCACATGTCTGGTTCCTATAGCTAGATTATCTCTAGAACAGAGCACTTCACACATAAATTCACTATATAGCAATTTGAATCTCAACGATTTAATTGTGCAGATATTTAAATAAAAAATCTGTGTTGTAATTTAAATATAAGTAGCTTACCTTAGATCTGTAAAACACGATCTGTAACTTGTACTGGTCATCGGTCAGTGTTCGGTTTCTGTCACACCATTCCCACAGAGGCTGGGCGTCATTGTCAATGTGACCATCTTTTAGTGGAGTGTATAAACAGGTCAAGAATCTTCCATCACCAAAGAACAGGATCAGCCAAAAAGCAGATGGAACTGCACAGGTCATAAATTTCACACACCATATGTTACCACGCAGTTGCTTTCTAATTTTTGAATTAGCCCAGTCCACAGATTTCCACCAGTAAACCCAGAAGTTCATGGTAAGTAGCAAGGGCATCAGCAAGTACAAGGAGAAAAATGCCTCAGTGTATCCAGGTCTACACGGGCACACAAAGTCATACTCAAAAAGTTTTTCTAAAGGAACAAGAACCAGATTGGCCACCACAGAAGTGCTGCATGGGTGCTCTTTTAAAATCTTAATCAGTTTAATCAGTGCCATTTTTATTAGCACAAAACTTTCAGTACGGAATCTAAACCAGCCCTTTAGTGCCGAGATCCGCTTTAAGACTGATACAAACTGGTCTGCTTCACGCCACCTACAAGAGAAAAACAGGAAGCTTTGCGCTCACCACACAGACACTGCTGGTGATGCTTGTTGATGCAGAACTTGATATGACATTTGATCATGCAAACACAAGTTGAGACATTTTGGAGTTGAAGATGTAAATAATCATTCATACAATACAAAGTATCATGAATATGTTATTGTGAGAGAAGTAGATCAGATCTTAAGCTCCAGTTTGAAGAACAAAGTGTAGTTCCAGATTTCTCCTGGACGCCCCAAACATTGTATGAATGTATTCAGTTCCTTCAGCAGCAATCTTGATTTAGCTTAATGAAGTACTGAGCAGTCAAAGCAGGTATTAGATGAGAACTGTAAATAATACTGGGTTGTTTTCACAAGGAGAAGCTTGGAAAGGGTTAAATAAACACACTGACGTAAGGAAAAGTACTACTTACTGTAATCAAAAATCTAAAAGTACACAGTAAAGCAAGAAAATATCATTTGATATCTTCACATGTAGCTTTATTAAGTTTTCTACTGTTGTTTTTGACACTCCAGGAGAGCGGATGGTTACTCTTTTTCACAAGTATTTCAAGAGCTCCGACTGGTTTTCTGTGGGGTTCAACTCTTATAGCAAGTCAGTCCCACTAAAAGGGATTTCCTGGGACAGGACAGAGTGAGCAACAGCAGAAGTGTTTTTTTTTATTATTTAACTTATACTTAGGCGAAGGTCTCACTCTGATGAAACTGAGAGAAGAGATTAAAGCAATGACTCGAAAGACCCGAGACAACGAATACCAGATACCTGCTGAACGTAGCAACACAAAGTCAATACTTAGCGCCTGACACCATCTTTGTTCTCCTTAAGTAGGGCAGCAATCACCTGACTATAATCAAGGTTAATCAGCCGGCCAAGTTTCTCTGTCTCCCTCTGGTGGCCGGGAGTGACCTAGCGAGGACTCGGGGCATTACAGTCATACCCCTCCAGAATGTTTCTGGCCGGGACCCAACACCAGACCTCTAGGCCGTAGCCTTCCCAGTCGACTAAGTACTGGGTGTGACCCTGCACCAGTCAAAAGTCCAGCAACCGCTGGAAAGTGTAAACTGGTGGGGACTACCAGTACCAGCATGGGGACTACAAAGGACTGGCTTGAGATGAGAGACATGGCACTCAAAATGGGACATGCCCAAGGAGGAGTACCATAAAGGGTTAAAGGCCAGGCACCTGAGGGAGCACTCAAGATCTTGGTTCACTCTCTGTCTGCCCATCAGACTTAGGACATGTGTGTGTGTGTGTGTGTGTGTGTGTATGTATGAGTATGAGCTTCCTTATTTAAACAGGAAAATTCACGCTTAAATGTCTTAAGATTGTATATCTTAAGATATGTAACCCCTGGCCCTTCTGTTTATTGTCCCCCTAGCAGTAAAATCAAATATCCACCAATGACAGGTGGTGCAGAGAAGTTGCACAAATATAGATAGATAATTAAATAAATAAATAAATAAATAAAAAGGCTTTGCTGGCTGTGGCTGCAGTGTGTGCTAAGGTAATTGATCTATTTAAACAGTCTGCAGATGATACTATTTTCAGTTATTTTCAGCACCTTCATTTAACTTTGTCCTAGTTTGGAATGGCAACAGAGACAAGAAAGGTGGATACACATGCAATTGTCTTTTATTAAAGAGAAACAAGCAGACTGGAACATAACCAAAGTGCAAGAACAAGACTTACAGACTGGATCATTAATAGACGACGAACACAGGGAGCAAACAGAGAGAATATAAGCACAAGGACAACAAGGAACAACTGGGACAGGGAGGCAACACAGACTTGGAGCAGGTAAGGGGCGTGAGAAGGGTGGAGACAATGAGAAGCACATAACCAAGACAGGGTAATGTAAACAAGGACATAGACAGACAGGAAAAAAGGGCGTGACATAGTCACAAATAATAAAATCACTGCACCCAAGAAAACACCCCACCAATCTTAATAACACAATAAATATCTACATCGATAAAATTTCACCACCCAGAGAAATTTCCACACACACATCAATATAAACCAAAAATAGTCTATATCAGCTAAGAATGAGCTAACCGCCTGCTTCGCCACCCACCACGGTTCACAAAGAATAGCTACAGAGGAAATACTATTGGCCTGAAATAAAAGACAAAAACTGAGTTAGTCATTATTGTTTGCACACAGTGGAATTTGACCTCCGCATTTAACCCACCTGTGCAGTAAACACCCACATATACACACACACTAGGGAATATATACACACTAGGGCCCTTGCTCAAGGGCACTTCAGTTGTGTAGTGTTGGTGCAGGGGATCGAACCTTACAGTCACAAGACCAGATCCCTAACCTTCAGCAGTTCTAGGGGTGGGGCCACATGGGCATTAGCCCCAGCTAACATCTGATTGGCCCCCTGAAGTGCCCCGTTCTGTCCTTTCCCCGAGAGCAATGATCATATTATAGATGGATGCAATTCCATGCCCAAACACTAGTGGCGCTAATCATCCAGATAGGAATGTCCAGCTTAAATAAAGCTTACAGAAGAAGATGATTTGCACAATTCCGCGGATCTGTTATGAGGAGTTGGTTTAGTTATAAATCCCTATTTACTCACAGCCTAAGGAGAGAGATTAGTCTCATGACAAATGTGTAAAAGATAATTCACCAATAGCACACATATTACAAATGAGTTTCACTATTCTCAAATAAATATACCCCAGTCTGTGTCTCACAGCTCGCATTTGTACAAATTCTGTTACATTTATGAATACATCTAATTTATATGTGAAAATGAACACTTTTGTCTATATGTTCATTGCATGTTTTGACGCAGTCTCAAGTTTTAAATGTATTTTTGAAGTGTTGTATCTGCATTTGTGGATCAAATGCATTTTGAGACTTTCGTTTTGCATTTTTGAAGCCGATCCACACACAAACGCAGCGCTCCCTTCACAAATGTGGCAAACAAGCGAACACGCTGCCGCTAGGGGGCGCTGCTGTTTTGCCAGAATGTGTAAGCGCGGCGAAGAAGCAGCGCAGTCGTGGACTGAATGTAAGGGTGCGTCCGAAATCACCTCCTTGTCTACTACTCAGTAGCGGAATCAATAGACGAGCGTGGCTAGTAATTCCGAATGCTCAGTAGGTATTCAGTAGTAGTTGAACGGTACCCGGATGACCTCCTGAATTAGCAGCCATTTTTATGTAGGTGAACACAGCACACTGCGCTATCCCATGATTCACCTGGAGCCGCGGATGAATTCAAAGTGGAGTAAATAAACGTTGTAAAGCTGAACGTCGGCTGTGTGTACGTAGCTACGGCTAGTGAACTGCTGCTACAGAAGTTAGCGCTACTGCTGAGATAAACAATAATTACATTCCTCCCGTTTCATCTTCTCTGATCTACAGCTCCACACCGTCTGATACATAATCAGACAAAAACACAGATCAGAGTCACTAAAAGTCTAAATCTGTCCGTAAACAAGCTTTTAAATGAATAGCGAATGATGGTCTGACGTTTTGTGTCACAGGACGCTGGCAGTATGGTGAGCTTGTGTGGTACTTAAACTCACCTACTGAAATTATCTACTAGTCTGCCGCTCGAGCAATACGTACTGACTCTAATCCAGTACCTACTGACTAGTAGGCAATTTCGGATTTCCTTATTGCTAAACAACCAGCAAGTCGGATGGGTATTAAACTAATTTGGCTGTTTTTAAACTGGTTAAACTGCTTTAGTGGAGCTGATTCGCCAACTTCATCAGTTAACAGGTGTTGTGCCGAAATACGACTCCCCACCAGAATCCGATTCCCCGTCACGTGCACGCGCATCACACAGAGAAACGCTTCATTTACACTCTCGGTTTCGGTTTCTGTGGGGAAATAATGAGCAATCTTTCATTTTCCTTCACAGCAAACAGCTCAGCAGGACCTAAAGTCCTAGTGGCAGCGTTTTAGCTTGTTTGCCACATTTGTGAATGGAGCGCTTTGTGAAATGCGTTTGTGTGGATCAGGTTCAGATTCGAAATGAAGGTCTCAAAATCCATTTGATCCACAATTGCAGATTCAACACTTAATAAATCATTTTAAAACTTGAGACTGCGTCTTTTTAAAAATATACAATGAAAATATAGACAAATATGTTCATTTTCACATATAAATTATAATGATATATATATATATATATATATATATATATATATATATATATATACACAGAACACAAAACAGAAAATGTGAGATCCATATGCAGGCGGCTTGTTTATTAAACCACAAACCGAGATGGCAAATGTGACACAGAACAAGGCTGACAGGTCTGAAACCCGGGAGATCAGTGGCTCTGGGGGCTGGAGTGGCCAGCGGGATGGCTGTGGGAGCAGGTCTTGTAGTGTGGATGGAAACAGCCGCTGATGGAGAACCCGGCTGACCTTGGGTTTTCCAGGCTTTGATCTCCCGTCTGAGCAGTGAGTAGAGGGAATTCCCTCGACTAAGGCCCCTTTAAATTCCAGGAAGGGAATTCCTGTCTGAGCAGATACAAAAAGCCCCTTTTCAAGGGGAGCGTTAGAGAACAGTTCAAAAGAAAGTCCAAGTGACCTGGCCTCTGCCAACCAGGCTCACTGCTAGGTTGTGAGTGGAAACCAGAAAGTTTTTAGCTGAAACAAACCTCCCATTTGCACTGCGCCTCAAAGACCGTTCACTGGTTCAAAGTGGTAAGGAGATATCAGCAGGGAGACGACAGACCTCGGGGTTTTAGACAAAGAGAGGAGCCTCCAAGGTGCAGGGAGTCCAAGCAGAGCTTTACTGAGGAAAACAAAGGATGTTTACTTAACAGGATATAGCCCAGCTGATGCTGGCTTCAGACACCGAGGGAACAAGAGGCCTGGGTGAGTACGTAAGGGTATATGTTCAATTCCACGCAAAGACTGAAGTGTGCGGAGGAAATGTAAGGCCTGGCTGTGATGAACTACAGGTGGGGTGCGTGATGAGGGACAGGTGTGTTGGTGTGTGAGTGTGATTTGGTTGCTTGTGTAAATATTTCTTTCTTTTCACTTACTTATCACTTTCTTTTACTGTTCTTTTGGGCCTTGTGTGATTATCTTGATTCAACATACACCTTAACAGTAATACTCATAATACCAAGCTGTTGCGATCCTTTACCCCTACACAGGGTCGTAACCAAGCATAAGCACAGCAAGTCAGCGCAGTCTTACTCAGCGATGAAGTAGATGCAAAAGTAAACCCATTAAACGTCTATACAGCCACACATCCGTATCACTGTACATCACTGAGGCGGATACCAAATCACACCAATTCACATCGTCCACAGAGAAAAGTCCAACCAAACTCAGAATTTAAAGGGGGAGGAAAAAAACAGTGGAATGGTAGGTCGGAATGTGGAATGTTAGAGCTACTTCTGAGTTAATGATTAAGTTCTACCAATTCATCTTCTCTGAGTTACAGCTTGACACCGTCTGAGTACAGATTCAGACACAAACGCAGCTCAGTGTCACAAACAGTATTTAAACCTGTCAGTAAACGGAGCTTTCAAATCAATAGTGGGAATTTTACAGTGGTGGTCTGACGTCTTGCGTCACAGGATGTTGGCAAGATGCCGGACATAGTAAAACTCGCCTACTGAAATTGCCTACTAGTTTGCCGCTCGAGCAGTATGCACTGGTTCCAATTTAGTACCTAGTGACTTAGTAGACTATTTCAGACGCACCCTAAGGTTTAGGCTTCCTGCTGGGTCCTAATCCCCTACCAGCTAAATCTCCCACAAGGTCCTAACATCCCACAGTCTGCACAATTATTCAGCACAGGCTTATGCCCTTGCCCTTTATGCACTTCCTTGAATCCCTGCTAAAACTAGCCTAGGGAAGCCCTGCCCATGACTGTGCTGCAAAGTAAAGCTCCAATTGCATTCATAAGTTAATTGATTACACTACGGTTGTGGGTCTTAACAATGACAAATCAATTCCACGCAAAGGGAGGAGGTGGAGCTTGTGCTCAATATCTAGGAATAGAACAGAGACCAGTACCTCAGAGTAAAGGTAATGGTTTACTGTAGGGCAATATATAATATATAATTTATAACGCTTAAGAGGACCTTCATAAGCTAAATTTCCTTCGGGATCAATAAAGTATCTATCCATCTATCTATCTATCTATCTATCTACTTGTAATGACAACTTACATAACTATACATAAATGTTTATAAATCCTGTCAGTCTCTAAATATTCTTCAGACAGCAAAGTTTAAGATTAAAAGAGTGTTTTTCCCTGATGTTTTACTAAAATGTGCCTACAATGTGTGCTCTGGTCAATTCTTGACACTTTAGCAAATTTGGGTGGAATTCAGTTAAACACCAGCAACCATACAGACTGCAGCAATGTGTGATGATCACCTACTGCACAAACTAGTTTCTATGAATTGTAAACCTCTGAAAAAATATTGACTTCTTAGGCTAAAACAGTGGTTTTCTATACAATCTATTAGTTATTTCCAAAGGAAAGACAAAACACCCTGTCAATAGCACTCGTCCTGTACAGTCTTAGAAAAACATCAGCTTTTACCTTATTGAGAAAAAGATAACTTTGTTGTTTTATTTCTACATCACTGTCACAGTGTGTGTGAACATAACCGTGGGAATCAGATACGTAGTATTGAATCTGAAACTTGCACAGGAAGCTAAACAGAGAGCTGCTGATATATACAGGATGTGGTTGGCATATGTGTTGGTACAGTTACTAACAACTAATTAAATGCAACAATTCCTATTTATGCTGCAAAGGTTACAGTATCACAATGCAGTACGACATAAGCAGTAGTATTAAAGAGAATGAAGCAGCTGGTCGATGCTTATTCATTTGCTTTTTAACACATTAATTCCTGATCAGTTCCAACACTGAAGAAAGTCATTATTAGCCTCATCTTCCTAAATAGTAAATGAGTAAGTTAAGATTATGGCTGTCCATGTATTGTTTATATTACTAACTAAGAAGTAATGCTTTTTTATTATTATATCAATTATATATTCACTATGTTAAATAATGTGCCTGTACTATAAAGTGTTACCAGTGTATCTATTGCTGTGTGAAACTTTGGAACTGTATTTTAGTGTTTCCTACATACACTAAGCACGGTTCGTTTGACTAGTGTGATCACTCCGAACCTCTTCGAGCGGGCCCAGGCACGATTCGCTTAGACTCGGGCTTGGTTCGCTTCTAGTGTGAGCGCTATCCGTGCCCGAGCCCGCATGGAGCCTCGTGTGATTGGTTAATTTTGCTGGAACTCAAACATGGCGTCAGTGATGCCATGCAGGCCAGCAGGGGAGTGGGAAGGGGGGATAACCGGGCCCCAGCAAAGAACGAGCTAACCGGGCCTAGTGTGAGTCAATAGAATTAATGATGGTTCAGGCTATTCATCTAGATAATAATAATAATAATAATACTTAACCTATGGAATGAAGTGCTGGTCAAACCTGTTTCCAGAAGAGCAATGACCCAGGTGATAGCAACGATTATCACCAAATTTCATTAGTCGGTTCTGTTGCCAAAGTGTATGAAGGCCTCATTCAAAAAAACTGATTATAGTATTAGCGATCTGAGGTGACATTCTTTTATTTGTCCAGCAGGAGGTGCCAGTATGCTGTCTTCATATTCACAATCTGATGAGCAGAAAGAGAATGTCTCTAAATGCCTCTCTCTATATGTATATATATCATAATGACAAAGACACACACATTTTTGCTTTTGTTGTGATGTCATCGATCAAAACAGTTGAACCCAGTCCTAACCCAGTCTGCTAATGTCTTAAACCAGTGGCTCTTAAACCAGCTTTTACAATCCTGAGCCAGTCAACGTTTGACTAATTAAGTACCACAGCACTAGGGTTAGGGTTAGGGTTAGTTTTGTGTGGTTGTGTGACATTTGTGTGGTTTTATACAACAAAAACTAATTGGCACCTATTTTGAACATTTACTTTAAGACATAGATATAGAGCGGGTGGTATAAGTATTGAGCATGTCACCAATTTTCTAAGTAAGCATATTTCTAAAGGTGCTGTCGATATGAAATTCACACCAGATATCATTAAAAACCCATCCGATCTAGACATGCAAAGAAATCAAACTATACATCTCCATAAATGATGTGTAATAATGAAAAATGACAGAGAAAAAGTGTTACTGAAATTTATTTATTACTTCGTACAAAAGTCTTTGTTGGCGAGGTCAGCTTCAAGACGCCTTCTGTATGGAGAAACTAGTCGCATGCATTGCTTAGGTGTGATTTTGGCCCATTCTTCCACACAACACTAGTCAAATCCTGAAGGTTGAATGGGCTCCTTCTGTGAACTCTGAGCTTTAGTTCCTTTCATAGATGTTCAATTGGATTCAGGTCGGGTGATCGGCTGGGCCATTCTAGCAGCTTTCTCTGAAAACAATTCAGAGTTTCCTTGGATGAGTGTTTGGGATCATTGTCTTGCTGAATTATCATTTCATCTTCATAATCCTGGTAGATGGCAGCAAATTTTTATCAAGAACATTCATTCATCCTTCCTTTAATTATATGAAGCGTGTCAGTGCTGTAAGCTAAAAAACAGCCCATATCATGACGGGACGGCATATTTTAACACAATAAAGGTTCAGTTTCATAAAAAAAAAAAAAAAAAATATATATATATATATATATATATATATATATATATATTTTTTTTTTTTATTTTTTTTTTTTTTAATAATTTGATATAGTATGTAAATATTGGCAAATGTTTAAAAGCATACCCATACGGCAGTTTAGCTCCACCAACACATAGTGAAGCTATATTTAAGCCCAGTTTGCTTACAGGACAGATACAGGACAGATCTGGGGGAGCATGAGGACTAAAGCAACAGCATGATATAATTAGCCTGATGTAACATTTCCATTATTCTGTCTGGGATCTATACACTTCTGCATACATTAGCTTTCTTTAACTCTATTTTGAGGCAGTGAGGCAGCTTGGAAAGTTGTGTATGTATGTGTATGTCTATGGTCTGAGGTTTCCCTCTTGTTTTTGTAGTTCTAGAACTAGGAACTCTGTGATTATTTAGATAATTAAATATATCTGGGGGCTCTGGGTTACTCAGTATCTTACAAATTGATTAGGTTTAAATGATGGACAGAAGAAACGTTAACCTTAACTAAATTTGCTGTTAGTGCTCTCCAGCTTATTTAATTATGAACACAAGACACAGTTTGAATTTAAGCAAAACTCTTCCAATTACACAAATAGGAAAATTACCCTGCTCTGTGAATATCTACAGCAGATAGATTCGAAGATAGAAGTTTGGAAACCATAAACACCATTGTAGCTCTTTTATGGAAGTTGGTAAAGACCAAGTGACCAAGTGTCAACTTCAGAATCATCCACTTCCCCTTTTGTACTAATAACATACCCCAAAAACGAAGTGTGTGACGAGTGAAATTCACATATTTCGCATTTTATAAATTCACACACATAATAGCCACAAGAGTAGTGCTAGCAGGAGTAACAGTGTGAGTTAGTAGTTATAAGTGAGCAGAGATCTATCACATAATGATTTAATATACCATTTTTAACAAACTCATATGAAACAGCATAATATTTTTAACAAAATTAACAGTAAATAAACAAATGAAATCAAACAAATATCCCCAATACTGTAATCATTACATTTAGACCCTTAATTTAAAACTAAAAAAGCTCATTAAATAAATGCAGTAAAAAACTGCAGTCATTAAACTCAGACTCTGTTATTTTAAACTAAAACTGTAATCATTAAATGTAGATATTGAATTGTTGCTGTTGTTCTGTTCATACCGGTCAGATCTGGTCTGTAGGTGTTCTGGGTTATTTGTTTTGTGTTAGCTGTGTGTGCCAACTCTGCTGTTTGCTGATATTCACTGTATTCAGCTGTGTGCAGTGTTGTATCAGATTAGTAGTTAAATGTCTTTGTCTTGGTTCCTCAAAGAGACACACTGATTTTACACATTTTAAAACGTCCTGGATAAGTCTGTATCACACACAGTAAAAAACTGCCAGACGGATGACATGTTTTCTATCAGCGCATGGTTTTCTCGACGCAGCTGCTTTAGTCAGTCTGTGGAAAATGAAAGGGTATGTATTTCCATCTAGGTAATTTAGGTAATTATTGAACAATACAAGCGGTAGATAGAGCAGCCTGAGTTAGTCTGCTATAGGTAATTACTGAACAATACGAGCGGTAGATAGAGCAGCCTGAGTTAGTCTGCTATAGGTAATTACTGAACAATACGAGCGGTAGACAGAACAGCCTGAGTTAGTCTGCTATAGGTAATCACTGAACAATACTAGCGGTAGATAGAGCAGCCTGAGTTAGTCTGTTATAGGTAATTACTGAACAATACGAGCAGTAGATAGAGCAGCCCGAGTTAGTCTGTTTTAGGTAATTACTGAACAATACGAGCGGTAGATAGAGCAGCCAGAGTTAGTCTGTTATAGGTAATTACTGAACAATATGAGCGGTAGATAGAGCAGCCTGAGTTAGTCTGTTATAGGTAATCACTGAACAATACGAGCGGTAGATAGAGCAGATAGAATCGAAGGTAGAAGTTTTGGCCAGAAGACTGGCTTTCCCCTGGTTTTGACGCATGGCCTGTTCCACTGTTCCGCCGTCAGCCCCTCCATCTGGGCAATGGATTACTTCGCAGGCCCCTTTTTTACCTGGGCCAACACACGGTCATTGACCTGAGCTTGCCGGAACTCAAACTCAAACTGAGCTTGCAGGGCTCCTCAAACTTATTGAGTGCTTCGACTGCAGCAGCACACTCCTCCATCTGCTCAGCTCTTCTCTCTAAGCAGTCACAAGATTCACTGCCAGAGGAGAGGGTGGTCTCAACCAGACTGCTGCATCCATCTGTCATCGGGTTTCCTTCTCTTTGCTTTGCAAGAGGAATGCATACCCCCCTACGGATCACAGCAGCTGGGATATCAAGGACAGCACCAATCTCCATAAGAAAGTCCAGCTCCAGAATACATGGATCCTGGATAGGGGCTAGCCAGAGCTCATGTTCCTGCAGCCATTCCGCCACCTGGACTTGGAGAGGTTTCTTGCCTACCATCATGACCTTACTGTCCGTCCCTGATTTCAGGGTGGCCGTGTGGTTCAAGCCCTCTGGCGTACCACCACTCATTCCAGGCAACACCCCAGGCTGCAAAAGAGACACTGTGGAGCCGCTGTCCATGAGAGCCGTGACTGGAACTTCCTGGATGACACAATGAAGCCTTGGATGACACAATCCCATGCCTTATTTCCCAACAGCTCTGGCTCGCAGTATTGACTTGCCTTATGGACCTTCCGCTTGCAGCACCGGCATCTGATGGAGTTTGGGAGCAGCCGTGCGGTACGCAACTGGCACAATGTTGCGCCGTTCTCATCCTCCGCCAGTTCTGCTTGATAGCAGAGGGGTGGTCATCTAACACTCATTAACTCACGAGCTCTGCCCGTTCAGCCTTCATGATGGCTTGCTCGAGCGAGGTGGGTGCAATCAACTGAACATGTTCCTGCAGACTCTAGAGCACCAGTGCATTAAAGAAGGCTTCCAGTGCAAGTTCTTCCTGCTGTCGATGGGCCATCTAAAGGGTGTGCAGATTGCCATGTTCTCTCTCTGGTATATCAACCAATGCCAGACACAACTTGAGTGGACACCATCTCCGTTCTCCACTCATAATGGCTTGCCACCACACACAGCACTGGCTCCCAGGCCCCCTTACCATTGTAACATGGTAGCCCCTGCCTGGCAGGTCAAACGTTTTAGTACACTACCAGTCAAACGTTTTAGATACACTAGATACACAACCAGTCAAACGTTTTAGTACACTACCAGTCAAACGTTTTAGTACACTACCAGTCAAACGTTTTAGATACACTAGATACACTACCAGTCAAACGTTTTAGATACACTAGATACACTACCAGTCAAACGTTTTAGAACACTACCAGTCAAACGTTTTAGTACACTACCAGTCAAACGTTTTAGATACACTAGATACACTACCAGTCAAACGTTTTAGATACACTAGATACACTACCAGTCAAACGTTTTAGATACACTACCAGTCAAACGTTTTAGAACACTACCAGTCAAACGTTTTAGATACACTACCAGTCAAACGTTTTAGTACACTACCAGTCAAACGTTTTAGAACACTACCAGTCAAACGTTTTAGATACACTACCAGTCAAACGTTTTAGATACACTAGATACACTGCCAGTCAAACGTTTTAGTACACTACCAGTCAAACGTTTTAGATACACTACCAGTCAAACGTTTTAGATACACTAGATACACTACCAGTCAAACGTTTTAGTACACTACCAGTCAAACGTTTTAGAACACTACCAGTCAAACGTTTTAGATACACTACCAGTCAAACGTTTTAGAACACTACCAGTCAAATGTTTTAGATACACTACCAGTCAAACGTTTTAGATACACTACCAGTCAAACGTTTTAGTACACTACCAGTCAAACGTTTTAGTACACTACCAGTCAAACGTTTTAGAACACTACCAGTCAAACGTTTTAGAACAATACCAGTCAAACGTTTTAGATACACTAGATACACTACCAGTCAAACGTTTTAGAACAATACCAGTCAAACGTTTTAGATACACTAGATACACTACCAGTCAAACGTTTTAGAACACTACCAGTAAAACGTTTTAGATACACTACCAGTAAAACGTTTTAGATACACTACCAGTCAAACGTTTTAGAACACTACCAGTAAAACGTTTTAGATACAATACACCAGTTATTTAAGTCGGTGGTAACTGTGTTTTCCTTATGTACTGTTGCAATGCATTGGCGTTGGCCTCTAGCCTGTGATTAATAGCCATGCTGATGGCTATACTAGGAGGATAATGGGAGGTGCCTCTCTGGAGAAGAGACTTGTTATTGTTCACCAGCTTAAGGTATGTGTATGTGTTTGACGGTTTGTGGTGAGGTGGCTCCAGTAAATTTTGTAGATGAGAATATCATAGAGCACTCTTTATGTTGTGAAAAGAAACAAAAAAGGCTCATAGCTGACTGGTAACTGTAATTTATCAGTGTGTCTATGAACAGATGTTCACATGTGTAGATGTCAGTTATCCTCTGCTTTTCGAAGCTGTCCCAGCAGTTACTGGAACTCCCTCAACCTGTGAAGAGAATAGTTTGATTATGAGCTGTTTGCCGTTACAGACTACATACAGCCTTGGATGGAGAAACTGACCTGCTCACTGAGGCTGTACGTTCTCTACAGCATTCATAAACCAGCATCCCAAATGAGAATAAGAGCAGGACAACAAAATCTACAATCTGAAAAGAGATAACACATATCTGCAGTGTAGAATAACAACAACAACAACACACAATACATCACACAACTATTTGTTCAGTTAACTTCTGTTAAGTTAAATCTGATGGCAATTTGAGTAAATATTGCAGCTCATGAATGCAGAAGGTCAGCCATTCACTGACTATGCTGACCTCAGTTCAACCCTGTTGAGTTTCTGATCATGTTGGCAAAACAGCCACTTGCATGGATTTACAACAAAATGTTTATAGTCTTTTGTATAGGCTTAAATGGACACTTGTATCCCTCACAACAGAATTAAAGATATATAACTATCCATAGTTATGCATGATCATCAAATGAAGCAACAGGTCTTCTGTGCACTACTGATTTGTGTTAACATGAAAAGCTCTTCATTTCTGAGAAAGGTAATTTTCGTCTCCAATGTCTCTGTTTAGCTGTCCTGTCATACAACAGTGCTTGGTTAAACTATACCATTGGGCATTTTCACTAGTGTGGTCCAGGTACCAATCACCAACTCCAGCCTGAACAAGATAAATGCATGGATGGGTTAATTGTGGCGGTCGAATTCCACCGTGTGCAAACACAAAGCACAAAGCACAAGTAACAAATAGTTACTAATTCAACTCTATTGTATTTGCTACTGTCTCATTCCCACACCATTCAAAGAACAACAAGGAAGTTCAAATACTGAACACGAGACAGCACTGCACTACATCATATTGCCGCCTCAAACTGCAAAAGAAGGCAGCACACATTTTAACATTTTCATAAAATTATTAACTCAGAACTGGATCCTAAAAAAGTTGGTATAGGATTACGTCTGCCATTGTGTAGCATCTCCTCTTCTTTTAACCACAGTCTTTTTTATATTTTTTATGTGTGCAAATTAAATTCTTGATATCAAGAATTAAATATTTAAAAATATAGTATGTAATGTAAGTTTCATGTGTGTATATTAAATTCTTGGAAGCAAGAAATACAGAAAAATACAGAAATAAAGAAAATATTGGTTAAAACAGCCTGTCATTGACTTTCAACTGATATAATTTTAGTTGTAATAAAAACAAAAATTATTATTATTATTATTATATATTTTTATTAAGTCACTTCATCTGAGCCATTTGAAGTTAATCAGCTTGTTTTATGTCATGACTGTTATTATAAAACAACTGCATTACTAGTGATTCTTGCCTTGGATACTTACACAATGCCCCCCTCTAGTGGGTAAACCAGTCACTGCACCTAGTGCAACTATGCAACTCAGCCTGAGTCTAATTTGTATGACTTTATTAACATGTGGGTTTTAATCGACTTTAGCATACAAGTGAACACACAAGTTAGAAGAGTTAGAAGATACCTCTGTGTTTATCGCCCCACGGTGGTGACTTTATGAACAGCTCTTATTTACCTCACTGCATATTTTACATGGCCACCCAGTTTTATGAATATGGCCCAGTTTCTCCACATTCTCGATAAACTACACAGTGTAACACTCAGACACAGGATATGACTGAAAGTGTTCTTAGAACTCTAGTGTGGTGCAGGGATTGTTAAATTCGGCTGTATGGACAAATTTATTTTGTATCTACTTCATAGCTGAGTAAGTAATGGCTGCTTTTAAAGGAGAAAAATGAAATACATTAAAGTGCCTCTTTCTCCTCCCCAGGTGATAGATAGTGGGGAACGGGACTGTTATGTAGCCACTGTTTTTTCCTCATTGGTTTGTTGGTTAATAAGATTTGTTTTGGTTTCTTGTATGTATTGGTGCTTTGAGTAATTTTCCTGAGTAGCCAGCTCTTTGGTACTCCCATATGGGGGTTGATTCTCTGTTGTGAGAAGCATCTTATATTTCTTTTCTTCTTATTTTGGAGACAGGATAATTAATGCAAATTAAGAAGTCATTAATGTCTTATCTCAAGCCTATAGCGTTTCCTTCTTGGCTACTATTTGTGTGCAGTGAAAATCAAAACATCAATGAGAAGTTCAAAGATTTAAGTTTGGAATATCCAAAAACAAGGTGAAAAATTCCAGGCAAAAATCCAAAACCATACAAAGACATACACAAAGAAGATGTTTAACTTAAGACTTTAACACTGATCAGCCATAACATTAAAATCACCTCCTTGTTTCTACAGTATCTGTCCACTGTATCAGCTCCACTGACCATACAGGAGCTCCACTTACAGACTGTAGTTCATCTGATTCTCTGTATACTTTATTACTCTGTTCTTTAATGATCAGAACCCCCACAGGACCACCACAGAGCAGATACTATTAGGAAGGTAGATCATTCTTGGCAAGGCAGTGGCACTGACATGGTTTTGGTGTGTTAGTGTGTGTTGTGCTGGTGTGAGTGGATCAGACACAGCAGTGCTGCTGGAGTGTTTGAACACTGTGTCCACTCACTGTCCACTCTATTGCACACTCCTACTACTTGCTGGTCCACCTTGTAGATGTAAAGTCAGAGACAGTAGCTCATCTGCTGCTGCACAGTTTGTGTTCCTCTAGTCCTTCATCAGTGGACACAGGACGCCGCCCACAGGACACTGCTGTCTGGATAGTTTTGGTTGGTGGACGATTCTCAGTCCAGCAGTGACACTGAGGTGTTTAAACACTCCAGCAGCAGCACTGCCTGGTCTGATCCACTCACACCAGCACAACACACCACCACCATTTCAGTGTTACTACAGTGTTGAGAATTAGCCTCTTCCCTAATAGTAATAGGTGGTCCTGTGGGGTCCTGACCATTACTGAACAGGGTGAAAGGGATTAAACAATGCATGCAGAGAATCAGATGAACTACAGTCTGTAAGTGTAGCTCCTGTATGTTCAGTGGAGCTGATATAATGGACAATGTATGTAGATGTGAGGAGGTGGTTTTAATGTTATGGCTGATTGGTGTAGTTTGGCTAGTTCTCATGTATGTAGACACGTTTCCATCAACATACATAGACATACTTACACAAATTATACATATTATACATATTATTCTTCTGTGTGCTCTTTAAAAGACATCTGTAATAAGTTGGGAGGGCGCATAACTTTTCTGAGGAGAAAATATTTGTTTTTTTTATGAAAAACATATTTAATAGAAAATATGTCATAATTCTTGTTTACAAGTCCATAAGCCCTAACCCTAAAACAACCCAAATAACCTTCTGTTTGGCCCTTAGACTTGTCACCTGACCTTACCACAAAACATTGCACCTTTTAAACGTCAACCCCAAGCTTGACCCCCAGAATACAGTGTCATCAAGAGGTTGAGCAGTTACAAAGATTTGGTGTAGAAAAATCTATTTCATAAACTCATGTGTTCCTGCAGTGTCATCTAGTGGCCAGTTTATGTTATTGCTTTGCAGCACATGTGATAGCAGAGATTCACCCTCTCTTCTCCAAAATCATGTTTTAACACACACAGTAACATGAAGCATGCATTCCCGCCTCCACCCAAAGAATTTTTGGTTACATCAAATTTCTTATCAACTCGAATCATGGAAAGGCCTTTACACTGCACACTGACTCCTACATGTCCACCCTTCTACCTAATTCACCTCAATCTCTGTTATTGCTTTAAAGAGTTCTGCTTGCTGATTTAAACAAGCTGTTCCAACAAGTATCTCCAAAGTGATGCCATCTGCTACACCCTCGCCTGCATCACTGTCTTTCAGATGTACCAGCACTGAGATATAAGTGGACTGTTTCAGCTCAATCCCACTTTTTACACAGGCTCAGTCAGAGACTGCCTCTACCTGTGCCTCTACCATCCAGACTTCAAACAGAGGTCCTCTTAGCTTTTATTCTGAATTTAGCTTATTAAATTGTAAATACTGTTTGACCAGAGGAGGACGGGTCTCCCCTTGTGAGTCTTGGTTCCTCCCAAGGTTTTTTCCTCCAGTCTGGAGGGAGTTTTTCTTGCTGCCGTTGCCTCTGACTCGCTCACAGGGGAATGCATGTTGTGACTTCATGTTTTTATGTTTTCAAACTCCTGTAAAGCTGCTTTGTGATAACATCATTAGCCACGTTTACATGCAGCCTGATAATCCGTTAATAATCCGACTAATAGTTCAATCGGAATAGAATACGTACATGTATACACCTCAATCCGAATAGACGAGTCAGATTGAGGTCATTCCGATTACCATTTGTGTCCGATTGAACGAGGTGGGTAATCCCGCAAATAATCCGTTTAATAGAAGAATAATAGCCGTGTAAACGCCGGTATCCGATTACATTCACAATCAGAAAGTTTAAGTACGTTCTGCGCATGTGCAGTTTGCTTCAAACCTTAAAAGATTTATAAACAGTTAGCAGGATGGACGGCCGTAAAGCTCACAGTAACGAGCTGTTCAGACGAGTATATGAGCAAATGAACGACGGTGGGTTTACACGAACTATAGAGCAAATTAAAAACAGATGGAAGTTTTTAAAACCGGAGTATTTCAAAGCTAAAAACCTGAACGGTAAGAGCAGCTCCGCTCCGTCCACTTCCCCGTTTTACGAAATTATCGACCCAAAGCTAACACGGATGAAAACAGTGTTGCAGGACGTGACGTCTTCCTCTCGGCCCTTCTTTAATAAGTACATGTGAGGTATGTTTTTCGGAGTCTGGCGTAATTCTGAAGCAGTTAAAAACACTAGTGCGCTAACTGAAACCTCAGGTAACATACCATTCTGCCTGGCTCACTCTGACTGAACGCGCGTTGTCATGGTAACGTTCACACCAAGCTGTACTCTACGCATGTAAACAAAGATTTTCATCAGAGTGTTGAGTAGAGTGAGCAAATAAACACCTCAGTCTTAATCTAGAATCGGAATGAATTCAATTGGATTACAGAAAATCTCTATATGTAAACATAGCCATTGTAAAAAGCACTATACATCTATCCATTGTGTGTTTCAATCAGTGACGTCTAAAGGTTAAATAACATCTTCATATTTTTCAATGTAAACAAATTTGCACATCAGACCACAAACAGGACAACTGCTAAAATTCAGTAGACCAGCCTGCTGACCTCTCATCTTCAGGACAGAAGAACATCATGGTTTCTGTGTCAGTGTTGGGTCTTCTGAACAGAAATTATTCTGCAGTCCTCTTGAGAGCAGGTCAGTTGAAGAAAGGGCTTACAGGCGTATATGGCTGTGAATGTGTCCTCCAAATTCACTTGGTTCTGAATATTACTGTATCATTATTATATGTCAGATATGTGCATGTGGTGCTACTGTGGTTTTCATTAGGAGTTTAAATGTTCTGGTACAACATATAGTGAAACATAGAGTATATCATTACCTTAAATAAGGTGTTACTGTGTTCTTCATTAAGAGATAATAATGATTTAGAACAGTGTTATAAAGTAAAACATGGGGGAATAAAAATCCCCAATGAAATGACACACTGTAGTGCAAGTACAATATTAATAAACTGCAGCTGAAAAAGAGTAAATACGTTATTTATTCAGTTGTTTATATGTGTGTACAATTTGACCTTGGTTTGCTATATCACTAAAAACAAATTCTAATAAAATTTGTTTTATTAATTTGTTTAATGAATTATTAGACATTATATTAGACATTTGGCTACAACTAAAGGAGAAGGTCTGAGATCTGGGATTGACCACAGTCTGTTCTGGTATACATAAGTCCAGATAAATATATAAACTTCAAGTAAACACAGCACACTCAAATATGGTTGACCAAATCTCAGTCCCATTTGTAGCCACAGCTAGATAGTAAAAGATAATACAAATAACTAATTTAGCCCAAGTAATGTTTTTGGCTAATGGCTCAAATTTTAGCCACACAATATTAAATAGTCAATGTTACAGGTAGTATTACACTAAAAAGGTTATTAAGATATAAGTAAGTACTTGTACTTGTAAGAAGCTCTGCTCAGAAACCAAAACCCTGGAAAGTGTATGAACTACTGACATTGTTGATACTGATAATATGAAAAGGAAATACTGTGGGAACCAGAGTGATGCAACCATCTGGGGCTTCTACGCCACAACCCTCTGCGGCTATATCACTCCTTCTTGAGTGGGAAAGATGGCCCTGTTTCTTCTCCCTCTTTCATTCAGTGTGCTTTCTCTACATGTCTCCCCTGTTTCTATCATTCAGTGTGCTGCTTTCTATGTTTTCCTCTCTCTATTTCACTATGATGTTCTCTAGGTTCCTCTTCCTCTATTGTTCAGTTTGTTGACCGCCATCTTCCAGTATGCTGTTCTTTGGGTATTTTCTCTCCCTCTCTTTTCTAGCGTGCTGCTCTCTACATGTTTCTGCAACCATTATCATTCAGTGTGCTCATCTTTGTGTTTCTTCTCTCTCTATCATTTAGTGTGCTGCTGTCTAGGTTCCTCTCCTTCAGTGGGCTGATTGCTGTTTCAGATTTGACTGATTTTCCTTTCACTTTCTCCTTCCCTATGCAAGCAGATAATCTTATATGTGATCTTCTCAGAAATATCTCCTGGAATTAAAAAAACAAAAAAAACCATGCACCTAACGGCAGTTTTAATGGAAATTAAATACATTTAAGGTGGATCTTTTTTTAGGGTGGATTGTACTGTAACAAGCCAATACTGTCATCTACTTTTGCATTATAGAGAAAGCAGTTACTTGTTACTCAGCACATTGGGGCCAGCTGTGATGGAAGTACTTGAAGATGGTTAATAACTGAGTCAGAGCATCACACCTACAGAAACTGTGTCACCGTCAGAAGTTTCACAAATCTTCCCGTGAGAACCTTGTGCAATATGGGTCACCAAACAGGTGCATGCACATAGCACATAGCACATGTGCTAACAATGCTACTCTTCAGGATGTGGTTGGTGCACGGGCTGGCTTTGTTACAGAAAACCACAGTGGAACAAAAGGTTTTTGTTGTTTTTAAGTGACTATGAATATATACATCCATACAGACATATTTACATACAGTACTATGTAAAGGTTTTAGGCACTGGGAGAAATTATTATATTAAACAAGCTATTTTTCCATACAGGAAGCTTTTATTTGCTCAGAAAAACACTTTATTTTAACAGTAAGTAGTGCTTTTACATACGTCAGTGTGTTTTTATCACCCTTTCCAAGCTTTTCCTAAACAACCCAGTATTATTTACAGTTCTCATCTAATACCTGCTTTGACTGCTCAGTACTTCATTAAGCTAAATCAAGATTGCTGCTGAAGGAACTGAATACATTCATCAATATCTGGGGCGTCCAGGAGAAATCTGGAACTGCACTTTGTCCTTCAAACTGGAGCTCAAGATATGATCTACTTCTCTCACAATAACATATTCATGTTACTTTGTATTGTATGTATGATTATCTACATCTGTTCTAATCATATCTGCTGTTCTTACTGGTGAACACACACTTACTGATCAGATAAATACTTTTAAACTATCAGTTTGCTGTGCTAAAGATACTTTCAAAATTGAATTCCAACCCAATTAACAAATATCTGAATAATTCAATAGTGGAAAAGCAAAAGAGAGCAGCACAGTCACCGAGAGAGAGAGAGAAAAAGATAGAGCGGCACAAGTCACTGAGAAAGCAGCACAGCCACTGCAAGACCAGCAAAGTCACTGAGGGAAAGAGCAGCACAGTCGCTGTAGGAACAGCACAGTCACTGAGAAAGAGAGAGCAGCACAGTCACTGAGGGAGAGCGCAGCACAGTCACTGAGAAAGAGAGAGCAGCACAGTCACTAAGAGAGAGAGCAGCACATTCACTGAGAAAGCAGCACAGTCACTGCGAGAGCAGCAAAGTCACTGAGGGAAAGAGCGGCACAGTCATTGTAAGAACAGCACAGTCACTGAGAAAGAGTCACTGTAAGAGCAGCACAGTCACTGAGGGAGAAAGCAGCACAGTCACTGAGAAAGAGAAAGCAGCGTAGTCACTAAGAAAGAGCAGCACAGTCACTGCTAGACCAGCACAGTCACCGAGAAAGAGAAAGCAGCATAGTCACTAAGAAAGAGCAGCACAGTCACTGAGAAAAAGAAAGCAGCATAGTCACTAAGAAAGAGGAGCACAGTCACTGCTAGAGCAGCACAGTCACTGAGAAAAAGAAAGCAGCATAGTCACTAAGAAAGAGCAGCACAGTCACTAAGAAAGAGCAGCACAGTCACTGCTAGAGCAGCACAGTCACTGAGAAAGAGACAACAGCACAGTCACTGAGAGAGCAGCACAGTCACTGAGAAAGAGACAACAGCACAGTCACTGAGAGAGCAGCACAGCCACTGAGAGAGAGACAGCAGCACAGTCCCTAAGAGAGAGTGGCACAGTGACAGAGAGATAGAGAGAGCAGCACAGCCACTGAGAGAGAGACAGCAGCACAGCCACTGAGAAGGAGAGCAGCACAGCCACTGAGAGAGAGACAGCAGCACAGCCACTGAGAACGAGAGCAGCACAGCCACTGAGAGAGAGACAGCAGCACAGCCACTGAGAAGGAGAGCAGCACAGCCACTGAGAGAGAGACAGCAGCACAGCCACTGAGAACGAGAGCAGCACAGCCACTGAGATAAAGACAGCAGCACAGTCACTGAGAGAGCAGCACAGTCACTGAGAAAATGAAAGCAACATAGTCACTAAGAAAGAGCAGCACAGTCACTACTAGAGCAGCACAGTCACTGAGAAAGAGACAACAGCACAGTCACTCAGAGCGAGAGCAGCATGGTCACTGAGAGAGAGACAGCAGCACATCCACTGAGAGAGAGACAGCAGCACAGTCCCTGAGAGAGAGTGGCACAGTGACAGAGAGATAGAGAGAGCAGCACAGTCACTGAAGAAGAGAGAAAGCTGCATAGGCAGTGAGAGAGATCAGCACAGTCACTTCAGTTCTTCTGGGTTTTTTTCCCAAATATGAACAAATAAAAGCTCCAAAGGCTTCCTTTGTTACATTTATTAATAATAAACGCATGAACAAGGCTGCAATGAACAACCATATACACTCAATACTACAATAAAGTAAATAAGATTCATATAAAACCATTACATACACTGATTATACACTGAAATAGCAACACAAAATAACACACTATTTATTTCATTTTCCTTACAAACCTCACAAACTAGAACTTAACATCTTCTAACAGAACTGCATGCAGGTATACAGTATAGGCACTTATTTGTCAGCAGTACAGTAAAAAAAAACAGAAACTGCAACATAAACTACAGCAATGTTAAGATTGAAAATAAAAAAATAATCCGTTTTTAAGCAGATATAATTTACATAAAAGTCTGCTGTCCGTTGCTTTCCTTTCCGGGAACGCTCTCCAGTGGAGTCTGTTCAGCTTGTGTGCCAGTCTGTGAAGAGAAGAGATTGATTGTAAGGATATCTAGTTGTTCTCCACTGCAGATTAAAACAAGCCTTGGCTGGAGAGACTCACCTGCTCACTGGAGGCTCCACGCTCTCTGCACCCTTCATAAACCAGTATCACAAATGAGATAAGGAGGAGGACAGCAAAACCTATACCCTGAAACAAGACAACACAGATCAGCAGCATAGATAAATCATAAATAACCAAATAATGCAAATACAGTCACTGAAGGAGAGAGAGCAGCAAAATCACTAAAGGAGAGAGAGTAGCACAGTCACTGAAGGAGAGAGAGCAGCACTGAAGAAGAGAGAGAGCAGCACAGTCACTATAGGTGTGAGAGCAGCACAGTCACTGACAAAAAGCAGCACAGTCACTAAGAGAGAGAGAGCAGCACAATCACTGACAGAGAGAGAGCAGCACAGTAACAGAGAGAGAGCAGCACAGTCACTGAAGGAGAGACAGCAGCACAGTCAGAGAGAGAGAGAGCAGCACAGTCACTGAAGGAGAGACAGCAGCACAGTCAGAGAGAGAGAGAGAGAGCAGCACAGTCACTGAAGGAGAGAGAGCAGCACAATCACTAAAGGAGAGAGAGCAGCATTGTCAATGAGAGAGAGAGCATCATTATCACTGAAGGTAAGAGTAGCACAGTCACTGAAGGTGAGAGAGTAGCACAGTCACTGAAGGTGAGAGAGCAGCACTGAAGTAGAGAGATGAACACAGTCACTAAGAGAGAGCAGCACTGAAGTAGAGAGAGGAACACAGTCACTAAGAGAGAGCAGCACTGAAGTAGAGAGAGGAACACAGTCACTATGAGAGAGCAGCACTGAAGGTGAGAGAGCAGCACTGAAGTAGAGAGATGAACACAGTCACTAAGAGAGAGCAGCACTGAAGTAGAGAGAGGAACACAGTCACTAAGAGAGAGCAGCACTGAAGTAGAGAGAGGAACACAGTCACTATGAGAGAGCAGCACTGAAGTAGAGAGAGGAACACAGTCACTAAGAGAGAGCAGCACTGAAGTAGAGAGAGGAACACAGTCACTAAGAGAGAGCAGCACTGAAGCAGAGAGAGGAACACAGTCACTAAGAGAGAGCAGCACAGTCACTGAAGGTGAGAGAGTAGCACAGTCACTGAAGGTGAGAGAGCAGCACTGAAGTAGAGAGATGAACACAGTCACTAAGAGAGAGCAGCACTGAAGTAGAGAGAGGAACACAGTCACTAAGAGAGAGCAGCACTGAAGTAGAGAGAGGAACACAGTCACTAAGAGAGCAGCACTGAAGCAGAGAGAGGAACACAGTCACTAAGAGAGAGCAGCACTGAAGTAGAGAGAGGAACACAGTTACTACGAAAGAGCAGCACCAAAGTAGAGAGAGGAACACAGTCACTAAGAGAGAGCAGCACTAAGGTTGAGAGAGGAACACAGTCACTAAGAAAGAGCAGCACTGAAGTAGAGAGAGGAACACAGTCACTAAGAGAGAGCAGCACTAAGGTAGAGAGAGGAACACAGTCACTAAGAGAGAGCAGCACTGAAGTAGAGAGAGGAACAGTCACTAAGAGAGAGCAGCACTGAAGTAGAGAGAGGAACACAGTCACTAAGAAAGAGCAGCACTAAGGTAGAGAGAGGAACACAGTCACTAAGAGAGCAGCACTGAAGTAGAGAGAGGAACACAGTCACTAAGAGAGAGCAGCACTAAGGTAGA
The DNA here is from genome assembly GCA_021613375.1 of Megaleporinus macrocephalus. Classification (NCBI taxonomy): domain Eukaryota; kingdom Metazoa; phylum Chordata; class Actinopteri; order Characiformes; family Anostomidae; genus Megaleporinus; species Megaleporinus macrocephalus. Next base: position 37,851,840 of record CM038717.1, read on the forward strand.
GAGAGGAACACAGTCACTAAGAAAGAGCAGCACCAAAGTAGAGAGAGGAACACAGTCACTAAGAGAGAGCAGCACTAAGGTAGAGAGAGGAACAGTCACTAAGAGAGAGCAACACTAAGGTAGAGAGAGGAACACAGTCACTAAGAAAGAGCAGCACTAAGGTAGAGAGAGGAACAGTCACTAAAAGAGAGCAGCACTGAAGTAGAGAGAGGAACACAGTCACTAAGAGAGAGCAGCACGTTCACCCACCTAAAAATGCAGTTTGAATGAAACCAGTTAAGTAAAACAAGTAGAAGTAATTTTTATAGGTTGTACGAACAAATATAATATGTTAGTGTCATGAACATATTGTAGAACAACTCCGCCCCGAATTCCTTCCGAGTTAGTTGAGTTCTGTTAATAACTCTTATTTTTTACGGCCCTTTAAAGTGCTTTGGTTTCTTAGTAGTTATGGTTTCTGGAAGTGATCTTTCATTCAGTCCCATGTTTTCTTACTTAATTTATATATTAATAAGCCTTTTACACTGACACTGTAAAACTGGTTTAGTGTTAACATAAATTAACTGTTTTTACTCAAATAAACACTTATTAACATTAGCCATTTGCACAGAATAGCGGCCCCACACAATCAGTGAAGCTTTATCATCAGTGAAGCTTTACAGTTATTATTTTTTATATTTGGCCACAAAGCATTGACCAAAGCCTCTTCCTGCCAACCTGATTACATTTGCCTCTTTTCTACAACATTCCAGGTGCAACATGAACACAAGACAACACTGCCTCCAATCTTTGTGCATTCACTTTTTATGTATTTCTATCTTCTTTGAGGTCAACAGTCCCGCTTCAGTTGTCTAGAACCGAGGCTGTAACAATACACATCTAGAATATGCAGCGTGAGCATTGATCAACTTGATTAATCAGAACTGACTCTATAAAGCTTACCTTCGACCAGATATATGCTGTCTCTGCCGTCTCCTGGTCAGCGGTCAGCGTCCGGTTTTTGTTACACCATTCCCACGGAGGCTGTGCAGTGCTGTCCGCATATTTTCCCTTCGATGTAGTAGCCATACACGCCACGTATCGGCCATCGCAGAGGAACAAAAGAACCCAAAAGAAACTCGGGATGCAGCAGCGCAGCTTGAACGACCATCGTTTCTCAGCCTCTTCACCAGATTCCTGATTCGGAACTTTCGGATTGGACTGCCTTTTCAGCTCACACATGAGGCAAAACGTGACAGTAAAAACGATGAAGGCTGGCATGAACAGGTAGAAGAAGAAGAAGACTCCTCCAATGAAGCGCCTACAAATGCACTGAAAGTCTCTCTCGACAAAGTTTTCCACCACAACAAGACCAATCAGGATTAGGATCAGACATCCGTTCTCTTTGGTCAAATTTAGCCTGGCTGCCTTCAGAATCTGCTGCAGCGGCATTGCTAACCCTCGCTCTGATACCAGACAGAAGAGAATCTGAAGTCTAAATCTCAAGTGTGGCAATCAGCTTAGGCATCAGCATTAAGTTAAACACCAGCAACCGCAAACAAAAAGCACCCCACCTTCAGCGACACATGAGATACATCAGGAAGTGGTCTGCTGAGAACAGCAGAGTGCCAGTTGAGCTGAAGTCGATGGTGTCTACTGCATAAGATGGTTAAATCATGAACAGCTCTATGATATAAGTGCTCTGGGCCTGTGAGAGTGGGATATGAATGGTACTGCAACATGTATCAAACAAGATGGTTCTTCAGGGGTTCTTCAGCAACCTTGAACAATCAAAGAACGCTTCAAGTGTTTGAAGGGTTCTTGGCACTGTGGAAGGGTTCCTCCAGTTGGTGTTAGATGTGTTGTAGGTGGTCATATACAGGACATTTTTTAAAAAAAGGGTTCTAGCTTGTTCTAGCTTGACAACCTAACCACAGCAGAACCCCTTTTGGCTGTAGAACAGGGGCTACAGCTCTGAGCCAGCATAGTGGACTATACCTCACCTAAAGAAATTGGCAATGGCAAGCATGTATAAAGAGAGTGTGTTGTTTTCACTATATGGGGGTGGACCTCATGATCTTCAACTTGTCTGGGCTTTTGGGAGAAATATTTACACTACAATATAAATGTGACATTTAATAGAAGCTCTGTGTGTTTTACTGTGGTTTGTAGAACAATAGAACCAGTATGTATTGTCTGCTCTTCATTGTTAGTGTATAACATTGTGGAAAAGTGAAATGCCAGCACTGGAGCAGCCCAGAGGACTGAAACAAGACGCTTGCAAAGAGCTAGCCCTGGAACCCTGTTTAGATCCAGCACTGGAAATGAATGGTATGGGAGGCAGGAACAGGAGCAGTCCAGGGGGCATAACAATATAGCCTCCTCCTATCTCAGCTCCCAGCTGAAGACGGACAGAAAGAGGCACCAGAAACTTGGAGGAACAATGGACATCAATTCTCCTCAAAGAGTTACAATGACTATAAAACAAAATCATGGTTTTAATGGTTTTCATGTTTTATTAAAAGACAATAAAAGAGTTCAGAACTAAACAGAGAAGATAATGAGTCAGTTCATCAGTGACAGTTCACCACAAGTATGTTTATATCATCAAAGACTGTGGTTGTAGCTGCAGCCACAAGACCACCACAACAACCAAAATGGTGCCATGTCAGCCTCCCTTTTGGCACATCACCACCAAATCATAGGTCAAATCTCAAACTGCTCCCTACTCCCTATGTAGTGCACACTGTAGATCACAAACAACTTCTACACCCACATAGTACATATACATCCAGTTTAAGCCCATTTATATTCATTCAGCCATCAGCAGCACACTCTCCTCAGGAATGTATTTACATTCATACTTCTGTGCTAGAGAAAGTAAAGTTCTGGAGTTTCTGACATAGTAAGTTATTTTTTTTATTTACTGTAAAAAAATGTAACATTAATTAAAAACTTTGTGATTATGAACAATTTTGATTTGATTTGAACATGTTCAGTGACACAATGTAGAACAAAATTGTAATTTAGATTAACACTCTTTAAGGCAGCATAGTGGTGTAGTGGTCAGTACGGTGGTGTAGTGGTCAGTACGGTGGTGTAGTAGTTAGTATGGTGGTGTAGTGGTCAGTACCGTGGTGTAGTAGTTAGTATGGTGGTGTAGTGGTTAGTATGGTGGTGTAGTGGTTAGTACGGTGGTGTAGTGGTCAGTACGGTAGTGTAGTGGTTAGTACGGTGGTGTAGTGGTTAGTACGGTGGTGTAGTGGTCAGTACGGTGGTGTAGTGGTCAGTACGGTGGTGTAGTAGTTAGTATGGTGGTGTAGTAGTTAGTATGGTGGTGTAGTGGTAAGTACGGTGGTGTAGTGGTTAGTATGGTGGTGTAGTGGTTAGTATGGTGGTGTAGTGGTTAGTACGGTGGTGTAAGGGTCAGTACGGTGGTGTAGTGGTCAGTGCGGTGGTGTAGTGGTCAGTACGGTGGTGTAGTAGTTAGTATGGTGGTGTAGTGGTCAGTACGGTGGTGTAGTGGTCAGTACGGTGGTGTAGTGGTTAGTATGGTGGTGTGGTGGTCAGTACGGTAGTGTAGTGGTTAGTATGGTGGTTAGTACGGTGGTGTAGTGGTCAGTACGGTGGTGTAGTGGTCAGTACGGTGGTGTAGTAGTTAGTATGGTAGTGTAGTGGTTAGTATGGTGGTGTAGTGGTTAGTACGGTGGTGTAGTGGTCAGTACGGTGGTGTAGTGGTCAGTACGGTGGTGTAGTAGTTAGTATGGTGGTGTAGTGGTAAGTACGGTGGTGTAGTGGTTAGTATGGTGGTGTAGTGGTTAGTATGGTGGTGTAGTGGTTAGTACGGTGGTGTAGTGGTCAGTACGGTGGTGTAGTGGTCAGTACGGTGGTGTAGTGGTTAGTATGGTGGTGTAGTGGTTAGTATGGTGGTGTAGTGGTTAGTATGGTGGTGTAGTGGTTAGTACGGTGGTGTAGTGGTCAGAACTGTCTCCTCACAGTAAGATGATCTGGGTTGGATTCCCGGTCTGGGTGGTTCTGTGTGGAGTGTGTATGTTCTCTCCGTGCTTGAGTGGGTTTCCTCCGGGTACTCCGGTTTCCTCCCACAGTCCAAACACATGCATGTGTGAATGCAGGTGTGAATGTGTGTTGGCCATGCAATGGACGCTCAACCTGTCTATGCCGGGATCGACTCCAGCCACCCCATGACCCTTACTAGCGGCATAAAGTGGAAGATAACGAATGGATGGATGAATACATCAAATCTCAAAAACATGTACAGTGTTGTTTATTGACTTGATTTTATATTTTATTGAACTTTAGGGTCAGACAAGGAGTGCCCAGCTGTGTTTCTCTAAACAGGGGTCTCTGTTTGTTTGGTTTTTTTTTTACCTGTCAAAACCAAAGCAATGCTTACAAATTCAAATAACACGTCTCCAAACCTTTTGCCACCAAGTTAAAGGGAAAAGTGTCAAGATAACTTATATCTTTGTGTACAGTATTAGATCTTTTATCTTTAATAGATTTTTGCCATTTAAGTCCCTGGAACATACATTTCGGATGAATGAGTTGAAATAGTTAAAGGCTGTAAGGTTTAGTTACTCCTGACCATTAGCAGTACTATTTCTTTAAAGCCGTCCTTGATTACTGTGCTTTAAATGCTCAGGATCCAATGGTAGCAGAAGACACACCCAAATGTCCTACCATATGACTAATTTACAGGTCCTGTAAATTACTTACGTTCCTATATAAAACTCCAGGTATGACAGGTCGATGTCTTAAATCATCTGATCAAAAAATACTTAGCAAATCTGGAATCACCTTCTTTTCTGAATTTCCCAGTTCCACCTTAAATACTGCAGCAGGTACATTCTGGAGGCTGAGGTGTTTAAACTGGTTCACCATTTAAGGTGGAACAAGAAGCCGAATCTCTTTATAAAATCTCACCAGCATTAACAGAACTGTAACGAAGGGGTTTATTAGAAGAATCTCAGAGAAGACAAGGTGATGGTTTATAACTCAGCTTTAATGATAAACCTCAAACACAAACACACAGAAAAACAGTCTCAGACTAGAACTCAACTCTGCTGCTAGCAGTACAGACTCTAAACACACAAACACACAGTTCTCTCTATCAAAATAAAAGTCCCTGTAATAAAAACTACTTATTTACTGCTAGACTCTCACTGTTTACCTAAACACACAGTTCTCTCTATCAAAATAAAAGTCCCTGTAATAAAAACTACTTATTTACTGCTAGACTCTCACTGTTTACCTAAACACACAGTTCTCTCTATCAAAATAAAAGTCCCTGTAACAAAAAGCTACTTCTTTACTGCTAGACTCTCGCTGTTTACCTAAACACACAGTTCTCTATATCAAAATAAAAGTCCCTGTAACAAAAACTGCTTCTTTACTGCTAGACTCTCACTGTTTACCTAAACACACAGTTCTCTCTATCAAAATAAAAGTCCCTATAACAAAAAGCTACTTCTTTACAGCTAGACTCTCACTGTTTACCTAAACACACAGTTCTCTATATCAAAATAAAAGCGCCTGTAACGAAAAGCTACTTCTTTACTGCTAGACTCTCACTGTTTACCTAAACACACAGTTCTCTATCAAAATAAAAGTCCCTGTAATAAAAACTACTTATTTACTGCTAGACTCTCACTGTTTACCTAAACACACAGTTCTCTCTATCAAAATAAAAGTCCCTGTAACAAAAACTACTTATTTACTGCTAGACTCTCACTGTTTACCTAACCACACATTTCTCTCTATCAAAATAAAAGTCCCTATAACAAAAAGCTTCTTATTTTCTGCTAGACTCTCACTGTTTACCTAAACACACAGTTCTCTATCAAAATAAAAGTCACTGTAACAAAAAGCTTTTTATTTAATTGCTATACTCTCACTGTTTACCTAAACACAAATGTTTCTCTATCAAAATAAAAGTCCCTGCAATTAAAAGCTACAGGTTTGTTCAAAATCACCTACTTGCCTACTACTCAGTAGGTGAAATCAGTAGGCAGGCGAGGCTAGTATGTCTGAACACTCAGTAGTCATCTAGCAGTACGCAGATGTTATGGATGACCTCCGGAGCCACCTCCGGAGCCACGGATGCATTCAAGGCAGAGGAAAAAAAGGTGGAAAGCGGTACTTAGGCTGTGTGTGTATACCTACTGCTGCTACAAAAAAATCATTACCTCCAGTAAAAATAAGACACAAAAGAAAGAAAATATAAAAAGCTTATATAGATTTCATAGCGGGTACAGTGTTACAGTGATGAGCTGATGCTTTCCTCTGTGATCCTGTTACCTCTTTATGTTAAACTGAAAGTTGTGCAGAGTTTGATGACGGCCCAGCAGTTTAAATTTACAGGTGTAGATTTTAGATTTCCTCTTTTGGGGTAAAATTCTGTTATAGAAAAGACTCTGTCTCGTCCTGTGAAGAGAACAATTTGAACATGAGGATGTTGTCTGCTGTAGTGCTATACGATGTATCCTAGATATCTATACTTGACTTGAGTATGTCACCTAATGCTTTAAATTTTACGAACTGTCATAGGCATTCTATTTAGAAATTGAATTTTACTTTAACTACATTTCAAAAGTATTCTTACTACATTTAAGTAAGGAACTTGTACTCTGTAGTTTATCCGTAGTTTATGTGTAGTGTATGAACAGACTTTGATGTTGTCTATATTTACGAGTGTATATGTCTGTAGTCCTCTGCTCAGCCGCCGTGTCCTAGCAGTGTCCTGCTCTGCCTCAACCTGTGAAGAGAGCAGTTTGATTATGAGGATATCTAGTATATCGCCATTGCAGTGCTGTACTTTACTGATGTACATTACTATGTGTATCTGTAGTTTATGTGTTGTGTATCTAGGAACAGAGTTTGATGATATCTGTGTTTACCTGTGCAGAGGTCTGTGTGCCTCTGCTTACCTGCTCCGTCTCAGCAGTTCCCTTCTCTGCCTGTGAAGACAGCAGTTTGATCATGATGATGTGTAGTTCATCTGTATTGCATTGCTGTACTATATTGATATACTGAAGTACTTTAATGATATACTGAAGTACCTTACTGATATACTGAAGTACTTTACTGATATACTGAAGTACTTTACTGATATACTAAAGTACCTTACTGATATACTGAAGTACTTTACTGATATACTGAAGTACTTTACTGATATACTAAAGCACTTTACTGATATACTAAAGTACCTTACTGATATACTAAAGTACTTTACTGATATACTGAAGTACTTTACAGATATACTGAAGTACTTTAGTGATATACTGAAGTACTTTACTGATATACTGAAGTACTTTACTGATATACTAAAGTACCTTACTGATATACTGAAGTACTTTACTGATATACTGAAGTACTTTACTGATATACTAAAGCACTTTACTGATATACTAAAGTACCTTACTGATATACTGAAGTACTTTACTGATATACTGAAGTACATTACGGATATACTGAAGTACTTTACTGATATACTGAAGTACCTTACTGATTTACTGAAGTACTTTACTGATATACTGAAGTACTTTACTGATATACTGACATACTTTACTGATATACTGAAGTACTTTCCTGATATACTAAAGCACTTTACTGATATACTAAAGTACCTTACTGATATACTGAAGTACTTTACTGATATACTGAAGTACATTACGGATATACTGAAGTACTTTAGTGATATACTGAAGTACTTTACTGATATACTGAAGTACTTTACTGATATACTAAAGTACCTTACTGATATACTAAAGCACTTTACTGATATACTAAAGTACCTTACTGATATACTGAAGTACTTTACTGATATACTGAAGTACATTACGGATATACTGAAGTACTTTACTGATATACTGAAGTACTTTACTGATATACTGACGTACTTTACTGATATACTGAAGTACTTTCCTGATATACTAAAGCACTTTACTGATATACTAAAGTACCTTACTGATATACTGAAGTACTTTACTGATATACTGAAGTACATTATGGATATACTGAAGTACTTTACTGATATACTGAAGTACCTTACTGATTTACTGAAGTACTTTACTGATAAACTGAAGTACTTTACTGATATACTGAAGTACATTATGGATTTACTGAAGTACTTTACTGATATACTGAAGTACTTTACTGATATACTGAAGTACCATACTGATTTACTGAAGTATATCAGTAAGATATACTGAAGAGAGTAGTTTGATCATGATGATGTCTAGTTCATCTCCACTGCAGATTAATACTTTGGCTGGAAGACTGATCTGCTCACTGGCTACAGTTTACATATCCCACAATAAATATTACATTTTTGATTAATTTGATGAATAACTTTCTAGTGAAACCATGAACGGTCTATCTGTTAAATACGACTTAAATATAAAAAAGATAAGAAGAAAAAGCATCATGATATAGCAACCTTACACATACACTAAAACAAATAGCTCGTAGTCAATAATGTAAATTAAATTGTTTTCAAATTGAATGGAAAAACTGTATCATAGAATATAAGCGTGCCCTAACCGCAGCCAAAGTTTCCTATTTATCAGCACTAATTAAGAATAACAAATATTTTGCAAAGCTCCTGTTCTCCACCATATCTAAACTAACATTAAACAGTTTGAAGATGATATTCAAACAATATACAGCAGCTATGATTTTTTTAGATTCTTCAACAGAATAATAGAAAATATTAGACTACAAATCCAAAATCTGTCTGTAGGATTAATACCACAACAGGACGCGTGCCTTGCCAGCCCAAAAGCCTAACTGCCATAACCCTATCAATCAGAATGAGTAAGTCACACTGATTAGCTCTTCAAAACCATCTACATGCATTCTTGATCCAGTACCTACAAAAAGTGCTCAAACAGATTGTCCCCTGTGTCTTTAACCTCTGCTTTCTATGATACACTCATCCCTCAGTCTTGGATTTGTACCTAAATCATTAAACTCAAGGCTATTAAACCCCAAATTAAAAAGCCTGATCTCGATCCCAGTGAACTCACCAACTATAGACCATGAGGTGTTTCAGTCTGGCTTTAGACCCTTTCACAGCACTCAAACGGCTTTGGAAACATAATTTGTAGTTTCGGCATTAGCTTTAGATATCTGCTAAACCAAATGAAGCTTTGAATCTACATAAAATTGAAGAACGTGTTAAAAATATCAAAAACTGGATGACCAATAATTTCCTCCTTCTTAACCCAAAGAAAACTGAGGTCCTACTACTCCTGTAAAGCTGTTTTGTGACAACATTGCTGTAAAAAGCACTATGAATAAACTTGACTTGACTACCTGGACCCAAAGCAGAGAGCTCTCCACTCCACAAACGCTGATTAAATTGAGACGACTACACAGTTATTCCAGGCAATACAGTAAAAAATCTTGGCATCATCTTTGATTCCAGTCTCTCTTTTGATACACACGTAGGTTAGAACTGCATTGTTTCACTTGTGTAATATCACCACAGTGCATAACATACTATTTCAAAAGATGCGGAAAAGCTGGTGCCTTTATAACCTCCAGGTTGGATTACTGTAACAGTCTTTTAGCTGAATGCTCTAATAAGTCTCTAAATAAGCTCCAGCTGGTCCAGAATGCAGCCGCTGGAGTCAAGTCAAGTCAAGTCAATTTTATTTATATAGCGCTTTTTACAACGATGTTGTCTCAAAGCAGCTTTACAGAGTTTTGAAAACAGTTATAACATATATCCCCCAGTGAGCAAGCCAGAGGCAACAGTGGCAAGGAAAAACTCCCTCAACTGGAGGAAGAAACCTTGGGAGGAACCAGACTCACAAGGGGAGACCCATCCTCCTCTGGTCAAACAGTATTTACAGTTTGAACTAAATACCAAAGAAAGGAGTCTCTGTTTGAAATCTGGATAGCAAAGCTTTAGAAGCTGCACAGATAGAGGCAGTGTATGACTGAGGCAGTCTCTGGCTGAGGCAGTCTATGACAGTCTTTATGTAAAGTGGGCGTGAGCTGAAACAGTCCCATCCTATCTCAGTGCTGGTGCATCTGGATGGCACAGTGATGTAACTGAGGGTGTAGCAGTAAATGGACAGGTGAGCTGGCTGGTGATGGTGGGGTGATGGCCCGATGATCAGTCCTTCAACAGCCTTCAACAGACAGGAGGACAGTCATTTCCTCAGGAAGAGTAAAGAGAAAGAGTTAGTTGGGCTCAGGAGTAAGACTGTAGAGAATATGAATTTTCAGAATTTTAGAGTGTGGTGGCGACTCCGGCAGATCTAACTATAACAGCCTAAACTAAAAGGAGAGAACCAGAAGGTAACATGGACATGAGAGTACCCTGAGACACTGGGGTCCCCCCACTCCACCATCAACAAACCTGTGTGATCGCGTGAAGTGTTGGAACAACAGCACCAACATCTCAGTTTACCATAAACCTCTGTGTCCAAGAACCCCCAGATCTCCTGCCTTTATCTAAAAGAGAAGCTTAATTACAAAAAGCTACACTAAACAAGTATGTTTTTAGTCTAGACTTAAATATTGAGACTGTGTCAGAGTCCCGAACATTAACTGGGAGATTATTCCACAATTTTGGGGCTTTGTAGGAAAAAGCTCTTCCCCCCATTGTAGTCTTCTGAATTTTAGGAACTATTAGAAAACCAGCATCCTGTGATCTGAGTGAACGTGGCGGTTCATAATAGGAAATTAGATCTTGCAGGTACTCCGGTGTGAGACGTTTATACGTCAGTAATAGAATTTTATAGTCGATACGGAATTTAACAGGAAGCCAGTGTAGCGCTGATAAAACTGGACTGATGTGATCAAATTTCCTGGTTTTAGTTAGTACTCTAGCTGCAGCGTTCTGAACTAACTGAAGTTTATTCAGGTTCCTGCTGGAGCATCCTGACAATAATGCATTACAGTAATCTAGCCTTGAGGTTATAAAGGCATGTATCAACTTTTCAGCATCAGACACAGATAACGCATTTCTTAACTTTGAAATGTTTCGTAGGTGAAGAAACGCTGTTCTTGTAATATTACCGATGTGTTGATTAAATGTCAGATCTGAGTCAATTGTTACACCAAGATTTTTGGCTACTGAACCAGGAACTACAGAGAAGTCAGCAAGATTTAACATTAAATCTGAACATGTAGTCCGAGCAGCCTTTGGGCCGAGGAGGAGAACTTCCGTTTTATCTGGGTTTAAAAGAAGGAAGTTCTGTAGCATCCAAAGTCTAATATCTCTTACACAATCTTCTATCTTATTTAATCTGGATTTGTCATCTGGTTTGGCTGATATGTACAGTTGTGTATCATCGGCATAACAGTGGAAACTAATTCCATGTCTATTTATAACTGAGCCTAATGGTAGCATATATAGTGTAAATAACAGAGGACCTAAAACAGAACCTTGTGGAACTCCATATTTCACTTTTGTAGTGTTAGACGATACATTATTTATCTTTACAAACTGAAAGCGATCACTAAGGTAAGATGTGAACCAGGATAACGCTGTTCCTGTGATTCCAACTATATTTTCTAACCTGTCCAAGAGAATAGGGGATCTATAGTGTCAAAAGCTGCACTTAGATCTAGTAACACCAGTAGAGATACGTGGCCCTGATCAGAGGCAAGAAGAAGATCATTTGTTATCTTAACTAAAGCTGTCTCTGTGCTGTGATGTGGCCTAAAACCAGATTGGAATTTTTCATATATGTTGTTCTTATGTAGATGAGAACAGAGTTGTCGAGCTACAGCCTTTTCTAAAATCTTAGAGATAAAAGGTAAATTGGAAATAGGTCTATAACTAGACAGTTCTCTGGGGTCAAGATTTGGCTTCTTTATCAAGGGTTTTATCACAGCTAGTTTAAAAGACTTAGGTACATGACCCAGACTAAGAGAAGAGTTGATGATAGTTAAGATAGGTTTAATAATAGCTGGTAATACTTGTTTCAATAGGCTTGTTGGAATCATATCAAGTGTGCATGTAGCAGAAGTTGAGGAAGAGATAAGTTTTTCTAGTTCTGTCTGCTGTAGTGGAGAAAATGTTTCTAGTCTTTCTTCTAAAATCACATTTTGTGCTGTTTGAGCCAAACCGGATGAAGGATAGGTTACTCGTATTGGTAGAACTTTTTGTCTAATATTCTCGATTTTGCTATTGAAAAAGTCCATGAAATCATTGCTGCTGTGGTTGGCGGGTATTTGAGGTTCAGATCCTGCCTGATTTTTGGTAAGTTTTGCGATGGTGCTAAATAAAACTCTAGGATTGTTTTTGTTGTGTTCGATGAGTGTGGACAGGTATGCTGAGCGTGTTTTAATAAGTGCCTTTCTGTAACTGCTAAGGCTGTCCTTCCAAGCAGAGTGAAATACCTCTAGCTTGGTCACTCTCCATTTGCGTTCTAATTTCCGTACTGTCTGTCTTAAGGTGCGTACTTCATTGTTGTACCACGGAGCGAGCTTTTTTTGTTGCATCTTTTTAATTTTTATAGGTGCAACGTTGTCTAAAGTTAGTCGGAGCGTATTTTCTACGCAGTCAGTTATTCTGTCTAGCTCTGTTGGGTCTGATGATGGAAAAATTATGGTTGATAAATCTGGAAGAGTTTCAATAAAGTTCTGAGATGTATTTGGCATTATTGAACGTTTCATGCAATAACGGGGTGATGTACATACATTTTTACTAAGACTCAATTCATATGAAATTAGGTAGTGATCTGAAACTACTGAAGTCTGTGGAAGAACAGTAAGATTATGTATATCAACACCTAAAGTCAAAACTAGATCTAGTGTGTGATTACAGGAATGTGTAGGCCCTATTACATTCTGAGTGAGACCTATAGAGTCTAAGATAGATGAAAAAGCCTTTTTTAATGGATCTGCTGAGTTTTCAAAGTGAATATTAAAATCTCCTGCGATTATTAGTTTTTCAGCGCTCACTGCTAGATCTGCAACAAAGTCACTAAATTCTTTTAAGAACTCAGAATAAGGTCCTGGTGGTCTATAAATGCTGACTAGGGTGAGTACACTTCTATTAGTGGTCGGATTGGTGATGTTTATGAGAAGAATTTCAAAAGAATTGAAAGTGAGATTGTGTTTCTGACTTATGTCTAATGAATTTTTATGAATGACACATATACCCCCTCCTTTACCGGACAGTCTGGGGCTGTGTACATACTTATAGCCTATGGGGGTGGCTTCATTTAATGCCAAATATTCCTCAGGTTTAATCCATGTTTCTACGAGACATAACACATCAATTTTATGGTAGGTTATTGTATCATTTACAATGACAGCCTTAGAGTTCAGTGATCTTATATTAAATAAACCAAACCTTAATTCAGAAACACTGCAGCTAGACACTGGATCTAATATTCTTATATTAACTAAGTTATTTAAACAAACTGATTGAGATTTTCTAAGTTTGTGTTTAATTCGGGGCAGTGAAACAGTCTCAATATAGTTGTTGCTAGGTGACGTCTCAAGGCAGCGAGCAGACGGTCGGTTTAGCCTGTTTGTCTGCTGCCTGGTCTCGGCTCTGGACAGTCAGCAACTACCTCCGCTGCTCTGCGACTAACTAAGAGGCTATGGGCTATGCTGCACGATAGCAGAGCGGCACCCTCCCGCGTGGGGTGGACACCGTCCCGCCCTACGAGACCAGACTTCCCCTCAAAGTTGGACCAATTGTCTATGAAGCCCACATGTTTTTCTGCACACCACTTGGACATCCAGCAGTGTAGCGCCCAAAGCCTGCTGTAAGCTTCAGCACCCTGCCGTCTTGGAATAGGGCCAGAGCATATTACGGCATCGGACATCGTATGGGCTATTTTGATCACCTCTTTAATATTATTATTATTATTATTAATATTACTCTTAGTGACCTCAGACTGCCGCATACGGATATCGTTACCACCTACGTGAATCACTATCCTCGAATATCTATTCTTTGCTAACACCCTAAGGTTGCTGCTATGTCCGGCTGGCTCCTGGTAAGCAGATAACTCTAGCTGCTGGTGCCCTAAAGGAGTAGCTAATTTCACGTGTCGTACAATAGAGCTTCCTATAACCAGAGTACCTTTGACAGACTCCTCGGTGGGTGTTTCACCGAGAGGAGAATATCTGTTTGACACGCGAATAGGTGCGTGGTGCACAGGTGGGCTAGCCTTAGCTTTGGCCTCAGCGTTAGCTTTAGCGTCAGCTTTAGCTTTGTTACTATGCCGCCGAACCGTCACCCATTCGCCTGCTGCGGGGGCTCTACAGCCGGAGTCGCTGGGACTCTAACTCTCCCTAAGGCACCCGGGGTAGACAACACTGAACTCTGCTCTCTATCCCTGATTAAACCCCGAATGCGCACCTCTAACTGGTTCACCTTCTCCACCAGAGTAGAAATGAGCTGGCACTTCTCACAAACTAACCCACTATTATTGTCACTAGTGGTGGAGAGAGGACTAGCACTATACATTCCACACTCCACACAAGCAAACGCAGCCATAGTACAAGAAAGTGGTACTTACTTTTTTCAGTCGATTTCTTTCTTCTCGAGTCCTTTACAAAAACCAAAAGGTTCGACCACATGTTCCTAATTCTGTTGTGACTATACCTGCCTGTCCTCTGTCTGTCTGGTTACGTCCTGTCTGTTCCACGTGCCTCTGTTTATGTTTCTTGTGTTGTCATGTGCTCCTTTGTCTCTGCCCTTTTCCCCGCCTCACTGTGCCCCATTAGTGTTCAGTCCCATCACCTGTTCCCTCTTGTTAGCCTTTGTTATTTATACCCTTTGTCTGCTCTCAGTCATTGTTGGTGTAAGCTCTGTTGTGATAACTCTGTTTCTGTATCTTTTGCTTGTTCATTAAAATTGGAACCACCTCCCATCTTCAGTTCGGGACTCAGACACACTCCTTACATTTGAAACATCTCTCCATAAACAGACTAATTACAACTGCTTGCCTATCTCTTCTGTCTTCTTCTGTCTCTCCTTCTGCCTCTCGCTCTCGCTCTCTCTCTCTCGAGTCATCACACGGAAGTCACCAGAGCTGCTGGAAGTCACCAGAGCTCCATACCCACTGGCTGAACAACTGTCCCACCTGTCTGGCCTATTATTGCTCTCCTGCTTATCATCCTGATTGACCGGAATTACTACAGAAGAACGCCATCATCTCTCACTCTGACAGAGAACCTATGAGATGCTTCTAACGCTACATCACTTCCTCCTGAACTAGAACATCTATGAAACATGTTTAAGTCGAGCTCCTTGTTGTATCCCGTCATATAACCAAATTAGCTATGTCTCTCTCTCTCTCTATTCAGGGTCGACCAGAGGAGGATGGGTTTCTCCCTCGAGCCCAGGTTTCTCTCAAGGTTTCATCCTTTCATCTAGAGAGAGTTTTACCTGAGTTTCCTCTTTTTTATAAACTGCTTTTCTGTAAAGCTGCTTTGAGACAACACAGGTTAAAAAAGTGTTGTACAAAATAAATGTTGATTGATTTATTGATACTTTTTTTTATTACATTAACAAGCTGTTGTGATTTTCTTGTTTCCTAACGACACGTAATAAATGTCTACACATCTGAAATTAAATGCGGAATAATTATGCTGGGTGTCTATTAGAAATTACATTATATTCTTATAGTTCATGCATTTATCTAAAGCAGGCGGGACTACTGCAGGATTCTTATTACTGGACTTCCTAGGCCTGGACACACTCAGACCACACATCCAGCAGCTGCTGGAAGTCTTAAAAGAACATTACTTCAGCTCACTGCATCATTAGGGAGCGGTCAGTTAGTAGTGCCTAGGATCAGAACCACACAAGGTGATGCAGCATTCAGTCATTATGCTGATAACTGCTGGGATAAACTGTCAGATGAGGTTAGATATGCTCTTGATGTAGCTAATTTTAGGTCCAGTTTAAAAAAATGTTTTGGCCTTTACATTAACGCTATATTTTACAATTCATTTTATCATGTCTATCTTTATCTCTCTATTTGTTATTATTTTAGAATTATTTTGGTTTTTATAAATGCCTTTCTAAGGCAAGCTTTGTTATTTCATATTTCATTTTATTTAATTCTGTTATTTTTCTGTTTTTATATGTAAAGCTTTTTGAATGTGAATGGCAGCTGCTGAACACATTAGCCTATGATTAGGCTATTTGGGAATGAAACTTTCCAATGAGATGTTTATGTTGAATCAAATGGTGCAATGTTTTCATTTTAATAAAAGGTACTAGTGCAACTTTTCATTTTTAAATATCCTCACTGATTGCCACTTTAGCTTTTTAGCTACACTACTGTGCAAAAGGCTAGGCTGATTGTTTAAAAGCCTTTATCTTATAAGTGTATTTTCACCAATAAGAACACTGTAACGGCGACGGAGTGGAGAAAGATGAAAATATATGCAAATGTTTTTTATTTAAATCCATGATTAGAGGAAGAAAAATAAAATACAAAGTAAGAAAATAACTAAACAAAACAGAGATACTACTATACTAATTAAACTGAAAAGAACACTGATCGGAACAACGACACAGAACCATCACTACTGACAGAGACACCAATGAGCGACCAATGAGGGTATATAAAGACACAGGAAATGGGGAACACCTGAGAATGGGTGGAGACACAGACTAGGAACAGGTGAGGGGCGGAGACAATGGAAGCACATGACCAAAACATTAACACGTGGCTAAGACGGGGGATGTAAATGAAGACATAGAAAGACAGAAAAAGGCAGGGCGTGACAAACAACAGATATCACTAGAACAGATGTAAATAATCATACATACATTACAAAGTAACATGAATATCTTATTGTGAGAGAAGTAGATCAGATCTTGAGCTCCAGTTTGAAGAACAAAGTGTAGTTCCAGATTTCTCCTGAACGCCCCAGACATTGTATGAATGTATTCAGTTCCTTCAGCAGTAATCTTGATTTAGCTTAATGAAGTACTGAGCAGTCAAAGCAGGTATTAGATGAGAACTGTAAATAATACTGGGTTGTTTCCATAAGGAGAAGCTTGGAAAGAGTTAAATAAACACACTGATGTAAGGAAAAGCACTACTTACTGTATTCATACTGTTTAAATATTTAAATAATAGTCTTTTGTTGAGCCAATAACAAAATATATTCTGAAAAAATAGCTTTGTACATAAAATAATGTCCCCAAGTGCCTAAGAGTTGCACACAGCTTTATATGGTAAGACAGCTAAAAACATATCTCACCAATAAAGTGTGATAAGCTTTAATCAGTCTGCATTTTCTGTCACCAGATGTCTTTCCTCTAAAGGCTAATGCGCGTGCTTGAAAAGCTCTACACGAGAAAAACCTGGGTGTGTTAAGGTTCAGGTTTATTTATATACACCTTTTACAAGCAGCTTTACAGAAAATCCAGGTCCAACCCAACAATGACTGAAGGAACACTGTTGACGTCCTGTTAGAATAGCAGTGAGAACCAGCTCAGTTTTATATTTGTGTGTTCACTACATATGGGTCACTCATTTTTAGATCTGAACGCTCCAACCAAAAAATCAACAAGCAGCCACATAGATTGAGTCTCAGTACACACTCAATACATGTGTTGACATAACTTGTGAGCTTAAATGGACAACTTAAGTCACAAACTATCAGCAAACATAAAAGGAGATCACTAATTGTTAAAAAAAAACTTCAGTAAGAACTTCTAGAATATAAGATAAGAATGATCTGGGTTCTGTTGAAATGAATAAAGAGAAGAATATACAACAATTTCAAAATGAAGCTGAAAGTGATTCTGCTCACAGCTGAGAACATTCTCGGATGCATCAGTAATGAAATGATCAAGTTTGTTCTAAATGAAATTTAAATGAAAGCTGAAGTGAGTGTATGGACGGCTCATCAGTCTGAGTTGGTCATCTGGATTTCTGTGTTTATTTCTCATCAATGTATCAATAATTTACTGAACGTCTGGATCATATAGCTGCCGTTACTGCCAACAAACGACCACTGAAAGGAACTGACCTCATTGTTTGCTGGATGTTTCTTACAGCATGAAGAACACCGTCTGCCACAGCACAGCTCAATAATCAGTGCTACAAGGAGGAAGATGGAGATTAAAATAAAAATTGCAATCTGGAAGAAAAGCAAGCAGAATATTGTCAGTATGTTGTTTATGTACAGTTTCCAGCAGTGTTAATTTTGACAGCAAATTTTGATTTAGTCTTAGTCGTAGTCTTTTGACTAAAATGTAATTTAGTTTTAGTCATAATTTAGTATCTGAATTGTTTTTAGTTTTAGTCTAGTTTTAGTCGACTCATTATCATAAGAATATAGTCTAGACTAAACCTACAGTCAATTCAGTCGACTAAAGTATAAAGGGTGTAAAATGTAATGCTTTTTCTTCTGTTCCCTTCAATTATTTAAGTCATTATATATACTTACACGAAATAAAACATTTATTAACCAGTTATAGAATATTACTCATGTTTGAAAGACCAATACACATATAAACAGATTTAACAAACAACATGAATAAGTGAATAAGAGAAAACTGTTATTTTATCCTTTTTATTTATTATTTCTTACTTATTTAATAATTGTTACTAGTGCTGTCAATCTAATTAAATGACATGCTCTGTGATTAACTAATCTACATTAATTGCATTTATCACTTTTTGCTAGGAAAATATTTTTAATTGTTCAATTCAAATACATTTTAGCATAACAGTAAATCAAAAAATGTAAAACTGCCACATCTCCAGATCACAGTGTTCACTAGAGACTCACACTGCACATTACGTGCACTAATAAATTGTAAATAAAACTAGCTAAACTTTGTGTGTACGGAGAGAGTTGGGACATGGTAATCAAACATAGATGGTTGGAGTTAGCTAGCTAGTCTCCCGACTCTGGCTCTGCAAATATAGTGTTTCACCTGCTTCCCACATACCTGATCAACTAATCTGATCATTAACACCACCTTACTGAGTTAATACAGCGCTTCACCTGCTTCCTACATACCTGATCAACTAATCTGATCATTAACGCCACCTTACTGAGTTAATACAGCGTTTCACCTGCTTCAACACATACCTGATCAACTAATCTGATCATTAACACCACCTTACTGAGTTAATACAGCGCTTCACCTGCTTCCCACATACCTGATCAACTAATCTGATCATTAACACCACCTTACTGAGTTAATACAGCGCTTCACCTGCTCCCCACATACCTGATCAACTAATCTGATCATTAACGCCACCTTACTGAGGTAATACGGCGTTTCACCTGCTTCCCACATACCTGATCCAACTAATCTGACCATTAACACCACCTTACTGAGTTAATACAGCGTTTCACCTGCTTCCCACATACCTGATCAACTAATCCGATTATTAACGCCACCTTACTGAGTTAATACAGCGCTTCACCTGCTTCCCACATACCTGATCAACTAATCCGATCATTAACGCCACCTTACTGAGTTAATACAGCGCTTCACCTGCTTCCCACATACCTGATCAACTAATCCGATCATTAACGCCACCTTACTGAGTTAATGCAGCGCTTCACCTGCTTTCCACATACCTGATCAACTAATCCGATCATTAACGCCACCTTACTGAGTTAATACAGCGTTTCACCTGCTTCCCACATACCTGATCAACTAATCTGATCATTAACGCCACCTTACTGAGGTAATACGGCGTTTCACCTGCTTCCCACATACCTGATCAACTAATCTGATCATTAACACCACCTTACTGAGTTAATACAGCGTTTCACCTGCTTCCCACATACCTGATCAACTAATCTGATCATTAACGCCACCTTACTGAGGTAATACGGCGCTTCACCTGCTTCCCACATACCTGATCCAACTAATCTGACCATTAACACCACCTTACTGAGTTAATACGGCGCTTCACCTGCTTCCCACATACCTGATCCAACTAATCTGATCATTAACACCACCTTACTGAGTTAATACAGCGTTTACAGCAGGACACGCTCTAAACTGTACAGGACAGTGTGCTTTCAGGACTAGGATTAAGAAAGGCTAAGTTAGCGTTAGCAGTGGTAAAGCTAGCTGACGGTGGTCATGGGGGGCTGATGTCCAGCGCGGTGGTGATTTTCTCTAAACACAGACGCTAAACTCTCTCTGCTGACACTGTCTAAATAACTTAGTTCCATCATGAGTAGCGACAGGTCACAGGCTTGTACAGTGTTCCCGGGTTTAGACCAAATTTGTGTAAGTGTGCGTTTGATTGACGGCTACTCGGCTTCTCTCGCCTCTCCATATACGCCGAAGTACTTATGATTGGATGTTTTCCTAACTTGTCCCCGCCTTTCACAAAACTAAATCAGTTCTGATTGGATGTCGTCCCTGCTAAACATTTTAGTCTCGTTTTATTCGTTGACTGAAGTGTCAATCAATTTCGTCATAGTTTTTATCCTGTTATGTAGTGTTTATTTAGTCAGCCTCTCGTTTCCGTCATGAAAAAAAGGCTAGTTGACGAAAACCATGACGAAAATAGTTCGTCAACGAAATGAACACTGGTTTCCAGTTAAACATTCATTCAGTACCAGGTTTTTATTCTCCAGCATCAGAAAAACCACCAGGCGACACATTTAACAGAAAATCATAAGCATCTAAATGTACAATGTTAATAGATGTTTTAGTGTTTAGTGTGTTTAGAACAGCTTCCACACCAATGTTAGATACTAAACCAACAATCTCATTTATTTTACCCACTGTTTTCAGTTTACAAATTCATTTGTAAACTGTGCTATTTTAATTTGCATCATCAGTTCAAGGTAAACAGGAAATACATTTGCAAATGAGGCGTTAACAGCACAATGTCCCTTTAATGAAAATGAAAACCAATATTATTAGTACAAAAATGTAATAATGTAATTTGATAACTAATGCCTTTGATTTAATGTGTTACGGTGCATTTTTGGAGAGCAACATGCAGTTAGCCTCTAACAGTTAGAGGCTGTTAAATAATTTAAAAGCCCATATTGGCCATAGTTAGTGCCTAACCAATGACAATATGTGCATTTAAATTATTTAATTTGGCAGAAATTTGAAAAATCTGTGGAATTTTCTTTCAAAAGTACAAAGCTTACCTTTGATACGTAAATTGCATAGTTCTGACGATCAGTCTGTGTTTCTTCTTTATCACACCATTTCAGTGGAAGCTGTTCAGTGCTGTTCAGTGCATTTACTGGGGTTATCAAACATGCCATGTATCTGCCATCATTGAAGAACAGGAGCAGCCAAAGAAGAGGTGGAATTGAACAGGTCAGAATTTTCATATATTTCTCTGTAGAGTCAGTTTTTGGAGCTTCAGTCTGTGTAGAGACAGTTGTTGTAGGTTTAGTCTCTATAGAGACCGTTGTTGTAGATTTAGTCTCTAAACAGACAGATGCTGTAGGTTCAGTCTCTATAGAGACAGATGTTGTAGGATCAGTCTGTGTAGAAACAGTTATAATCCGTTTAGTCTCTGTGGAGTCAGGTTTTGTAAATTTAGTCTCTATAGAGACTGTTGTTGTAGGTTCAGTCCGTGTAGAGATAGGTGTTGTAGATTTAGTTTCAGTTGGAACTCCATTTCCGAGTCTGTACTTCCACATGTAAACGCCAAAGTTCAAAGTAACAATTAAGGGCATCACCAGGTACAAAGAGAAAATGAAGACTGCAGCTGTACGATTACATGGACACACAAAGTCTTGCTCGAAAAGTTTTTCTAGAAGAATAAGACCCAGATTGGGTACCAGGTAATTATTCGCCAGGTGCTGTTTTAAAAAGTCTATCAGTTTTCCCAGAACCATTTCTAAAGAGGACAGCACAAACTGTCAGCACAGAATTTAAACTAGTCCTTCACTGCCGACACCAGCTTTAAGACTGAAACAAACTGCTCCGCCTGAGTATCACACAGTCTACAAGAGAAAACAGGAAGCTTTGTGGTCTCCACAGACAGACACTGCAGGTGATGCTCACTGGGGTAGAATTTGATGATCATGTGAACACAAAGTTAACGCAGTAAATCAGAGCAGTAATAATTATCTTTGATTATTTTTGAATTGCTGTGAAACTATTAAGTTGTGGCAAAGCCAGTGGCAATGTCTTTATTGAAGAATTCACAAATTTAGAGGGGGATCCAGTCAGGACTTACACCTTAAAGCAAATAATTTGTTTTTATTTAAATATTTAGTGTTATGGCTCTTTTCTGGGGGGTCAGCAGAAAAATCCATATGGGACCCAAAACAATTAATTGAAACCTGTCAAGTGCGTAAACTAGATGACCTGTTATTTACAGCTGTATATATATATGGTGGCACGGTGGTGTAGTGGTTAGTACGGTGGTGTAGTTGTTAGTACGGTGGTGTAGTGGTTAGTATGGCGGTGTAGTGGTTAGTACGGTGGTGTAGTGGTTAGTACGGTGGTGTAGTGGTTAGTACGGTGGTGTAATGGTTAGTATGGCGGTGTAGTGGTCAGTACGGTGGTGTAGTGGTTAGTACGGTGGTGTAATGGTTAGTACGGTGGTGTAGTGGTTAGTATGATGGTGTAGTGGTTAGTACGGTGGTGTAGTGGTTAGTACGGTGGTGTAGTGGTTAGTACGGTGGTGTAATGGTTAGTATGGTGGTGTAATGGTTAGTACGGTGGTGTAGTGGTTGGTATGGTGGTGTAGTGGTTAGTACGGTGGTGTAGTGGTTAGTATGGTGGTGTAGTGGTTAGTACGGTGGTGTAGTGGTTAGTATGGTGGTGTAGAGGTTAGTATGGTGGTGTAATGGTCAGTACGGTGGTGTAGTGGTTAGTATGGTGGTGTAATGGTCAGTATGGTGGTGTAGTGGTTAGTATGGTGGTGTAATGGTTAGTACGGTGGTGTAGTGGTTAGTACGGTGGTGTAGTGGTTAGTACGGTGGTGTAGTGGTTAGTAGGGTGGTGTAGTGCTTAGTAAGGTGGTGTAGTGATTAGTATGGTGTTGTAGTGGTTAGTATGGTGGTGTAGTGGTTAGTAAGGTGGTGTAGTGGTTAGTAAGGTGGTGTAGTGGTTAGTATGGTGTTATAGTGGTTAGTACGGTGGTGTAGTGGTTAGTACGGTGGTGTAATGGTCAGTATGGTGGTGTAGTGGTTAGTATGGTGGTGTAGTAGTTAGTATGGTGATGTAGTGGTTAGTATGGTGGTGTTGTGGTTAGTACGGTGGTGTAGTGGTTAGTACGGTGGTGTAGTGGTTGGTACGGTGGTGTAGTGGTTAGTATGGTGGTGTAGTGGTTAGTACGGTGGTGTAGTGGTTAGTATGGTGGTGTAGTGGTTAGTACGGTGGTGTAGTGGTTAGTATGGTGGTGTAATGGTCAGTATGGTGGTGTAGTGGTTAGTACGGTGGTGTAGTGGTTAGTACGGTGGTGTAGTGGTTAGTATGGTGGTTTAGTGGTTAATACGGTGGTGTAATGGTTAGTATGGTGGTGTAGTGGTTAGTAGGGTGGTGTAGTGCTTAGTAAGGTGGTGTAGTGATTAGTATGGTGTTGTAGTGGTTAGTATGGTGGTGTAGTGGTTAGTAAGGTGGTGTAGTGGTTAGTAAGGTGGTGTAGTGGTTAGTTTGGTGGTGTAGTGGTTAGTAAGGTGGTGTAGTGGTTAGTACGGTGGTGTAGTGGTTAGTATTGTGGTGTAGTGGTTAGTACGGTGGTGTAGTGGTTAGTACGGTGATGTAGTGGTTAGTATTGTGGTGTAGTGGTTAGTAAGGTGGTGTAGTGGTTAGTTTGGTGGTGTAGTGGTTAGTATGGTGGTGTAGTGGTTAGTACGGTGGTGTAGTGGTTAGTATGGTGATATAGTGGTTAGTACGGTGGTGTTGTGGTTAGTACGGTGGTGTAGTGGTTAGTACGGTGGTGTAGTGGTTAATACGGTGGTGTAATGGTTAGTATGGTGGTGTAGTGGTTAGTATGGTGGTGTAGTGGTTAATACGGTGGTGTAGTGGTTAGTAGGGTGGTGTAGTGCTTAGTAAGGTGGTGTAGTGATTAGTATGTTGTTGTAGTGGTTAGTATGGTGGTGTAGTGGTTAGTAAGGTGGTGTAGTGGTTAGTTTGGTGGTGTAGTGGTTAGTACGGTGGTGTAGTGGTTAGTATGGTGGTGTAGTGGTTAGTACGGTGGTGTAGTGGTTAGTAGGGTGGTGTAATGGTCAGTACGGTGGTGTAGTGTGGTAGTACGGTGGTGTAGTGGTTAGTACGGTGGTGTAGTGGTTAGTACAGGGGTGTAGTGGTCAGTACGGTGGTGTAGTGGTCAGTTTGGTGGTGTAGTGGTTAGTATGGTGGTGTAGTGGTTAGTACGGTGGTGTAGTGGTCAGTACGGTGGTGTAGTGGTTAGTACGGTGATGTAGTGGTTAGTATGGTGGTGTAGTGGTTAGTACAGGGGTGTAGTGGTCAGTACGGTGGTGTAGTGGTTAGTACAGTGGTGTAGTGGTTAGTTTGGTGGTGTAGTGGTTAGTTTGGTGGTGTAGTGGTTAGTAAGGTGGTGTAGTGGTTAGTACGGTGGTGTAGTGGTTAGTATTGTGGTGTAGTGGTTAGTACGGTGGTGTAGTGGTTAGTACGGTGGTGTAGTGGTTAGTACGGTGATGTAGTGGTTAGTATTGTGGTGTAGTGGTGAGTAAGGTGGTGTAGTGGTTAGTTTGGTGGTGTAGTGGTTAGTATGGTGGTGTAGTGGTTAGTACGGTGGTGTAGTGGTTAGTATGGTGGTGTAGTGGTTAGTATAGTGGTGTAGTGGTTAGTATGGTGGTGTAGTGGTTAGTACGGTGGTTAGTACGGTGGTGTAGTGGTTGGTATGGTCGTGTAGTGGTCAGTAAGGTGGTGTAGTGGTCAGCACTGTCTCCTCACAGTAAGATGATCTGGGTTGGATTCCCGATCCGGGTGGTTCTGTGTGGAGTGTGTATGTTCTCCTGGTGCTTGAGCAGGTTTCCTCCGGGTACTCCAGTTTCCTCCCACAGTCCAAGCACAAGTATGTTAGGATCCTCTCTCTAAACTGCCCGTAAGTGTGAGTGTGTGAGTGTGTGTTGGCCATATGATGGACTGGCAAACTGTCCTTGGTGAACCCCGCCTTCGCCCGATGATGCTGGGATTGGCTCCAGTCCCTCGTGACCCCGACTAACGGGATTAAGAGGCAGATAATGGATATATATATATATAATATATATAAAAGCGAGACTCATATAAAGACTGAGTTATATTGTAAAGACCAACTTAATACCCTATACTGAGATAAACATGGTGACTAGACAGTGAGAGAAAGAACTGACGAAAGTTTGAGTCTGACAATCATACCAGTCAGTATGCTACAAACAATACTCATGTTTGTTTTACTTAATGAGACGTAACCCTCCCTTCAGGTTAGACCAATGAATGTGTGTGGTGATAAGGTAGGTTTCAGACCAGTACTCTAGATTCTATGAGTAGTAACTGCTTAACCAGTATGAATAAGAAACTTTCAAAGAAAACTGAAGAGTTTTCACAATTTACAATTTGTAGAAGAAGAAAAATAAAAGGCAATACTCACAGTGAAAATGAAAAATATTTAAATCCCAGTCAAATTTGGTCCAGACTTGGAGTTCCTCTAAGTTTATGTATTTCTTATGCAAGAATGTAACTTTTGGATAGTTTGATTTAGTTTAATCAAAATCAGAATACTTTATTGATGCCAGATGGAAATTGCAGTTATTACAGTTAATTATCAATAGTTTAGTTCATTATGTTTAGAGTTTCCTATTTAAAATATTGGATTCTCAGGTTGTTTTTTCTGCTTAGGTTATCAGTAGTTTATATATAGGTTATCTTTTAGTTTATAAGACATCAATTTAGCTTCTTTGTTTGTCTCCAATTCTTTAATATTAAGCTAAGCTAACTGCTTTAGTAGAGTTTTATCACTAAAATAGTTAAATGTTTCCTTTCACATTAGCTCAAATAAATGCATTACTTTCTAAAAAACACAGAAACCAGACAAATAACAGTTACATAAATTCCCACAATACAGAATCTTACTTCACTTCCAATTTCCAGCTTATTCAATAGTCTTAATAGTTTGTGAGATAGAAAAGAAGGGGGAAAAACATTTTGCGTTTATCTCCAGCTCCGTAGGCTCTTGTGTAAAGCTGTGTTCCTAAATCAAAGTCTGTCCTACCGTATCAGTCTGACTTCAACAGTTCAACAGTTGGGGTGGAAGACGAGGTCCTGCTTTTTTGGATTCCTTTGATGAAGAGAGAAATCTGGGAATGGTTTTAGGAGGAACGAGGTGAACCAGTTATTAGTGTTGTGAAGAAAGTTATCCCCGCCAGATATACTCTTAAAGTTGAAGAACAGAGTGATGCGAGTTGACTGATGTCAGAAAGGCCACAGTTGTGGAGAGGTCATCGGAGGGGAAGGCTATATTGTGCAGGATGTGGAAATTCTGAAATGATTTCCAGCCTGACCAGTAGGTTGAAAGAGTCTGTGGGGAGATAGCTGAGAAAATGATATCCTGGGCTTGCAGAATTAGTTGTTTTAGATGTGGGTTAGGTGCTAAATTGTTTCCAGATAGTCATAACTACGTTCCTTCCAGCACTTCAAATCTTCCTGACTCCAATTCCCAGAGTGCATCTCCTGATGACATCACACCCACATGTTCACAACAC
Organism: Megaleporinus macrocephalus; assembly: GCA_021613375.1. NCBI lineage: Eukaryota > Metazoa > Chordata > Actinopteri > Characiformes > Anostomidae > Megaleporinus > Megaleporinus macrocephalus. Next base: position 37,878,453 of record CM038717.1, read on the forward strand.
ACCAATCACACATCACTTTCCTCATTCCGCTTCCCCAGAGTATTGATCACACACACCTGATACTCATTAGACACACACACTATATAAACATCACTCTGTCTTATTGTGAAGTTTTGCCAAACCTAGTTTGCAATCCTGAGCGTTCTTTCCTTGCTTTCCTGTTTGATCTCTGATTCTGACTTCCTTCGATTCTGACTCTCTCTTTCTCGTTTACCCCCACTGGTTTTGTTTGCTTGTGTTTTTTGACTTTCTTGGCTCTGACTAGTCTTTTGTTCTCTGGACTCCTCTCTTGCCTGTTCCTCATGTCTAGTTTGCCTGGTTTACTGATCTCCCGGTTTCGACCTCTGCTTGTATCCTTGACTACGATCTTGCATTGCCCCTTTGTTGTGTTTGTTTGTCTGTTGCTCTTTTATTGGATTGCCAATACTGTTAATAAATCCAATCTGACTTTTGCGTCGTGCCAAGTTCTTTGTTTTTGACACAGATATGGAGGTACTGGTGTGGGCTGATGGTCTGCTTGAGGTGCTAAAGATCTGAATTTCTGAAGTTGAAAATGAGAAAGTGAGTCAGCGATTGCATTTGAAAGGTCAGGAACATGAATGGCTCTGAGAATGAATTGGTGTTGTACTGAATGCCATCTTAGATGATGCAGGAAGGGCATGGCTAGCAACGATCTAGAATGGTCTTAATCATATGGAAGGCAGCGAAATTGTGAATTAAAATCACTTTTCCTGTCCACTCGTGCCCCCCAAAAGAGAACAGCAACCACAAAGGGGTAAAGTTCCCATAGGGTGGAAGAGTCATCAGGCCTGGTGGCTAGGAGGGTAAATAGCACTGGCCAGGGGGAAGCAAACCAAAGGCCGCCAAACCCAACCCGGGAAGGAGCTTCATCTGTAAAATTATTAATCTTCAAGAGTTTGGAGATGGTGCCTTCATAGAAAAAGGAGATGGCGTTTCAGTGGCGGAGCAGGACAAGCCAAAACTTGAGTTCTGCAATGCCAGAATCAACAAATTTGACTGAATCATGTAATTATGGCATTGAACGACTTCCAGTATAGCACAGTGGAGAAAGGACATGTAGGTGAAGAGCTCCGGGCCAGAAACTTGTTAGACAAATAGAAAACAAATACATTTAATTAGTATATTGTTCTCTCTATCAAAATAAAAGCCCCTGTAGAAAAACATGCTGCATAATTGCTACTGAACAGAATATCAAAACTAATGAACTTGGCGTGCTCTGACATCATAGAACAATGAACATACTCTAATATCCTAAATCAGAATCCCAATCTTTAAAACAACGAGTCACTACACTGATGCTAGGCACAAGCTCAGTATGACCACAAGACTGTTTTCTTTTTTGCTTAATCTTGAGCCTTTTAATTTTTTTAAAATAAGTTTTATTGGTTGCTTTAAATATAAAACTTATTTTTAAAAAATCAGTTTGTAAGCACCGCCTCTCACTCACACACCCCTCTCACCTGAGCCCAATTAATATCACACACCTGTAGCTCTCCGGGAGAGGTATATAGTCCCTTCAGGCACTGCATTCAGTGTGTCACGTTGTGTGTTTTTGAGTAACGAATGTTTGTAACAGCTCCCTACCTGTCCGTGGTCACAGGCCGGCGTCTTGCGAGCATCTCCGTAGGTCCAACCTCTCCTTGCATCTCCACAGAGTGGTCCTGTCATACTCCCTGAAGCCCAAGAGGTCTATGGACTCACTGACCTGCCTGAGTACCTCCAATCGTCTGAGCATTTTGTGTTCATCTCTACCCTTGTTTGAGCCATTAAGGCCTTGCATATGGATTGTAATATCTCACTCGAGTCTGATTTGTTACACAGTTTATGTATCAGTACATTTTAAACACTTTCAGCACATTCTAACAATTCTGTGAACTTTTATTTACAGGAACACCTTACATGCATGTACATTTATATAGCTTAACACTGTTAAAAAGGTTACAACTTAGTAAAACTTGCAGTTTGAAAATAAAAGTAATAAAAAAACATTCCCTCAAGAAAAAAAGAAAATAACAGTTATGCAAAAACAAAATGTGTTCATAAAAAGCATACATAGATTTCAAAGCGGGTACAATGTTACAGTGATGAGCAGATGCTTTCCTCCGTGATTCTATTAGCTCTTTATGTTAATCAGCCCAGCAGATTAAATTTACGTTCGTAGATTTCAGCTTTCTCGTTGCTTTTAACCCAGTAATGGAGAACTCTCTTTCCTATCCTGTGAAGAGAACAGTTTGAACATGAGGATGTGGTCTGCTGCAGTGCTGTACTTTACTGATGTGAGTAACCACATGTAATTACTGTACTTACAGTAATCTGTAGGTGTCTGTACTTGAGTATTTTTGTCATCTAATACTTTTCAATTTCTTCATGTAAAAATATTTTTTTTTATTTTATTTAAAGAGCACTTTTCTTACCAGTGGCAGCTCAAAGTACTTTCCAGACAGTTTTAATCAGTAAAACCATTAACTGAATTTATACATATTAAGATTACAGTCATCAACTCTGACCATTACAGTGTTCAACTCTGACCATTACAGTCATCAACTCTGACCATTACAGCGATCAACTCTGACCATTACAGCGATCAACTCTGACCATTACAGCGATCAACTCTGACCATTACAGTCATCAACTCTGACCATTACAGTCATCAACTCTGACCATTACAGCGATCAACTCTGACCATTACAGCGATCAACTCTGACCATTACAGTGTTCAACTCTGACCATTACAGCGATCAACTCTGACCATTACAGCGATCAACTCTGACCATTACAGTCATCAACTCTGACCATTACAGCGATTAACTTTGACCATTACAGCTGTAACAAACACATGAATAAGTTTATCTGCATTGCTCTGAGATAGGAAAGGCTGAACATTGGCAAATATTTCTCAGATGATAAGAAGCTACTTTAGTAATTTAATTGTATAAAAAAATTGTGACATCCACTGACAAACATCTGACACACAGCTTGTAAGTCTGTCTACAAAATGTAAATTATCAGAAATAATAGCAATGACATCACCTAGGTGCAGTGAGAAAAGCAAAGACCTACTGAGAACCCTTGTGGTACCCTACGTTTTCTTGATGAATAACTTCCCAGTGCAACCATGAACTGTCTACCTGTTAAACATGACTAAAGTAATCTAAAACTGTGTCTGAGCACCCAACACAGCATTCAAGATGGTGGATTAGAATTTTGTGATCAACAGCATTAAAAGTTCCACTGAGATCCAGTAAGACCAGAATAGAAGGATTTACTAAATCAGCACTAAGCCTGAGGTCATTGACAGCACAAGCTAATGCTGTCTCAGTACTCTGGTTAGAACAAAACCCTAATTGAAACTTTTCATATAACTTGTTTGATATTAGAAGCATTTAGTTGTTTGAAAACAACTTTTTCTAAGACCTTACTTTACTTTTTTACTTTTTACCTTAAATTTTTTAGTAAAGTCTTCAAAAAACTTCCGGAAACAATTCTGTTCAAAAAACTTCCGGAAACAATTCTGTTGATAGAGAAGAGTTTACAACAGTTAAGACCTTATTCAGAACACAGTCAGACACCATCTTAAGGAATAGTAACAGTAATAGTAAGTAGGAACAGGATCAAGAGCCGATGTGGATGCATTTAATTTTTTTATAACTGTAACAGAGAAAGATGTCTAGTAGAAACGATGTATGCTTACTTTCCTGGCCATGTACCCCTAATCCTCAATAAAAAGAAATTGTGTTTAAAAATTTGAATTTTTGAATTCCAAATGATTTTTAAAGAAATACTTTTACTTTTTACTTTAATACTTATTATTACTTGTACATATATTGTATATAAGTAAGGAACTTGTGCACCTCAGCTACCTCTGTAGGTAAATGTAGTTTATCTGTAGTGTATGAACAGAGTTTGATTTTGTATATTTACATATAGATGTCTGTGGTCTTTCCTTCCCAGCAGTCTCAACCTGTCAAGAGAACAGTTTGATCATGATGATGTCTAGTGTTTTACCACTGCAGATTAAAACAAGCTTTGGATGGAGGACTGACCTGCTCACTGGAGTATTTTCTCCAGCATATATAAACCGGTATTATAACGGAGAGAGGAAAAGGAGAGTAAAACCTGTAATCTGGAAGAAAACACAAATCTGCAGTAAAGAATTTCAGAATTTCATAAAGTCACACAATTATTTGATCAATAAACTTTAATGAACAATTTCCATTATTGGGAATTACAGTGAATGAGGAAATGTCTTCGCAGTTCATTAATGTGGAATGTTAGGGGATTTCTCAGTGGTCCTCCTACTGATTTTTTATTTTAATTTACCCCGTCCATGTTCAACACTATGTTTAGAATCATAGCGTCTCGCTGCTGCCACCCTTCGGAGAAGGGTCGAGCTGCAGCCAGGGGCGTTCCTGGTTGGGGCGTTCCTGTACAAGCAGAAACACCCCCCAGCCAATACGGTTGAACAGAACCACCCCCAACAGTCCAATATCAACAACCAGAGTGTTCTGTAGCGATGTGAGAGAATATGTTAGGAGGCTTTAACAGAGAGAGATGTATTTCAGATTAGAGGATTAACAGTTACGCCCCTGGCTGCAGACCGACGATATTGGGAGTTGCAGGAGCCCCTTGGAGAAATCTAAATCATGTAAATATTTGGGACAGATAGCTTAAAGCTATATATTTATTAATGGTGTTGTACTTTTACTTAAATACACATTCTGAATTTAGCACAAACTCAGGTTACTTGTCATACACAATCTCCCCCACCAGCCACACTAGCAGCGCTTTCTTCCATCTTACACTAATAAATAAAGTGTTATAATTTTAATACACTGAACCAAATATCTCTCTCTGCCAACCTGATTACATTCATAACTGTAATCATTTCTGAACGTGTAATGTGACTGGCCCCCAGGTCAAAGTAATCTAGAACCAAGGCTGTAACAAACAATACATATCTAGATTATTCAGCTTCAACATTGATCAACTTTATTAATAACATTTGACTCTGAACAGCTTACCTTCGACCAGATGTATGCTCTCTCTGCCGTCTTCTCATCAGTGGTCAGTGTCCGGTTTTTATTACACCATTCCCACGGAGGAGGTGCAGTGTTATCAGCATATTCTCCTTTTGATGCAGTAGCTATACACGCCATGTATCGGCCATCGCAGAGGAATAAGAGCATCCAGAAGATACTTGGAATGCAACACCACAGGATAAATGTACACTCAGATTTCTGTTTCTTATCAGACTTCTGATTTTGAGTTTCTTTATCAGATTTCTGTTTCACATCCAATTCCTGCTTTTCAGCCTCCTTATCAGCTCTCTGCCTTTCCAGCTCACCCATGATGCAAAACGTGACAGTAAAAACAATTAAGGCTGGTATAAACAGGTAGGAGAGGAAAAGGACTATTCTAAAACTGAATCTACAAATGCACTGAAATTCTTTCTCAACAAAATTTTCTGCAACGACAAGCCCAGTCAGGATTAAGATCAAACATCCATTCTCCTTAGTAAATCTTAGCCTGGCTGCCTTCAGAATATGTATCCCTGTCATTTCTAATTCAGGTTGTACCAAGAGCGCAATACCAGACAACGGAGGACCTGAACCTAAATCGCAAGGGCAAAAACCAGCTTTAACATCAACAACAAGATATAAACAACAAACAATGAATAGCAAAATGCTCCGCCTTCAGTGATGAGATGAGGAAGTGGTTCCACCGCCAGTCTTCCTGGCATGAACAGCAGATTGCAAGTTAATGAGAAGCAGATGTTGTCTATTGTATACACTAGTGAAGTATTATGGACCTGTACGTGTCTAGTATAGATGATGATTTTAAATCTCTGAATAAAAATAAAAGTAAGTTGGTGGGCATCACTAGAAATGCATGTATTGGGGGGTCTGGGGTTAAATGGCACAGTTCAGTAATAAAGGGTGAATGGGAAAACATTAGATAATATGAAATGACTGTACATCTATTTGGGGGACTGATGCCTTCCTAACTCTTATCCAGTTCCAGTCCCTCAGTTATTTTACAATAAACACAGAACACTGTCTACAGGACTTATCCTGCACACATAACTCAGCATATCTTGAGCGCCAGTTTGAAGAACAAAGTGTAGTTCCAGATTTCAACTCTTCTCCTGGACGCCCCAGACATTGTATGAATGTGTTTAGTTCTTTCAGCAGCAATCTTAATTTAGCTTAATGAAGTACTGAGCAGGCAAAGCAGGTATTATATGAGAACTGTAAATAATACTGGGTTGTTTCCACAAGGAGAGGCTTAAAAAGGGTTAAATAAACACACTGATGTATGTAAAAGCTCTACTTACTGCATTAATATTGTTTGAATATTTCAATAATAAAGTGTTTTGAACAAATAAAAGCTTCTAGTGCAGAAAAATAACACCTGGAGGGCTCTCATGCCTCTCTTGTCATTTCAAGGCTCGAATACTGCAACCCGGTCCTGGCCAGTCTTCCTCTGAAGGTCACCAGCCCCAGCAACTGATCCAGAATGCAGCAGCACGGCTCGTCTTCCCAAGTTCACTCATATCGCCCCACTGCTGCGCTCGCTTTACCGGCTTCCTGTAGCTACCTGCACCTACAAAGCCAAGAATGGACCAGCTCCTCCTTTACCTTATGGCAACAGTCAAAAGTCGATCTGTACCTTCAAGTATAGCTCGGCTAAACCCACCATCCTTCGAGATACATGAAAGACAAGACTCTTCTCTGTCCTGGAGCCCAGATGGTGGAATGAACTTCCATTGGCTGTCCGAACAGCAGACTTCCTCAGGTCTTCAAACGTAAACTGAAGTCCACTATCTCTTTGTGAAGCACTGATCTACTGTTTTATTAAAATGAATCATATTGCACTTATGCAGCTGCACTCTTATCTTCTAGGTAGGAACACTGGCTGGGTATTAGGGCTGTGTGTTGGCAATAACCTGGTGATACAATACGTATTGGGATACAGCGGTCACGTTTCAATATGTCATGATATATTGTGATACTCAAATCCTACTATTAAAACACACCACTACATAAACAGGTTTGCCAATGCTTTGCCATTGCGCTCTTGTGCTGCTTGTTAATGTTAGAGTGGAGCTGAAAATGGATTACAACACTGCCATCTAGTGGTCAGAGGTTTAAACACAACACACAATGATTCACTGTCTGCCAGGAATCTGGGTATCGATACTGTGTTTTAGAATCAATACAGTATCACCAAACATAATATCCCGATATTCCATATTTCTGTTTTTTCCTACTGTCACGCCCCGCTACCATGCGTCTCGGGACCACAACTCTCAGCCGGTATCTCCTAGTCACATGACGGCGGAGTCTCAGTCAGCTGACTATCCGAGATCCGCCTCACCGGAATTTTGATTACGGTCAGCTGGCCTATGAACTATATAAACTGGTTCAGGCAATACCTCGGAGCCGAGTATCGCCGAAGTTTATCTGAAGCCTTACAACGCGTTGTTTATTTATCTGTTTATCCGGTTTTGACCTGTTTTTCCGTTTCTCTTCGTCCTCGATTTCCGCCCAGCCCTTCCAGTAAGTTTGCCGTGTTTTCTTGGTTTATGACCTCTTGCTTGTCCCCTGGTTTACCCTTTTGCCTGCTGATTCTGTTCATGGTTTATGCTTGTCTGGTGTTTTCGACCATTGCTTGTTTTTTGACCACGTCTTGTGCCTTACCGTTTTTGATATTAAAAACTTTAATATTTTACTCCGCGCTCATCTGCCCTTTTTCCTTGAGCCAGTCTGACACCTACACTCCTACTGGGTATATCACTTATACTGGTTTTAATTATGTTGTCTTCTCTCCAGGTATCAGCACTGGCCCTTGTTTGCGGCAATGTTTGAGCTCAAGGTTGGTTTGGACTTAAACCTGTTTGTACTACCTAGATATACATACACTGACCAAACACAGAGCACTAAATATGAGCGTCTGCTAAATACCATAAATGTAAATGTTTAATGTCTTCAGGTGCCTACATCTCCTGCACAGTACTGTATATACCAAAATAGAGGGTCACAGAAAAAACATGAAGATTGTTTTATTGCCAATTTTCTATTTACACAAACCAACTCCTGAGAAAGTTATGAGAACTTTGAGAAGATGAAATTGTGGTGTTATGTGATTCTTAGTACAGGAAACTAAGCTGACGGCCTTGCGCTGTTCTGTGATAGGATGTGGTTATGTGCTGCAAAACAGCATCTAGCTCAAACAGAGAGTAAACAAAACAAGACCCAGGCATAAAAACGCATTGCAAATTCTTTCTATTTTAATTTCAAATATACAGTGACACTGAGATGTTTAAACACTCCAGCAAAGGTTTAACAAAATCATGACACACTAAATTATTACTGTTGAACATTTTATTGGTCAATGAAAGCTTTAGCGAAAGTTCTGCCAGGAAGACTCCAATGTGGAAGACTCCAACTCCTCTCTCATCCATTACTCCAGCCAATCGCAGGCTGCCACCTGTCTTTAAAAGGATTCAACTCATGCTCTATCTTTGCTGCCTTCAGGTGCTAATGTTTCTATGCGCGCCCCCCTCCTCCCCACCACCAGCACCAGTTGAGTCCCAGTCCTGCCACCCTGGGAGGCGGCTTCGCCCCTGCCGTCCATATCCAGCAGTATCTGCGAGGGTCTGCACACTTAAAAACCTGGGCCTAGGACTAAGCCTATGCCAAAGACTGTTTCTTCATGTTCTGCAATAACTAACCTTCCAATCGTACACCCTATCAAAGATTAGACCTGGTTTTACATTCCTCTACTCCTGGAGTCTTTTTGGTTTCTCAAAAAAAAGAAATCTGCAGTGCTAACAAGATAACTCAGAGAGAGAGAGAGAGAGAGAGAGATAGAGATGGAAGATAAGAGAGAGACTGAGGTCTGAAAAGCAGTTCTTGGCAAACAAATAAAACCCTGTTATGTTTATTAAGCTTATTAATATAGTTTAAGTAAAAGCAGATTACAGTGATTTAGATTTACTTATATAGGTATCAGGACTTTGTGTCTGTGAGAGATCTTCTCTCTCCTCAGAGTTTATGACACGTTGCGTTTTATCCACTTCTTGATTGATCTGGCACAGAGATCAACAAAAATAAATTTATCTTCACATGCGTCATGTCCGCTAATCAGAACTCCGTACAGCACGTCTGCCTTTTCATGCTTACTGAAAAAAAATAGAAAAGATTTTGAGACCATCTCTTTCTTCAGGAACCCAGAACCAGAGTCGCCCTGTTCGAAAAGAAATAGAGGACAATGTGACCACTTACACTGTAAAGCAGGCCAATCATATAAAACAGTTCACCAAATTAATAAAAAAAGTATTTAGAACTTCTACATTTAATAGGATTATGTTGTGATCTATTTAAACCATTTAAAGGGCATCTATAGATATAATAAGCTTATAATAAGCTTATCTTGTAATAGGAGTTTGGATTTAATATTTAAATAAAAAGTAAACTGCTGTCCCATGTTTTCATGTCACTAAACAAACATAGTTTTAGTCTGTGGGCAGAGCCTTATTGTAGTCATGTATTTTTTTAGTATAGCCCATGTATTTTAAAGCAGGACTGCATCCCCGCCACCTTGTTGCCACATGGCGAGCAGTTAGAAAGAAAATACTTAACTGCATAAAAAATCATTCTTAATGTTCAACTGATTTTCAGACTTTGGGACAAATTTACTTTAAAACAGTGGGACCGCTCACCAGTAAGTAATACTTTAGTAATAGCAGCAACAGCAGTAATAACAGATTTAGTAATAGTGTAGTAATAGCAGCAGATTAGTAAAATAGAAGTAGTAATGTAGCAATAGTAACAGTAGTAACAGCACTGTAGTAGAATGCTAGATTTAGTAATAGTGTAGTAACAGCAGGAGGAGAATAGATGTAGTAGTAATGTAGTAATAGCAGCAACAGTAGTAATAATTGATTTAACAATAGTAGTAATAACAGCAGGAGGAGAATAGATGTAGTAGTAATGTAGTGATAGAAGCAACAGTAGTGCTAACTGATTTAGCAATAGTGTAGTAATAGCAACAGCAACAGTAGAATAGACCTATAGTGTAGCAATAGCAGCAGTGGTAATAATAATTGATTTAGCAATAGTGTTGTAATAGCAGCAGCAGCAGCAAACTAGATGAAGTAGTAATGTAGTAATAACATCAATAATAGAATAGATGTAGTAATAATGCTGTAATAACATATAATATATGTAGCATTAGTGTAGTAATAGCAGCAGCATAGTAGTAATATATTTAGCATTAGTGTAGTAATAGCACCAGCAGTAGTAGTAATATATTTAGCATTAGTGTATATAGCATCAGTTAGTAATAGATAATTAGTGT